>CAJGYO010000001.1:102478880-103078880 GCA_904845875.1 Miscanthus lutarioriparius
GGGCCCACACCTACCTCTACTTCTTGATGAGTTGCTGTCATTTTCAGATCGTTTTGTTTATTTATTTATTATTTTTCCTTTCCACCCTCCACACGTCCAAATCTGTCCGGGGGTCCCCCATGGACGAGTAGACTGTCACAATATCCTTTCATGCTTTGCAACTGCCAGTAATCCAACACTAATGCTGCTTGAGACTTAGCACAAGACATTCATGCTGTTTGCTGGTTGATTTCTAGGCTTAGCTCGACTGATGCTAGTTTGTTGTGAGAAGAAAACACTGTTAACTGACTGATAAGCCATAGCTGAAACCAATAAGCGAACGAGTTGATAGGATCATTTATTCCTGCTAATGCACCACCAAACAAACTGACAATTTCATGAATAGAGTACTGAAACAGTAGGGTAGCTACAGTACCAGTATTACTAGTACCTATTAATTAGGACCCAGCTAATTAAGCAATGTTCATCAATTGATCTAGAGTGCTAGCATGGGAATTTTGTCGGAAACACCTTTTTTTTTTGTTGCGGAAATAATTTAGCCTCAGTAGAAACGGTATAAAACATCCTGGATCGAAATGGGTTCCAGATTTTTTTATAAAAAAAGAGAGTTCTGGATTGGCAGATAATTGCAGTACAATAAAGCAGATCATTAATACTAGTAGTAATAAAGATGAATTAATTTTAATAGTGGTAGTAGTCCATCGACGGAGCCTCTCCGGGGGAAAAAAATGCCAAAAAACAGAGGCTTTTAATCTCTACTCTCTTCCTCAGCGATCACGACTAGAACGACAAGAACCAAAACACAACAAACAAAAAAGAACTCGTCGAAGAATTAATCCAGAAGGATTAAGGCCACACTAATCAAACAAAAGCTCCTCGCTTCCTCCTCCTCAAGGCGAGAACGGGATCAACGAGGCCGCGGTGGCAGGCATTGCCGTCAAAGGTGGGCGTCGGCGACCGGCGACCGGCGACGGTGCTGAGGCTGACACCGGTCAGTCCTGGAAGCCGGTCTTCTCCCAGATGGCGTTGCGGACGCGGCGGAGGTCGCGGCCCTTGAGCGTGCGACCCACGCCCTCGCGCATGGAGAAGGACGCTGCCGCGCGCTCCCGGACCTGCACCACCTCGTGGGGCGGCACCCAGCGCCGGGCCCCGATTCCGCCGCAGCCCACGACGTCGTCGGTGAACGCGTCCGCGAGGTCGTCGTGCGCCGCCCACCAGGCCGCGCGCGCCCCAGCGCAGCTCCCGGCGTACTCGGCGCCCAGGATCTTGGACCAGTCCGGGATGTTGACGGGCACCGACGCCGGCCCTGGAGCCGGAGCGCCACTACCCGCGCTACGCGGCTTCTGCTTGGACGGCGCGGACACCGGCGGCGACCGCGCGTACGGGTCGGCCGCGGAGGACAGGAACGACGACGACGAAGACGGCGAGGACGACGCCGGGCAGCCGCCGCCGCCGCCGCCCCAGAGGACGTCGGCCTCGTCTAGCTCCACGCCATGGTCAGCGCCCCCCACAGGGTGCACCGCCGGCGCGAACAGCCGGTGCGACGCGACCATGGAGAGGCTGCTCCGGCCGGCCATCCCCAACCGCCCTCCGGTAGAGAGAAGAGAGAAACGGCTGCCTGTGACTGTCTGGACTAACACGAACCACCGCGCGCGGGTGAGGGAGGGGGTAACCTGTGAAGAGTGAAGTGGTTCGCGTCTGGCAACGGGTGGAGGCGCGGGCTTTATAGCGGTGGGCTGGTTAGGGAGGTGATGAAGAGAAACTGAGGAGGGGAGATGTGGATAAGGTTGATCGGCGCCGCGCCGTGACGGAAGTGGGCGGGGCGGTGAGCGTAGCGTCAGGGTACGGGCGGGAGCAGCAAAAGACGGCCGTATGGGCAAGGCGTATTGCTGCGCACTGTGCTTGCGTACTGCGTTCTCGCTCAAGACGACACTGTCGGCTGATAAATCCGACGTGCCGCACCAAGGAGTAGGCTTTTTTTGTCGAGCATGTGTATGTCAGTGGAGCGCGTATTAAGATCGACAAGTTTGGATTTGGATAGAGTTAGCAGTACCATAGTCCACAGCTAAAACAAACACAATTTTTTACGAGTGAGGTAGGAACGGATCTTTTTTAAAGAGGTATTGCAAATTCATTTGCGAAAGCATATACAATAATTTCCAAAATCCATGATGTAGTATTTCTTATGTTGATAAGTTTGATTGAACTTTTTTTCAGCGGCGAATCTAGGATTTTGTTTAAGGGTATACCGCCCAAAATTTTCATATACAATTTCGTAAATCCATTTCAGCAATTCGGTAATAATTATAAAATTGACAATATGATTCGGTATATATGGATTAAATAACATAATAAGGTTTAAATTCATGGATTAAGTTTAAACCATCCCCTAAGTATAGTATAAATAGTTCAAAAGTCATACCGATAATTGAAATAAGGCATAAAAGAGAACCAAAGACTTACAATACTATTCTTGTGACTATTTTATTCGACGCTTTCGAAGGAACATAAATGTCATAATTATATCATATTCATCAAATTCAAAGAAAATATCCCGCTCAATGAAGGTGACTAGACAACAATCATTAAAAAGACTATCTCCCATCTTATTTTTTAACTTTGTTTTCACAATAACCATTACAGAAAATACCCTTTCAACACTTGCCATTGCCACAGGTAGAGGTAATACCAATTTGAGGAGCTCATAAACCATATCATACACTTTGTGTCTCTTTGTTTCAACAAGCTTAACTGAGAGATCAATAATATTGTCTAGACCTTTAAAGCTATCGTCCTGTCTCATGTCATATGTAGTTGCAATTCAAGTTTAAACGATTAGAAATAACAGCAGCTGCCGCTGCCTTCTTCTTTGCTTCATGCTTTTGAAAAAGAGATGCGATGTTCCCATTTCTCTTCATAACTGCATAAATATTACGAAGAACACAGTGCCAAATAATTAAATAAATTGCGCTTGCACGATTGAACACTCACATGCAATCATGGATCACTCACATGATACGAGTACTGAACAAAAGATCAATCTTTATCGACTCTAATGTTGGGACAAACCCTCGACCTTGCTGTGTGATGGATGATTTTATGATTTTAGCGCTAAGTAATTAGCAATTAAAGTACATATGATTTTTTTACAAAAAGCCAAAACAAGGATTGAATCTCACCTGAACGGCTAAACAATTCTGATCACAAATGCAGGTGCGGTCGTAGGGCAGGGCGAAGGCTGAAGTGCCGAACGGCGAACGGGACGAGGTCACGAGGACGACTGGACAATGACGGGCCGCGGGCAACAGCCGACAACGGTGGACGACGTTGTAAGGAAAATTGACCCCAGACCCATTTATTTTGGATTTTAGTGCTTAATGACCAACACAACCAAATTAGACTAATAAATTTGCAAGTAATTTTTTTGTTGTTCAATAGGGTGCAAGACGTGACTTGGACGAAGGTGATATGATGACCTGACGATCAACACCATAAGCAAGACCCTAGAAGCACAAGAGAAGACCAAGAAACCAAGCAAAATCCAAGCACGAAGATAGGAACCGAGTCGGACGCAAGATCGTGAAGAAACGAATGAAGAAGGGGCTTGGCAGAGACGATCGGACGCTGCCACGAAGGCACCAAACGCGTCTGATCGTTGCCCGTGCAACCACAGTGATAGACGCGATGACCGGACGCTGAGCGAAGGTGTGACGGGATGCACAAGTGACACTGTTCATCGTCACGGCGACGTTCTCAGCGTAACCAGATGCGACGGTAGGACGACCGGACGCACCAAGAAGTAGCGTCCGATCATATCCAGAAAGGTTCCAAAGCGGCGCCAGCACGACCGAATACGTCCGATCGAGTGAGACCGGACTCGGTCTAGAGTCCGATCAAACACGCGTGTTCCAACGGTCGACAGGACTGGACGCGTCCGATCAGGACGTGATCAGTGTCTGGTCACTAGCAGAAAGTTGGGTCTCGGGTCCAACGACTAGTTCTCGCTTGTGGGGCTATAAATATGCCTCCAACCGGCCATTTGAGAGTGGGAGAGTGTAACACCCTCGGTGTTACATTGCATTGTTTTGCTAAGCATCGCATGAGCATCATGGTTATGTGCATATATGTATAACATGAATTGTAAAGCAATGTTCGGTCCTTGAAACATTTATATGAAACGAGAAAGCAAGTGTTATGTTTCGTGTCACATAACGTTGTTTATTATCCTCATCGAATTCTTGAAACAAAAAGGCTATAGAACATTTTGTGAACGGCGATAAAACATGTGCGGTCGAGGGCAAGGATAGTTAGCGAAAGTGCATCCAATGAGGTCAAAATGGGGATTCGACGTGAAATCTTTCGGTGACGTCGCTTTAGCGTGAGGTTTACAAACGGGTCGACGAAGCCACCTTTGGCGATAGTTGTAGAGCGATCGGCTTAGGATGTGGTATGATATCTTAGCTCCGATAGACAGCCCAACGTACCCTCTTGTGCATCGAATAGTTGGTTTGGCTTTTGGAGCATAGTGTACAAGTTTTCAAACTGCTTTAAAAAGCGTGCACGCACACAAGGCAGCATTGCCCCGGGCGCGTCACCACCCTGCTTCGTTTCGCTAGCGCCAAGACCGCCACGCTTGGTCGCATCCGCCGCCACGCTGCTGCGTCCCACGCCGCCACGCTGTGTTTCACGCCGCGTTCTGGCGGCGCGTGCCAAGGTCGCCGCCATTCGCTGCCGCTTCGCCACCGTTGGTTGGCTCGCTAGCACGCCAAAGCGCACGCCACGTCTTCGGGCCGCCGTGAGGGTGACGCGCATGTGGCTTGGCGCTCATCGCTTTGGCCGCCGCCGCCACACATTGGCGCGTCTTGGGTTGCCTCGCCCGTACCCTCTTGCGCTGCTGCGTTCGGCCGCCGACCGAGCTCTGCCGCGCCATGCCACGTCCTGCGCTGTCTTGGCCGGAGGCGCACGGGTCCCGCGCTACACGCCGCCAGTGGCCACGCCCTTCACTGCTCCGTTGTCTCTTGGCCGCTCGCGTGAAGGACGACAGCCTGCTCCCCATCACCTCGGTGTCACATTTCGCTGTGCCCCTTTGTCTGGCGCTGCCGGCCGCTGCGGCCGCGCCACGCCTACGGCTTGCGTACCATGGCCGCGCGGACGATCGCTGAGCACATCCTTGTCCCACATCGTGTTGTGTGTTGGCTTGTTGCGTTGATGCCCGTGAGATGGATCGAGCCAAGCCACGCCGGACCTCCCCTACCTCATTGCCGCCATGACCGGCGGGGCCGTCCTTCAAATTCGTCGTGGTAGCAGTCCCTGGTTACAAATTTATCATGTCCTCGACTCCGCTAAGTATTCCATAGCCCTACCGACCCCACATCGCCGCCTGTTGCTCTGTACCGTGCTTCAATTTTGTAATGCCGCGTCGTCGGGTCCATAAGACCAGGATGCCCAGCGCCGTTGGCTAACCACGCGACCAAAGCATCCCGGTCCAATTCCTTGCTTTACTAGCCTCTCCGCCAGTTGGTCGTCACCATGCTCGCCACAGCCTAAGCCCTACCGCCGTTGAGCAGTCCCTGGCACAGCTGTGCCATCGCCGTGCACCGCCGCACCACATCGCGCGCTCATGGCTAGCTTGGCTCGAGCCATCTCCGGTCGAGTCACCGCGTTGTTCGGTTCCGTGGTGAGTCGCTGGTGCTCATTTGCTACTTGGTTTGCCCCGGCCTTGCTGACGTTCACCAAAACGGCACCGCCGGGGTTTACCGCCATCGTGGTCCGACCTCCCTGCTGCGTCCCAGTTTGCGTTTCCTCCGCCAATCGCTTCGCGTTCGCTCCTAGGTAACTGTCGGCTCTGTTATTGGGGCGGGGAAGGCCTGCTGTGGCCGGCGTGGGTCGCCGGTTCCAGCGTGGCCGCGCCGGTGCGCACGCCTGGCCATAGGGGTGTCGCTGGTGAGATGATAAGAGTTTCCAAGGGTGTAGATGTAAAATTGTAGACTAGCGAAATAGTACCGTAGAGCTTGTAGCAAATACTGAATAGTTTGGGGACGTTTTTGCATGATGCCATCGCGTGCGGGCCTTTCTCCCGTCGCGGACCGTTGGCTGGCTAGGCCGCGTGCGCACGTGGGCCACGCTGCACTGGCGCACGTGACGCGCCGTTGCGGGCCGAGCCACGCGTGTTGGGCCGAAGTGGAGAATTCTGTTTTCTTAATTTCCAGAGAATAGAAATGCTTATTTATTTTAGTTATGAATCCAACTTCGATAAATCGTAGTAAATTGCGTAGTTGCCCAAAAATAGTGAGACTAATTTTGTTAGGTTCACGAAAGTGCCATCAATCTGTTAGTGTAGTTAGTTCACAGTTAGCTGTATGTTGATAGGCTCATAAATTCTAATTAGAAAACTTAGCATTATGTAGATTAATATTTGTAGAAATTCTTGTGGCAAATCGGTAATAGTTTTAGCTTTGAAAGTTTTACAGTAGGTTCACTAGGATATTATGCACTTGCTGTAAATTTTGTAGCCTTAGAATGAGTTGCTAGATAGAGTAGCTATTACCCTTACTTTAGCGTATATAGCGTAAATTAGCATAAGGGGTATGAATATCTGTAGTTGCTATAATAATAATGAACATCATACTTCAAAATGGTTGTCGGTAAGCATAGGTAGCCTAGTACCGTGGTTGGTAGCATTAGCTTAGTAGTTAAACAGATGTATTTTTATTTTAAGAGTTGCTGTTGTCATATTGTTAATCATTGCATCATCATTTCATGTAGATCACGAACTGGTAGACTTCGTACCCGTTGGCGAGCCGGAGTACGACGAGGTGATCGAGGAATACAAGGAGGAGATCTTCGCACAGGAGGAAGTTCAGGAGCCTGTTGGTGCTGACCCTGCTGATCCGACGCGTGCCCAAGGCAAGCCCCGGTGCATAACCGCTATTTTAAATGATCACTGATATATATATGATGTGCATTTACGTTACAGGCATTTTATGGAAACTACCTGTATAAATATATCTACCCATGAGTCCTACTAGTACAGGTCGAGTAGCTGCTATGCTTAGGATATCGGTAGCGTGAGTAACCTGTCGTTACTCGCAACTAGGTAATAAAATATGAGCACCCATGATAAAATGGTGGAAAGAAAAACGGTGACCGGGCAGGGATATGGATTGGGTACTAGTGGGTGTGAGGGGTTGTGTCCTGCGGCCAACAAGGCATAGCTCGGTTACACTTTTTCCCTGTCTGTGTCAATTAAGGATCGGTTGTTGCATATGACTCTAGGCAAGTCACAGATTATTGTCCCGAGCGCATACTTGGGTATGGGAGCAGGGAAGGCTTGCTGCTCTCTTGTCGCGGATCCGGCTCTTTTCGGACCGACTGATGGGAAGAGGAGGTGGTGGAGGTCCTTGCACCACACTAAATCTGGGACTCAAGAGTGGGGGCTTGGAGTCCAAGTTTGGACGGGGACCTGGACATCCGGGACAGGAGAGTGGTGGGTTAGTCCTGCTTGTCCCTGGGGCACAAGCGGGGCGTGTGTTTTCGGGGCACCCAGCTGGGCACATTGATTCACGAATCACCGGACGATCCGGTGCGGCTTGTCTGCGGTTTAGCACCATAGTCAGAACTGAAAGTGGATAAAGGAGAAGGAATATAACTGATTGCTCAACCCTTGCTTGAAAGTAGACAGGTGCTTATATAGACTGGCCAGATGATAACTTAATATGACTGATAATAATAATACATAAATAAGGACTCACTATTAGTAATGCTTTCTGCAAAAGAAAACCAGCAAACCATAAAGCCTATCATATTCCTTGGAGTCAGGAAATTATTCCCACTAGTCGGGTAAGTCTTGCGAGTACATTATGTACCAAGGGTTTATTTACCCCTGTTGCAGGTGATGCTTGAATAGTACTTTTATGTGGAGGATCCTTCTGGTGGGCTTAGACGGAATCCTCGCCCCTACCACTAGATGTTATTTTTAAATTCTGCTGTTGTCATTCCGCACTCTGGTATTTGGTATTGTAATAATGTACTTTTTAAGAAACTCTAATGTATGAAATGGACTTGTGTTGTAACTCGTTCTCATTATTGGATCTTTGGGAAAAATATGGATCTTTCGGGTTCTCCCTCGTGGTGTGTCCGACGGACACCGCTCGTCGTAGCTCGCTTTCGGGGTGCTTAGTGTCTGGTGGAAGACGAGCGCCTCCGTAAGTATGCTATTTCAGGCGGTTCTGCCACAGTGGTATCAGAGCCAATAATGGTTACGAGTTCATCACTCTTTTCAAAAACTTTAAAAATTTGACCAGCAAAAGTTTTGCGAAAAGTAGGACGCGATTATATTCGGTAAATAAGTATAAGCCCTAGCAATATGGTCTATCTAGGACAGCGACACTGGTTTTGTCTAATCAGTTTTCTGCAGGTACATTGACTTACGTTGCGTAAGAAATCGCTTTGTATACGGAAAGTGAGTGTGCGATGTGCCAAAAATTCTACGAATACCGCTATATTCCGGCTAGAGTGAACGTATAGGTCGAAGCATGCATCATGATAATAGCATCTTACTTGAACTAAAATCCCCCTTCACGTATAAGTGAGTAGTAAACTAGTAGGACTAACTAAATGAATGCTTTAATAATTGTGCCGTCATCTCTCTAATCCCTTTATTCTGATCGGAAGGGTGTCCTAATGGATGGTTCCTATCTCTTACAATTGAACCTAAGGTTTGGACGCAGGAGCACCAGTTCGGGGGCAGCTCACGAGGGCCAGGGTGACATTGGCCGGGCTGTTGAGCATGGCAGCAGGGGAGGTCAGGGGGTCCCACCTCTAGTTCCTCATCCTTTCCCACCGCCGCCACCGCCTCTACTGATGACTACCGCAGAGATAATGGCAGAGCTGTTGGCTGCTCGCTGGGAGTCAGCTACTGCTCGTCAGGAAACAGCTCGTGTCATGGACATTATGGCGCAGGCTATCGCGGGCCTCGCCCGCTGAGGTCACGGGGGCAATAGTGGGAATGAGGGTGGTGCCCGCCGTCCTGGGGGACAGTCCTCTTACCAGGACTTCCTCAAGACTCACCCACCCACCTTCACCCTGTCTGATGAGCCTCTAGAGGCGGAGCACTGGCTTCGCACGCTAGAGCAGAAGTTTCAGCTGCTCGGAGTGACCAACGAGCAGAAGGTGTACTTTGCGGCCCAGCAACTTTTGGGGTCCGTAGGTGCACGGTGGGAAACTTTCCAGGCCACGGAGCTGCCGGATCATCCGACAACATGGCAGGAGTTCTCCACCGCTTTCCGAGAGTTCTTTATCCCTGCTGGTGTCATCAACCAGAAGGTGACCGAGTTCTTGGAACTACGCTAGGGGAACAAGACCGTGATGGAATATGTGAACAAGTTCAATCACTTAGCTTAGTATGCTGGCAGTCAGGTGGATACTGATGACAAGAAGAGGGAACACTTCTTTCATGGTCTTGCTCTCCTCCTTCAGGAAAAGCTATATACGGGGAACTATCAGTCTTTTGGGGATCTGATGAACGCCGCCATTGCCATAGAGGGTTTTCAACAGGCGTCTCAAGCTGATTGGAAGAGGAAGCGGGTGGACGCAGGGTCCTCTAGCCACCCACACACATAGAAGATTCAGGTTGTCCGATGGGGCCCTATCAACCATTCGGCGGGCCTTCGTTCCGACAACCCCAACAGACTTCACAAGCTTCCTCTACTCAGTACCGTGCACCTCCGCAGCAGGTGCAGTCGCCGCAGTCTCAGGGACAGCAGGTCCCACCTCTTCAGGGGTTTGGGAATAGGCTAGGAGCTTGCTTCAAGTGTGGCAAGGATGGCCACTATGCTCGGGCCTGTCCCTAGAACCAACCCGCTCAGTCAGCTCAACCGTCCGCAAATTCTAGGCTTATCAAGAGGACCATCATTAAAAAGAAAGGGCCCAGCAGGTCTGGTTAGGTGCATTTCATGGATGCTCAGCAGGTTGTGCAGCAGGAGATAGTTATGGCTGGTATGTTTACCATCGACTCACATCCAGCTTTGGTGTTGTTCGATTCTGGTGCATCACATTCCTTTATGAGCATGAGGTTTGTAGAGTGGCACAACTTATCACTTATGGCTATACCGTATGCCTATAAGATCCGTACTGCGGGTTCATAAATGTTCATCAATACCCGCATGGATACAGTAAGTTTGGTATTAGCCACCCATACTTACCGTCTACAGTTCATGATAATGCCTGGACAAGGCATTGATGCTATTCTTGGAATGAACTGGTTGCGGGTGTATGGGGTAGTATTGGATATGAAGAGGAGAAGTGTGGAGTTATGGCTTCCTTCTTCTGAGGACATGATGTCTCTTATTATACCCTCAAAACCAGTCTTACCTGTTGCTGCCCATGCTGAGGCCTCTCCTGATCTTTCCTCCATTCTGGTAGTATGTGAGTTTTCGGATGTTTTTCCTGAAGATCTTCCTGGGTTGCCACCGGATCGTGAGGTAGAGTTCTCCATTGAGCTTGAGCCTAGTACTGTTCCCATCTCTAGACGCTCGTACCACATGGCTCCAAGAGAACTAGCAGAAATGAATAAACAACTAGAAGAATTGATGGACAAAGGTTTTATCCGTCCGAGTTCCTCACCATGGGGTTGCCCAGCCATTTTTGTGAAGAAGAAGGATGGTACCCTGTGGATGTGTGTGGATTACCGCCCCCTTAATGCGGTAACAGTCAAGAACAAGTATCCCTTGTCCCGCATAGATACTTTGTTCGATCAATTAGCTGGTGCCAAGGTGTTCTCGAAGATAGATCTTCGATCAGGCTATCATCAGATCAAGATCAGACCACATGATATACCAAAGACAACTTTCTCTACTAGGTATGGGCTGTATGAGTACCTAGTGATGTCTCTTGGTCTCACCATTGCTCGTACCTGATGAATTCAGTTTTCATGCCGGAGCTGGATAAGTTTGTGGTGGTTTTCATTGATGACATCCTGATCTATTCCAAGAATGGTGAAGAGCATGCCCGACACCTCCGGATAGTACTAACTCGACTAAGGGAGCACAAGCTGTATGCTAAATTCAGCAAGTGCGAGTTTTGGTTAGATCGAGTGTAGTTTTTGGGGCATGTGTTGACACTAGAAGGTGTTTCTGTAGATCCCAACAAGGTACGAGATGTATTGGATTGGAAGTCTCCCAAGTCGGTGCATCAGATTCGTCAGTTCCTTGGTCTAGCTGGATACTATCGGCGTTTCATTCTTGATTTCTCCAAAATAGCCCAGCCCATGACCAAGTTGCTCCAGAAAGAAGCTAAGTTTGATTGGAGCCCAGCTTGTGAAGAAACTTTTCAATCCCTAAAGACTTTCCTAACCACCGCTCCTGTGTTGGTCCAACCAGATATTGATAGGCCCTTTGATGTATACTGTGATGCCTCGAAGATGGGATTGGGGTGTGTGCTTATGCAAGATGGGCGTGTGATAGCTTATGCTTCACGCCAACTGAAGAAGCATGAGGTGAACTACCCCACTCATGACTTAGAGCTGGCTGCCATGGTCCATGCTCTGAAGATTTGGAGACATTATCTATTGGGCAACAAAGTGCATATCTTTACAGACCACAAGAGCCTCAAGTATATTTTCACTCAGTCTGAGCTGAACATGAGGCAAAGGAGATGGTTAGAGTTGATAAAAGATTATAATTTGGAAGTCCATTATCACCTAGGAAATGCCAATGTTGTAGCAGGATGCTTTGAGCCAGTAAATCACATCAAAGTTGAGGAAATACCTCTGCCTCTCAACCACATAGAGGTGTTAGCTCATATTGCATTAACCTCGGAGTTCTTTGGAGCGATTATTCGGAGTAGAAGGAAGACCTCAAGAGATTCCTCACATCAGGAAATTAATGGCCGAAGGTCGTGGCCCTCACTTTAGCATTGATGAGTAGGGAGTCGTGAGATACAAGGGTAGACTGGTGGTTCTAGCCAATGAGGAGTTAAAAAGGAAGATTTTACAGGAAGCCCATCATTCAAAGCTGTCTATCCATCCTGGCAGCAACAAGATGTACCATGATCTGCGCCAATTGTACTGGTGGTCCTACATGAAGCAAGATATCACCTAGTATGTTGCAGAGTGTGACACTTGCGGGAGAGTCAAGGCAGATCATATGCGCCTCCTAGATATCTACAGCCCTTGCCCATTCCTGTTTGGAAATGGGAGGATATTTCCCTGGATTTCATTGTGGGTTTACCCCGCACCTCCACGGGCTTTGATTCTATTTGGGTCATTGTGGACCGTCTCACCAAGTCTACCCACTTTATTCTGGTGGATACTAGATACCCTGCCAGGAAGTATGCGGAGATATACTTTGATCAAATTGTGACCTTACATGGAATTCCTCTTACTATCATCTCTGATAGAGGGTCGATTTTTGTCTCTCGATTTTAGGAGCAACTCCAGGAATGTCTGGGTACTCATCTTCTCAGAAGCTCATCATACCACCCACAAACTGATGGTCAAACTAAAAGGGTAAACCAGGTGGTCGAGGATATGTTGAGAGCTTATACCATTTCTTTTCCTAAGAAGTGGGATAAGTGTTTGAAGTTAGCTGAATTTTCGTATAATAATAGCTACCAAGAGAGTATCCGCATGGCCCCATTTGAAGCTTTATATGGGCAGAAGTGTAGAACGCCACTGAACTGGGTTGAAGTAGGAGACCGTGGGTACTTCAGGCCTGATTTCATAAAAGAGGCTTGAGAGAAAGTTAGTATTATTCGCGACCACTTGAAGGCAACTTAGAGCTGACAAAAGGCTTACGTAGACAAACGAAGAAGGCCTTTGGAGTTTGCAGCTGGGGATTATGTGTATCTCAAAGTATCTCCTATGAGAGGGGTGCATCGGTTTGGTGTCCATGGCAAGTTAGCCCCTCGATATGTGGGTCCATACAAGGTGTTGCAAAGAGTGTGGCCCATTGCTTATCGCCTCCAACTTCACGAAATTCTCTCAACGGTTCATAATGTGTTCCACGTCTCACAATTGAAGAAATGCCCGTGAGTTCCCCAAGAAGTCATGGAAATTGAAGGACTTCTGCTCCAACCTTGATCTGTCTTATGTTGAGCATCCTATCAAAATCTTGGATGAGAAGGAAAGAGTGACCAGAACAGTGGTAAAATTCTACAAGGTGCGATGGCAAAATCATTCGAGGTCAAGCCAAGCCACACAGGAACAAGAGAGTTACCTATTGCAGCATTACTCCCACCTTCTCGCCGGCTCCGATAGTTAGTTGCTGCGCCACTAATGTATTCCCTATCCCTTTCTCACACTAGGCACATAAATCTCGGGTCAAGATTTTGTTTTAGGGGGGGTAGATTTGTAACACCCTCGGTGTTACATTGCACTGTTTTGCTAAGCATCGCATGAGCATCATGGTTATGTGCATATATGTATAACATGAATTGTAAAGCAATGTTCGGTCCTTGAAACATTTATATGAAATGAGAAAGCAAGTGTTATGTTTCGTGTCACATAACGTTGTTTATTATCCTCATCGAATTCTTGAAACAAAAAGGCTATAGAACGTTTTGTGAACGGGGATAAAACATGTGCGGTCGAGGGCAAGGATAGTTAGCAAGTGCATCCAGTAGGTCGAAATGGGGATTCGACGTGAAATCGTTCGGGGTGACGTCGTTTCGCGTAGGTTTACAAACGGGTCGACGAAGCCACCTTTGGCGATAGTTGTAGAGCGATCGGCTTAGGATGTGGTATGATATCTTAGCTCCGATAGACAGCCCAACGTACCCTCTTGTGCATCGAATAGTTGGCTCGGCTTTTGGAGCATCATGTACAAGTTTTCTAACTGCTTTAAAAAGCATGCATGGCATGAGGCATTGCCACGGGCGCATCCACCATCTTGATCGCGGCGCCAGCTGCCATCGCCACTGTTGGTCGCGTCCCCCCGCCACGCCGGCTCGCGTCCCCACCGCCGCAGATTCGTGCTCGCAGCATCGGTCTCGGCATCTGCGTGGCAAGGTCGCTCCTGCCACCGCCGCTTTGCCGCTTCGCCACCGTTGCTGGCTCGCTAGCACGCCAAAGCGCACGCCACGTCTTCGGGCCGCCGTGAGGGCGACGCGAGCAGGGCTTGGCGCTACTGCCTTGGCTGCCTGTTGCCACATGCTGGCGCATGGGTCGCCTCGCCGTGCCTACTGCGCTGCGTCCGGCCACCAACCGAGCTCTACCGCGCCATGCCACGTCCTGCGCTGTCTTGGCCGGAGGCGCATGGGTCCTGTGCTACACGCCGCCAAATGACCACGCCTTTCATTCTCGCGCCCGACTTCTCTTGGCGCTCGCGCGCGAAGGAAGATAGCTCTGCCCCATCACCTCGGTGTCACATTTTGCTATGCCTTTGTCAAGGCGCCGCCACTAACGCTGCGTTCCCGCTTCGTCGTCGCCTTGCAGCCACGGCGTGCAGACGGATGCGCTGAGGCACGTCCCCGCTGTCCCCCGTCGTGTTGTGTGTTGGCTCATTGCGTTGACTCCCACAGACGGACCGAGCCAAGCCATGCCCGGACCTCCCGCCATTGCCGCCATGACCGGTGGGGCTGTCCTTCAAATTCGCCATGGTAGCAGTCCCTGGTTACAAATTGATCACGTCCTCGACTCCGATAAGTATTCTGCAGCCCAACCAACCCCACATCGCCGCCTGTTGTTCCGTACCGTGCTTCAATTTTGTAATGCCGCGCCGTCGGGTCCATAAGACTAGGATGCCCTACGCCGTCGGCTAACCACGCGACCAAAGCATCCTGGTCCAATTCCTTGCTTTACTAGCCTCTCCGCCAGTTGGTCGTCACCGTGCTCGCCACAGCCTAAGCCCTACCACCGTTGAGCTATCCCTGGCACAGCCGTGCCATCGCCATGCGCCGCCGCACCACATCGTGCGCACATGGCCAGCTTGGCTCGAGCCATCTCCGATCGAGTCACCGCGTCGTTCGGTTCCGTGGTGAGTCGTTGGTGCTCATTTGCTACTTGGTTTGCCCCGGCCTTGCTGGCATTCACCGGAACGGCACCGCCGTGACTGCAGGTTTACCGCCATCGTGGTCCGACCTCCTTGCTGCGTCCTAGTTCACGTTTCCTCCACCAATCGCTTCGCGTTCGCTCCTAGGTAACTGTCGGCTCTGTTATTGGGGCGGGGAAGGCCTGCTGTGGCCGGCATGGGTCGCCGGTTCCAGCACGGCCGTGCCGGTGCGCACGCCTAGCCATAGGGGTGTCGCTAGTGAGAGGATAAGAGTTTCTAAGGGTGTAGATGTAAAACTATAGAATAGCAAAATAGTACCGTAGAGCTTGTAGCAAATACCGAATAGTTCGGGGACGTTTTTGCATGATGCCGTCGCGTGCGGGCCTTTCTCCTGTCGTGGGCTGTTGGCCGACTGGGCCGCGCGCGCACGTGGGCCGCGCTGCGCTGGCGCGCGTGACGCGCCGTTGCGGGCCACGCCGCGCGTGTTGGGCCGAAGTGGAGAATTCAGTTTTCTTAATTTCTAGAGAATAGAAATGCTTATTTATTTTAGTTATGAATCCAACTTCGATAAATCGTAGTAAATTGCGTAGTTGTCCAAAAATAGTGAGACTAATTTTGTTAGGTTCACGAAAGTGCCATCAATCTATTAGTGTAGTTAGTTCACAGTTAGCTGTATGTTGATAGGCTCATAAATTCTAATTAGAAAACTTAGCATTATGTAGATTAATATTTGTAGAAATTCTTGTGGTAAATCAGTAATAGTTTTATCTTTGAAAGTTTTACAGTAGGTTCACTAGGATATTATGCACTTGCTGTAAATTTTGTAGCCTTAGAACGAGTTGCTAGATAAAGTAGCTATTACCCTTACTTTAGCGTATATAGCGTAAATTAGCATTAGGGGTAAGAATATCTGTAGTTGCTATAATAATAATGAACATCATACTTCAAAATGGTTGTCGGTAACAATAGGTAGCCTAGTACCGTGGTCGGTAGCATTAGCTTAGTAGTTAAACAGATGTATTTTTATTTTAAGAGTTGCTGTTGTCATATTGTTAATCATTGCATCATCATTTCATGTAGATCACGAACTGGTAGACTTCGTACCCGTTGGCGAGCCGAAGTACGATGAGGTGATCGAGGAATACGAGGAGGAGATCTTCACACAGGAGGAAGCTTAGGAGCCTATTGGTGCTGACCCCGTTGATCCGACACCTGCCCAAGGCAAGCCCCGGTGCATAACCGTTATTTTAAATGATCACTGATATATATGATGTGCATTTACGTTACATGCATTTTATTTAAACTACCTACATAAATATATCTACCCATGAGTCCTACTAGTACAGGTCGAGTAGCTGCTATGCTCAGGATATCGATAGCATGAGTAACCTGCCGTTACTCGCAACAAGGTAATAAAATATGAACACTCATGATAAAATGGTGGAAAAAAAACGGTGACCGGGCAGGGATATGGATTGGGTACTGGTGGGTGTGAGGGGTTGTGTCCTGCGGTCAACAGGGCATAGCTCGGTTACACTTTTTCCCTATCTGTGTCAATTATGGACCGGTCATTGCATATGACTCTAGGTAAGTAACAGATTATTGTCCTGAGCGCATACTTGGGTATGGGCACAGGGAAGGCTTGCTGCTCTCTTGTCGCGGATCCGGCTCTTTCTGAACCGACTGATGGGAAGAGGAGGTGGTGGAGGTCCTTGCACCACACTGAGTCTGGGACTCAGGAGTGGGGGCTTAGAGTCCAAGTTTGGACGGGGACCTGGCCACCTAGGACAGGAGAGTGGTGGGTTAGTCCTATTTGTGCCTGGGGCACAAGCGGGGCGTGTGTTTCTGGGGTACCCAGCTGGGCACATTGATTCGCGAATCGCCGGGCGATCCGGTATGGCTTGTCTACGGTTTAGCACCGTAGTAAGAACTGAAAGTGGATAAAGGAGAAGGAATATAACTGATTGCTCAACCCTTGCTTGAAAGTAGACATGTGCTTATATAGACTGGCTAGATGATAACTTAATACGGCTGATAATAATAATACATATATAAGGATTCACTATTAGTAATGGTTTCTGCTAAAGAAAACCAGCAAACCATAAAGCCTATCATATTCCTTGGAGTCGGGAAATTATTCCCACTAGTCGGGTAAGTCTTGTGAGTACATTGTGTACTCAGGGTTTATTTACCCCTGTTGCAGGTGATGCTTGAAGAGTACTTTTGTGTGGAGGATCCTTCTGGTGGGCTCAGATGGAATCCTCGCCCCTACCTCTAGATGTTATTTTTAAATTCCGTTGTTGTCATTCCGCACTCTAGTATTTGGTATTGTAATAATGTACTTTTTAAGAAACTCTAATGTATGAAATGGACTTGTGTTGTAACTCATTCTCATTATTGGATCCTTGGGAAAAATGTGGATCTTTCGGGTTCTCCCTCGTGGTGTGCCCGACGGACACCGCTCGCTGTAGCTCGCTTTTGGGGTGCTTAGTGTTTGGTAGAAGACGAGCGCCTCAGTAAGTATGCTATTTTGGGCGGTTCTACCACAGAGAGCTGAGGAAACATACCAAGAGTGTTGATGCACCATTTTAGTGATCTCCACTTGCATAGTGCTTAGTGATTCATTAGGTGATTAACATATGTGCTTTGCGAAGTGCTTAGGTTGATTAGTGAAAGTGCATCTGGCCCTTTAGTGGGTTTTGGATGATTGAATGACAATGTGAGTAAATGTCTAACCCGTTTGCTAAGTGTGGACAGGTAATAGGTTATCTCACCGGCGCTTAATGAAAGCCAAAATGATGTGTTGTTGTATAAACAACCTAGTTCAAGTATAAGACAACAATGCAAATGAAATTCATGCAAAGGCTTATTTATTGTGGGATTTCCATGTACTATGTGAAAGCAAGCTCGTAAGAATTAATTAATGAGACATGAGGGATTGCATATGGAATGGTCTCATATTTGAAGCTTGCTAAATTGAAATGAAAAAGATAACAATACATATGAATGGATGATTCAACACAAGATGTGACTTGATGGCTTGGGATGGTGAAGATAGCAAGGAAAGGCTTCGAGGTACTAAGCAAGGTGAAGGGCAAGCGATGGCTTGGCGGCCGAAGAACCTAGCTAGGGTGAAGAAGGAAGTACTTGCATTTAGTTGAGGTACTAATCAAGCTACGATGGTCATATTGATGTGGAGGATCAAATCTATATTGGACAAAAGTGTTTGAAATGACATGATGCATTTGGAGTTATTCATATTTGATGAATGGAATCAAGTCACGTGCTCAAGATGGCTATGCTCAAGTGAAAAAGATCAATATCAACATGTTGGCACCCTCACTTGATGAAGATTGGAATACACGGCTTCGGTTGAAAGAGATCAACTCAAAAGGTTTAATTTCATTATACTTGTAAAATTGAGTTAATAGGAATGTCGTACTGTTAAGAGGGATGCATCACGTTGATAGATAATGTTTCATAAGTACTTAAGCCAACCCATATGAGTTTTGAGTATTTGAGAGACAAAAGAGCTAACTGATTTCTTGCTGGTCTGGCAATACCGGACGTGTCCGGTATTTGCCCAGCAATGATAAAATTGTTGTTCTTGGGTTGGTTCGTCGGGAGTTTCGACGTGAGTCGGAAGTTCCGACAGTTGGGAGTTCCGACAACGGTCGGGAGTTCCGATGTCTCGCGCTTAACTGACTTGGAGGGGTCACTGTCCTGGTCATACTGGACGTGTCCGGTATGCATGGCCAGAAGCCAATGACTAGTTTTCAAAAGCCTTGAGGGTCGGGAGTTCCGGCATGAGTCGGGAGTTCCGACACCTCACAAACTTCAACTCAGTTACTTAGTTTTCAAATATGCTGAGGGTCGGGAGTTCCGACGTGAGCCAGGAGTTCCGACGGTCAGAAGTCCCAGCATTCAGCGGGAGTACTGACTCCTCACAACATCACTATAACTTAGTTACCGTTGGCGCAGTGTAAGTCATACCGAACGTGTCCGGTATGTATACCGGACGTGTCTGGTATGCAACGGCTATAAAACAGGTAGTTTTTCAAAGGGGGCTATAAATACCCCCAAGCCTCCACCTTTAGAGGTTGCTGATTCTGCTGATATAAACACACGTTTTTGAGCATTGCCAACTCTCCCAACCCTCTCTTAGTGAGTGATTGATCAAACTTGCCAAATCAAATTGTGGGTTGAGTGAAATTCAAAAAGAGTGCAATCCAACCACTTGAGCACTTGTGCATATTGTCAATCTTGTGATTTGCATTTGTTACTCTTGGACTCTTCGGTCCTAGATGGCTAGGCGTCGCCGGAGAGCACCCGAGAGATTGTGGTGTGCCTTGGAAAGTTTGTAACGGTCGATTCCGCTGCCTCAGAATCAACTAGTGGAAGGAGGAAAAGGAGTTGGAAAAGACTCCGGCTAGAGTGACCTTCATGGTACCCTCTAGGACTGACCTTCGCTGGGTCGCCCGTAGCCCCCTCAAAGGAGAGTAGGACTCGAACGAGTCCGAACTTCGGTAAAACAAATATCTTGTCTCAATTCGCATTTTATTTGATATTTGTGTTGCTCCAGCTCTTGTGCAGGTTCTCTGTGTATATTGTCATCTCTAGTAGGTGCCTGCAGTTTTGTTTGAAGATAGAAATCAAAAGGAGCAAGTTCGGGGCTGATCTGCAGAAATCGTGTATACCGGACACGTCCGGTATTCATATCGGACACGTCCGGTGTTTCGTACTTGTGCTGAAAATATTTATTCTCTGTTCTAACTTTGTGTTGCAGGGTTGTAGGTTCTAGATATATTCTTTATACCTTGCTTACTCTGTGGTTAACTTGTGAGGGGTGGTATTACTCTTAATTTGGAGTTTTCATTTCGAAAATTTTCTTTTCTAATTGTTTCCACATTTAAAGGTGTTAATTTTCAGAAACACCTATTCACCCCCCCTCTAGGCGGCATCTTAGGTCCTTTCAATTGGTATCAGAGCGAGGTTCTCACCTAAAGCTTCACCGCCGTGAGAAAAGGATGTCGACGCCTATCGAGTTGGAGCCGGTGCTTCTCCAAAATGATGGTTCAAACTTTATACCTTGGTCAATACATGTACTCAATGCTTTTAGAGATATTAGTCCTCTTGTTGAGTATATTGTGGATGCAAGCATACGTCTTTCTATAGTTGATTGGAGCAACTACAAAAATTTGTCAAAAGAGGAAGAGATATGCGTGCAACTCAATGCTCTAGCTATTAATATTATTTTGAGTACATTGAGTGCAGAGGTTCAAGATGAGGCGATCTTCAATGGACAACCACCTCCGGAGAGTGCTCATCTCATTTGGACTAGACTTTTTGATTTATATGGAAAATCCAAATGTGATGATGCACTTGAGATCAAGTCAATGAAAAGTATGTCCATTGTGTCTTCATGCAGCGAAGAAGCCTCACAAGACCTCAAGGGCGCTGAGCCAGAGCAAGAAGTGCAAGCAGCGCATGACTTGCTGTCTGCCTGCGTATGCCTACCGGACATGTCCGGTATGGCTGAGGCAGCAGAGCAGCAAGCAGCTGTTTGCAACAATGCTCAAGCTCGGTGGCGACCAAGTGATGAGTCAACCTCAGTATCTGATGATACTCATCACTTGTGTCTCATGGCCAAGAAAAGCAAGAAGAAGAGTAACAAGAAAGATCAAGAGAAGGAGAAAGCACAAGTAGATGATCAAGATGAGAGTGATGTTGAAGTTGAAGACAACTACAACCTTGATCATCTCAACCGCAAAGACAAGTTCATCATCATGAAGATAGTTGAAAAGAATGATGAGCTTGAAGAAGAGATTGAGAAGCAAGAGCAATCACTTCAAAAGCAAGAATTGCTTCTCATCTCCAAGATGGAAGAACTAAAGGCTCTAAGTGAAAGGTATGAAAAATTGTCAATTGAGCATGCTTTAGTTACTAACTCCTCTTCTAGTGTTTCACAACTAGAGAAGGAAAACTTTGAGCTCAAGGCAAGGCTAGATGAACTATCAAGCAAGTATAATGTGCTACAAGCAAATTATATTCATCTAAAGTGCTCTCATGAGGAAGTAGTAGAATCAAGCATCATGCTTGAGGTAGCTCATGAGGTTGTGATCACATCGGTAAAATTTTCTCAACCTCTCACATATTCACTCACTAGTACACCATCTCAATTAAATATTTTTTGTACTAATGAGTGTGCTCCTCAAGCAAGCCAATCTTCGATTGAGCTAAATCTCATAGGAAACATAGAGCTCAAAGAAGAGGTGAAAAGATTAAAGAAATATGTGATTCGGCTGAAGGGTAAGAAGAAAGCACAACCTTCTCAAGATAACTATGATAACATGGTGAAGAAGCTTGAGAAGGGTTCAAACCTTGCTTCCTCCAAAACGCAACAAAAGAATCACATTTCAACTAAGGCCAACACAACCAAGAGTAAGAAACATGGAAAAAAGTTATGCTATGGTTGTGGATTATATGGACATGAGTGGGCCATGTGTCCATATAAGAGTTGGGCCGACAAGTGTGAAGTGGCCGAACAAAAGGCCTCAAACAAGTTGGCCAAACAAAAGAAAAGTGATGGACAAAGCACTTGTCTCATGAGCAAGAATTTGGGGCATCCTACCAAGAAATGCCCAATGTACAAAGAGGCAAGAAAGGAAGCCCAGTTGCAACAAGAAGATGCTATGGATGCAATGAGATGGGCCACAAGGTTGATAGATGTCCATACAAGCAAAACAAGCATAGAGCAAACAAAGGCCGCATATGCTATGTTTGTAAAAGAAAGGGGCACTTAAGCTATGAATGCCCAAATGGTAACGCTCCTAAGCCAAACACATTTGTTTATAATGATATGCTTAGGAAGACCACAAATGGAGTTAGCACTAGAAAGGTAATGTGTTCACCACAAACTAGTGCTAAAGCCATTTGGATGCCTAAGCACTTTCTAACTAACTCAAAAGGACCCAACAAGAGTTGGGTACCAAAGTGTGCTTAGGTTAATGATGTAGGTACTTGGTGATGAGATGAAGGCATAGGGGTGGTTGAGCAAGTAAATTGAAAATATTCACTCAATCTATCAACCAATTCTCATCATAATCTCCTATATGGTTGACCCAAAGATAGTTTAATGAATATATCATTTACTTCATTTTCACCATTGGTAACAAGTACCTAAACCTCATAGAATAGCCACTTTGTTTGTTTTGTGCTCAATGACTCTCAAATAGGCATATTTATGAAAAATTGAAAGTGGCTAATAAGTTTTACTTGATAATATCATGTTTGCCATATTGTGCTTTTAATAGCTCTCTAGTAGAGCAATACATTTGTTGAGATGCAGGTATACAATAAATAATAGAGCTAAACGAAGAATCACAAGCAAATGGATTAATTGTTTCGTTTTGCACCTACTAGGACGTGTCCGGTATTGTAGGAACCAGAACACTAATTGGATTGCAACTGAGTCTTTGATCCATATATTTTTATATATCCTTAACTTACTCAGAAGCTTGTGATTTATCAAATCTAAGTGGATTGTGAGCATCTCTTTAACTCAATTTTAAATATGACAATTTATTTGGTTATGGTTCAAAATAGAAAATTGACTCCCATATTCTTAAATAGAATAAAGTGCTAGTTGAAAGTCATTCAAATTACTTAAAGCACTTATTTAGGGGGAGTTCAGTTTCTATTTTGTACCTTGTGGACTAACAAATTTATCTAGCATTCTTTGTAGTCCTTTGGATGAAAAGTTGATTTCGTATCTAGCATGATTATTTGACAATTAAGGTCAACATAAAGAATATCATGCTATATATTTTCTAAGTGGAATTCTTGTGGGCTCAAGACAAAGGTATGTGTTTACATACATGCATTGTAAGTGCATCTAAGGCCCTTTATATGTTAGAATGTGCATTTGTGTGACATAGGAGAGATGTTTTTTTCAAAACCCATAACTAGCATGTGTAGGTGGTGTCAATTTGAAAAACTATTTGAATCTTGGTCTTTGTGACCTAGCCTTGTCATATGATGATTATAGCTCTTCTTGAATGTTTGATTGGCTAATCACACATGACATGTCTTTCTTAAGTCCATAATCTACTATGTCTCACTATATGTCTCTCAAGCAAGCGAAATCATGTTAATGCCAAATTTTTGGAAAAGAGAAAAACTATTTATGGCATTGGATAATAAAAGTGATGATACTCAGTTTGGATCAAGGACATACATGCTTTTGGATCAAGAAAAGATAGAGAAGGGGATTGGAATTAAGCAAATGAAATTTGGAATAAGAACAGCTAGCCCGCAAATACCGGACGTGTCCGGTATGCTATCGGACGTGTCCGGTATGAGCGGGGCTATAAAAACGGCCGGTACCCCTTTGGCCAAGTTAGGTTTTTCTTCTTCCTACCGACCCAGCCGCCTCTCCTCGATCTTCATTGGCGATTTCAAGTTTCCACCGTGAAAAGGAAGAGAGGGAGATTGGATCGAAGGAGATTTGCATCAAGATCGAAGGCTCCGGGACTTGGATTTTCAATCGCATCCTCATTCACTCTCTCAAGGTACCCTAATCCCGGACCTCAACCGATCTAAGCAGTTAGGGCATGATTTTGAAATCCTTTTGGTAGAGATGCCACATTACCTGTCTAGAAGCATTGCCTAGAATTTGGATTAGATTGGTTGAAGATTGAGCAAAGGACCCCGGTTAGGGTTGCTGTCCGCTCATAGTGTCTGGTATGGGACAACAGAGCAGGTTTTGCTCCCTTGGTTTAATCTTCTCAGTGGTTGATTCATAGGACTAAGTTTAATTGTCTATTGTGTTTTGTCAACCTTTTGACCTAGTTTGGTTGAGGTGATTACAAAGCATAGGATAATTATTCTTATTTCTATATTTCAACTAAAATAAGCTATCTTTTGGGATGTATCTAAAATTCCTTGCATATTATTGAATACAGGACAGCAGCAATGAGCGGAAGACAGGAGCCTAGGTCCAAGCATAGGCATGATCCAGCTCTAGAGAAATACAAGAAGGCAAGACAAGAAATGCATCTTAGATTCAGTCAACAGGAGCAGGGCAGCAGCAAGAGACCCTCTAGAGCCACTAAGGGTGCTCCACAGTACAGAGAGGGTGGTGATGATGATAGCAGCCCCTCTTCTGGTAATGAAACTGAGGATTACAGACTTGAGCACAGGAAAAGGAAGAGCACTGATAGAGACTCAGACAGAGAGTCAGATGATGGTGACAACTCTGAGGAGATAGAGGAGGAGCAGTAGGCACCTCTAGTGCACCACCCAGGTCAGGGCATGGACTATGGCCTTCTTGAAGTACATGCACCCGTTTTACCCAACTATGTTGTCAGAGTCAACTACAAAGGAAAGGGTATGACTATGAGAGCAAGAGATCAGAGGAGGATTGATCCTAGAGGTTTTCCTAGGATTCAGTATGATCATCGCTTTCACACTATGTTCCATCCGGATTATTATACTAGTGTGATACTTGCTAGGAATCCTGTGGTAGCCAAGTCTCAGTGGATAGATTGGAAACATGTCAGAGAGCTACGGAAGTCCTCCATTGACTATGCTATTGCCACTTGTCAGCACACAGGTGTATACACGATCATGGAGTTTGTGCATGATTGGAACTCTGAAGTCATTGCACAGTTTTATGCCACTCTATTTGTGGAAGAGGAGCCGAGGCATATGAATTGGATGCTTGAAGGCCAGTGGTATAGTGTTGACTACAACGCCTTTGCAGCTTTTCTTGGCTTCTCAGAGGAGGACCTCTAGAGAGACAGGATCCACACCAAGCAGGTGTTACGTCTTGAGCAGCTTGCCTACATGTATCCACCAGGAGGTGAGAGAGGAGTAGTGGGGAAGGTTCCAGGTCTTCACCCTACTTACATATACCTGGACAGGATGTTTAGGAAGACTATTGACTGCAAGGGTACAGACAAGGGCAACATTGCAGATTATTCTAGGAACCTACTCCACAGGATGACACGTGATGCTCAACCATTCAGTGTGTCTGACTTTATTTGGTCAGAGATCAGGAGTGTGGGAGAGTGTGGTAGAACCTCCTAAATTATAGGGCCCACATGCACCTATCACTGTCCAACGACCTTTGACGTCTATGCATATATTCCCGGTAACTTAAGAAGACTGTCGGGTGTCCTCTGGGAACCTCGAATCATCTACGATTTCCAAGCAGGATCCCATTACAGAGTCATTGCAGTATACAACAGTTTATACAAATATATACATCAGAGTAAAGATTAGCGGAAGACTTACAATAATATAGTTTACAAACCATTTGTTTCAAACCATACAACTAAGTTTGGTTAATATTACAAAACGTAGTAGTGGAGTGGCATTATAACATATTACAGAACACACAGATAAGTTGCCCTGCCCAAGGGCCACACATTTACTTATCGTCATCGCACTGAACAACAGTCATGCAGCACGATCCAAAACAGATTTGCTCATGAGCCTCACCTGCAACAAGGGTCAACGAACCCTGAGTACAAAAGTACTCAACAAGACTTAACCAAAATAAGAATTAATAGAACGCAGGAATGCATGCTCATGGGATTCTAGATATGGCTTTAGCAATAATCAAAGTTCTTTTGCGTAAAAGCTCTTTAACAAAATTCTTTATATCAACATTTAAAACTTCATAAGATCATATATAAAGCTGACACGATCCGCATTGAGATCATGAAACTTCATATCCAACACTTTCTCAAACCAGCCTCAAGTTCCAGTTATTAATACTACGATGATGAACAGTGAGTTGAGTCTCCATAATCGAGGAGCAACGACGATTCGAACTGATTAAACCCAGCTGGGGATTCCAGACCACATGACATATGTAGGTCCCCGACTTACATATATCAACCTACCCTCGAATCCTCTAAAACAAGAACGGGTTCGCGCCACCCGAGAATACAATACTCCACCAATCCAGCCCATTGCCACGTGGGTACACGCTATTCCCGCCATCTCTCCACTCCTAGTGCGCGAGTAACCATTCTTGTAGTAGAATAGCCAAGTTAAGGCTTACCGGAGTATGTGGTTAGTACTACAAAGTCTCACCTCATGCAATTCACCAACGGTACGGGCCTTAATCGACACAGGCGGAAAGAACCCGCTCACAAGACCTCCATGTCTTGCGGCTCCCATACACCGAGTCCGCCCGGTCTAGATTTATTACTCCACATGATCATATCACATGATAACATAAGTAACCAAAGTTCCATTTAAAACTTGCAGATGACAGGTAATCACCCGACTTTCATCGTTCTAAGCATAGCTAAGCAAAACTAGGCATATACGAATTAAAATTGGTAACAAGGTAGATATGGAAAAACAAGGTTGGTAATGCACCAATTAGGTTTTCACTTAACTACTAATCACTTAATGCAGTAAAGAAAACCAAAAGCGAAATCAATTTGTAAAACACAAGGTAGGTTTAAATGCATCCGCGGCTTGCCTTCGTTGACGGAATAGTCCGGTTCCGGAGTCGCACCACAATTATCCAACCCGACCTCAATAGACAGATTAACCTCCTCAACCACTTGATTAACTACCACGTGCTCACCTTCGTTCACTACATGTAGTAACAATGCCATGTTTAACATGATGCGAGATACAAAATATGATGCTCGATGATGGATGCAAAAGTTAACAACTTGAATACAACTTTGCTTCGCGGTACAGTTACAAGTCAAACAAACTAAACCTTTTTTGTAACACTTACATCAATTGCCAAGGATCATTACCAACTAATGACCCAAGGACATCACTCAATCAAAAATTCAATCAAAACCTAAATCATTAAAGGTTACTATTTGCTTTTATGAATTAATTATTTAATTAAGAATTATGAAATAAATCAACTTGTTCTAATTGACCTCAAAATTTTTGTAAAGGTTCATCACATGATAACTAAGTGGCAAAACAATTTTAATAATTTTTGGATAAATAAATAAGCCTAGAAAAATCATGGAAACTCATTTATTAATTAATTGAGCAATTTTTATCATATTCAAAAAGTACTGAAAAACAACATTTCATATTTTTCCTAAATAATATACATCATAGATAAGTCACACAAAAGTTTTTATAATTTTTGGAGCTCTAAATAAATCTACACAAAAATAACAAAAATAGACACTATTCATTCATTTCTGATAACGGAAAAATCATTTTCAAACCGCCGAGTCACTGACAAGGTGACCCCACATGTCATCTTCTACCTCCCGCGTTTGACCACGGCGACGACGGCACTGACCGACGAAAACTCGCCGACGACGAGACCAACGGCGACGGCCAAGGTACCAAAACACTCCCCACAGCACCCCGCATCGATTGAAGGCACTAGCTGGACTAATTACGGCGAGTTACGAGCTTGGCGTCGGCCATGGCGGACGCGGCAGCTCAGCGACACTACGCCGGTGATAGGAGACCGATAGCAGTGAAACAAACCACACGAGAAGAACCAGGAGCTCACGCCGAACACGTTGAAGGCGATCGACGAGCCGGAGGAACAACGGATAGGCGGGTCGACGGTCACAGCGATCACAGCAGAGCAATCTTCGACGACGGCGATGCTTCGGTGGCTGCAGTGGACAAAACGGTCAACCAACCAGGCAAAAAGCATCACGGGAACAAGGAGGAGCTGGAGGTACACTGATCAAGGACAAGGACGCACCGGAGAGCTCTGTCCATGGTGACTCGCTTGCGACGGTGAGGTTGGCGGCCGCGAGGAAGAAAGGCGCGCACAGCGGTTTCCCGGTGGAGTCAAGTGACCACAGTAGGTTGGCTAGGTGCGCAAGGAGTAGGCAAAACTATTGAGCACTTTGCTGCGATGGCACAGGCGCTAAATCGACGGCAAGGGCTCAATGGAGCAACGGCGGCGGCGGCGGGAAAACAGAGGAAGAGAGCGGCGAAAAACAGCGACGGCGCACGCCTTATAGCGCGGCTAGGAAGCAAAGAGAAGCCACACAGGGCCTTTACCGCACTAGCATGAAGCCAAGGACGGCCACGGCGATGACCAGAACGGATTAGAAGCTCGCCGACGATAAGGTGTCTTCCACGGGCACTGTTCATCAGATTTACCAAATTGCCACTTGGTTTAAAATCTAAATTACTCCCAAATTTATATAACAACTCAAAAATCTCCAAAAACAAAAGTTGTTCAAAATTGAAATTTCTACAACTTTACTTTCATAACCATACCCAAATTCAGTCTACATTTTGAAATGCAAATTTGAATTCAAAAGGGGACACTTTAAGTACATTTTGCCTTTTCAAATTACTTCAAATTTTTCTAAACAACTTTGAAAACTCCAAATACAAACTTTGTACAACTCAACAAGCTCTACATTTTTGCTTTAAGGCTCAACCCCAAAATATGCTCAGATTTTGAAATGGGTTTTCCAGGGCAAACTTAAATGCTGAAAATCAGGGTTTTCGAAAATTTAAAATCCAAACAAAACTTTGAACTCAATTCAAACCATACAAGGCAACACTCATAACATAAATGTAAACTTGTTTTAGTGAATGCATATCAAAGTTTTCAATATGACCAAAAGCCTTGCAATGCATATGATGACATGTCCTGTTTTAGTATGTAAAACACCCGGGGTGTTACAATCCTTCCCCCTAAGAGAAATCTCATCCCAAGATTCAAAGTCATAGGATAAGTAATGGAAAAGGAAATGTGTCAATCCAAAAATATCCAAAACCTGTTCATAAAATAGCTTAGGTTCCTTTACAAACATAGTTCGCCACAACAGAGCAAACTAACATTAATCTATATCGACGCACGAAACTCTGGAAATTTTTCTAACAAGTAATCTTCGGATTCCCAAGTAGCTTCTTCTGAATGTTGATTCCATTGTATCTTGTAGAACTTGATTGTCCTCCTTCGAGTAACACGATCTTTCTAATCCAAAACTCGGATAGGATACTCAGAATAGGTCAAATCAGGTTCAAGTTCCACTCCTTCAACCTCAACATTCTGCTCAGGCACTCGGAGACACTTCTTCAATTGAGAAACATGGAACACATCATGTACCGCTGCGAGATGTTCTGGTAATTTCAAACGATATGCCACTTTTCCATACCTTTCTAAAATTTGAAATGGTCCAATATATCGAGGTGCCAACTTGCCTTTAACACCAAAACGGGTAACTCCCTTCATTGGTGATACTTTCAGATATACAAAATCCCCCTTGTTAAACGTCAATGGTCTACGTCATTTATCCGCATAACTCTTTTGTTGGGACTGAGCTATCTTCAAATTACTTCGTATTTGCCTAACCTTGTTTTCTGTTTCTTCCACAAGGTCAACTCCAAAGAACCTTCTTTCTCCGGGTTCAGACCAACTCAGCGATGTTCTGCATCTATGACCATAGAGTGCTTCAAATGGAGCCATTCTACTGCTTTCCTGATAAGTATTGTTGTATGAGAACTCGGCCAAAGGTAAGCATTCATCCCACTTATTGGAATAGTTAAGGACACAACACCTTAACATATCTTCAAGTACTTGATTGACTCTTTCAGTCTGTCCATCAGTCTGCGGATGATAAGCTGTACTATACAGGAGCTTCGTACCCAATGAAGAATGCAATTGTTTCCAAAAACTGGAGACAAACTGTGTACCCCTATCTGACACTATGGTCTTTGGTACTCCATGTAAGCTCATGATTCTTGCTAAATACATCTTGGCATATTGGATCATAGGATATATAGTCTTGACAGGAAGAAAATGTGCTGACTTAGCGAGTCGATCTACAATAACCCATATTGAGTCAAATCCTTTTGATGTCTTGGGTAGACCAACAATAAAGTCCATACTAATGTCCTCCCACTTCCAAGCTGGAATAGGTAATGGCTATAATTCACCAGCAGACCTCAAATGTATAGCTTTCACCTTTTGACAAGTATCACACTTTGCTATATATCTAGCAATCTCTATCTTCATTTTAGTCCACCAAAATCTTTGTTTCAAGTCATGGTACATCTTGTTACTCCCTGGATGGATAGATAACCTAGTAGCATGTGCCTCTTCAAGAATTGACTGTCGCAACTCAGGAACTTTTGGTACCACCAGGCGATCCTTAAACCATAACACACCTTCATCATCTATGGTGAAGCATTCCGCTTTTCCATACCTGACTCTTTCCTTGATATGGGCTATACCCTTGTTTTCCTTCTGATCAGTAATAATCTGGTCTCGAATATTGGCTTCAACAATTATGTTGGTCAAACTACCTTGTTGAATTACCTCCACATTCAACTTTTCCATCTCTTGACTTAAAGTCAGACCCATTGTTCTTATTATCAGGCAATTGCAATAACTTTTGCGACCGAGGGCATCTTCAACCATAGTTGCTTTACCATGGTGATAATGTACTTTCAAGTCATAATCTTTAATCAGTTCTAATCATCTTCTTTGTCGCATGTTCAATTCTGACTAAATAAAGATATACTTTAAACTCTTATAGTCTGTATAAATATGGCACGTATTACCAAGCAGGTAATGCCGCCAAATCTTTAGAGCATGGACAACAGCTGCTAATTCCAGATCATGAGTCGGATAGTGTTCTTCATGTTGCTTAAGTTGCCTGGATGCATAAGCAATGACTCTACCTTCTTGCATCAATACACATCCAATACCAATACCCGAAGCATCACAATAAACATCAAACGACTTCTCGATATCAGGTTGGGCTAATACTGGCGTAGTGGTTAACAGTCTCTTCAAAGTCTGGAAAGCTTCTTCACAATCAGATGACCAGACAAACTTGACTTGGTCTTTCAACAACTCTGTGATGGACTTTGATACTCTAGAGAAATCTAGAATAAAACGATGGTAATACCCCGCCAATCCTAGAAAACTCCGAACCTGATGAACTGTGGTTGGCAGTTTCCAATCAAGCACATCCTTCACTTTGCTTGGATCAACTGCAACGCCTTCAGATGACAAGACATGTCAAAGAAATCGTACTTCCTTAAGCCAAAAATCACACTTGCTGAACTTTGCATATAGTTGATGTTCTCTCAAGTGGGTCAGAACAATTTTGAGATGTTCCGCATGTTCTTCCTTATTCTTAGAATATACTAGAATGTCATCAATAAACATCACTACAAACTTGTCTAGCTCAGGCATGAATACTGAATTCATCAGATACATGAAATGAGATGGAGCGTTTGTCAAACCAAAAGACATTACAAAGTATTCATATAATCCATATCTTGTGGTAAATGCCGTTTTGGGAATATCTTCAGGCTTAATCTTGATTTGGTGATAGCCTGACCTCAAATCAATCTTGGGGAAAACTCTGGCTCCGGCCAATTGATCAAAAAGCAAATTTATCCGAGGTAAGGGATACTTATTCTTGATGGTCACTTCATTCAACGGACGATAGTCGACATATAACTTCAAGGTCTCATCTTTCTTTTTCACAAAAATTGCCGGACATCCCCAAGGTGATGAACTAGGTTGGATAAATCCCTTATCAATCTTTGCAACTGAGTCTTCAACTCGGCTAACTCCTTGGGTGGCATCCTATAAGCTCTCCGAGAAATCGGAGCTGTTCCTGGTTTTAACTCTATGTTAAACTGGACATCCCTATCAGGTGGTAGACCGGGTAAATCTTCAGGAAACACATCAGGAAATTCACACACTACCGGGATATCTCTAATCTCTTTGACGACAGTTGCACAAACTTTGCCCACTGATCTTCTTAAGGTTGGAAGTTGGATGAGAAGTTGAGAATGACTATCTGACAAACTCACCATTATTGTTCTATGCAAAGCATCTATAACAGCCTTATGCTGATACATCCAATTCATTCCCAAGATTACATCTATATCCTGATCCTTTAGGATAATCATGGTAGTGGGAAAAATATGCCCACCCAGGTTTATGGGTACCTGGTATACCATTTTCAAAGTACACAGACGTCCCTCGGGCGAATGTATAAAGAAATTTTCCTTTGTTGCCCCAATTGAAATTTCATGCTTTACCACAAATGTTCTATTGATGAATGAATGAGATGCACCAAAATTAAAAAGTATAACTATAGGATGATTGGCGACAGGAAACATACCCATCATCACTGGCTCCCCTTCCAGAATTTCCTCAGCTTGAATATAGAACACCCATCCTGTCTTCCTTTCATCTCTGCCTTTCTGAGCATTCTGATTGTTATTCTTGTTCTGTGCCTGACCCTGTTGTTGATTGATAGGGGCCTTCTGATAATTTGGATTAGACTATCTTGGATACGGACATTCCCTTGAGAAATGACCAGGCTTGCCATAATTGAAACAGGGATACTTATGACCCTGGGGTGTTGGAGCAGAAACCCCAGAAGCATTTGTTGGTTGTGGATTCTGATAAGTTGTAGCCGGGCAGACCGGCTTGAAACTGCGGCGGACGATAAGGAGGATGATTATGATTTACTGGATGATAAATCACCCTCTGCCTCTTTTGATTTCTCCCAAAAGATCCAGACAGCATACTCTTTTTCTTCTTGAGCTCCTTATGCTGCCGATACTTTGCCTCTGAAGCAGTTGCAATATTCACTGCCTCATGATAAGTGACATTGGTACAAGTTGTCATCATAGTCTATAATTTGGTATTCAGACCTCTCATGAACCATTTCTTTTTCTTGGCATCTGTGTTGACATGCTCAGATGCATACCGCGACAGATGGTTGAATCTTCCCACATACTGCATAACCGTCTGATCCCCTTGCTTCAAAGCAAGAAATTCATCCAGCTTCATAGCCATAACTCCCTCCGGGATATAATGGGCTCTGAAAGCAGTATGAAACTCTATCCAAGTTAACGGAACACCTGAGGGTTGCATGGCCATAAGATTCGCATACCAAGCACCGGCTGCACCTCTAAGTTGCTGGGCAGCAAAGACTTGTTTCTGAAACTCCATGCATGGAATGAGATCAAATTTCTACGCCATGGTTCGAAGCCAATCGTCAGCCTCCAGTGGTTCATCTGCCTTGGTGAACACCGGTGGCCTTGTGTCTGTAAAATCAACATATGTAGCCTCCTGCCTGTTATGATGGCGACCACGGTTTCCTTGCATCTGATTCTGATTACTTTGAGCTATCTCATGAAGCAAATGAGAATTTTCAACCGTCACATTGACAAGTGCGGCTATAGCATCAGCCAGATTTGTTAGAACTGGTGGCGGATCTGGAATACCATTCTCATCTTGTGAAGTACCAGGAATATATGAACCCCGCGTACGACGCATCTGCTCATAACAAACCAAACTTTACTCACAAGTCTTTATTGAATTGCAACAAAAGCTTACTCCAGACACATTACATAGGGTTTACTAATATAAACACAAACCCGCATGTACCTAAACAAGACTACTTAACTTAACTAGAACTAACTATTCTTCAACTCTACTCCTTTCCTCGATTACTTCAAACTTCAGGCTCGGTATCCATTCCAGAAATATTACCGTCTTCATTATCACTTTCATCGATCATTACTAATTCTTCAGGATCTTCTTCTTCTTCCTCTTCCGATTCGCTATCATCGGCAAGGATGACACCGGGGTCCATTGCGTCAGCTTGGGGTTCATGATTTGGATCTAGGAGATTGCTTAGCCTTTGAACTTCCTCATGCAGATAAGTATTATGTTCTTCTAAATCTTCTACATAGAATTCTAGCTCATGAGTTCTAGCTCTAGCTACATTTTCTCTATGCCAAGCTTCATTTCTTCCTTCCACTGTATGAACTAACATACGTTCGCAGTTCCTGTGAGCGGTGGTGAGACACCTCAATTGACCCTGTAGTTCTCCTACCTGGATGGCATCCAAGGCCCTATCTCTAGTAGCCTATGCTAACTCTATAGAAATCCTCTGTATCTCTGCCTGGGGATCAGGCCTAGAGCTGCTACTGCTAGCACCATCATTCCTAGGGGCAAGTTGGTGACGAGGAACTCCTTTGGGTCCAGTGGACTTATGGGGTGTCTTCTTGGTATGAGCCATACTGTAGGAAGCAAGATTAATCCCAGTAACACAATCTGATAACAGTCTCAAGAGCAACAAGGGTGGACTACATAACTTAACCCATACACACTACCCACCCAGACTCAGAGGTGAAGGAAGTAACGAGTGAATTAATCATGATGCATGAATCGTTCTTACGAACAAAATCATCAAAGCTTATAATGCACATAAACAACATTTGTTTTTATATAGGGCATAGTAGGGTTACTACTCCACCACACAAAACCTTTTTAATCAGATAAGGAATGGTGAGAAAGAAATTAGATAAGTCGGAAGTATTTTGGACCAAATTAACAAGTTACATTTAGTCATCCCAAATCATTTTGAAGTTTTTTGTAAACCAATACGACAAAGACTTTGTAACGATCGCTCTGATACCATTCTGTGGCAGAACCTCCTAAATTATAGGGCCCATATGCACCTGTCACTGTCCAACGACCTTTGACGTCTATGCATATATTCCTGGTAACTTAAGAAGACTGTCGGGTGTCCTCGGGGAACCCAGAATCATCCACGATTTCCGAGCAGGATCCCATTACAGAGTCATTGCAGTATACAATAGTTTATACAAATATATACATCAGAGTAAAGATTAGCGGAAGACTTACAATAACATAGTTTACAAACCATTTGTTTCAAACCATATAACTAAGTTCGGTTAATATTTCAAAACATAGTAGTGGAGTGGCATTATAACATATTATAGAACACACAGATAAGTTGCCCTGTCCAAGGGCCACATATTTACTTATCGTCATCGCACTGAACAACAGTCATGCAGCACGATCCAAAACAGATTTGCTCATGAGCCTCACCTGCAACAAGGGTCAACGAACCTTGAGTACAAAAGTACTCAACAAGACTTAACCGAAATAAGAATTAATAGAACACAGGAATGTATGCTCATGGGATTCTAGATATGGCTTTAGCAATAATCAAAGTTCTTTTGCGTAAAAGCTCTTTAACAAAATTCTTTATATCAATATTTAAAACTTCATAAGATCATATACAAAGCTGACACGATCCACATTGAGATCATGAAACTTCGTATCCAACACTTTCTCAAACCAGCCTCAAGTTCCAGTTATTAATACTACGATGATGAACAGTGAGTTGAGTCTCCATAACCGAGGAGCAACGACGATTCAAACCGATTAAACCTAGCTGGGGATTCCAGACCACACGACTTATGTAGGTCCCCGACTTACATATATCAACCTACCCTTGGATCCTCTAAAACAAGAACGGGTTCGCGCCATCCGAGAATACAGTACTCCACCAATCTAGCCCATTGCCACGTGGGTACACGCTATTCCCGCCATCTCTCCACTCCCAGTGCGCGAGTAGCCATTCTCGTAATAGAATAGCCAAGTTAAGGCTTACCGGAGTATGTGGTTAGTACTACAAAGTCTCACCTCATGCAATTCAACAACGGTATGGGCCTTAATCGACACAGGCGGAAAGAACCCGCTCACAAGACCTCCATGTCTTGCGGCTCCCATACACCGAGTCCGCCCGGTCTAGATTTATTACTCCACATGATCATATCACATGATAACATAAGTAACCAAAGTTCCATTTAAAACTTGCAGATGACAGGTAATCACCCGACTTTCATCGTTCTAAGCATAGCTAAGCAAAACTACGCATATACGAATTAAAACTGGTAATAAGGTAGATATGGAAAAACAAGGTTGGTAATGCACCAATTAGGTTTTCACTTAACTCCTAATCACTTAATGCAGTAAAGAAAAGCAAAAGCGAAATCAATTTGTAAAACACAAGGTAGGTTTAAATGCATCCGCGGCTTGCCTTCGTTGACGGAAAAGTCCAGTTCCAGAGTCGCACCACAATTATCCAACCCGACCTCAACAGACGGATTAACCTCCTCAACCACTTGATTAACTACCACGTGCTCACCTTCGTTCACTACATGTAGTAACAATGCCATGTTTAACATGATGCGAGATACAAAATATGATGCTCGATGATGGATGCAAAAGTTAACAACTTGAATACAACTTTCCTTCGCGGTACAGTTATGTCAAACTAACTAAACCTTTTTTGTGACACTTACATCAATTGCCAAGGATCATTACCAACTAATGACCCAAGGACATCACTCAATCAAAAATTCAATCAAAACCTAAATCATTAAAGGTTACTATTTGCTTTTATGAATTAATTATTTAATTAAGAATTATGAAATAAATCAACTTGTTCCAATTGACCTCAAAATTTTTGTAAAGGTTCATCACATGATAACTAAGTGGCAAAACAATTTTCATAATTTTTGGATAAATAAATAAGCCTAGAAAAATCATGGAAACTCATTTATTAATTAATTGAGCAATTTTTATCACATTCAAAAAGTACTGAAAAACAACATTTCATATTTTTCCTAAATAATATACATCATAGAGAAGTCACACAAAATTTTTCATAATTTTTGGAGCTCTAAATAAATCTACACAAAAATAACAAAAATAGACACTATTCATTCATTTCTGATAAAGGAAAAATCATTTTCAAACCGCTGAGTCACTGACAAGGTGACCCCACATGTCATCTTCTACCTCCCGCGTTTGACCACAGCGACGACGGCACTGACCGACGAAAACTCGCCGACGACGAGACCAACAGCGACGGCCAAGGTACCAAAACACTCCCCACAACACCCCGCATCGATTGAAGGCACTAGCTGGACTAATTACGGCGAGTTACGAGCTTGGCGACGGCCATGGCGGACGCGGAGGCTCAGCGACACTATGCCGGCGACAGGAGACCGGTAGCGGTGAAACAGACCACACGAGAAGAACCAGGAGCTCACGCCGAACACGTTGAAGACGATGGACGAGCCGGAGGAACAACAGATAGGCGGGTCAACGGTCACAGCGATCACAGCGGAGCAATCTTCGACGACGGCGATGCTCTGGTGGCTGCAGTGGACAAAACGGTCAACCAATCAGGCAAAAAGCATCACAAGAACAAGGAGGAGCTGGAGGTACACTGATCAAGGACAAGGACGCACCGGAGAGCTCTGTCCATGGTGACTCGCTTGCGACGATGAGGTTGGCGGCCGCGAGGAAGAAAGGCGCGCACAGCGGTTTCCCGATGGAGTCAAGTGACCACAGTAGGTTGGCTAGGTGCGCAAGGAGTAGGCAAAACTATTGAGCTCTTTGCTGCGATGGCACAGGCGCTAAATCGACGGCGAGGGCTCAACGGAGCAGCGGCGGCGGCGGCGGGAAAACAGAGGAAGAGAGCGACGGAAAACGGCGACGACGCATGCCTTATAGCGCGGCTAGGAAGCAAAGAGAAGCCATGCAGGGCCTTTACCGCACTAGCGTGAAGCCAAGGACGGCCACGGCGATGACTAGAACGGATTAGAAGCTCGCCGACGATGAGGTGTCTTCCACAGGCACTATTCATCATATTTACCAAATTGCCACACGGTTTAAAATCTAAATTACTCCCAAATTTATGTAACAACTCAAAAATCTCCAATAACAAAAGTTGTTCAAAATTCAAAGTTCTACAACTTTGCTTTTATAACCATACCCAAATTCGGTCTACATTTTGAAATGCAAATTTGAATTCAAAAGGGGACACTTTAAGTACATTTCGCCTTTTCAAATTACTTCAAATTTTTCTAAACAACTTTGAAAACTCCAAAAACAAACTTTGTATAACTCAACAAGCTCTACATTTTTGCTTTAAGGCTCAACCCCAAAATATGATCAGATTTTGAAATGGGTTTTCCAGGGCAAACTTAAATGCTGAAAATCAGGGTTTTCGAAAATTTAAAATCCAAACAAAACTTTGAACTCAATTCAAACCATACAAGGAAACACTCATAACATAAATATAAACTTGTTTTAGTGAATGCATATCAAAGTTTTCAATATGACCAAAAGCCTTACAATGCATATGATGACATGTCCTGTTTTAGTATTAAAAACACCCGGGGTGTTACAGAGAGAGGCCCCTCAAGGGCTGTGGATTTGCACCTTACATCATTTTTATGATTGAGAAGGTCACAAGACACACATTTGAGTATGACAAGAAGCATAAAGTCCTAAAGATTGTGGATGACTTGACAGAGATTGGGGTGCCTCTAGTAGGACTAGGAGGAGGAGCAGCAGCACTAGAGGCAGATTCACCTGCAGGTTGTGCAGCAGCTGGACGAGCTTCTCCTCTACCACATGGTCCTTCACATTCTTCTTCATGTCGTCGTAGTCCTCCTTCTCCTATACGCAAGATGTTCAGTGCTATCTTTGGGATGTGCAAGGACATACGGACCTGTCAGCAGAAGGTGAGGGAGGCTAGGAGGAAGGATACTCAAACTTTGAAGCAGATCGCTTATAGACTTGAGCTTGATCCTCCTAGGTCTCCATTATCAGATGAGGCAGCTAGTGAGCCTAAGACTGAGGAGCAGCAGCAGGGCAGGTACGACGCAGAGTTTGCTGAGTTCCTTCAGCGACAGCAGCAGGCTCCAGAGCACCCTGATACTTTACCACTACAGGCTCATGTGCCTACTCACTCTCAGCCATGTCCTAGTGCTGCATACGAGTATGCTTCAGATTGGTGGAGTGACCTCACGGGTAGTTTCTATAACCCATCTGGTGCGGATGGTTCTCGTCCAGCCGGTGCTACATGCTTAGATGATGAGGATGCTGGTAGAGATGAAGATGATGATGAGTGATCACAACTTTCAGAGACAGCTTGCAACCCCTTTTTGTTCTTAGTTTGTCATTGTTGGACCTTTGTGGTGATAGATGACAAAGGGGGTGAGAGACTGATTAAAGCTTCAGGATATTTGTTTCATTTGCTTATCTTTGTACCTAAAGATATATACTGCAGGCTGTAGTTTTTGTTTTTGAGCTTCATTGATGTTTCTTGGATCTGAGATAGATTGTATCCTTTGAGAGATGAGACTCACTTATGCTTTATCTATGTATCTCTTGAGACATGATCTTTATATATATTTTAGTGGCTTGTGGACTTGAGAAAATGTGTAATGAGTGCTTTGTGTGACATACATGTGTTGTATTTATTTTCATAAGGACTATGCATGCTAGAATGAAAATATTTGATGTGATGCCTTTATATTTATTCTTATGTCATATATCTTGTCATATGCATCACGGTTTTACTTTGTCACACACACATGCACCCCATGGATGCAATGATTTAGGGGGGAGTCTCCTATATGTTTTAGTATGTGCAATTGACATTTGAGGTCATTTTGTGAATTCTAATCATAAGCATATATTAAGGGGGAGCCTCTCATAAATCATTGAGCTCAAAAGCTTAAATATTTATATTATTTTGTAAGCTTTAATCAAGTTGTCATTAATCACCAAAAAGGGGGAGATTGAAAGTGCATCTAGCCCTTTAGTGGGTTTTGGATGATTGAATGACAACGTGATTAATGGTCTAACCCATTTGCTAAGTGTGGACAGGTAATAGGTTATCTCACCGGCACTTAATGAAAGCCAAAATGATGTGTTGTTGTATAAACAATCTAGTTCAAGTACAAGACAACAATGCAAATGAAATTTATGCAAAGGCTTATTTATTGTGGGATTTCCATGTACTATGTGAAAACGAGCTCGTAAGAATTAATTAATGAGACATGAGGGATTGCATATGGAATGGTCTCATATTTGAAGCTTGCTAAATTGAAATGAAAAAGATAACAATACATATGAATGGATGATTCAACACATGATGTGACTTGATGGCTTGAGATGGTGAAGATAGCAAGGAAAGTCTTCGAGGTACTAAGCAAGGGTGAAGGGCAAGTGACGGCTTGGCAGCCGAAGAACCTAGCTAGGGTGAAGAAGGAAGTACTTGTATTTAGTTGAGGTACTAATCAAGGTACGATGGTCATATTGATGTGGAGGATCAAATCTATATTGGACAAAAGTGTTTGAAATGACTTGATGCATTTGGAGTTATTCATATTTGATGAATGGAATCAAGTCATGTGCTCAAGATGGCTATGCTCAAGTGAAAAAGATCAATATCAACATGTTTGCACCCTCACTTGATGAAGATTGGAATACACGGCTTCGGTTGAAAGAGATCAACTCAAAAGGTTTAATTTCGTCATACTTGTAAAATTGAGTTAATAGGAATGCCATACTATTAAGAGGGATGCATCATGTTGATAGATAATGTTTCATAAGTGCTTAAGCCAACCCATGTGAGTTTTGAGTATTTGAGAGACAAAAGTGCTAACTGATTTCTTGCTGGTCTGGCAATACCGGACGTGTCCGGTATTTGCCCAGCAATGATAAAATTGTTGTTCTCAGGTTGGTTTGTCGGGAGTTCCAACAACGGTCGGGAGTTCCGATGTCTCATGCTTAACTGACTTGGAGGGGTCACTGTCCTAGTCATACCGGTATGGACGGCCAGAAGCCAACGGCTAGTTTTCAAAAGCCTTGAGGGTCGAGAGTTCCGACATGAGTCGGGAGTTCCGACGGTCGGGAGTTCCGACACCTCACAAACTTCAACTCAGTTACTTAGTTTTCAAATATGCTGAGGGTCAGGAATTCCGACGTGAGCCGGTAGTTCCGACGGTCGAAAGTCTCGGCATTCATCGGGAGTTTCGATGCCTCACAACATCACTGTAACTTAGTTATCGTTGGCGCAGTGTAAGTCATACCGGACGTGTCGGTATGGCAACAGCTATAAAACGGCTAGTTTTTCAAAGGGGGCTATAAATACCCCCGAGCCTCCACCTTTGGAGGCTGCTGATTCTGCTGATATACACACACATTTTTTAGCATTGCCAACTCTCTCAACCCTCTCTTAGTGAGTGATTGATCAAACTTGCCAAATCAAATTGTGGGTTGAGTGAAATTCAAAAAGAGAGCAATCCAACCACTTGAGCACTTGTGCATATTGTCAATCTTGTAATTTGCATTTGTTACACTTGGACTCTTCGGTCCTAAACGGCAAGGCGTCGCCGGAGAGCACCCGAGAGATTGTGGTGTGCCTCGGAAAGTTTGTAACGGTCAATTCCGCCACCTCGGAATCAACTAGTGGAAGGAGGAAAAGGAGTTGGAAAAGACTCTGGCTAGAGTGACTTTCGTGGTACCCTCTAGGGCTGACCTTCGCTGGGTCACCCGTAGCCCCCTCAACGGAGAGTAGGACTCGAACGAGTCCGAACTTCGGTAAAACAAATATCGTGTCTCAATTCGCATTTCATTTGATATTTGTGTTGCTCCAGCTCTTGTGTAGGTTCTTTGTGTATATTGTCATCTCTAGTAGGTGCATGTAGTTTGGTTTGAAGATAGAAATCAAAAGGAGCAAGTTCGGGGCTAATCTGCAGAAATCGTGTATACCGGACATGTCCGGTGTTTCGTACTTGTGCTGAAAATATTTATTCTCTGTTCTAACTTTGTGTTGCAGGGTTGTAGCTTCTAGATATATTCTTTATACCTTGCTGACTCTGTGGTTAACTTATGAGGGGTGGTATTACTCTTAATTTTGAGTTTCCATTTTGGAAACTCTCTTTTCTAATTGTTTCCTCATTTAAAGGTGTTAATTTTCGGAAACGCCTATTCACCCCCCTCTAGGCGGCACCCTAGGTCCTTTCAATTAGCCCACCGCTTATGCGCTTACTCTAGGTTTAGGCCTAGTGTTTAGTGAGGTTTGCACACCTGAATGATCCTAATGGCTAGAGGGGGGTGAATAGCCTATTAAAAATTTCTACAACAACACTTAACAAACCGGTTAGACAATTATGAAGCGAAGCAAGTGTTGTGATAGCCTACTAAAATTGCAAGCCACCTACCACAATTCTAGTTTATATGGTTTCTATCCACACAATAGCTATGTCACTACACTATGTTAGTGCGCTCTCAAATACTAACTAAAGTGCCACACTAACCAAACTAACAAGCTCTCACAACTAGCTACACTAAAGAGCTTGACAACTAGTTTACGGTATTGTAAAGAGAGAGAGCAAGATAGTTATACCACCGTGTCGAGGAGTGAACCAATCAATCACAAGGATGAATACCAATGAAGACCAATCACCTCAGAATCAAAGGATGACACAATGATTTTTTACCGAGGTTCACATGCTTGCCGGCAAGCTAGTCCTCGTTATGATGATTCACTCACTTGGAGGTTCACGCGCTAATTGGCATCACACGCCAAACCCTCAATAGGGTGTCGTACAACCAACACAAGACGAGGATCACACAAGCCACGAGCAATTCACTAGAGTACATTTTGGCTCTCCACCGGGGAAAGGTCAAGAACCCCTCACAATCACCACGATCAGAGCCGGAGACAATCACCAACCTCCGCTCGACGATCTTCACTGCTCCAAGCCACCTAGGTGGCGGCAACCACCAAGAGTAACAAGCGAATCCCATAGCGAAACACGAACACTGATGAGGACATCACTACTTCATCACATACAAGCCAAGGAGAGGAGGAGGTCCAGCATGGGTGTCCAATTCATCTTTTTTATGATGGAGGCCCAGTCCATCTGAAGTTGGAGCCCATCTCGGGTTTCAGGACCAGTCTTCCTTAAACTGGTCACCCAGGACGCATCCGGACTCCGTTTTCGACGATCCACATATGGATGGAAAGCTAATTTGATAAGGAAGCCAATCCAAGTGGTCTCATGTCAAAATCTGTTCGGAATCAACGGGAATCATGGTCACAAGTCAGCGTCTAGAATCTGCCAGGGTGCTGCGACACCATCTTTTGGTCCGTTGGACCGTGTATCGTGTTTGGGCCCATTAGGGGCCACGTCCAGGGGGGGTAACACCCAAGACTCTATAATTATCAGCCGTCGCTCTCCTTAGGGTTTGGGTTTTGTTTAGTTCTTGATTTCCTCGTGAAACAGACATCGTTTTGCTGCAACCGTCGCCGCCAAGGCCGCTTGCTGTGAACTAGGGCCCCAGTTCTTGGTCGTGTTCGTCTATGGCGATTAGTCCTTTCGAATAAAGACTTGAACTCTTTCTCGTTATCTTAAGCCTCATATTTATTCACAATTTTAGATTGCGTTCATCCCGTTCTTGCTTGTGTTCTCGATTTGCTTGCAGAAAAGCCTTCTCGGCGAGGTCAATCGCGTTCACGTGGTTGATAACCAACAGAGCTATGGTGTAACGGTTGCGGGGGCCCGAATCAGTCTTGAATCGAAGCCTAGATCATGAACGTCGAGTCTCCATCAATCGACGCTATCATACCTTTCGAAAGATCGGGCCTAGTCTACATCAAGTGGTATCAGAGTTCCTTGCTACTGTATTGTGCCTGTCCAAGCTCCACTTTCTTCTAACCAAGTACAGGTTCGCCTTGCAATTGTTACCCTCGAGCTACAACAGTATCACAGTCACCGACCGATTGCACCGCCTATTGCTTTGGTAAGAACACTTGTAGGACCATGGTAAGACGCTTGAGAGTTTGAGTGCCTTGTTTTTCTTTCTCCACAACCTAAGTAGTTGGTAGGGATAATACTATTTGTGTTGTCCTCTCCTTTCTACTAACCATGTCAGGAAAAGCCGGAGGCAGCGGCCAAGGAAACGAGGACGCACCTATAGATTTCAATGACTGTGTTTCTAAGAATGAGCTTCGTGCCGTTCTTGATGACAAGTTCAATGAGATCCTTCAACAAATCACCAATTTGGCCAAGAGGATTGAAGATGTTGACCAACGACATCCTAAAGATGATGAGGATGATCTTTCTGAGGAGGATGATGGTGACATGGAGGCCGAAGCCGAAGCTCAACGACGTGCTGAGGATGCACGTAACCGTAATCGGTTGAACTTTAACCGACGCGGTATGGGAGGTAATAACCAAGGTAATCATGATCCTTTCTCTAAAACCAAGTTTAAGATATCTCCTTTTTCTGGTTCTGCTGATCCTGAAGCATATTTAGATTGGGAGATGGCTGTAGATCAAGAATTTAGCTCCCATCAAGTACCGGAAGAATATAGAGTTAGACTTGCTACTAGTGAGTTTACTAGTTTTGCTCTTTTCTGGTGGAATGATATTTGCAATAATGTTAATGCTAATGCTAATGCTCATATACCTCAAACCTAGACTGCACTTAAACGACGAATGAAATCGAGATTTGTTCCTCCATACTATCAGCGTGATCTACGATTAAAACTGCAACGTTTAAATCAAGGTAGTAAGACTGTTGAGGAATATTATCAAGAGCTTTTAATTGGTCTAGCACGTAGTAACATATGAGAGGATGAAATGGATAAGTGTTCTAGATTTTTTGGAGGTTTGCGTTGTGAAATACAGGATGTTCTTGACTATAAAGAATGGACTAGATTTTCTCAATTATATTATTATGCTATTAAATATGAGGGGGAAGTACAGGGACGACAACCTAAGCGTTCCATGACTCCATCCGTGCCTCCATCCATTCCTTCATGTCCAACCGAGGTGAGTAAATTTTCTAATGTGTAGACACCACCAGCGCCTGTAAAGAAGAGTTCTCCTATCACACCTTCTTCCAGTGGATCTGCTACACCTTCCTCTAGCAGCTCTTCTAAAGTTGTGTGCCACCGCTGCAAGGGCATGGGACATATTGCTAAAGAATGCCCCAGCAAACGCGCATATATTGCTACTGATGATGGTGGGTATGCTAGTGCTAGTGATGAAGAGAATGAATTTGCACTTGCAACTGATCTTTATGTAGATAAATTTGCGGATAGTGCTAAAGATCCTGATGAGGTAATTGACAGTGTGGCATGCACTGCAAACTATAAATCAATCCTTGTTCAGCGTGTTTTGAGTATACAAGTTGAGCCAGTAGACAAGCTACAACACCATAATTTATTTCAAATGTTCCTCATAATCAATAATTTCCGTGTTCGTGCTATAATTGATGGAGGGAGCAGCAATAACTTGGTAAGTTCTGAGCTTGTCAAGACTCTTGGTTTATCTACACGTGCTCTTCCATATTCATACCATGTTCAATGGTTCAACAATAGTGGTAAGGCAAAGGTAACACAATCTGCTCGTGTGCATTTTTCTATTGGCTTATACCATGATTATGCTGATTTTGATGTCGTGCCTATGCAAGCTTGTTCACTTTTGTTAGGCCGTCCTTGGCAATATGATAATAATGTTGTACATCATGGTAGGCAAAATAGATATACTTTTATGTTTAAAGGAAAGACCATTGCTTTACTTCTTTTAACACCTGCTGAAATTGTGCAATATGAAAAGGAACTTGATGAAAAGAAAAAGAAATTCCTTGATAAAGACTCTAGCAAACTATTAAATGAACCTTCAAGTAACATGAAAGAAGTTTTATTTGCTCTTAAATCTGTTCTTGATGTTCATGATGAACCATGTTATGCTCTAACTTGTACATCGCCTATATGTCCACTTGATCCTACTCCTAGTGCTATGCCTCTTGTTGGTACTAACCTTTTGCAGGAGAAGGAGGATGAATTCCCAGCAGGGAAGCCACCATGGCAGCCGCCTTTGCGAAGGCTTGGGTGCCAAGATGAACGTCTTCTTCCGGAGCCATCGTTGTTGTCATCCAATGGAGGAGACGATCTACTTCAGTCGAGGACGACTTCAATTCGAGAAAGGGAGGATGATGAGGACATCACTACTTCATCACATACAAGCCAAGGAGAGGAGGAGGTCCAGCATAGGTGTCCAATTTATCTTTTTCATGGTGGAGGCCCAGTCCAACTGAAGTTGGAGCCCATCTCGGGTTCCGAGATCAGTCTGCCTTAAACTGGTCACCCAGGATGCATTCGGACTTCGTTTTCGACGATCCACATATGGATGGAAAGCTAATTTGATAAGGAAGCCAATCCAAGTGGTCTCACGTCAAAATATGTTCGAAATCAACAGGAATCATGGTCACAAGTCAGCATCCAGAATCTGCCAGGGTGCTGCGACACCATCTTTTGGTCCGTTGGACCGTGTGTGGTGTTTGGGCCCATTAGGGGGCGCGTCTAGGGGGGTGACGCCCAAGAATCTATAATTATCAGCCGTTGCTCTCCTTAGGGTCTAGGTTTTGTTTAGTTCTTGATTTCCTCATGAAACAGACATCGTTTTGCTGCAACCGTCGCCGCCAAGGGCGCTTGCTGTGAACCAGGGCCCCATTTTTTGATCCTGTTCGCCTATGGCGGTTAGATCTTTCGAATAAAGACTTGAACTCTTTCTCGTTATCTTAAGCCTCATATTTATTTGCAATTTCAGATTGCGTTCATCCCATTCTTGCTTGTGTTCTCGATTCGCTTGCAGGAAAGCCTTCTCGGCGAGGTCAATCGCGTTCGCGTGGTTGATAACCAACGGAGCTATGGTGTAACGGTTGCGGGGTCCGAATTAGTCTTGGTTCGAAGCCTAGATCATGAACGTCGAGTCTCCACCAATCGACGCTATCATACCTTTCGGAAGATCGGGCCTAGTCTACATCAAACACCATGTGCCTCTAGATACAAACACACAAGCAATGCACTTGGATTCACTCCCAATCTCACAAAGATGTTGAATCTATGATGAAGATGAGTGGGAGGGATTTGTCTAAGCTCACAAGGTTGCTATATCAATGCAAATGGCCAAGAGAGTGAGATTGAGCCAGCCATGGGGCTTAAATAGAGAGCCCCCACGAATAGAGCCGTTGGGCTCCTCACTGCACTGAACACGGGGCAACCGGACGTGCTGGTCGATGTGACCGGATGCAGGACCTCAGCGTCCGGTCGCCCGATGCTTGCCACATGTCATTGGTTTCAAAAGCTGATCGCCCGATCTCAATGGTCATCAGTACATTTAAGTAGTGACCGGACACGCTGCTCAAAGTGACCGGACGCAGGACTCCCAGCGTCCGGTCATTTCCAGTAAGGGTCAAGAGGTGAAAAATCACGACCGGACATGTCCGGTCATGCTCGACCGGACACACCCAGCGTCCGGTCACTCAATGTCATCATACGTCATACTGACGGGACTCAGGCCCTGAGTGTCCGATCATTTTCGCGCCAGCGTCCGGTCATGAGACCGAAACCGCGCGCTCTCTGCTGCTACTGACCAGACGTGTCGATCCTACCGAGACCAGCGTCCGGACACTTTTAGTGACCTCCGTCTTTTCTGTATAGAGCGCCGGTGGCACCAAGTGTATCGCCTTGTGCACATGTGTTAGCATATTTTCACAAATGTTTTCAAGGGTGTTAGCACTCCACTAGATCCTAAATGCACATGCAATGAGTTAGAGCATCTAGTGGCACTTTGATAACCGCATTTTGATATGAGTTTCACCCCTCGTAATAGTACGGCTATCGATCCTAAATGTGATCACACTCTCTAAGTGTCTTGATGACTAAAACAAAATGGCTCCTACCACTTATACCTTTGCCTTGAGCCTTTTGTTTTTCTCTTTCTTCTTTTCAAGTCCAAGCACTTGATCATCACCATGGCATCACCGTCATCATGTTATGATCATTATTTGCTTCGCCACTTGGAATGTGCTACCTATCTCATGAACACTTGATAAACTAGGTTAGCATTTAGGGTTTCATCAATTCACCAAAACCAAACTAGAGCTTTCAACACCTCTTATCACTAGGTGCTTGTGCGCACCATTGTTGTACATCAGAGGGGCTTGTAGTCTTGTGAGATCACACCAACCACGTTTGTGGTGTGGCCGCCACCATGTACCGAAGGGAACAAGGCACGTGGTGGTTTGGCCGAAAGCTTGATAATGAAGACGGTGGGAAGCGGTCCAGGAGAGGCTTGCCGAAAGGCACACCGGAGACACACTTGCGCGTGGGAAGGCCCAGAGCTATCCACGGAGTTACCCAACTGGGAGCTTGGCCCTTGCAAGGGGCTCCAACAAGGACTAGGTGAAAGGTCCCTATGTGATTTTGGTAATTGAGTGATAACCTAGGTGGACTAATTGTGTTTATGTGAGATACATAGGTGATTAGTCCACGGGTACATGTGTGTGTGCAACATATGCCATGAAGGTAAAAATGGCTCGGAGATGTTGCAAAGCTCACACATGTGATGATGAAGGAGTTTATTGCACATGATAAATGACATTGAGTCATGTGATCAAGGTGGAGAATATTAAGACAAGACTTGTCTTGATGGACTGGTTGCAAGCGTGAAGGGCAAGTCAAAGGCTTTGGAGCGATGGACCGCATGGCGGTGAAGCTTGAGTAAGACTTGGCGCCGATGGACAAAGGCAATGGTGAAAAGCAAGTGAAGTCAAGATTGATGAACCAATATGATCACGTGATGATATGAAGTGGATCATATCATTGTTGATCATGTTGGTGCAAGTGTTGCATCGACATTGGAGGAGTTGGAATGGAATGCGTAAGGCAAAGGTATAACCTAGGGCATTTCATTTCACCGGTCATAGGTGTGTAGAGAAGTTGATGACCGGGTTTAGGATAAATGGTCATACTATCAAGAGGGGCAAACTTATTTGCATATCAGTCATCTAGTGCCACTCGAGTGATCTAACTTTGTATCGTCGCTAGGATCGAGTGGCATGGCAAGTTGAGTGGTTAATCCTTTGGAAAATAGTTGTGAAAAGCTAACACACATACACAAGGTGGTGTACACTTGGTGGTGTTGGCACATTTGCAAAGGAGAAGTTGGAGTTGATGTGGATCAACTCGGTGAAGAAACGGAGGCAAAAGGTGATACACATTGTCTTTAGCACTTGGGAGCAAGGGTTCGGAACTTCACCAGCGAAGTGTCCGCCTATAGAGTGTGGATAGTCCGACGGTGCCACCGGCGCCCTGTATAGAAAAGACAGGGTTTCACAGAGTGCGCCGGACGCTGGTCACGCAGTGACCGGACGTTGGGTCCTACGTCCGGTTAGTGGCAGCAGTGAGCGTGCGGTCTCGGTCTCGTGACTGGATGCTGGCGCGAAGAGTGACCGGACACTCAAGGTCTGCGTCCGGTCAATGCTGACGTATGCAGACATGGTGGCGTGAGGAACAGCAGTGACGCGTGGCAGTTGAAGAATGACCGGACGCTGATGTTGCGTCCGCTCGTGATCGACCGGACGTGTCTGGTCGCAAAACAGAGGCTCAGGGAGCTCTCTTGAAATGACCGGACTTTGGCTGGTCTGCGTCCGGTCGTGAATGGAATCTCTCTAGAAATGACCGGACTCGACAGTGGTGCGTCCGGTCTTGGCACTGCACTGTGTCTGGTCACAACTTAACCGTTGAGATCGGGTGGCTTCAGTTGAACGCAGGGCGACATGTGGCAATCATCCGTTGACCTGACGCTGGCAGGGTGCATCCGGTCGATCTGATCGGAGCGTCCAGTCACCCCGAGCTATGCCCAGTGAAGGGGTACAACAGCTCTACTTCCGTGGGGGCTATAAATAGAAGGTGGTCTCGGCCTTGGGCTGGTAGCTGAGCACACTAGAGCCTTAGTGGCTTATGTGGTAGTGCTTGGGAGCCCTCTAACTCACTCTAGCTTGATAGTATTCATCCAATTGAGTGAGTGAGCGATTCTAGTGCGATTGCATCGTGAGGTTGCATTGAGTGGCACTAGGTGATCGAGTTGCAAGCCGATGGTGCTTGTTACTCTTGGAGGTTGCCACCTCCTAGACGGCTTGGTGGTGGTCTCTGTCAAAGCCCACAAGAAGCTTGTGCGGTGCTCCGGAGAACAACATTGTGAGGGGCATTGTGCTCGCCCCGCGAGAGCCGCAAAGAGCAACTCTAGTAAAGTGTGTCATTGAGCTACCCTCACTTCTAGGGTAGGTTCTTGCGGTGCCCGACGTACGGGCTTGGCGGGTGATGCCAATTAGCCACCGAACCGCCAAGTGAGTGGTCGACACAACAGGGACTAGCGTGTTGGCAAGCAATTGAACTTCGGGAGAAAAATCACCGTATCAACATTGTTCTTCCCATTGGTTTGCAATCCCCTTACACAAGCTTGCAATTACTTTCATATACATTGTGCTTGTGTAGTTGCTCTTGTGATTAGTTAGCTTGTGTAGCTCACTAGTTACCTTCTTGCTTGTGTAGCATAGAAGTAGCACCCTTGCGTGGCTAATTTGGTTTGTGTAACCTTGTTAGTCATATTGCTTAGTTTGTGTAGCTAAGTATTTGCGCTCTCTAATTTGGCATTGGTTACCTTGTTATTGAGCATTGCTAGTGAGCTTAGGAGCTTTGTGCTTTTGCTTACTAGAATGTGTAGGAGCTCCCTCGTTGCTTAAAAGTACTAGTGGCATAGGTTTGTGTGACCTTGCTTCTAGAATTAGTTAAGTGAGCTCTAGCTAGCCCGGCACCTTAATTGCTTAATTAGGATCTTTGCAAGGTGTTACAGACCATAGATAGAGGGGTGTAGTCTTGGCTAGACCGATAGATTTAATTCCGCACTTGTTTTGGTTAGCCGGCGTGATTAAGTTTTAGTAACGACTATTCACCCCCCCCTCTAGTCGCCATCTCGACCCTACACTAGGGGGAAGCTTGAGCGCTTCTTGATACCTCGGTAAAACAACCAAGTGTATCGCCTTGTGCACATGTGTTAGCATATTTTCACAAATGTTTTCAAGGGTGTTAGCAGTCCACTAGATCCTAAATGCATATGCAATGAGTTAGAGCATCTAGTGGCACTTTGATAACCGCATTTTGATATGAGTTTCACCCCTCTTAATAGTACGGCTATCAATCCTAAATGTGATCACACTCTCTAAGTGTCTCGATCACTAAAACAAAATGGCTCCTACCACTTATACCTTTGCCTTGAGCCTTTTGTTTTTCTCTTTCTTCTTTTCAAGTCCAAGCACTTGATCATCATCATGGCATCACCGTCATCATGTTATGATCATTATTTGCTTCGCCACTTGGAATGTGCTACCTATCTCATGAACACTTGATAAACTAGGTTAGCATTTAGGGTTTCATCAATTCACCAAAACCAAACTAGAGCTTTCAACACCTCTTATCACTAGGTGCTTGTGCGCACCATTGTTGTACATCAGAGGGGCTTGTAGTCTTGTGAGATCACACCAACCACGTTTGTGGTGTGGCCGCCACCATGTACCGAAGGGAACAAGGCACGTGGTGGTTTGGCCGGAAGCTTGATAATGAAGACGGTGGGAAGCGGTCCAGGAGAGGCTTGCCGAAAGGCACACCGGAGACACACTTGCGCGTGGGGAAGGCCCAGAGCTATCCACGGAGTTACCCAACTGGGAGCTTGGCCCTTGCAAGGGGCTCCAACAAGGACTAGGTGAAAGGTCCCTATGTGATTTTGGTAATTGAGTGATAACCTAGGTGGACTAATTGTGTTTATGTGAGATACATAGGTGATTAGTCCACGGGTACATGTGTGTGTGCAACATATGCCATGAAGGTAAAAATGGCTCGGAGATGTTGCAAAGCTCACACATGTGATGATGAAGGAGTTTATTGCACATGATAAATGACATTGAGTCATGTGATCAAGGTGGAGAATATTAAGACAAGACTTGTCTTGATGGACTGGTTGCAAGCGTGAAGGGCAAGTCAAAGGCTTTGGAGCGATGGACCGCATGGCGGTGAAGCTTGAGTAAGACTTGGCGCCGATGGACAAAGGCAATGGTGAAAAGCAAGTGAAGTCAAGATTGATGAACCAATATGATCACGTGATGATATGAAGTGGATCATATCATTGTTGATCATGTTGGTGCAAGTGTTGCATCGACATTGGAGGAGTTGGAATGGAATGCGTAAGGCAAAGGTATAACCTAGGGCATTTCATTTCACCGGTCATAGGTGTGTAGAGAAGTTGATGACCGGGTTTAGGATAAATGGTCATACTATCAAGAGGGGCAAACTTATTTGCATATCAGTCATCTAGTGCCACTCGAGTGATCTAACTTTGTATCGTCGCTAGGATCGAGTGGCATGGCAAGTTGAGTGGTTAATCCTTTGGAAAATAGTTGTGAAAAGCTAACACACATACACAAGGTGGTGTACACTTGGTGGTGTTGGCACATTTGCAAAGGAGAAGTTGGAGTTGATGTGGATCAACTCGGTGAAGAAACGGAGGCAAAAGGTGATACACATTGTCTTTAGCACTTGGGAGCAAGGGTTCGGAACTTCACCAGCGAAGTGTCCGCCTATAGAGTGTGGATAGTCCGACGGTGCCACCGGCGCCCTGTATAGAAAAGACAGGGTTTCACAGAGTGCGCCGGACGCTGGTCACGCAGTGACCGGACGTTGGGTCCTACGTCCGGTTAGTGGCAGCAGTGAGCGTGCGGTCTCGGTCTCGTGACTGGATGCTGACGCGAAGAGTGACCGGACACTCAAGGTCTGCGTCCGGTCAATGCTGACGTATGCAGACATGGTGGCGTGAGGAACAGCAGTGACGCGTGGCAGTTGAAGAATGACCGGACGCTGATGTTGCGTCCGCTCGTGATCGACCGGACGTGTCTGGTCGCAAAACAGAGGCTCAGGGAGCTCTCTTGAAATGACCGGACTTTGGCTGGTCTGCGTCCGGTCGTGAATGGAATCTCTCTAGAAATGACCGGACTCGACAGTGGTGCGTCCGGTCTTGGCACTGCACTGTGTCTGGTCACAACTTAACCGTTGAGATCGGGTGGCTTCAGTTGAACGCAGGGCGACATGTGGCAATCATCCGTTGACCTGACGCTGGCAGGGTGCATCCGGTCGATCTGATCGGAGCGTCCAGTCACCCCGAGCTATGCCCAGTGAAGGGGTACAACAGCTCTACTTCCGTGGGGGCTATAAATAGAAGGTGGTCTCGGCCTTGGGCTGGTAGCTGAGCACACTAGAGCCTTAGTGGCTTATGTGGTAGTGCTTGGGAGCCCTCTAACTCACTCTAGCTTGATAGTATTCATCCAATTGAGTGAGTGAGCGATTCTAGTGCGATTGCATCGTGAGGTTGCATTGAGTGGCACTAGGTGATCGAGTTGCAAGCCGATGGTGCTTGTTACTCTTGGAGGTTGCCACCTCCTAGACGGCTTGGTGGTGGTCTCTGTCAAAGCCCACAAGAAGCTTGTGCGGTGCTCCGGAGAACAACATTGTGAGGGGCATTGTGCTCGCCCCGCGAGAGCCGCAAAGAGCAACTCTAGTAAAGTGTGTCATTGAGCTACCCTCACTTCTAGGGTAGGTTCTTGCGGTGCCCGACGTACGGGCTTGGCGGGTGATGCCAATTAGCCACCGAACCGCCAAGTGAGTGGTCGACACAACAGGGACTAGCGTGTTGGCAAGCAATTGAACTTCGGGAGAAAAATCACCGTATCAACATTGTTCTTCCCATTGGTTTGCAATCCCCTTACACAAGCTTGCAATTACTTTCATATACATTGTGCTTGTGTAGTTGCTCTTGTGATTAGTTAGCTTGTGTAGCTCACTAGTTACCTTCTTGCTTGTGTAGCATAGAAGTAGCACCCTTGCGTGGCTAATTTGGTTTGTGTAACCTTGTTAGTCATATTGCTTAGTTTGTGTAGCTAAGTATTTGCGCTCTCTAATTTGGCATTGGTTACCTTGTTATTGAGCATTGCTAGTGAGCTTAGGAGCTTTGTGCTTTTGCTTACTAGAATGTGTAGGAGCTCCCTCGTTGCTTAAAAGTACTAGTGGCATAGGTTTGTGTGACCTTGCTTCTAGAATTAGTTAAGTGAGCTCTAGCTAGCCCGGCACCTTAATTGCTTAATTAGGATCTTTGCAAGGTGTTACAGACCATAGATAGAGGGGTGTAGTCTTGGCTAGACCGATAGATTTAATTCCGCACTTGTTTTGGTTAGCCGGCGTGATTAAGTTTTAGTAACGACTATTCACCCCCCCCTCTAGTCGCCATCTCGACCCTACACTAGGGGGAAGCTTGAGCGCTTCTTGATACCTCGGTAAAACAACCAAGTGTATCGCCTTGTGCACATGTGTTAGCATATTTTCACAAATGTTTTCAAGGGTGTTAGCAGTCCACTAGATCCTAAATGCATATGCAATGAGTTAGAGCATCTAGTGGCACTTTGATAACCGCATTTTGATATGAGTTTCACCCCTCTTAATAGTACGGCTATCAATCCTAAATGTGATCACACTCTCTAAGTGTCTCGATCACTAAAACAAAATGGCTCCTACCACTTATACCTTTGCCTTGAGCCTTTTGTTTTTCTCTTTCTTCTTTTCAAGTCCAAGCACTTGATCATCATCATGGCATCACCGTCATCATGTTATGATCATTATTTGCTTCGCCACTTGGAATGTTCTACCTATCTCATGAACACTTGATAAACTAGGTTAGCACTTAGGGTTTCATCAATTCACCAAAACCAAACTAGAGCTTTCAATCTCCCCCTTTTTGGTAATTGATGACAACCCTTATACAAAGATATGAATTGAAATTCAATTGAATCTATGTTGCTTGCCCAAGCATATTTACCATGTGTAAAAGGATATGGACAAGTTTCATGAATCCCATATGGTAGCAATTGCTCCCCCTATATATGTGCTAAGAGTTTGGATTGTAGCTTGCACATATGCTTAGATAGGAAATATAGGAGACAATGTCTACCAAATGATGCTAAGGTATAAAAGATGGACCTTTGAAGCATGATACCAATCAGAGTACACCAATATACCATCCTTAGCACCATGGTTAGATCGATACCACTTGGAAATGAAACCACTAGATAACCTATGTATGCTAGTTTTTTTTCATTTCGTCATTCAAACCTACAACTAGCATACACCACACAAGCATGGATATTGAAATTTAAAACTTGTGCCATGCAAGAAAACATATGAAATGCATATTCAAGTGCACCATACAAGTTCATGAGCTTGCTCCCCCTACTTGTGTGCTCAAAATTTTAATTAATCTCTTTCCTTTGTCATATCTCTCCCCCTATGTCAAATTCTCCCCCTTTGTTGTCTTTTCACTATCTTAGTAGACTAAAATCTTTGTTTTTCTCTCCCATAGTACTAATATAACTAATATCTTTGTTTTTCTCCCCCTTTATCATCAATGACCACAAAGGTTCAAAATATAGATAGGTTGAGAGTATCAATGTCAATCAATTGGGTGAGGATTATTTTCCTAAATTTGGTCCAATCTAGATCATTTGCCAAAGATATTTAACCCGGTTTGATCCAAGGACAAGCTTCTTCACACCTCCAAATAAGGGTTATCTTGTACCATGTTGAGTTAAACACTTAGAGCTCATTTTCTAGATCAAACACTAGGTTTACAAGCCCACAAACATGTCATATGCTACCACTAGATCAAAATAAGCATAGAAGCAATAGTGGCACCATACAATCATCAAAATTATTTTGATTTTCATGAATGAGCCTATTCAATGTGAGAGATGACTAGATGCACTAAACATGTCCTTAGCAAGGATGTATGCCATGCCAATCAACTTTTACCTTCGATTTCTCGAAGGAGAGGCATGTCATATAAGTGGGGGTGCATCAACACATATTTGAGAAATCCAAAATGTTCAACTCATCCAATGGCTTGGTGAATATATCAGCAAGTTGATCTTTGGTGCCTACACTCTCAATGCAAATGTCCCCTTTTTGTTGGTGATCTCTTATGAAATAGTGGTGGGCATCAATGTACTTTGTTATTGCATGTTGAACCGGATTGTTGGTTAACTTGATTGCACTCTCATTGTCACATAGCAATGGCACTTTCTTGAACTTGATTCCAAAGTCACTCAAAGTGGCCTTCATCTAAAGTATTTGTGCACAACAACTACCAGCGGATATGTATTCGGCTTCGGCGGTTGATAATGCAACACTATTTTGCTTCTTTGATGACCATAAAACAAGTGATCTTCCCAACAATTACATGTGCCCGAGGTGCTCTTCCTTTCAACCTTGCAGCCCGCATAATCCGAGTCAGAGTAACCAACTAGCTCAAACTTTGCTCCTTTGGGATACCACAAACCAATATTTTGTGTATGCTTCAAGTACCTCAATATTCTCTTTGTAGCTTTCAAATGACTTTCTCTTGGTGAGGTTTGAAATCTTACACACATGCATACACTAAACATGACATCCGGCCTTGATGCGGTCACATAGAGTAGGCTTCCAATCATAGACCGATATAATTTTTGATCCACCATATTGCCACTTGCATCACTATCTAAGTTGCCATTTGTTCTCATTGGTGTACTAATGGCTTTGCTATCACTCATGCCAAACTTCTTGAGCATGTCTTTGATGTACTTGCCTTGACTCACAAATGTACCATTCTTGAATTGCTTGATTTGAAGACCAAGGAAGTAACTTAGCTCTCCAATCATAGACATTTCAAACTCATTAGCCATCATCTTTTCAAACTCTTCACAAAAATCTTGATTGGTTGATCCAAATATGATGTCATCAACATAGATTTGCAACACAAATAAATCTTTTTCAATCTTCTTGATGAAAAGAGTAGTGTCAACCTTGCTCATCATGAACCCTTTAGAGAGTAGGAAGTCCCTCAATCTCTCATACCATGCTCTAGGTGCTTGCTTCAAGCCATACAATGCCTTCTTCAACTTGTACACATGGTCGGGCATCTTGTCATCTTCAAAACCGGGAGGTTGTTCAACATATACTTCTTCATTGATGTAACCATTAAGAAACACACTCTTGATATCCATTTGATAGAGTTTGATGTTGTGGGCACAAGCATAGGCTAGCAAGATTCTAATTGCTTCCAATCTAGCAACCGGGGCATATGTTTCTCTAAAGTCAAGACCTTCAACTTGTGTATAGCCTTGTGCTACCAATCTTGCTTTGTTCCTTACTACTATCCCATCTTGATCTTGCTTGTTTCTAAAGACCCATTTGGTTCCAATCACATTGTGTCCTTTTGCTCTCTCTACTAATTCTCATACTTGATTTCTTATGAAGTTGTTTAATTCTTCATGCATAGCATTCACCCAATCAACATCCTTCAATGCTTTATCTATCTTCTTTGGTTCAATAGATGACACAAATGAGAAATGCTCACAAAATGAAGCCAATCTTGATCTTATTTGTACACCTCTAGAAATATCTCCAATTATAGTGTCCAATGGATAATCCCTTGCAATATTGGTTGGTTGGAGGATTGAAACTTGATTGCTTGCACTTGCTTGATCATAGGGTTGAGATGATGTACTAGCCACTTGATCTTTTTCATTGTCATGAGATCCACTTGTACTAGCTTGATTTATATCATCTTGCACATTTGAGTTAGAGAGCACTTGCACTTGATCATCTTCATCATCATTCACTTACCTAGGCCTCAATTTACCAACATCCATGTTCTTCATGGCATTTGAAAGTTGAATGCCTCTAACATCTTCTAAGTTCTCATTCTCTTCTTATGAACCCTTGGTTTCATCAAATTCAACATCATGAACTTTCTCAAGAGTACCACTATCTAAATTCCAAACTCTATATGCTTTGCTTGTAGTGGAATAGCTAAGTAGGAAACCTTCATCACATTTCTTGTCAAACTTGCCTAATGTAGTGCCTTTCTTCAAGATATAGCATTTGCAACCAAAGACCCAAAAATATGCAATGTTGGGCTTTCTACCATTCAAGAGTTCATATGGTGTCTTCTCTTTCAATGGGTGACAATAGAGGTGGTTGCTATAATAGCAAGCCGTGTTGATAGCTTTGGCCCAAAAAGATTGACTCACATTGTACTCACTAAGCATAGACCTTACCATATTAATGAGTGTTCTATTTTTCCTCTCAACAAGGCCATTTGATTATGGAGTGTACTTGGCCAAGAATTGATGTCTAATTCTAAATTCATCACACAACTCATCAATTCTAGTGTTCTTGAACTCACTACCATTGTCACTTCTAACTCTCTTGATGGTTGTTTCAAACTCATTGTGAATACCCTTAACAAATGATTTGAATGTTGCAAACACATCACTTTTGTCCATTAGAAAGAATACCCAAGTGTATCTAGTGTAATCATCCACTATCACAAAGCCATATTTATTTCCACCAATGCTTATGTATTGTGTTGGTGCAAACAAGTCCATGTGCAATAACTCAAATGCTTTACTAGTGCTCATCATGCTTTTCTTAGGATGGGTGTTTCCAACTTGTTTGCCAGCTTGACAAGAGCTACAAAGCTTATCCTTCTCAAACACAACATCTTTCAAGCCTCTAACCAAGTCATGCTTAACTAATCTATTCAATTGTTTCATTCCAACATGACCAAGCATTCTATGCCATAACCAACCCATGCTAGACTTAGTGAACAAACATGTAGATAATTTAGCTTTACCAGCATTGAAATCAACCAAGTATAGATTCTCATATGTAAAGCCTTTGAAGATCAAGTTAGAGCCATCTACACTTATGATCTCTACATCATCTACCCTAAATATGCATTTGAATCCAAGATCACACAATTGAGCCACGGATAGCAAATTGAAGTTCAAGCTCTCTACTAGCAACACATTGGATATGCTCATGTCATTGGATATTGTAATCTTACCAAGCCCTTTGACCTTGCCTTTGCCATTATCACCAAATATAATACTATCATAACCATCATTGCCATTGGTGTTGATTGAGTTGAATATTCTTGCATCACCGGTCATGTGTTGAGTGCACCCACTATCAAGAACCCAATGCCTTCCTTCGGCTTTGTAATTGACCTACAAAAGAAGATCAATTCTTTTTAGGTACCCAAACTTGCTTGGGTCCTTGAAGGTTAGTCACTAAGCTCTTTGGTACCCAAATGGCTTTCTTCTTTGAGCCCGTCCATGGTTTACCAATGAACTTAGCCTTTATACCATTTGCACCCTTAGTAAGCATGTAGAAAGAATCAAGCTTAATAGAGGATACATTAGCATTTTTGCTTTTGTTTTTTCATTCATGCTCTACATGACCAACTTGCTTTCAACTAGTGCACAACCGACCATTGTTCTTTATAAAACTAGTCTTGTGAGGAGCAAAGGCCGCCTTGCCTTTCTTGGGGGTATAGCACAATCCCTCTTTGTAGAGAGAAGCTCTTTGGCTACCCAAGCACATAAGCAAGCGGTCCTCACCACCATAGGCCTTAACTAAGGTGTGAGTGAGCTTATTGACCTCCTTCTTGAGGGTCTCATTCTCAACCATTAGTGAGGCATCACAAGTGAAACCAATACTACTAGATGAGGTGGAAGTAGAAGTACTACAAGAAGGGTTAGTGAGAGCAACAATGATAGGCATAGATAATGATTTATCAATTAAATCACAAGTTAAGCTTACATCACAAGTACATGCTCCTTTTTATTTTGCTCATCAAGCAAAGAGGAATGAGCTTTTTCAAGCTTCTTGTGAGACTTGCCAAGCTTCTCATGGGCTTCCTCTAGCCTCTCATGAGTTGCTTTGAGCTCATCAAGGGCTTGCTTAAGGGCTTTTACTTCCTTATTCAAGCTCTTGCATTCTCTTCTCTTAATGTCAAAGTGTTCTTTAGCATCTTCTAGCATATCATACAATTCATCTTTAGTGGGTTCATCATCATCACTATCACTTTCATTTTCATCATCATGTTCATCATCACTTCCATCATCACAAGTTTGTACCTTAGTGGCCTTAGCCATGAATCATGATGGTGTGTTGAAGAGAGAAGGCTTCTTATTGATAGCAATGCTTGCAAGTGCCTTCTTCTTAGTGGTCTTGTCATCATCACTATCACCATCGTCACTTGAGGAAGCATCACTATCCCAAGTGACCACATATGAACCACCCTTCTTCTTCTTGAAGGTCATCTTGTCCTTCTTCTCTTTCTTTTCCTTCTTGTCCTTCTTCTTGTTCTTCTTGTCATCATCTTTGTCGCTATTGTATGGGCATTGAGCAACAAGATGATCTTTGCTTCCCCAATTGAAGCATCTTCTTGACTCTTCCTTGTTCTTGGATAAAGATTTCTTCCTTCTAGCACGGTAGCCCTTCTTTATCATGAACTTGCCAAATCTTTTGACAAAGAGAGCCATCTTCTCATCATCATCATCATCATCATCATCATCATCATCATCATCCCATGAGCCATCATCTTCACTTGATGTATCTTGCTTTGCCTTGCCCTTGGATGATGTGGCCTTGAATGCCACGCTCTTCTTCTTCTCATCTTTCTTCTCCTTCTTTTCTTCCTTCTCATCAACATCTCTATATGTATCATCGGTCATTATATCTCCCAACACTTGGTTTGGTGTCATGGTGTCCAAACCACTCCTCACTAGAATAGTGACCAATGTGCCAAATCTTGAAGGTAAGCATCTCAAGAACTTGTGGGAGAAGTCTTTATCCTTCACCTCTTCTCCAAGTGCTTTGAGATCATTGACAAGCACTTGAAGCCTATGGAACATCTCCAGCACACTCTCATCCTCCTTCATCTTGAAGCTTGCAAACTTCTCTTTGAGAATGTATGCCTTTGCACCCTTCACGGCTTGAGTGCCCTCAAATGATTCCTCCAATTTCTTTCATGCATCATGAGCTCTCTCAGTGTTCTTGATCTGCTCAAAAGTTCTCTCATTCAAAGCATCATGGATGGCACTAAGAGCAATGTCATTATTTTGAAGTAGCATTTCTTCGGCGACGGTGGGAGCCTCTTCATCTTCAATCTTAGCTTTCCAATAGGGATAATTTGAGCCATCAAATTGGGGTGGCTTCTTGGTGTTGTTGATTTGAGCTATTTTTACATTGAAGGTTGTTAAGCCTCAAATCACGGTGACCTCGGCTCCAATACCACTTGAAAGGTCCTAATGGCTAGAGGGGGGGTGAATAGCCTATTAAAAATTTCTACAACAACACTTAACAAACCGGTTAGACAATTATAAGGCAAAGCAAGTGTTGCGCTAGCCTACTAAAATTGCAAGCCACCTACCACAATTCTATTTTATATGATTTCTATCCACACAATAGCTATGTCACTACACTAAGTTAGTGCGCTCTCAAATGCTAACTAAAGAGCCACACTAACCAAACTAATAAGCTCTCACAACTAGCTACACTAAAGAGCTTGACAACTAGTTTGCAGTATTGTAAAGAGAGAGAGCAAGATAGTTATACCGCCGTGTCGAGGAGTGAACCAATCAATCACAAGGATGAATACTAATGAAGACCAATCACCTCAGAATCAAAGGATGACACAATGATTTTTTACCGAGGTTCACTTGCTTGCCGGCAAGCTAGTCCTCGTTGTGGTGATTCACTCACTTGGAGGTTCACGCGCTAATTGGCATCACACGCCAAACCCTCAATAGGGTGCTGCACAACCAACACAAGATGGAGATCACACAAGCCACAAGCAATTCACTAGAGTACATTTTGGCTCTCCGCCGGGGAAAGGTCAAGAACCACTCACAATCACCAGGATCGGAGCCGGAGACAATCACCAACCTCCGCTCGATGATCCTTGCTGCTCCAAGCCATCTAGGTGGCGGCAACCACCAAGAGTAACAAGCGAATTCCACAATGAAACACGAACACCAAGTGCCTCTAGATGCAAACACTCAAGCAATGCACTTGGATTCACTCCCAATCTCACAAAGATGTTGAATCTATGATGAAGATGAGTGGGAGGGCTTTGGCTAAGCTCACAAGGTTGCTATGTCAATGCAAATGGCCAAGAGAGTGAGATTGAGCTGGCCATGGGGCTTAAATAGAGAGCCCCCACGAATAGAGCCGTTGGGCTCCTCACTGCACTAAACACGGGGCGACCGGACGCGCCGGTCGATGTGACCGGACGTAGGACCCCAGCGTCCGGTCGTCCGATGCTTGCCACATGTCATCGGTTTCAAAAGCTAATCGCCCGATCTCAACGGTCATCAGTACATTTAAATAGTGACCAGACACGCTGCTCAAAGTGATCGGACGCAGGACCCCCAGTGTCCTATCGTTTCTAGTAAGGGTCCAGAGGCGAAAAATCATGACCAGGCGTGTTCGGTCATGCTCGACCGGACACACCCAGCGTCCGGTCACTCAACATCATCATATGTCATACTGACCAGACTCATGCCCTGAGCGTCCGATCATTTTTGCACCAGCGTTCGGTCATGAGACCGAAACCGCGCGCTCTCTGCTGCTACTGACCAGACGTGCTGGTCCTACCGAGACCAGTGTCCGGTCACTTTTAGTGACCTCCGTCTTTTCTGTATAGAGCGCCGGTGGCACCGTCGGATTGGTCGCACTTTGCAGGCAGACACTCCACCGGTGAAGTTTCTAACCTTGCTCAATTGTGAAAACCACCAAGTGTATCGCCTTGTGCACATGTGTTAGCATATTTTCACAAATGTTTTCAAGGGTGTTAGCAGTCCACTAGATCCTAAATTCACATGCAATGAGTTAGAGCATCTAGTGGCACTTTGATAACCGCATTTTGATATGAGTTTCACCCCTCTTAATAGTACGGCTATCGATCCTAAATGTGATCACACTCTCTAAGTGTCTTGATGACTAAAACAAAATGGCTCCTACCACTTATACCTTTGCCTTGAGCCTTTTGTTTTTCTCTTTCTTCTTTTCAAGTCCAAGCACTTGATCATCACCATGGCATCACCGTCATCATGTTATGATCATTATTTGCTTCGCCACTTGGAATGTGCTACCTATCTCATGAACACTTGATAAACTAGGTTAGCATTTAGGGTTTCATCAATTCACCAAAACCAAACTAGAGCTTTCAACACCTCTTATCACTAGGTGCTTGTGCGCACCATTGTTGTACATCAGAGGGGCTTGTAGTCTTGTGAGATCACACCAACCACGTTTGTGGTGTGGCCGCCACCATGTACCGAAGGGAACAAGGCACGTGGTGGTTTGGCCGGAAGCTTGATAATGAAGACGGTGGGAAGCGGTCCAGGAGAGGCTTGCCGAAAGGCACACCGGAGACACACTTGCGCGTGGGGAAGGCCCAGAGCTATCCACGGAGTTACCCAACTGGGAGCTTGGCCCTTGCAAGGGGCTCCAACAAGGACTAGGTGAAAGGTCCCTATGTGATTTTGGTAATTGAGTGATAACCTAGGTGGACTAATTGTGTTTATGTGAGATACATAGGTGATTAGTCCACGGGTACATGTGTGTGTGCAACATATGCCATGAAGGTAAAAATGGCTCGGAGATGTTGCAAAGCTCACACATGTGATGATGAAGGAGTTTATTGCACATGATAAATGACATTGAGTCATGTGATCAAGGTGGAGAATATTAAGACAAGACTTGTCTTGATGGATCCGGGTTGCAAGCGTGAAGGGCAAGTCAAAGGCTTTGAGCGATGGACCGCATGGCGGTGAAGCTTGAGTAAGACTTGGCGCGCGATGGACAAAGGCAATGGTGAAAAGCAAGTGAAGTCAAGATTGATGAACCAATATGATCACGTGATGATATGAAGTGGATCATATCATTGTTGATCATGTTGGTGCAAGTGTTGCATCGACATTGGAGGAGTTGGAATGGAATGCGTAAGGCAAAGGTATAACCTAGGGCATTTCATTTCACCGGTCATATAGGTGTGTAGAGAAGTTGATGACCGGGTTTAGGATAAATGGTCATACTATCAAGAGGGCAAACTTATTTGCATATCAGTCATCTAGTGCCACTCGAGTGATCTAACTTTGTATCGTCGCTAGGATCGAGTGGCATGGCAAGTTGAGTGGTTAATCCTTTGGAAAATAGTTGTGAAAAGCTAACACACATACACAAGGTGGTGTACACTTGGTGGTGTTGGCACATTTGCAAAGGAGAAGTTGGAGTTGATGTGGATCAACTCGGTGAAGAAACGGAGGCAAAAGGTGATACACATTGTCTTTAGCACTTGGGAGCAAGGGTTCGGAACTTCACCAGCGAAGTGTCCGCCTATAGAGTGTGGATAGTCCGACGGTGCCACCGGCGCCCTGTATAGAAAAGACAGGGTTTCATAGAGTGCGCCGGACGCTGGTCACGCAGTGACCGGACGCTGGGTCCTACGTCCGGTTAGTGGCAGCAGTGAGCGTGCGGTCTCGGTCTCGTGACTGGATGCTGACGCGAAGAGTGACCGGACACTCAAGGTCTGCGTCCGGTCAATGCTGACGTATGCAGACATGGTGGCGTGAGGAACAATAGTGACGCGTGGCAGTTGAAGAATGACCGGACGCTGATGCTGCGTCCGCTCGTGATCGACCGGACGTGTCCGGTCGCAAAACAGAGGCTCGGGGACTAGCGTGTTGGCAAGCAATTGAACTTCGGGAGAAAAATCACCGTGTCAACATTGTTCTTCCTGTTGGTTTGCAATCCCCTTACACAAGCTTGCAATTACTTTCATATACATTGTGCTTGTGTAGTTGCTCTTGTGATTAGTTAGCTTGTGTAGCTCACTAGTTACCTTCTTGCTTGTGTAGCATAGAAGTAGCACCCTTGCGTGGCTAATTTGGTTTGTGTAACCTTGTTAGTCATATTGCTTAGTTTGTGTAGCTAAGTATTTGCGCTCTCTAATTTGGCATTGGTTACCTTGTTATTGAGCATTGCTAGTGAGCTTAGGAGCTTTGTGCTTTTGCTTACTAGAATGTGTAGGAGCTCCCTCGTTGCTTAAAAGTACTAGTGGCATAGGTTTGTGTGATCTTGCTTCTAGAATTGGTTAAGTGAGCTCTAGCTAGCCCGGCACCTTAATTGCTTAATTAGGATCTTTGCAATGTGTTAGAGAACATAGATAGAGGGGTGTAGTCTTGGCTAGACCGATAGATTTAATTCCGCACTTGTTTTGGTTAGCCGGCGTGATTAAGTTTTAGTAACGACTATTCACCCCCCCTCTAGTCGCCATCTCGACCCTACACTAGGGGGAAGCTTGAGCGCTTCTTGATACCTCGGTAAAAATACCGGAGTCATAGACGAGAGTTTGCATCTCTACCTCATCTTTACCCTCCGCATTTACATTGTTACCTAGGTTGTGTGCTTTACTTTCCTAGCTTAGTTGATAGGCTAGTTGAAAGGGTTAGAACCTAGGTTGCAAGACTCATTTGCAGTAGAGATAGCAACACATTAGCAAAACCATAGTTACATATTTAGATAGATTATTTTCTTGCATAGGTTTTGCTAGGGTGGAATTAGAGTCCATAGTTCAGAATAGATTTTTAAGTTGTCTAATTCACCCTTCTCTTAGTTGTCATGATCCCTTACAAGTGGTATCAGAGCCAGTTGGCTCAATTTAGACCTTTGGCTTCACTGCCGTTGAGCCGACGTTATTTAGAGTGGTTGGGATGGATACCTCTAGGCCTTCGCACTTTGAAGGCACTAACTTCTCCAACTATAAAGCTAGAATGACTTGTCACCTTGAGGCGGTATATTTGGGTGTTTGGAGAGTCACTCGTGACGGGATGAAACCTATTAAGAATCCCGATAAACCCACAAAGAGGGAAGAAAAAAAATTCATTTCAATGCTAGAGCTAAAAATTGCTTGTTTGAATCTTTTAGAATGGATGTGTTTAACCAAGTGTTCACTTTAAATACAACACATAAAATTTGGTTAAAATTACAAGAGCTCCATGATGGCACAAGTAGTGTTCGTGAGCAAAAACATTACCTAGCTCAACAAAGTTATGATTCTTTCGAAATGAATGATGATGAGCTTCTTCGTGATACTTATTCTCGTTTGAATCTAATTATCAATGAGCTCAATTCTATAGGATTAACAAAGCCAGGTGATGCGAACATTGTGAGGAAGATCATCTCCGTGCTACCACAAAAGAAATATACAAGCATCATCACCATCCTTCACAACATGGAGGACTTGAGCACCATGACCGTGGCCATAGTCATTGGCAAGATAGTGGCCTTTCAGATGTCACATAAGATGGGTCACGAAGAAGCCTCTTCATCAAGCAAAGGCAAAGCTCTCGTTTGTAGTGAGCACAAGAAGATGAAGGACAAGCGAGTTGAGACAAGCTCAAGCTCAAGCTCCTCAAGTGAAGAAGAAGAAGATGAGGAGGAGGATAAAGAATCAAGTGATGATGATCAATCTTCCTCCTCCACCTCTGACCTTGATGAAGAATCAATCAAACTTATCAATAAGTGAAGAAGATGATCCAAAGGCTCAATATCAAGGGTGTGTCCATCCAAATTCAAGATTTTATTTTCACCAATCAAAGAAATGAGCAAAGGAAGAAATAATGCTATGGATGCGGCGAATTGGGGCACTTTGTGAAAGTTTGTCCAAACAAGCCCACACCCAACACAAAGAAGGCATGCAAGGATAAAGCCCTCACATCAATAAGGTCATGGGATGATTCTTCAAGTGAAGAAGAAGACCACCACAAGATGCGACGGTACAAGCACTCATCATCAAGCACTTCACGAGTGTGCCTTATGGCACGAGGTAACAAAAAGTCTACCCCTAATGATAGTGACAATAATAGTGATAGTGATGATAAGCTACCTTTTTATGAGCAACTTGTGCAAGAAAATCTTAAATATGCTAAAAGTTACACTAGTCAACAAAAGAGGCTAAAAATATTGTAAGAAAAGCTAGATAGTTCACAAGAAGCATATAAAACCTTGCTTGAACAATATGAGACATTTGCAAATCTCAATATTAAACTATCTAATAAAATTGAGCAAATTGAGGCTAGTGCAACAATAAATACATGCACAATCAATGATGAGCAACTTGTAAAGAAAAATAAAAAATTAAAAGAAAAGCTAGCTAGCTCATAAGATGCCTATAAAAGTTTGCTTGCTAAAATGAAAACCATGTGCAAACATTGTGATGAGCTAACTAATAAAATTGCTAATTTTGAAGCCGTCGATACTACCCTCACCGAGGCACCTAAAAAGAAAATTTTAATTTTTGACATGAATAAAAAGGATGCCTCTACTTCTTGCAATGATTTATATTTAGACTCACCCTTGTGCAACCAAGTTTGTGTTGAAAAAGTTGTTGTAAATATATGCACACAAGAGGTCGCATTGGAGAATGAGCAACTCAAGCAAGAAGTAGTTCGCCTTACCAAGGACTTGACTCAAGTAAAAGGCAAAACGGAGCAAGCCCAACTTCATCAAGATAACACCGTCAAGGAAGTGAAGAAGCTTGATGAAAGACAAACTGTGGTTTGCTATGCATGCCACAAGGAAGGCCACAGGTCCTATGAGTGCAAGATGAAGAATGGGGAGGAGCTAAGAAGAAAGAGAAAAAGAAAACAAGCAAGCTCATCAACACCTACACCAACAAGGTGGTCAAAAAGGCCTCCACACCTTATCTCTTGAAGAAGAAGAAAAATGATAAGGTGGTGGCCATCAAGATGAACAAGCAAGCTAATAATGGGGCCAAATGCATTTGGGTGCCAAAGGAGATCATTTCCAATATGAAGAGCACCAAGAAGGTTTGAATCCCGAAGGGGGAGTGAGAAGTCCAATGGACTTCAGGGAATTTGGAGACTTGGCATAATTTGGGTGCATTTCATGGGATGCATCATGATGGTCATGGTAATTGCCAAGTGTGTTAGTGAATACTAAGGACCCAAATTCCCCTCCACATGTTAGGTAACTAGATTTAATTTCTTGCAATCTCAATTAGCATCTAGTTCCTTTTCGTGCTAGGTTTGCATTTGCATGTTTAATCTTTTGTCATGCATACACTAGGTATGTCTTATGGTAGGCTTGCTCGGTATCACTCTTATCCTTGAAGCAAACCTACATGGTTTAAATTGCATAGGAGCACGACACATAGCTTGTTTTACAATTGTTTATCTAATATGTGCCAAAGTCCAAATTGTAGATAATTTCTCCCAAATATCATTTTTAAAAATGATTCTCACATTCATGAGATGTCATTTTTCAAGTGGTATTTTTTATTCCAAAATCAATGTGCATGTCTCCTACAAGTATTCCATACTTGTGTGCACAAATTTAGGGGGAGGTTACTCTATAAGTTGGATGCTTTGAGACTACCACCCTTTCAAGCCTATCATGTGTGTAGTAGTCTCATTGCAAGGAAAATGGAGTCTTCGGAGATAAGCATCAAACTTGAAATGATCACCACCCATTTCAAGTGGTATCAATCAAATTGGTTTCTACATGTGATATTTCTAAACCGATATCGTCATGTTGATTTCAATTTGGTATTTATATGCTTTCTCCATGCATTATATAGACTAAACTCCTTTGAGCAACAATTTGACAATTATGCATATGCTTTGCCTTCCACCATATATATGCATATTTTTAGGGGGAGCTTAATCTATGTAATGTGAGAGTCAAGTTTTGGGATTTATTCCACTCCACATTTAAAGGATCACAAAATTTGATCCTCCCTTGTGCTACTAATGTCTTCCTTTTCGGTGTTTGATTCCAAAGGGGGAGAATTTATAGGACCAAAAGCAAGCCCGAGCATAATAATTTACAAGTGGTAATGGTTTGAAAAATGATGGATAGTGGATTATGGAGTTAGGGGACGCTGTAGGGTTGAGATGGCGGACTAGGGAGGGTGAATAGTCCTTTCTAAATTTAATCGCGCCGGCTAATCGAAACAAATGCGGAATTAAAACAATCGGTGTAGTCAAGACTACACCCCTCTATCGAAGTTCACAAGCACCTTATAGAGATCCTAATTAGGCAACAAAGGTATCGGGCTAGCTAGAGCTCACCTAACCAATTCTAGAAGCAAGGTCACACAAACCTATGTCACTAGTACTTCAAGCAACGAGGGAGCTCCTACACATACTAGTAAGTAAAAGCACAAAGCTACCTAAGCTCACTAGCAATGCTCAATAACAAGGCTACACAAGCCAAATTATAGAGCGCAAATTTCTTAGCTATACAAACTAAGCAATGTGACTAACAAGGTTACTCAAACTGAATTAGTCACGCAAGGGAGCTACTTCTATGCTACACAAGCAAGAAGGTAACTAGCAAGCTACACAAGCTAACTAATTACAAGAGCAACTACACAAGCACAATGTAAATGAAGTAAATACAAACTTGTGTAACGAGGATGAGCGCAAATTTCTTAGCTACACAAACTAAGCAATGTGACTAACAAGGTTACTCAAACCGAATTAGTCACGCAAGGGAGCTACTTCTATGCTACACAAGCAAGAATATAACTAGCAAGCTACACAAGCTAACTGATTACAAGAGCAACTACACAAGCACAATGTAAATGAAGTAAATACAAGCTTGTGTAATGAGGATGCAAACCAACGGGAATACAAGGATGACACTGAAAGGATCAAGATTCCCAAGAGGGGGGTGAACTGGGCTAATTCTAAAATTCTTTGTAATAATTAAACCCTACACTTATCTCACTTCACCCCTTGTGCCTAGAATGTGATTCTATTGATCTACCGCACAAAGGTTTAGCACCCTAAGTTCCAATCCTACTCTAGCATGGCAATTCTAAGAATGTAAAGATAAGAATTGAATTGCTCAAATGTAAATGCTCAAAGTAAAGAGAGGAGAAGGAACGCGGTGATGTTTTGCTGAGGTATCGGAGAGTCGCCACTCACCACTAGTCCTCGTTGGAGCACCCACGCAAGGGTGTAGCTCCCCCTTGATCTGCACAAGGATCAAGTGCTCTTTACGGGCTGATTCTTCGACACTCCATCACGGTGAATCACCCACAACCCTCACAACTTGAGTTGGGTCATCCACAAGCTCCGTCGGATGATCACCAAACTCCCTATCACCACCAAGCCGTCTAGGTGGTGGCGATCACCAAGAGTAACAAGCACAAACTCTCACTTGACCATAACAAGCCTAATGAGAAGGGTGGATGCACACTTGCTACTCTCCATGCACTAATGAGGCCTTAATCTTGGATTCTCAAATCTCAATAACCTCACTAGGCTCTTGCTCTCCTTAGCACTCTCAAGGGTGTTTCTCAGCTAAACAAATGGGCATGAGACATCCCTTGGATGAATAAAGGAAGTATTTATACCCCCTCATTTAAAACAAACTATTAGGAGGTTGAGTTTGCACATTGCGGGGTGACCGGATGCTCCGGTCAGTTCTCCCCGCCACAGAGCCGTTAAGTTGTGACCGGACTCTGACCTGCGTCCGGCCAACACTGATCAGACGTGTTCGGTCATGAAAACTGCTCTCTAGAACCTTACTGATGTTGACCGGACGCTAGCGCCTAGAGTCCGGTCACTTCGTTGTTCAGCGTCCGATCAGTAACCAAATCCTGACCAGCGTCCGGTTAGCACTGACCGGACGCGTTCGATCAGGAAATTCCCTCTCTGGAGTTGACCGGACTCTGGCACCCAGCGTCCGGTCACTTTTCAATCAGCATCCGGTGGCAACCAGACCGCTCTAGTTGATCAAATAAACTGATCGGACTCACCCTTCAGCGTCCAATCACAACCAGACCAGCGTCCAGTCGGTCATTTGACCCTTCATTCACTTCCAACTCGAAATCATATATGAATGAAGTTTGCTCCAATTGATCTTAGGGCTACTCCTGAGCTATCTAGTGCTAGATTTGATAAGTGTGCACCACACCTAACCCACTAGACTCACCTAGGTCAAGCTACTAGTCCATACCCTCCTTAATAGTACGGCCAAAGGAAAAACAAAGTCCTAAACTACTATAAGTGTCTCTTCAACATCAAACGACACTTAGAACTAGTCCATCCTTAACCTTGTTGTCCATCCTTTCAAAACCAAAACGATTTCCATCGTAGGGGCATGACAATCATGATTGCCCAATCAATTTCCATTACCATGATCTAACTTAATTGCTTCTGCAAAACACACGTTAGTCATAGTAATCTCGTATTGTCATTAATCACCGAAACCCAACTAGGGGCCTAGATGCTTTTAGACACAATGATTTTTATCCCGAGGTTCACGTGCTTGCCAACATGCTAGTCCTCATTGAGACAAGCTCCAAGGTTGTCATCGATCCTCTTGCTAGTGGTGACCCACAAGTCACACTCTTCCACGTGGAGTGCTTACCACAAGCTCTAGCACCTGACCCGGATGGACCACTTGTCGCCCTTCACGTCTAGCTCTACTAGAGTTGCTCTTTGCGGCTCCCGCGGGGTGAGCACAATCCCCCTCGTAATCACTTCTCCGGAGCACCACACAATCTTCTTTGCGTGCTTCAATGGAGACCACCACCAAGTCATCTAGGAGGTGGCAACCTCCAAGAGTAACAAGCACCATCGGCTTGCAACTCGATCACCTAGTGTCACACGATACAACCTCACGATGCAATCGCACTAGAATCGCTTACTCACTCGATCGGATGAACACTATCAAGCTCAAGTGAGTTAGAGGGCTCCCAAGCACACCTACACAAGCCACCAAGGCTCAAGGGTGCTCAGCAACTAGCCCAAGGCCAGCCAATGCTTGGTTTTATAGCCTCCAAAAAAATAGAGTCATTGTACCCTTTCATTGGGCACTTTTCGAACTGACCAGACTCGCAGGTCATAACGACCGGACACGCAGGTCATAGAGTCCGATCGCTAGGATGACTCCATGCGTCCCCGCCTTTCGAAGCCGACCGTTGGGCTTCAACGGCTAGCTCCCACGCGTGCATGCTCTTGACTGGACGCGCCTAGGTCCAACGATCGGACGAGCCAAGGCTGAGTTCGGTTACCAACGCATTTCTACACAACTGACCGGACTCACCTTTATCCTATGACCGGACTCGACTCTATCAGCGTCCGATCACTTCTAGAGAGGTTCCAGAGAGCTCTTTTGATGATCGGACACATCAGGTCATCACTGACCGGACTCTCCGTGTGTTCGATTGCTCCTGGACATGGTAAAAACACTGACCGGACTCTGTGATCGGACTCGCAGGTGCTAACCGGACGCGCGGGTCACAGACCTTTCAGCGCTAAAACGGCTATAACTCTTAGTTTCGAACTCTGATTTCGATGATCTTGGATATTTTGGAAAGCTTACTCAGAGGTCTACACATCCCACATGCATAATTGATCCAAATCACAATGGATCAAAACAGTATTCCAACCCAAGGACCATCTTATAGTTCGGAGTACACCAAAAAACCTTTTTCTCTTCTCTAAGTTGATCCACAACAACTCCAACTTCTTCTCCTTTGCAAATGTGCCAACACCACCAAGTGTACACCACCAAGTGCAAGTGTGTTAGCATTTTCACAAATATTTTTCAAAGGATTAGTCACTCAATTTACCATGCCACTCGATCCTAGCAACATCACAAAGTTAGATCGCTCAAGTGGCACTAGATGACCGATATGCAAACAAGTTTGCTCCTCTTGATAGTATGGTCATCTATCCTAAACCTGGTCATAAACTTCTCTACACACCTATGATCGGTGAAATAAAATGCCCTATAGGTTATACCTTTGCCTTGCGCATTCCATTCCATCTCCTCCAATGTCGATGCAACACATGCACCAACATGATCAACAATGATATGATCCACTTCATATCATCATGTGACCTTATTGGTTCATCGATCTTGACCTCACTTGCTCTTCACCGTTGCATCGGTCCATCGGTGCCAAGTCTTTGCTCAAGCATCACCACCACATAGTCCATTGCTCCAAAGCCTCCAACTTGCCCTTCATGCTTACAACTGATCCATCAAGCCAAGCCTTGTCTTGATCTTCTCCGCCTTAGTCACATAACTCCATGTCATGTCTCATATGCAATGAGCTCCTTCATCACATGTGTGAGCTTTGGAACATCTCTGAGCCATTTTCACAACCATGACATATGTTGCTCACACACATGTACCTGTGGACTAATTTCCTGTGTATCTCACATCAAACACAATTAGTCCACCTAGGTTGTCACTTAATTACCAAAACCAAACAAAGACCTTTCAGAGGCTTAAATCCATATGTGCCATATGGGGACATTTGTAAGGGCAAGATAAGTTTCCAAAGATGTTTACATGTGGTATCTTTTAGCATCATATAATCTTGCCTTTGCATTGCATCCTAGCAAGTAGTTAGTTTTTAAATTCCAAAATTTTTATTATTTGCTTGTTTTGGTCGTGTTGTCATCAATCACCAAAAAGGGGGGAGATTGTAAGAAAAATGGACCTTAGGCCCATTTACTTTGGATTTTGGTGTTTGATGACCAACACAACTAAATTTGACTAATAAATTTGCAAGTAATTGTTTTATAGTTCAATAGAGTGCAAGACGTGACTTGGACAAAGATGATATGATGATCTGATGATTAACACCATAAGCAAGACCCTAAAAGCACAAGAGAAGACCCAAAAAACCAAACAAAGTCTAAGCACGAAGATAGGAATCAAGCCGGACGTAAGATCACGAAGAAACGAATAAAGAAGGGGCTCGACAGAGACGACCGGACGCTCCCATGAAGGCACCGGACGCTGCCCGTCGATCGCGTTGCGCGGCAACCACTATGACGAGACGCGATGACCGGATGTTGAGCAAAGCAAAGGATTTAAACGCACAGGTGACACTGTTCATCGTCACGGCAACGGTCTCAGCGTAACTAGATGTGACAGCAGGACGACCGGATGCACCAAGAAGTAGCATCCGATCATGTCTAGAAAGGTTCCAGAGCGGTGCCAGCACGACCGGACGCGTCCAATCGAGTGAGACCGGACTTGGCCTAGAGTCTGATCAGACGCACATGCTCCAACGGTTGGTAGGACCGAACGCATCCGATCGGACGTGATCGGCGTTCGGTCACTAGCGTAAAGTTAGGTCTCGTGTCCAACGGCTAATTCTCACTTGTGGGGCTATAAATATGCCTCCAACCAGCCATTTGAGAGTGGGAGAGCTGAGGAAACATACCAAAGGTGTTGATACACCATTTTAGTGATCTTCACTTGCATAGTGCTTAGTGATTCACTAGATGATTAGCGTAGGTGCTTTATGAAGTGCTTAGGATGATTAGACCACCGCTTATGCGCTTGCTCTAGGTTTAGGCCTAGTGTTTAGTGAGGTTTATGCACCTCTTGTCACTTGGTGCTTACGCCAAGACTATTGTTGTACATCGGAGGGCTTGTAGTCTTGCGAGATCACACCAACCACGTTTGTGGTGTGGACGCCACTGTAAATCAAGGGAACAAGGCCCATGCGGTGGTTCGGCTAGAAGCTTGATAGTGAAGATGGTAGAGAGCAGTCTGGGAGAGGCTTGCCGAAAGACACACCGGAGACCCACTTACATGTGGGGATGGCCCAAGGCTATCCACGGAGTTACTCGACCGGGAGCTTGGCCCTTATGAGGTATTTCTTGCGAGGGGCTCCAACGAGAACTAGGGGAAGCTTGAGCGCTTCTCGATACCTCGGTAAAATACCGGAGTCGTCGACGGGAGTTTTCATCTCTACCTCATCTTTACTTTCTGCATTTACATTGTTACCTAGGTTGTGTGCTTTACTTTCCTAGCTTAGTTGATAGGTTAGTTGATAGGGTTAGGAACCTAGGTTGCAAGACTCTTTTGCGGTAGAGATAGCAACACATTAGTAAAACCGTAGTTGCAAATTTAGATAGATTATTTTCTTGCATATGTTTTGCTAGGGTGGAATTAGAGTCCATAGTTTAGAATAGATTTTTAAGTTACCTAATTTACCCCCTACGCGTCATGGTCCCTTACAGGCATAAGTGATCCAGGCGTGCAGCCACGCAGGACGTGTGAATAGTGATGAAGATGATTAGATGAACCGTCGAGTGTCGAAGACTCGAAGTATACGGCGGCGCTGCCTCGATCCGTATTGGGCTATTGGCGTCTCCGTCGCTGGCCACATGGGCTGCATGCCCGCGTGGGCCTAATGCTAGCTCGTGGTCTGCCTCTCGCTCGTGCACAAAGCTGGCACGCTCGACCTCGGCTCTCAGGTACGCAGCAGATGAGTGTTTTTTCTTTTTTTATATATATAAATACGTATATATAGGTGCTTACTTGCCAGAATCGCAGGGTATGCCGGTGCATACACGGCATATCCTGTAGCTCCGCCACTGTTTTTTTACTATATATAAAAGAGGGCTCATAGTCCATGATCGAAAAGGTGAAATAGTTATTTTGGTCCATCAACTATTGTTTGTGACTCAGTTTTATTCCTAAACTTTCAGAATGGTCGTTTCATCGCCGTTTTAGTCCTTAAGCTATGCATTTTTTTTCTCAATTTCATCTATGAACTATAGAAGTTCAGGGACTAGATTGAAATGCACTATGATAGTTCATGGATGAAAGTTGAGCCTAAAGTTTTGAGGACCAAAACAACCACTTTGATAGTTGTCCTATGATGAAGTTGAACCAAAAGTAAAGTTTAAGAACCAAAATAGGTGTTTTGAAAGTTTTGGAATGAAATTGAGTTTTGGGTGATTGTTGAGAGGCCAATTTTTTTATTCCGCCATTGAAAAATAGATGATCTTCGACAGGTTGATATCGGCCATCATCCAATCACCATCTAACGAGTCATGGTCTCATGGATTGTCTCAACCTCGAGCCCATCCTCTTTCTTTCTCTATTTTTGGATAGTACTTGCTCCTTCCCTAGTCATGGCCCATAGTTGTGATAAGCCAGCTATGTTGGGCGTTGGTGCAATCTCCATATTTCGTCACCCAAGCACAAACCAACTGTCATCCTACTACTCCTGTAATAGGCAACGGTGCCCTCCCCCTCCCCCCTCATCTTGCTGCCTTTTGTGGTTTTGGACTGCTTCCCCGAGGAGCGTCATTAGCCTTGAATGCCCTTCCCCAAATTTTAAAACTTCGTCTACGACTCTAAGTTGTCTAAAAATAATTGTATTCTAAGTTGTCAAAAAATTGTTTATTCCATGCGCCTTTAAATAGGGGTAATGTAGAATACGAACATCACCAACATCTATAATATTAAAATTAGTTTCATTAAGTCCACCATTAAATATGTCTTGATGGTGCATCAATTTATTACTAGGTTTAGCCTGTGAGTAGCACACCAAGAGATCATTGGCGCTAATGGGGATTGCGCTGGTGGACAGCAAACTCCTAAACAACAAATTGTCAACTGAAATGACAGTAAACTTTATTCATGTCAAATATGCTCACTTAACATGAACAATCGCTAAGAAAATGAAAAAAAAATAAGATAAAGGTTTTCTACAACCAACTCCCTCTATTCTATATTATTGTTAATGACAACTTTGTCCTAAATCAAATTCTTTAATTCTAACCAAGTTTTTTTTTAAATGTATTAATATATCAAGTTTCAATAAATACTCTATCACATAATTGATGAAAATCAAATGGAAACTATTTTGATATTGTAGATATTAGTGGAATTTTTCTATAAATTGGCAATGGTTAAATTTATTGACATTGAACAAACTAAAATGACACGTACTTTGGATAGGAGTATGTATTACTCCTTCCAAAAGAATGCAATTCTAATATAATAATAAGTTAAATTATCTTGAGTTTGACTCACTATATAAAAATATTAATATTTATAATATACTTATGATATTAAATAAGTATCATTAGAATTATCATAAGATATTGTCTTAGTATATCTATTTGGTGTGACAAATGTTAATATTTTAACTATATATTCGTCCAGCTTTAGATACTTTAACAAAAACACTACTCCTAAAATTGTATTTTTTGGGGGCAGAGGTAGTATAGTCTTTTTTTTTTGCGAGATCCAGTGTTAAGTCGAGGACTTAAACCTGGATGGATAGGTTTGCGGAGGTGGTATAGTCATTGCGCGAGATGCAAGAGGCTCGATGAATTTGTTTGTAGCGCAAGTAGATCATGCAAAATAATTTTTGCCTTACAAATCAACAGTCAATGTGAACGTGCTATCCAGATTTTATCCAGATGGAATGGCACATTTGCCTATGTCAGATGCGCATTGTGTCCAGGCTTTTGTAGAGAGCTTACAGTAACTCACAGAGTCACAGTAATGGCGCCTTTACATTAACATTGTGTTCACCCATACGCCCTTTTGTGTGGGATTCTTGAGCGGTGAACAATTCGCACAGAGCATTTCCTGGTGTAAAACAGTACTGGCGCCTTTACATTAACATTGTGTTCACCCGTACTCCCTTTTGTCCGGGATTCTTGAGCGGTGAACAATTCGCGCAGAGCATTTCCTGGTGTAAAAAGCGTGAAAATCTGCGGCTCAGATCCCATGACCCATGGTAATTACTGCCTCTGCCTCTAAATATCTATAGCTACGCTTTTATGTGATGATAAATTTGACTAAATTTATAGAAAATATTAGCAAGCATTTATATCTTTAAATAAATTTATTATGGTAATAAATTCAACGATCTATGTAACGATGTTAATTATATACTCCCTCCATTCTAGATTGTAAGATGTTTGACTTTTTTGGCCCCCAAGTTTGATCACTCGTCTTATTTAAAAAAATTTGTGTAAATATAGTTAAATTTAAGTTATTTTTGAAGAATTTTTATTAATAAACCAAACCACAACAAAAGAAGTGATATTTTACACAAATTTTTGAATAAGACGAGTGATCAAACCCGTGCTAGCCATTGTTGGTGCAGTGTGCAGTGGAGCGGTGGAGCCGTGGAGTGGTGGGGAAACTTGGGCACCGGCGCCTTTACCTTTTTGCGGCCTCCCTCCCTCGCCGTGTCGCGACGCGCCGGCCAGCGGCGGAGCGCCGCGTGTCGTGTCCGGAAGGTGGCCGGCACTTGTCACGCCGGGAGAGGCCGTGCGGCGGGCGTTCACGTGACCCGCGGGACCCGCGTGGTAGCGGGACTGTCGCCTTCTTCCGGCTTTCGCTTGGGTGAGGGGCCCGCAGGATCCGAGGCCACGACGGTTCCTCTAGTCCAGTCTCAGCGAGCGTTAAATGGAGTGGAGAGGGGTGGGGCGTCGTGTACTCGTGCCGGTGTTAAGGGAGCAGCGACCAGTAGCAGCGTCCTGCGCCTGTGGTCCGGAACCGGTGGCTCCTCGCTGTGATCCACCACCTCCCGCCGCTGGTTGTTCGTGAGCCGGCTACGGACGCCGCAGATGCTGCGTCGCGACTCGCGAGGAGGGGCCTGCAGCCTGGTCCTCTGGTCCTCTGTGCCCCTCTACCCAACACGGCGTGTACGTACGCGAGGAGTAAAGGAGACGTTGTACTTGTGCGCGTAGGAGTACTCCGTAGAGAGCAGCATCAATCGCTCTGTGCTGCTGCAGATCTGCTAGGCAGCAGAGGCCTTGTTTAGATTGTAAAATTTTGTAATATGGACACTGTAGCACATTTTGTTTGTATTTGACAAACTTTGTTCGATCATGGACTAACTAGGCTCAAAAGATTCGTCTCGTGATTTATAACCAAACTGTATAATTAGTTATTTTTTTTATCTACATTTAATGCTTTATGCATGCGTCTAAAAATTGATGTGATGGAGAGAGAGTGAAAAAACTTAGAATTTTGAGGTAATCTAAACAAGGCCAAAGATGCGAAAGCGAAGCCGTCTAGTTGACTTAGGGATGATGGGAGGAAGAGAAGAGGAGGAGCTGCAGGGAGACGTGAAGCTGTAGAGGGACGCGTGTACTTCTGAACCGGTGCTCGGCCGGGCACACGGCATACGTGTCACGTGTGCTGGTGTGGAGCGAGCCACGCCACGAGTACGTAGGTTAATCTAACACAACCCGGAGTACGTAGGTCAATTCGAGCAGGTTTAAGTGTTTGACATATCCACCTGCACCACACCTCTCAGGCAACCAACGTTGACCAGATGCGTTGCAGGCTTACTTGGTTGATCCACTTGCACGGTCCACACCATTGCGTCCACACGTGAGTTGGATAGAGCAAACTGTGGTGGGGTTGGGATGATTAGCTGAGTGAGTTGTCCAAGTTGGCTCCCTTAGTTTAATCTCACCGGTGAGGTGATTTGACCTCGGCTGGTGGCTGGAGCAGCGCATCATCTGCTAGAGCGAGAGGATGTGCCTATGGTGCCTCTGTAGGCCTGCAGTCGCGCCCAACACGCAAAATGAAAGGAAGCACAAACACGGCGGATGGCGGCCCGTCGGCGGATTATTCCGACGAGCGACGAGACAATAATGTGCTCATTTCACCAAGCTTATATACTGTGGATGCCGGTCAATGCCCGTGCGCATCGATCCCGCCACTGTGGGTGAGTGGGTCACTTCACTTAATCCACACATCACAAACAAATCCTGAATTCCTAATCCAAAGTGGAGATGCTTGCCGCACCAGCACGGCCGCTGCGCACATGCGTGTGGGCCGTGGGCCGTGGGGGCGGGCCACGCGTCCGTACGCGCTGGGTTTTAATAACTAATCCCAACTTGCACCGATACGATCGAGCGCCTGAAACATGAGGACAGGCAGATGGATGGGAGCGGACAGCGGGGCGAGAACCGAGACGAGACGCCGACAACTTTCGGAGGAGGAGCAGATTTGCCCGATGGTTTTGCGACAAACGGCGGCCGTCGGCACGTCGGCGTCGATGATCTATTGATCTGCGATCGCATCGTCGACCGGCAGTTGGCGAAGCAATTTACCAGTACAGTACAGGTGCCCACTTGGTGCAAGGTTGTCCACTCCATTCATGCATCTGATCGATGAGCTTTCTTCAGTGCGTCTTGCGCGCCTTCTGATTGGGTATACGTCAGGAACCGGCTGACTGTCAAGAAGAGGAGAAGGAGTTGTTGGGCTCGGTTCGGTAGTTGTGTGTGGGTTTGGCCCAGTAGATGTAGGGGCTCGGCCCATGTTGGAGAGGAGGATGCGAGCACCATATAAGCCGGATGTAATGAGAACAGACGGTTGCAGCGAATAACTGAACTCTAACCAACTCGTCTTCTTCGAGTTCCTCTGTCTATTTCCCAACCCGTTGTTGTTCTACCCCGAATTCTACCCAATCCTATCCATTCCTCCGTTGCTGGCCATCCCTGGTCACAACAATTGGTATCTGGAGCTATCGGTTCCTTGGGGGAGAATTTTTTTTCACCGAATTTGGTTGGAAGACGGCTTGGCGCTAAAGAAGAAAGCACCCTCGGTTCAGGCTCGCATGGCGCAGAACGTGGAAGATTTGTCGGCGGAGTTCAAAGACCTTCCAGTTGATGATGCAGCAGATGCTCGACAAGATGAGCGGGTTCGAAGCATGGCGGACCACCACCGATGCGCCGCTAGGGTCGTTGCTCATGAAGACGACCGAGGCAGTGTCGCGCATCAACCACCTCGAGAAGATGCCGCCGCCTCCACCACCACCGCCACCACCTCCATCGGCAGGATGGATTCTAGGAGGTTTCAACCTCAACTAAGCTCTATCCTTGGGGGAGCGCCCTTCTGCTTCCTCCAGAGAGCAACCCAATGGGCACGGGGCGGGCGGAGGGATTCTTGGACCGATTCCTGGATCGGGATTCGACCCTCCGCCGATTACTTCTATGGGTATGATTCCTGACCCCTCGATTCCTTCTGTGGATATGGTTTCTGCTTCATATTCTCATTCATCTCGTGTTGGTTCTACACCGAAAATGAATTTCCCCAAATTTGATGGTGTCAATCCTCGGCTATGGCAGGAGCAATGCGAGATTTACTTTGAGATCTATGGGGTTTTGTGAAGCGATGAAGACGAGATTTGCTACCCTCAATTTTGTGGGATCAGCGACAATTTGGTTGCAAACTGTTCAGTTGTGGGGTCAGTTTCAATCGTGGGAAGCAATGCATAAGGCTGACTGTGCTCACTTTGATAAGGATCAGTACCTGTTGATCCTGAAGCAGTTGGAAAGCTTAAGGTAGACATGCTCGGTTGCAGATTATCAGGCTAGATTTGAGCAACTTGCACACAAATATCCTGCTTTACAATCCTTCATATGATGATGTTTAATTTGTGACTCATTTCTTGGGTGGATTGAAGGAGGAAATTCGAGCCCCCATTATTCTGCATAGGCCACCCACATTGGAAGTGGCTGGTACACTGGCATTGTTACAAGAAGCAGAGCTGGAGTTGAGCAAAACCAAGGTGCAGTCTGAAAGCATCTAGGCCCCTAATTGGGTTTCGGTGATTAATGACGACATGAGATTACTATGACTAACGTGTGTTTTGCAGAGGCAATTTGAGCTAGGTCATGGTAATGGTAATTGATTGGACAATCATGGTTGTCTTGCCCCTGTCGATGGAAATCATTTCGGTTTTCAAAGGATGGACGATAAAGTTAATGATGGACTAGTTCTAAGTATCGTTTGGTGTTGAAGAGACACTTAGAGTAGTTTAGGACTTTGTTTTTCCTTTGGTCGTACTATTAAGGGGGTATGGACTAGTAGCTTGACCTAGGTGAGTATAGTGTGTTAGGTGTGGTGCACACTTATTAAATCTAGCACTAGGTAGCTCAGCAGTAGCCCTAAGATCAATTGGAGTAAACTTCATTCACATAGGATTTTGAGTTGGAAGTGAATGGAGGGTCAAATGACAGACCGGTCGCTGGTCTGGTTGTGACAGGACGCTGGAGGTTGAGTCCAGTCAGTTCATTTGATCAACTGAAGTCATCTGGTTACGACTGGACGCTGAGTGAAAAGTGACTAGACGCTGGGTGCCTGCGTCCGGTCAACTCCAGAGAGGTTCCAGAGAGGGAGTTTCCTGATCGGACGCGTCCGGTCAGTGCTGACCGGACGCTGGTCAGGATCCGGTAACTGACCGGACGCTGAACAGCGAAATGACCGGACTCTGGGTGCCAGCGTCCAGTCAACATCAGTAAGGTTCCAGAGAGCGTTTTTCTTGACCAGACGCGTCCGGTCAGTGCTGATCGGACGCAGGTCAGAGTCCGGTCAGAACTTGACGGCTCTTTCTGACAACGTGGCGGGGATAACTGACCGGAGCGTCCGGTCACCCCGCAGAGTGATGACTCTACCTCCAAACGTTATGTTTTGAATGAGGGGGTATAAATACTTACTCCACTCGTCCAAGGGAGATCTCTTGCCCATTTGTTCAGCTAAGAAACACCCTTGAGAGTGCAAAGGAGAGCAAGAGCCTAGTGAGGTGATTGAGATTTGAGAATCTAAGATTAAGGCCTCATTAGTGTAATAGGAGAGTAGCAAGTGCGCATCCACCCTTCTCATTAGGCTTGTTGTGGTCAAGTAAGAGTTTGTGCTTGTTACTCTTGGTGATCGCCATCACCTAGACGGCTCAGTGGTGATTGAGAGTTAGGTGATCATCCGGCGGAGCTTGTGGATGACCCAACTCAAGTTGTGAGCAGTTGTGGGCGATTCGCTACGAGAATCAGCCCATAGAGAGCACTTGATCCTTGTGCGGATCAAGGGGGAGCTACACCCTTGCGCTGGTACTCCAACGAGGACTAGTCGGGAGTGGCGACTCTCCGATATCTCAGCAAAACATCACCGTGTTCTTTTCCCTCTCTTTACTTTAAGCATTTATATTCGAGCAATTCATTTCTTGTCTTTACATTCCTAGAATTGCCATGCTAGAGTAGGATTGGAACTTAGGGTGCTAAACTTTTGTGTGGTAGATCAATAGAATCACATTCAAGGCACAAGAGGTGAAGTGGGCTAAGTGTAGGACTTAATTATTGCAAAGAATTTAGAATTAGCCCAATTCACCCTCCCCCTCTTAGGCATCTTGATCCTTTCATAGTCCAATTCTGAGTTCAGGGAATCTCAAAGATACCAAACTAAAATTGTTTCTGCTTATGAAAAGAATAAGTTCAGGAAATAGGAAGCTAAGTCTCTGGACAGCACTAGCAGTGGTTCTTCAGACAATCTGTCGTTGGACAACACTAGCAGTGCAAGTTGATCCAAAACCAGACTACTCTTCTGGAGAAGAAGGTTCAGAAACACCGTATGGTCAAGTTGTAATGGTAGTCAAACAACTGCATCAGTTTGTAGTAGTAAGAAGAATCAAACCCTAAGATTGAGGGGCTTCATTGAAAACAAAGAGGTACTTATTTTGGTGGATTCTGGCAGCGAAGGAACTTTTGTCGGTCAAGATTTGGCAGCTCAGATTCAGCAGCAATAGAAAACTTATGAAGCCTTATAGTTCACAGCTGTTGATGGCAGTAAGATGCTCTCTAAAAAATGTATTCCTCACCTTCAGTGGCATGTCCAAGGGCATTGTTTCAGTTATGATGCAAGAATCCTACCTCTTAAGTGCTATGACATGATCTTGGGTGTTGATTGGCTTTAGGACCACAGTCCAATGTGGATCCATTTGAGGAAGAGAGTGATGAAATTCACTTCTGGCAAGAAAAGGATAGCACTTAGGGGTGTAAATGATGAAGTTAGTAAATGTTCTCAGATTTCCAAGCATAAATTGAAAGGGCTAATTAGGAAGAAAGCAGTTACTCATATGCTGGAATTACAAGCTGTGTGCCCAATAGACAGGAAGGAGCAAGACTCATATCATCAGACTGAAGATGTCTGCACCATTGCTCAAACTGAGTTTGTTCCTGCATCTTCTAGTCATTCAACTGATCTGTAACATTTGCTGTAGCAATATGATCATTTGTTCCAAGAACCAACTGCTTTACATCCTCAAAGAAGTTATGATGACCAAATTCCACTGGTTAGTGGAGCTCAGCGTGTCAATGTTAGACCATATAGGTATGCTCCACACCAGAAGGATGAGATTGAAAGGCAAATTGATGAGATGTTGAAATCTGGCATAATTTAGCATAGCTCCAGTCCTTTTGCTTCTCTAGTATTATTGGTTAAAAAGAAGGATGGCACATGGAGCTTCTGTGTGGACTACAGGCATCTCAATGCAGTGATAGTAAAGAACAAGCACCCAATGCCTGTAGTGGATGAGCCTTTGGATGAATTAGCTGGAGCTAGTTACTTCTCCAAATTGGATTGCAGATCTGGGTATCATCAGATCAGGGTCAGCCTAGCAGATGAAATGAAAACTACCTTTAGGATCCATAGTGGGCTATATGAAATCAAAGTCATGCCATTTGGATTAACAAATGCACCTGCCACATTTCAAGCTGCTATGAACACAATTTTTGCTCCACTACTCAGAAAATCTATGCTAGTATTCATGGATGATATCCTAGTTTACAGTAAATCAATGGAGGATCACTTAATACAGTTGAAGCAAGTGCTCCAGATATTATAAGACAATAGCTTCCTCTTGAAGAGATCAAAATGCCTATTTGGCGAACAATCCTTAGAATACCTTGGGCACATCATTTCCAAAGATGGTGTGGCTACTAAGCCCACAAAGATTTCAGTTGTCAATCAATAGCCAACCCCTGTAACAGTTAAGCAACTCAGAGGATTTTTAGGGTTGACAGGGTACTATAGGAGATTCATTAAGCATTATGGTTGGATCAAGAAGCCTCTCACATAGCTACTCAAGATAGGCATGTAGTTTCAGTGGATAACTTAGGCTCAAGAGGCATTTCAGACACTCAAAACTACTCTAGTTAATGCACCAGGCTTGGCTATCCCCAATTTCTCAAAGCAATTTGTCATTGAAATTGATGCTAGTGATGTTGGCATGGGGGCTGTTCTAATGCAAGATGGTCATCCTATATCATTCTTAAGCAAGGCTTTCTGTCCCAGGAATCAAGCACTGTCAACATATGAAAAGAGTGCTTACCAATTCTGATGGCTGTGGATAAATGGAGAAGTTACCTACATGGGCAAGAATTCATTCTGAGGACTGACCATAGAAGCCTTCTTCATTTGACTGATCAAAAGGTTACTGTAAGGAACCGTGATGCCTAAGAGGGGCGGTGAATTAGGCAACTTAAAACTCTAACTCTAAACTATGGCTTCTTTTTCTAACCTTAGCAAAACATTTGCAAAAAGATAAACTATCTAAATGTACAACTATGATTTTGTTAGTGTGTTGCTATCTCTACCACAAAAAGAGTTATGCAAACAATGTAAATGCGGAAGCTAAAGAGTAAGGTAGAGATATGCAAACTCCCATCGACGACTCTGGTATTTTTACCGAGGTATCGAGAAACGTGTAAGCTTTCCCCTTGTCCTTGTTGGAGCCCCTCGCAAGGACCAAGCTCTCGGTTGGGTAACTTCATGGATAGCTTCGGGCCTTCCCCACGCGCAAGCGGGTCTCCGGTTAAGCCACTCGTGGCAAAGCCTCTCCCGGACCGCTCCCCGTCGTCTTCACTATCAAGCTTCCGGCCAAAACGCCATGGGCCTCATTCCCTCTGGTACACGGTGGCGGCCACGCCACAAACACGGTTGGTGTGATCTCGCAAGACTACAAGCCCCTTCGATGTACAACAATGGTGCGCACAAGGACAGAGTGGTAAGAGGTATGCAAACCTCACTAAACACTAGGCCTAAACCTAGAGCAAGTGCATAAGCGGTGGTCTAATCAACCTAAGCACTTCGCAAAGCACCTATGCTAATCACCTAATGAATCACTAAGCACTATGCAAGTGGAGATCACTAAAATGGTGTATCAACCCCTTGGTATGTTTCCTCAACTCTCCACATCTCAAATGGCCGGTTGGGGGTCTATTTATAAGCCCCATGAAGAAAGTAGCCGTTGGGGGCGAAACCTAGCTTTTTGCTACTGACCGGACGCTGCTGTCGTCCTGACCGGACACGTCCGATTGTCCCAACCATTGAACGCACGCATTGATCGGACGCATCCGGTCGTGCTGGCGCCGCTCTAGAACCTTTCTGGACATGATCGGACGCTTCTTCTTGGTGCGTCCGGTCGTCCTACTATCGTGTCCGGTCACGCTGAGAATGTTGCCGTTGAAGATGAACAGTGAAGTCCGTGCATCCGGTCACTACCTCGCTCAGCGTCCGGTCACTGCTACTGATGCCTGCTGTTGTCGAGCAACTAATCGGACGTGTCCGGTCCTCATAGGGCCACATCCGGTCACCTATGCCGAGCTTATTTCTTCGCGATCTTATGTCCGGCTTGGTTCCTATCTTCGTGCTTGGACTTTGCTTGATATCTTGGGTCTTCTCTTGTGCTTCAAGGGTCTTGCTTATGGTGTTGATCGTGGGATCATCATGTCGCCTTCGTTCAAGTCACGTCTTGCACCCTATTGAACTACAAATTAATTACTTACAAATTCATTAGTCCAATTTGGTTGTGCTGGTCATCAAACACCAAAGTCCAAAGTAAATGGGCCTAGGATCCATTTTCTTTACAATCTCCCCCTTTTTGGTGATTGATGACAACACGACCAAAACAAGCAAATAATAATTTTTTTAGAATTTAAAAACTATTTACTTGCTAGGATGCAATGCAAAGGGCAAGGTTATATGATGCTAAAAGATACCACATGTAAATATATTTGGAAACTTATCTTGCCCTTGCAAATGTCCCCATGTGGCATTATGGATTTAAGCCTCCCCCTAAGTCCATAATCTACTATCCTTCGTTTCTCGGACCATTACCACTTGTAAATTATTATGATCGGGCTTGCTTTTGGTCCTACAAATTCTCCCCCTTTGGAATCAAACACCGAAAAGGAAGACATTAGTAGCACAAGGGAGGGTCAAACTTTGCGATCCTTTGTATGTGGAGTGGAATAGGTCACCAAATTTGACTCTCACATTACATAGACTAAGCTCCCCCTAAATATATGCATACATATGATGGAGAATGCAGTTTATGCATAATTGGCAAATTAATGCTCAAGGGAGTTTAATCTATATAATGCATGGAGAAAGCATATAAATACCAAAGTAAAATCTACATGATGATATCAGTTTAGAAATACCACATGTGGAAACCAATTTGATTTATACCACTTGCAATAGGTTGTGGATATTTGAAGTATGATGTTTAACTCTGAGGACTCCATTTCCTTACAATGAGACTACTACATACATGATAAGCTTGAAAAGGTGTTAGTCTCAAAGCATCCAACCTATAGAGTAAGCTCCCCCTAAGTTTGTGCACACAAGTATGGAATACTTGTAGGAGACATGCACATTGATTTTAGAATCAAAAATACCACTTGAAAGATGACATCACATGAATGTGAGAAATTATCTACAATTTAGACTTTGGCACATATTAGATGAACAGTTTGTAAAACAAGCTATGTGCCATGCTCCTAAACAATTTAAACCATGTAGGTTTGCTCCAAGGGTTAAGAGTGAAACCGAGCAAGCCTACCATAAGATATACCTAGTGTATGCAAGACAAGAGATTAAACATGCAAATGCAAACCTAGGCATGAAAAGGAACTAGATGCTAATTGAAATTGCAAGAAATTGAATCTAGTTACATAACTTGGGAAGGGGAATTTGGGTCCATAGTATTCACTAACCCACTTGGCAATTACCTTGTCCATAATGATGCACCCTATGAAATGCACCCATACTTTGCCAAGTCTTGAAATTCCTCGAAGTCCATTAGACTTCTCACTTCCCTTTCATGATCCAAACCTTCTTGGTGCTCTTCATGTTGGAAATGATTTCCTTTGGCACCCAAATGCGTTTGGCCCCATTTGTTGGCTTGCTTGTTCACCTTGATGGCCACCACCTTGTCATTCTTCTTCTTCTTCAAGAGATAAGGTGTGGAGGCCATTTTGTCCACCTTGTTGGTGTAGGTGTTGGAGAGCTTGCTTGTTTACTTTTTGTTTTTTTCCCTTTCTTCTTAGCTCCTCATCCATTCTTCACCTTGCACTCATAGGACTTGTGTCCTTCCTTGTGGCACACGTAGCAAACCATGATTTGTCCTTCATCAAGCTTCTTTACTCCCTTAACGGTGTTATCTTGATGATATTGGGCTTGCTCAATTTTGCCTTTTACTTGAGTCAAGTCCTTGGTAAGGCGTGCCACTTCTTGCTTGAGTTGCTCATTCTCCATTATGACCTTTTATGTGCATGTATCTACAACAACTTTCTCAATACAAACTTGGTTGCACAAGGGTGAGTCTAAACATAAATTATTGCAAGAAGTAGAAGCATCCTTTTTAGGCATGTCAAAGATAGAACTTTTCTTTTTAGGTGTCTTGGTGAGGGCTGTACCGATGGCTTCAAGATTAGGAACTTTATTAGTTAGCACATCACAATGTTTGCACATGGTTTCTATTTTAGCAAGCAAACTTTTATAAGCATCTTGTGAGCTAGCTAACTTTTCTTTTAATTTTTTATTTTTTACAAGTTGCTCATCATTGATTGTGCATGCATTTGTTGTTGCACTAGCCTCAAGTTGCTCAATTTTAGTAGATAGTTCAATATTGAGATTAGCAAATGTCTCATATTGTTCAAGCAACATTTTATATGCTTCTTGTGAACTATCTAGCTTTTCATGTAACATTTTTAGCTTCTTTTGTTGGCTAGTGCAAGCCTTAGTATATTTAAGATTTTCTTGCACAAGTTCATTAAGAGAAGGCATTTCATCATCACTTTCACTCTCACTAGAGGATGAGCTTTTGTTATCTCGTGCCATAAGGCACACACGAGAAGAGCTTGATGATGAGTGCTTATAGCCTCGCCTCTTGTGATAGTCTTCTTCTTCACTTGAAGAATCATCCCATGACCTTATTGATGTGAGGGCTTTGTCCTTGCACGCCTTTTTCTTTGTCTTGGATGTGGGCTTGTTTAGATAAACTTCCACAAAGTGCCCCAACTCACCGCATCCATAGCATCTTTTCTTTCTTTGCTCATTTCTTTGATTGATGAAGATAAAATCTTGAATTTGGATGGGCACATCCTTGACATTGAGCCTTTGGATCATCTTCTCCATCTTGTTGATATGTTTGATTGATTCTTCATCAAGGTCGGAGGTGGAGGAGGAAGATTGATCATCATCACTTGAATCTTCAGCATCATCATCATCATCTTCATCTTCTTCTTCATCTTCACTTGAGGATCTTGAGCTTGAGCTTGTCTCAACTTGTTTGCCCTTCATCTTCTTTTTCTCACTACATGCGAGAGCTTTGCCTTTGCTTGATGACGAGGCTTCTTCTTGGCCCATCTTCCGTGACATTTCAAATGTCACTATCTTGCCAATGACTATGGCCGGGGTCATTATGCTCAAGTCCTCCATGTTGTGAATGATGGTGATGATGCTTGCATATTTCTTTTGTGGTAGCTCAGAGATGATCTTCCTCACAATGTCCGCATCATCTAGCTTCGTTAATCCTATTGAATGGAGCTCATTGATAATTAGATTCAAACGAGAATACATATCACGAACAAGCTCATCATCATTCATTTTAAAGGAATCATAATTTTGTTTAGCTAGACAATGTTTTTGCTCACGGACATTAGTTGTGCTGCCATAGAGCTCTTGGAGTTTTAACCAAATTTCATGTGTCGTATTTAAATTGAACACTTGGTTAGACACATCCATGCTAAAAGATTCAAACAATCAATTTTTAGCTCTAGCATTAAAATGAATTTCTTTTTCTTCACTCTTAGTGGGTTTATCGAGATTCTTAATGTGTTTTATCATATCACGAGTGACTCTCTAAACACCCAAATCTACTGCCTCAAGGTGACAAGCTATTCTAGCTTTATAGTAGGGGAAGTTAGTGCCATCAAAGTACGGAGGCCTAGAGGTATCCATCCCAACCACTCTAAATAGCGTCGGCTCAACGGTGGTGAAGCCAAAGGTCCAAATTGAGCCAACCGGTCTCTGATACCACTTGTAAGGGACCATGACGCCAAAGAGGGGGGTGTTAATTAGGCAACTTAAAACTCTAACTCTAAACCATGGCCTCTTTTTCTATCCTTAGGAAAAAACCTATGCAAAAGATAAACTATCTAGATGTGCAACTACGGTTTTGCTAGTGTGTTGCTATCTCTACTGCAAAAAGGAGTTATGCAACCTAGTTTCTAAATCTATCAACTAGCCTATCACTACTAAGCTAGGAAAGTAAAGCACAAACTAAGATTGCAATATAAATGCGGAAGCTAAAGAGTAAGATAGAGATATGCAACCTCCCGTCGACGACTCCGGTATTTTTACCGAGGTATCGAGAAGCGCGCAAGCTTCCCCCTAGTCCTTGTTGGAGCCCCTCACAAGGGCCAAGCTCTATGGATAGCCCTGGGCCTTCCCCACATGCAAGTGGGTCTCCGGTGTGCCTTCCGACAAGCCTCTCCCGTATCGCTCCCCGCCGTCTTCACTATCAAGCTTCAGGCCGAACCACCGCGGGCCTTGTTCCCTTCGGTACACGGTGGCGGTCACACCACAAACGCGGTTGGTGTGATCTCGCAAGACTATAAGACCCTCTGATGTACAACAATGGTGCGCGCAAGCACCGAGTGATAAGAGGTGTGCAAACCTCACTAAACACTAGGCCTAAACCTAGAACAAGCGCATAAGCGGTGGTCTAATCAACCTAAGCACTTCGTAAAGCACCTACGCTAATCACCTAATGAATCACTAAGCACTATGCAAGTGGAGATCACTAAAATGGTGTATTAACACCCTTGGTATGTTTCTTCAGCTCTGCACATCTCAAATGGCCGGTTGGGGGTCTATTTATAAGCCCCATGAAGTAGCCGTTTGGGGCGAAACCCAGCTTTCTGCTACTGACCGGACGCTGCTGTCGTACTGACCGGACGCGTCTGATCGTCCCGACCGTTGAGCGTGCGCGTTGATTAGACTCTGGGCCGAGTCCTGTCTCACTCGATCAGACACGTCCGGTCGCGCTGGCGTCGCGCTGGAACCTCTCTAGACATGATCGGACGCTGCTTCTTGGTGCGTTCGATCGTCCTGCCGTCGCCTCCGGTCACACTGAGAACATTGCTATTGACGATGAACAGTGAAGTCCGTGCGTCTGGTCACTGCCTCGCTCAGCATCCGGTCGCTGCTGCTGACGCCTGTTGTTGCCGAGCAACTGATTGGACGCATCTGGTCCTCATAGGGCTGCGTCCGGTCACCTCTGCCAAGCTCGTTTCTTCGTGATCTTGCATCCGGCTTGGTTCCCATCTTCATGCTTGGACTTTACTTGATATCTTGGGTCTTCTCTTGTGCTTCTAGGGTCTTGCTTATGGTGTTGATCGTGGGATCATCATGTCGCCTTCGTCCAAGTCACGTCTTGCACCCTATTGAACTACAAAATAATTACTTACAAATTCATTAATCCAATTTGGTTGTGTTGGTCATCAAACACCAAAATCCAAAGTAAATGGGCCTAGGGTCCATTTTCCTTACGGTTAATTCAAGGTTGCAACAAAAGGCTCTTGTTAAGCTTATAGACTTGCAATACAAGATTCAGTACAAGAAAGGCATCTCCAATGCTGCTGCTGATGCACTTTCAAGAACTCCTAGGTTGCATCCTTTGGTAGCAGTATCTATAAGTACTCCTGACTGGATGGAGAAGCTACAGCAAGGGTACCTTGATGATCCTGACTCCAAATAGCTATTGGCAGAACTCAGTATAACACCAGCAAATGAAAAATGATTTACTTTACAAGACGGCATTATCAGATATAAAGAGAGAATTTGGGTTGGGAACAATGTGTTGGCCCAGCAACATATTCTTCAAGCCTTACATGCCAGTGGTATTGGTGGGCATTCTGGCAGTCAGGCAACTTATCAAAGGGTGAAAGCACTATTTGCTTGGCCAAGATTGAAGCCGTTTTATCACTGATTATGTAAAGAGCTGTGCAATATGTCAGCAAGCCAAGGTGGAACATTGCAAAATCCCTGGACTATTGCAACCACTGCCTGTGCCTGAGTCGGCTTGGTCTATTGTCAGTATGGATTTCATTGAGGGTCTTCCAAAATCTAGCAAATGGAATGCAATAATGGTGGTAGTTGATAAATTTAGTAAGTATGTACATTTTGTTCCCATATATCACCCATTTACAGCACTGTCCATTGCTCAGCTCTACTTTAGTCAGATTTATAAGCTTCATGGTCTGCCATCAGCCATTATATCTGATAGAGATAGAATTTTCACAAGTAATCTCTGGAGAGAGTTGTTTGCCTTGTCTGATACTCAGTTATTGATGAGTTCCTCTTATCACCCACAAACTAATGGGCAAACTGAGAGATTAAATCAGTGTTTGGAGACATTTCTCAGGTGTGCAGTTCATGCTTGCCCAAAAGATTGGGCCAAATGGTTATCTCTAGATGAGGGACTAGTATAACACTACTTTTCACATAGCCTTGGGTACAACACCATTTCAAGTCCTGTATGGCCATCCACCAAGACATTTTGGACTGCCTGATCCAAACTCAGTAACAGTTTAGGATCTGGCAACCTAGCTGTCTGAAAGAAATTTGGTACATAAGTTGATTCAGCAATAGTTGGAAAGAGCACAGAATCGAATGAAACAACAGGCTGACAAGAATAGGTCTGAGAGGGAGTTTCAGGTGGGTGACAGAGTGTATCTGAAGCTACAACCTCACATTCAGTCATCTGTTGCTTTGAGAAGCAATCACAAACTTTCATTCAGATTCTATGGCCCTTTTGAAGTCCTGTTAAGGGTTGGCAAAGTGGCTTACAAACTTGATCTGCCTGCATCTGCTCAGATACATCCAGTAGTGCATGTTTCCCAGTTGAAAAAGCACATTCCGGCCAATGAGGTACTTGAGTTCTTAGATGCAGTAGCTACTGATTATCCTGCAGCTCTTATGCCTATACAGGTGCTGGACGGCCATTATCAGGCATGGAGGTACTCTAAAAGATCGAGTGCTCATATAGTGGGACAAGCTCCCTGTCTCTGGCTACCTAGGAGGATCCACAAGACATATGTCGTTGCTATCCAACAGCTTGGGGTCAAGCTGCTTCACAAGCAGGGGAGAATGTTAGGAATCGGCTGACTGTCAAGAAGAGGAGAAGGAGTGGCTAATGATGCGCGGGTGATGGATAAGTCTCATGTGCTGGTGGATAAGTCTCATGTGCTGGTTGGTCTTTGTGGGGCTGGCTGCAGCATATGGTGGCTGTAGGTCCTTGTGGCTGTCCATCTCCTTGACTAACTGGAGGACAACAACTGACTGGAGGACAGCATCTCCTTGACTATAGGACAGCATCTTAGCTAGGATAGCATATTAGGACAACATATTAGCATCTTAGACTAGCATCTTGGCATATGCTTGGCTGGCTAGCAGCCTATAAATATGTATCCCCAACTCCTCAGGTTGGCATGGCATTTGTGTGAGTTTGTGTGAGAAATAAACCAGAAAATTGCCCCAACTCCTAGTGTCATCCTCTCTCGATGAGAGTAAGAATTCTGCTACTACCGAGAGTGAGAGTTCAACGACTAACAAGTGGTATCAGAGCCATACTATCCTGTAGCCTGAGCATCTCTTGCTCATCTCCTCTCCCAGCCACACAACAGCCCCAGCTGCGAGCAGCAGCTCCGGCCGCTCCTGCTTACTCCTCCCCCGCGCAGACTGAAGCAGCCCTCTCCCCACGCAGCAGCCCCCCGGTAGCGTGTCATGTCTGCAGGGTAGTCTCAGCGCTCGGTCACCTCGAGCACGCAGCGTCGGCAGGAGGCCGAACTTGCCGCAGCAGAGGAACTCGAGTAAGCGGCGGCAAGGGCGTCGAGGCTAGTAGCGGCGGAGCTGGCAGCAGCCAGAGCGGAGGCGGAAGCAGCGGTGGCGGCGAATGCAGTGCGTGCGGCGGTAGCGGAGGTCGAGGCTCTATGCGGCAGCATCGGCAGCTCCATTTCCGCTGACGACACCACTGACATGGACCTCGAGCTGCTAGAGAGGGAGGCAGCGCAAGCATGGGCGGCGCAGTGGGCAGCCGCGCACGCCCACGAGCGTGGCGGTAGCCCAGACAGGCACGGACGCGCTGGCGGCGCTCCTGGAGGAGGTGCGCATGGCGGTGGCGCTCCTGGGGTAGCCGCGCACGCCCACGAGCACGGCGGCAGCCCAGACAGGCGCAGACGCGTCGGCGGCGCTCCTGGTGGAGGCGCGCACGGCGGCGGTGCTCTTGGAGGAGGCGCGCACGGCAACGGTGGTAGGCGGGTCAATGGAGAGCGCGGCCTTCACAGGCAGCGTGGCTCTCTCTCCCCGGATCGGTACTGACGGGTCAATGGAGAGCGTGGCCTTCACAGGCAGCGTGGCTCTCTCTCCTCGGATCGGTACCGTGGTTACCACGGGCTCTAGGCTATTGTCAGGGACGTCGGTCCCGGTAGTGGGTGGCCTACCCTCACCAAGACCAACTACGTCGAGTAGGCTGCGGTGATGAGGGTAAAGCTCTAGGTGCGGCACATGTGGGAGGCAGTCCGATACGGCGACGTCGACTACGACCTAGATCGACGGGAGTTGGATGCCCCCATCGCTGTAGTCCCACCCGAGATGCAGTTCTCGCTTACCAACAAGCGGACTGCCAAGAAGGCTTGGGATGCCATCGCTGCGGCACACATCGGCAGCGACCGCGCCCGCAAGTCCACACTGTAAGCACTTCGCAATGAGTGGGAGAACCTAGCCTTCAAGCCAGGTGAGGACGTTGATGACTTTGCTCTCCGTCTCAATACTCTGTTGTAGAAGATGGTGCCGTTCGGCGATGACACCTACGGTGAGGAGAGAGCTGTCGAAAAGCTCTTCCGCTGCGTCCCCGAGAAGTACAAGCAGATGGCTCGCTTGATCGAGTCCCTGCTGGATCTCTCCACGATGTCGATCAAGGAGGCAATAGGTCGCCTCAAGGTCGTCGACAGTGATGAGCCACAGTCTCTCTCGGGGCCCATCACCACTGGCGGGAAGCTCCTCACTCAGGAGCAGTGGCTTGCCAGCCAAGGCGACCGGAAGAAGGGGGAGCCTTCTTTCGCGATAGGCGGTCGCAAGCGTGGCAAGCCACGTAAGGTGTGTAGAGACACCTAGGCCAGGGCGTGAGGACGTGCCGAGGGTGATGCCCACGGAGGTGCCCAGGGCGGCGCCGCCAGCAGGCATAAGCCGGTACGAGATGATGCCTACCGCAACTACAGCCAGCTTGGCCATTGGGCCAAGGACTGCCGACAGCCACGACGCTGCTAGGCCCACGTCGCACAGGCAGAGGAGGAGCCGGTTCTGTTCAAGGCACATGCAAGCATCGAGCTACCTCCAGCGGCACTGGCCACAGCGGCTCTCCTCCACCTTGACGAGCCAAAAGCACACGCCCTCCTCGGCGACGGCTCCAACAACGACAAGACTGACGGGTTGTTCCTCGACACCGGTGCCACCCACCACATGACCGGTCGATGGGAGTTCTTCACCGAGCTTGACTCCAGCGTCTGAGGCTCCATCAAGTTTGGAGATGCCTCCAACGTGGAGATCAAGGGCGTTGGCTCCGTCATCTTCACCGCTGTGTCTGGTGAGCACAGGCTGCTCACCGGAGTCTACTACATCCCCGCGTTGAGGAACTCCATCATCAGCTTGGGACAGCTGGATGAGACCGGTTCGCGCGTGGTGGTTGAGGACGGAGTCATGAGGATTTGGGATCATCGTCGTCGCCTTCTTGCCAAGGTATCTAGAAGCGCAAATCGACTCTACGTCCTTAACGTGCAGGTGGCACAACCCCTCTGTCTCGCTGCTCGTCAGGACGACGAGGAGTGGCAATGGCCCGAGCATTTTGAGCACCTTCACTTTGAGGCCCTGAAGTGGCTCAGTGCCATGGAGATGGTGCTAGGCCTGCCGTGCCTCGACCATGTGGAGCAGCTCTACGATGTCTGTGTGTTGACAAAGCAGAGGCGACTCCCCTTTCCCCAGCGGGTGAGCTTTCGAGCCAAGGAGAGGCTCGAGCTTGTGCATGGGGACTTGTGTGGCCCGGTGACACCGGCCACACCGGGAGGACGACGCTACTTCCAGATGCTCGTCGATGACCTCTCCCGCTACATGTGGGTGATGGTCCTCGGCAGCAAGGGAGAGGCTGCGGACGCCATCAGGCGCGCACAGGCTGCTGTGGAGGCAGAGTGCGTCCGCAAGCTATGCGTGCTGTGCACAGACAATGGCGATGAATTCACGGTGGCTGAATTCGTGTCGTACTGCGCTGACGAGGGCATTCAGCGCCACTACTCCACGCCGTACAGCCCGCAACAGAACAGCATCATCGAGCGGCGCAACTAGACGGTTGTGGGGATGGCTCGGGCCCTCCTCAAGTAGAGGGGGATGCCGGCTGTCTTCTAGGGAGAGGCGGTGGTGACGGTCGTCTACATCCTCAACCGCTCGCCTACCAAGGCGCTCGACGGTAGGACACCGTACAAGGCTTGGCATGGGTGCAAGCCGGCGGTCTCCCACTTGCAGGTCTTTAGCTGCCTCGCGTTCGCCAAGGGGCATGGCCACATTAGCAAGCTCGATGATAGGAGCACTCTGGGAGTGTTCATCAGCTATGCGGAGGGCTCGAATGCCTACCGCATCCTCGACCTGAAGACACAGCATGTGCACACGGCGCACGACGTTGTGTTCGACGAAGGGCGAGGATGGGCGTCGGACAAGGCGGTGAACGACGGCTCGGCTCCGACGTACGATGACTTCACTGTCGAGTACGTCCACTTCGAGGGAGCTGGGGGAGTAGGCAGCTCTTCTTCGGCGAGCGCGTCTACCCCAGTCCCCGAGCCTCCACCGACCCCGGCGCCTGCTACTCCGACAGCACCACGCTCTCCAGCCAGGACCTCGGCTGCGATGAGTTCTTCGCCGGCTCCACCACAGCCGGCAACGCCACGCACTCCAGCACCGACAGGCACCACTCCGGGCACGTCTACTCCACCACCAGCTCGTGTCGAGCACGGCCCGGTTGAGCTCGCTACTCCGCTCTCTCACGACGAGGAGCGCGTCGACGCGTACCACGACGGCGAGCCGTTGCGGTACCGTACGCTGGAGAACCTTCTCGGCGACCAGCCGGTGCCGGGACCGGTGCCTCACGACCTGGAGGCGCAGTTGCACCTTGCGTGTGACGACGGCGAGCCTCGGTCGTTTGCAGAGGCCGAGAGACACGCGGCATGGCGCGCCGCGATGCAGTTGGAGATGGATGCGGTTGAGAAGAACCGCACCTGGGAGCTTGCTGACCTTCCTCGTGGTCACCGCGCGATCACCCTTAAGTGGGTGTACAAGCTGAAGAGGGATGAAGCCGGTGCCATCATCAAGCACAAGGCTCGCTTGGTGGCACGAGGTTTCGTGCAGCAGGAGGGGGTCGACTTCGACGACGCCTTTGCTCCCGTGACACGGATGGAGTCCGTGCGACTCCTCCTTGCGCTAGCTGCCTAGGAGGGGGTCTACGTGCACCAACCGCCGGGATTTGCGATCCCCGGCAAGGAGGGCAAGGTGCTCTGCCTGCGCAAGGCCCTCTATGGCTTGCGGCAGGCACCGAGGGCATGGAATGCCAAGCTGGATTCCACGCTAAAGAGGATGGGCTTCGAGCAAAGCCCGCACAAGGCGGCCATCTACCGACGGGGCAGTGGAGGAAATGCTCTGCTGGTGGGTGTCTACATCGACGACTTGGTGATCACCGGCACCAAGGATGCGGAGGTGGCGGCATTCAAGGAAGAGATGAAGGCCACCTTCCAAATGAGTGACTTGGGGCCTCTCTCCTTCTACCTAGGAATCGAGGTGCACTAGGATGACTCTGGGATCACGCTTCGACAGACCGCCTACGCCAAGCGCGTCGTTGAGCTAGCTGGCCTCACCGACTATAACCCAGCTCTCACTCCGATGGAGGAGAGGTGAAGCCGAAACCATAACAACCGCGGCGGAGGAGGTGGGCCTTCTGGCAGATCTGGCGTCTTGTGGGGAGCCTTCGCTACCTCGCCCACACACGGCCGGACCTGGCATTCTCCGTCGGCTACGTTAGTCTGTTCATGCAGCGACCGACAACGGAGCACCAAAGTTCGTGAAGAGGATCATCCGCTTCGTTGCGGGGACTCTCGACCACGGCCTCTACTACCCTAGGTGCCACAGGGCGGCACACTTCGTCCGGTGTGCAGCCGACAATGACCACGCCGCAACATCGACACCAACAAGAGCACGGCGGGATCCTCTTCTTCCTCGGCAAGTGCCTCGTTAGTGGGCGGTCGGTTAAGCGATGAGTGGTGGCCTGTCTAGTCATGAGGCCGAGTACATAGCGGCCTCCACCGCTTCGACTCAGCGCTTCTGGCTCGCTTCGATTGCTTGGTGATCTCCTCGGCGAGAGACACTAGAGCGGTGGAGCTGGGGTGGACAACAAGTCCGCCTGCCCAGCAAAAAACCCCGCCTTCCATGAACGCAAAGACAAGCACATCCGGTGAGGTACCACTTCATCCGAGGCTGTTTTGAGGATGGGAGGATCAAGGCGAGCTACATCAACACCAAGGACCACTTGGGACACTTACCAAGCCCTTGGGAGGATCAAGTTCCTTGAGCTCTGCTCCGGGACCGGGATGGTTCAACTTTCCCACAAGGCGCCGCACAAGACTTAGGGGAGAATGATGGATAAGTCTCATGTCTTTGCTTTGTGGTCTTTGTGGGGCTTGGCTGCAGACATATGGTGGCTCTGAGGTCCTTGTGGTCATCCATCTCCTTGGTAGATCGGAGGACAAGAATCCCGGCCGGAGGACAACATCTCCTTGATCAGTGGGGACAGATCTTAGCTAGGACAGCATATTAGGACAGCATCTTAGCTAGGACAACATATTAGCATCTTAGACTAGCATCTTGGTATATGCTTGGCTGGCTAGCAGCCTATAAATATGTATCCCCAACCCCTCAGGTTGACATGGCATTTGTGTGCGTTTGTGTGAGAAATAAACCAGAAAATTGCCCCAACTCCTAGTGTCATCCTCTCTCGATGAGAGTAAAAATTCTGCTACTACCGAGAGTGAGAGTTCAACGACTAACAGCGGGAACATGTCTTTCGGTTTGCCTTGTTGGGCTCGGTTCGGTAGTTGTGTTTGTGTTTGGCCCAGTAGGCGAAGGGGCTCGGCCCATGTTGAAGAGGAGGATGCCAGCACCATATAAGCTGGATGCAACGAGAACAGACGGTTGCAGCGAATAGCTGAACTGTAACCAACTCGTCTTCTTCGAGTTCCTCTGTCTATTTCCCAATCCGTTGCTGTTCTTGCTGTTCTGCCATGAATTTTACCCAATCCTATCCATTCCTCAGTTGCTGGCCATCCCTGGTCACAACAGTACACGCCTAGTTTTCTACTTACTGGCATTGTTTATAGCAGGATTGTTTAAGGCGTGAACAGCTGTAGTTTGCCCTCAGAACAAGGAAAACTGGAAAAGGATCGCTGGGAGGAAAAAAAATCCCCCGCAAAGATCAACTATAACAATATATTCTCCGCGGATTCGCGGCCTGGATAATGTTATCTGCCGGCCAGGGGGGCACGATCTTATCCACTCGCCGTCTCACGTAGCTTTGGCCCTTGAGCGCTTTGTTTTTTTTGTGTGTGTTTTCGGGAAAGCTTGCGTTGCTTGATAGTGGATTGATTCCAGCGTATTATTGAAGCTGCTGCGCCAGTCGGCCAGTGCGCGCGGGCGTAGTAGTTTACGTGCATGTGGGCAAGTGGCACGTTGCATCTGAGAATTTATTACTAGTAGTAGTGTGTGATGAATGTGGGGGTTTCTTTACGAGTTCTGTTAACCTCATGATTTGTACCAGTACTGCTAGCAACTTGGAGAGTAAATTAGTGATGAGAATAAACGTCGAAGCTGAAAGATAGCACCACCGCGACGTGCGCCCGTGGGCGGTTTGCACTTTGGAACCGCCGCCTTTCCCGTGTGACAAGATTGTCAAATGACGACGTTTCTGCAATGGAGACAGTGGCAATTATCAGGCCCGATCAGTGATCGTGATGGCAAAGTACTGTGTGAAGTGAAGCTGCTGTGGTTCACTGGTTCTTTCTAAAATTGATGACCAGCTACAGCCTGCAGGGCAGGGAAGACATCTGCCGTGAAGACATTTCCGACGGGTGTCAATCGGGCCTCCAACAGAACATTCACGAAAACAAATGTTACCCGATCCAGTCCATGGTTGTTTGATTTGGGCTCTCGGTCCTCAAGACCGACTTCCATCAAGGTGAAATCATGATGGGCCAGGCCTGACGGTGTTTTTTTTATTTATTATCTAGTATACACCTAAAAAATAACTAACCGACACCGTATCGCCTCCTACGTTGCACGCCGCTGGGGCCTACGCGCTACGGCTGGCAAGGATACCGGTGAACAGAGGTTTTCCAAACGAGGGACACTGCTATAAAGGAAGATGGAAAGTGCAGACAGAGAGGAAGGAGGTGGTGGAGCTATTAAAAAAAATACTGACACGTGAACCCATGTACACCGCCACATTGAAATTGAAGGCACGCACGTCGGCTAGGATGCGGGTGATGTTGACACGGCCGCTGGCGCTCAGAACTCGGAGCCGCGAGGACGGTGGCGTTTGAACTTGAAAATGATGTCGGCGAGTGGACAATGGCGAGGGAGACGACCGGTGATCTCGATTCTGGAACAGCGTGGTAACGAGATTCACGGAGGCGGGCAAGCGGCGAAAGGTCGGTGGGACTGAGGTACTCGAGGAGGACATGCTTGCGGAGAACATCTGCGAGGTCGGCGCCTACTGCGGCTGCGAATGCTGACGATGACTACGGAAGGTTGCCGTTAGACAAGCAGTGTCAGGGACGACTGCCGCGCCACTTGCCCTGTTCGCTGATAAGTCATGACTGAAAATATTATTATCTGATTTGCTGTGAGAGAAAAATAGTGTCTGAACAGGGCGCTGGTAATCCCGTCGCTGTATATTTCTTTTTCCCATAGAAGCAGCAAGTGAAATTCCTGGCCCACTCATAGATCATAGTGGTTGGCCCATACCAATTGCCAACTATGCGAGGTCTGAGAAGCCTAATAAGGCCCAACACAATATTTTCGGATAACATTACGTTTACATGTCGATCTAATTGGGGTATATCCTGCCCGCATGAGATTTTCTGATCTGAGAGCTCCAAATAAAAAAGAACAATAATAATCTCCCCTCTGGACATCCTGACAGTTGCCGGCCCTACATTGTACTCATGCTTTTATATGTCAAATTTGAATATATAAAATATACTAATGTTTATCATAGTAAATATATACTATTAAATTTGTAAACAAATATAGTTTCAAACTATATTTATTAAATGTCACGAGCATTAATATTTTTACCTAGACCAGATATATAACCATGAGTTGCACAGAGCCACATGTGTCGCCGTGGCCCGTAAATACATGCCCTGATGATGTTGATCGCCCAACAGAGAGAAGCATTTTCTCAAAAAAAAGAAAAAAGAGAGAGAGAGCATAATCCTTTTGCATCTTGCGCTGATTGTTTTTCTACCCTCAGGGGCTGATTTCGGTAGCCAGCCACCCAGCCCCAACCGTTTGCACGTGCTTTGCTTCGTCCAAAAATTTGCAATTGAGATCGTTATTCAGCTTAATTACCCCTGCTGATCGCCTTCGCGGATCGCGGTGCACCTGGGCAGTGGGCACCATCCCCATCACGAGCACGGGCATCAACCAACCATTGACCAACACAGTGATGCTTAAACATACCACTGGTTCACTACATGACGGCAATCAGCAGACTAAGTTCTATAAAACTGAAATACTGAATCGTGAAGCTACGCTCATCCAAAAACAATCAAAGTTTTCCTTGCAATCGATTTTTGTTCCCCCGCCCCCGCACCGCACCGCACCGCGACTGATCATTTCGTGTGCAGTGGATCTTCTGGGTAGGGCCTCTCACCGGGGCGGCCATCGCCACGCTCTACCACGAGCACTTCCAAGAGGGCGAGTGCTCTCAAGTCTCAAGGCACTGTGCTCTTTTCAAGGCTGGACAGTGAAAGGTCGGAGTTCTTGGATCTTGCGATTATCAGTCGTGCCTGGAGCGAAGAGCATGCATTCGGAGACAGTGTGCTCGGACGGATAAAGCATAATGATCACCTCCTGTCCACCTTAAAAGTTGCACTATACGCAGCCTTTTCCCCATCTTGGATCATGTTCTATATGTACCATTACTTCAGACTCTTGGAAGTCATGTACTGCTGCTGGCAAGCTGAAATGGCAATCCAAATGGAATGACTAAGATGATTTCCACGACATATATTAAGGGTACCAAATAAATAAAATTATAATGGTTTCTTATACAAGAAATTATGTATACACATGAATTAAGATAGGAAGATGTGTGATAGTTATACGATAGGAAAGAGAACAAAATGGATTTGCTGAAAATGTATTTTGTAGAAACCATTCAGGACAGCTCTAACAATGATATTTAACTAGCTCATAGAGATCCACCTTTGCATTTTGCTCATGTTGAAGAGAGAGTAGAAGGAAAGAGAAGAACTATCCCTTACTACATACGGAGTATTTCCTAGCTAGGCTCGAACAAAGTACGAGGCTGTTATTGGGGCCCATGGTGAGGTGTGGGTGAGAGAAAAGAAATGACGTGGGACTCATAGTGAGATGTTTAGAGTTAGATTATTGGAGAGCTTGACTTATGTACTATCTTTTAAATGATGTGGCAAAATAGGGGCTAGTTTTCTAGCTCAACCCTTTGGAGGTGTTCTGAAGGCTTATTTTGTTGCACTCCAATTCACCCTAATTCATACGCTGCACTCCTATCCATCTCAATCCCTTACGGCAAAACATTCTGATTTCATACCTTACAGCCATCTCGCAACGAGAGAGGGAAAGGACAATACAAACCATAGCAATAGCAGCACTGCACCAGAGAGCCATTTCCTTACCACCTTTTCCGTATCCATACTCCCTCCAACAAGAGAAGGTAATCATACAATCTAAGCCATGCCTCACGGGGTATGATTATTGAAACACAAAAAAACAAAGACAAGATTCCAAGCAACATTCTGCATCCTGTGAACAATGTCAATTGTCTAACATATTAGCCATTGACAGTTGCATCTTACATAAAGGTACATCCAGAATGTGGCATCCTTGTCCTTCTTGTCCATCCCATTTAACAAAGAACCCTAGTAGCCAGAAAGATCCCTAGTAATATACTACTAGTATCTTCGTGCTTCTGAAGAGTGGCTGGCTGCTAGTATGACAGCACATTCAGACAGACAGGTTCTACCTCTGCGTTGCAAATTTGCAATGCCCGGGATGCGCCCCTTCTGCGTGACGTGGAAAAGATGGAGGAGTAAAGGCGACGTAACGTGGGGCATGGCTGCATGCCACGCCTGTTCAATTGCTCGAGGCAGCGGCAGTTGCGGCCGCTCTTCGAATCGATGGATTTGGCACGGCAGACGGCGGTGCTCCTGCGCTGCTGCGCAGGCAGCAATCATGCGTGGTGTGTTGGTGCGGCAGGCATGGCTGGATGGGCCAAGGGAGGGGAGGTAAAAATCATGCCCTCTGCTGCATCCCTGCAGGTGCTGCCTGGGCTTTTCTGGGCCTTGGATGGTTTATCTAGTGCAAATTGGGGCCTGGACCGTAAAAGCAGCTGGAGTGGATCATTCAGGGCTGGCGTTTACATACAATTAACAGATCCTCAAAGCTACTTGCTGACACTAATCTGCATTGGTGCCTGCTAGTTTTGTTCGTTGAGTAATTAACTACTGTGTGGTTATTTGGTTGTTGTCAGATTAGCCCTTTTACCAATTAAGAGTTACTTCTAATCATAACTAATCACAAATTCAAACAAATACTGCATAACTTCACGTCTTCACCAATATCTAGGCCTTGTTTAGATTGGGGTTAGGAATCAGTATTTGGCACTGTAGCACTTTCGTTTGTATTTGACAATTATTGTCCAATCATGGCCTAACTAGGCTCAAAAGATTCGTCTCGTAATTTACAATCAAACTGTGTAATTAGTTATTTTTTTATCTACATTTAATACTCCATGCATGTGTCCAAAGATTTGATGTGACGGAGAGAGAGTGAAAAAACTTGCAATCTAAACACGGCCCTGCACATTCAACTCAATCACAATTACGGCAGGCTAAAGATTACAAAGGACTCTTCTTTGCTCATTCCCTCTGTGGCAAAGAATGTTTCCATCATTAATTGCCTGAAAGCGAACATAAAGGCAACCAAAAGTTGCTTAAAAGGCATGCTTTAATGACAATAACAAACTAACAGTGTTTCTGAAGCACATGTCGGAGTGACTATGATTGATCCCTTAACTAGTCTGAATAAACAAGAATTTTTTTTATGAAGTATAGAATAAACAAGACTGATTAAGGATGTGTCTCACTCTCGCTGTCTCACCTCTCCATGCATATGGATATCTTCTGCACTGCACCTGGAGCTAAAGCTCCTGTAAAACATCATGCCATCTCTTCACACCTTGCCATTATTCTGCTCCCCTTTCGCTTGCCACTACAAGAATTGAAGTAGAAGCAAAGCCTCACGGACCGTACCTCTGTTTGCTTACGGCTACGCCCTCTATATAAGCACAAAGAATTCAAGCTCGATCACACTCGGCCTGCGAACTTATGTGACCAACAAGATCAGGCTCCAGCTCAGCTCAACCGAAGGTGCGATTCGAGCCATGGTTAAGATCACCGCAATGGCGGCGGCGGTGGCGGTGATCGCTCTTGTGCTTCTACCCGTCGGCGGGCGCGGCGAGGAGAGGCCCACCGCAGCGCACCCGCACGGGCTCCCCTTCGAGAGCCCGCTCGCTCTGTCGCCGGCTGCTTACGACTTCTTCCACCCCAGCGCGCGCACCCGTCGAGCTCACCACGGCGTCGCGCCGGCGCCGGCGCTCGCGCCTCGCGGACAGCAGCAGCAGCTGAGGGAGTCCGCGGTCAGAGGAACGTCGGCGGCGGGCGTAGCGAAGGCCGACCAGGAAGAAGGGGCGGCCGTGGAGACGCACCGGCGCCACAACCACACGGTGACAGGCGTGTTCGTCGCCGCCGCGGCGGCCGCGCTTGTGGCTATCGGCGTGGCGTACGCCGTGGTGCGGCGCCGGGTCGTGGCGGCGCGCGGTGGCGCCCAAGTCGATCGCGTAGTTTGCTCCAGGGGCCGCGGACTGGTTTGCTACGTGTGTGGGTGTGTGTGGTAGCTTTAGGTGGGCCCAGAGAGTTGGGCCGGGCTGTGGGGCGGGATCAGGGAAAGGGACGCTCGCTGTCCATGTCCAGCAGTCAGGACTTTGAAGTTTGATGAAGCCTTGCCCGTGCGAATTGCGAAATGGCATTTGTTGAGAGCGCTGTGCCACGATTCCACGAAGTGCGAACATTTCGAAATAAAACAACCTGTTCATATTGCAATTTATCATCACATTTTCAATACATCGTACAATCAACCAGTATAAATTAATGTACAAATGTATTTTTATATTTTAGATTTCGTGCCCGTATCGAGTCACTTCTCTCGTCTCGTGGTCGTGGCTCAGTTCCGAACCATGAGCAGCAGCGGCACCGTTGACCTTCCTCGAGCTTAGAGTCCATGTTGCACAGACCAACACACACCCCCACAGTCCAGGCTAGAATCGCTTCTGGTCTCTCACTCTCTCCTAATGCACAGACCAACGAACCTCACTTTGGCCTCTCTTCGTTTTCATTTTCAATATCACATATTCACAGTCGCCGTCGTTCGCCTCCATGAGATGCAGGTCGCTTGCGTGCCCAAACCTACTCCGTGCGCTTGCCGATGCCGGGAGACGAGGACGGTGCCTCTGCGGACGGCAGACAGACAGCTGCTTCGCCCGGTGCCACTCAGGCAAATTGGCTAGTGGAGGTGATATATGGTGTTTGGTGACAATATCTGACTGCAGCTCATGGGTGATGCAACTGAACCACGAGTAAAACTGAACTTTCGATTTGAGATTATATATACAGGTATAATCAATGACAAACTGAAACCTGAGTCACAGATGGAAGACCAGAACTGACACTGAGGGTGATCGGGGATGGACAGGTAACTGACCATTAGAGTGGTCATAGTTTCCATTGGAGTGTTGCAAAGTCAGCAAAGCAACGTACATTCTTTATTAGCAATACATATATGTGAAATAGTTAGACGAATCCTGGCTTTCCCAGGGCTACACAACATTGGCTTTGAAGTACCGTCCACCTGTTCAGGAAAGCGCGCGGTAGAATCAGCTCAGTTCGAGATAAATCGGTCATTGGGATTATCTTTTCTTTTAAAACAAAACATGTTGAATCCAGGTACAGAAATATGAGCACATCAATGACGTTTCAGCACATCAGTGGCTTGACAAAAGAGTCTTCCCCCACCCCTGTGCTTCCTCAGTTGTCATGTTCAATATGGTGCTTGAATCACCATCCACGAGAGCTAAGGTACACAACAAGCCGCCCAAGAGTCTCGTCCACCGCCTTGTTCCATACATGAGCCAGCTCAGTTGAGCTTCGACTGGCGATTTCACCAGGCTGTGCAACAGGAAAGATTATGACACTGAGGTTAGATTCATCACGAGAAAGAAAGATGACACATGTAATTTGGAAAGATCAGTAAAACTTTGGAACATTACAGTTTTGATTTGTTGTCACAGCTGCTGGGGTTATGAAAGGGAACGATACTACTTACTGTTCTTATGTAGTTATATGTCCCCATAAAAAACATAACACATACATGCTAATAGGCTTACCACTGATACTGTTTCTACCTATGACTTCCACTTGAAAGACAGTTTAAATACACATGTTCTACGACCACATGACATTATTTTTCCTACAGAACATGCTCACTGCCACAGGTGTGATATTTACAGCTCATTTGCTCACCTACTTTGCTACGAATTTTGCAGTATATCAAGTTTATCTTGATATCCAAGAAAACTGATGGGATGACAGTTCTAGACGATGTCATGTGGCTAGGCTAGCAATCAGGGGCATTAGTGGCCAGGTGTCATGTGGCTAGGCTAGCAATCAGGGGCTACAAATTAGGAGAATTATTATCTCCAGGTGGTTAGTGGCCCATTTATATCGTGTAATCAGCCTTGGATGAATTAAGCAATAACAAACCAATTTCCTAATCTCCCTCCTCTCTCAATCTCAACCCCTTCACCGGCCATCCTCCTGGCAATGGTTATCCCCCAACCCCCAATGATCTAAGGATCATAGCAGACGAAGAAAAAAAAACTGCAACATTTCTTCGAAAATGGTATCACATAAGCACGTCGAATTTGATTTGGCATGGTTCCTCCTTAGACAAACATGAGATAACCCTTTAATACATGGGATGTGTCTAAATCTCTGATAAGAGAAAATCCCTAAAAAAGAGTCGCTATAGGAATCGTGCTGGTCAAACTTTCTCAACTTTTACTAGGTTTGTAGAAAATGCGTGCAACATTTATATCTTCAAATAAGTTTATTATGAAAGTATATTCAACGATCTACCTAATGATACTAATTATGTACCATAAATATTATTATTTTATTAAATATATTTGGTCAAAGTTAAAAATTGTTGACTTTTTGGGAAGCGAGAATAACTCTTTTTTAGGGAGTAAGTCATAGCAGTGTTCAAGCGGTAGTTCTAGATTTCCATAACTCTATTGAGGTTTTGTTCTTTGTATCTTGTGATGTCACTGGTTTGGGAACATACAGACATTAATTTCACAAGCTCCAAGATTTCTGAAGCAGAATTTGATATTTTCTAACTTAGAGGTTTCTAGTAAATTTAAATCTTTTAGTGCCATTATTACCAGATACCACACTAAATTCTAGTCCCTTTTAGTAAAGCAGAGATAGAAACATCAATCCAAGTAGCACTTAATTCATGAAAAAATACAACCAAAGGACGGAACAAAGCTGTGCACATTTCAGTATTCCTTTCTTCCCAAGTCCCTGAGCTTAGCTTATGTTAACATTCCCTCAGTTGCTTTTTATAAGGCCTATTTTGATATGATAAAATCTTATAGTATATTGTCAATTTTATAAAATCAATAGCAATTAAAAATACTACATTTTGTACACTAAAAATGCATATAGTTTGATTAATTGTTGGTCAAAACTCAGGAAGTTAAACTTTGTTCAATCAAAGACGCTGTATAAAATGAGAAGAGTGAGTATTTTTTTATTATCTGTTGGGTTTGCAATGTCTGCCTTACCGAATGACTATTTTTATTGCACTGGCATCATAAAAAGGCCAAGAGGATTCTTCAAGCTACTAACAATCTGTAATTAGCCCCAAGGAATGGAACCTGCAGAGATTATACTTTGCCTATTGTCAAGCTAGGGAGAGGCAAAATGTCACGTCATAAACAAAAAAAAATGATCATTTTCTGATTGCCACTAGAAGTTTGTCGTGCACAGTTCCTTTGGAAAATTAAGCCATGAATCGCCACAATAGTTCAGAAAGCAGACAGCTGCTGGGCTGTAGGTTCGGAGGAAGCAACCAGACGCTGACCTGGTAGACGTAGGGCGACCCATCGGCTTCAGCGATTGAGCGGTAGATGGCGCGGCGCTGGTGGAGGACGAAGCCGCCCATGGAGACGGAGCCCAGGGCGAACCCGAGGAGGCGCTCCTGCGCGCAGATCCGGAGGCCAAGCCACGAGGAAACAACCGAATCAGCCACAACAATCAAGCACGACCTCGTCGATTTCTCGAGTGGTTGGAGGGCCTAAGGTGGGTTACCTGCGCGAGGATGCTGATCATGGCGGTGATGGTGGTGGCCGCCGGCAGGACGCGAGATTGGCGGCGGCAGGCTTTCTTTCCCTTGTCCTCCTCGTCTACGGTTTCCACGGCGCTGGCCGCTGGGCAATATGCCGCCGGTGACGTGGTTGGTATACTTGGTAGGCTCCGAGAATGATGCTCATGGGCCACTGTGGTGGGTTTGTGGGCTGGGCTGAAGTGAAATGGAGCTCTGGTAGAGGTGGCCCAGCTCCTCATCTGGTTAATGCTTACAAGAACCTCGATGTGTAATGTAATGATCTTTTACTCAGAATGCCTTTGTAATGAATGCAATGTGGTCTCTTCGTTCCAAATTAAAGTGCACTGCAGTTTGTTCTAAATTAAATTTTTTTAAATTTGAATATATTTATACAAATATACATCAATATATACAACATTGAATTACTTTCATTAAATTTTATATGAAATATATTTTAATAGTACATTTATTTAAACTTAAAAATATAATATATATTTTTTAGAAAATACGGTCAAAGTTAATAAGGTTTGACTTAGAATAGATCAAAGTAGACTCTAATTTAAAGCTGAGGGAGTATCTAATTCTACGGATAAATAAAATAGAGTAAAATGTATGTCAGGTCCTTAAACTTTTGAGGTATTCCCATTTGAGTCCTCGAACTAAAAAAAACTTTCATCTAGGTCTCTGATCTACAGCCTGTTCGTTGGAAGGAATTTTGAGAAATCGAATGAATCTGGAGAAATTTATAAGAGAGTAAACAATGTTTTTTTCGTTCGTATACAGTAAAATCCGACTGGTATTTCAAGCAGCCGAACGAGCCCCTAGTGTTGTCGTGCACCAAAGGTCTAAAATCTGCCACACCATCTGACGTGGACTTGCCACAGTGGCAGCTCGACACTGTAGCAGCGCGCGAGCCGGTGAGCGCGGGCGGTCCGCCGCCGCCGCTGTGGGCGCGCGGGCAAGCTGCGGGCGCGCGAGCATGTGAGCGCGGGCGGACCGCCGCCGCCGCGGCACGCGGGCGCAGGTGGGCACGCGTGCGAGCCGCCGCCACGCGGGCGAGCAGGCGCTGCCAGCCGCGGGACCCGTCGCTGGACGCGGCTCGAGGCGCTGTTCGCGCACGTGTGGAAGCTGCTCGACGCGCACTGCCGCATGGACGCGGCTTGCCGACGCCGTGCTCAATTCGGCGAGCGCTGCGCGGCTCGGGTTCGTGTTTGCCTACTGACATGTGGTACTCGTCCGGGTGCACGTCATTGTCGAATCGAAACCAAGCACAGAATCCACAAACCAGTGAGAACCAGAAAGATGATCGAGAAGCGACAAGGTCAGAAATGAAATGGGCTGTTGCCGATGAGCAGAGTAGACGAGAAGAAAGAGAGCAGAGCAGACCGGCGAGGGAGCTGCCTTGCGTGCGGAAGAGCTCGACGCGCAAGGCGGCGGCCTTGTCGCTTGTCAACCGAGACGCCGAGCATGGCCTGGGGGAACTCGTCGATGTTGTGCTTGTGGGCCGGGCCGATACCGGTGTTCTCTCGGGTACAGGGTGTCGTCGAGGTTTGGACGGAGCGCTCGGGCCACAATAAAATCATCGACAGCAGCAATCGCCCTGGAGTCCGTCCTGGACTGCGAGCTAGTGATCGACGCTTACCTAGGAGGACGCAGTCGAAGGGGGAGTTTGCGGCTATGGAGGGCGGCTCGGGTTCGGCGCGCCTGATCCGGCAGTCGTGATGCAGCTGGGAGTGCCTCGCGCTCATGTCCGGCTCCGTCGCGGCGTCCGTCGAGCACGCGTGCGCTGCACCTGCTCTACCCCGGACGTGGCGCGGGAACAAATCCGGCAGCAGGACGGCGTCAAGGTCCGAGTCCGAGCCGCGGCGGCATGAGCTGCAGGCGTGGGCGAGGAGCTTCATGGTGGACTACGGCGGCGGAAATGGCGCGCGTGGCCGATTCCGGCCGAGAGGACTGCCGCGACTGTGTCGAAACGGAGCGCAAGGACGAGGCAGCTCTAGCTGCGAAAGGAATCGGACAGGGGCCGCTTGACAGCGGCGAATTTCACCGGCGGATCGAGCATGTCGGTGGTGGAGCAGAAAAGGGAAATGAGGAGACTGCGGCCCAGTGCGCGGACGTGAACCGCTGGGCGGTGTCACATTGATCTCTAATTTTAAACTCAACGTTTCAACTGGGCCTTCGATCAGCGTTCTAATCGGGGCGTTCAATCCACTATGGCTAAATAGCCCTTATCACACTGCTGCATAATAAATAGAGGTGGAGGTCAGCGGCTCTGGGTATGAGGTTCGTCTGAGCCGATCTCTCCACTGATAAACCCTAATCTGATGTAGAGGGTGCGTAGCTAGTGACGGAAAGCCACTAGCCGCGTCGTCACCGGACTACGTCACCGACACCACTGCACTGCGCCGCCACCGGTCTTCACCGCCGGTCGCCACCACCCACCACCGACATCGTCTTCAACGATCGTCGCTGTCCTCGTGCAGAAACCGACACAATGCTCATGGCAGACGTCTCTGGATCGAAGGCCTACGATGGTCGGTAAACTAGCACTACTCCTCCCTCTATTCTCTGTCTAGTTCATGTACTAGGACATGCTATTCATTTATAAGATATACCCGGCTAGATCTATGACCATGTGTTTAGAATAGATCAAGAATGGTATCGGAGCCGGGTTGCCAGTGTAGATTTAGTATGGGGTAGAGAATTAAAAAGAAAGAGATCAGATCCGTCTGGATCTGAGAAGAGAAGAGGGTCACCTAACCCTAATCGGGTGAAGAAACGAGTAAAACAGAGGGCTCAGGTTTTAGAAAAGAACTCGAATCCGAACCCAAACCCATGAAGAACAGCACGGAGAAGATAAACAGTGTAACCCTAACCCGAAACCTAATCAAACCCTAACCCTAATCCCCAAATCGGACAAATCCGAGAAGAAAAGAAAGAAAAATCAAAATAGATGAAGAAAAGAAGAAAGGGGAAAAGGGGAAGGGGCCTACCTCGCCGTTCACCGCGCTGCCGCCTCGCCGGTGCGCGAGAAGACGGGCGAGCTTTGCGAGCTCCGGCAACGGGCACCGTCGCTAGTCCGCTCGACGGCGGCGCGCTCACCCGCGTGGGGAGCACGCGCGCCGGCGAAGGGGCCGACGACGGTGCCATGCTTCACTGCGTCCGCTTGGTCGCCGCTCGCTGTTGCTGCGCTGAGGAAGGAGAGCGGCGAAGAGAGAGGAAGGGAGGCAGCGAATGAGTTAGGGTTTCGGGGCAGGGCGCCGCGTCGCCGTTTTTGATCGGCCGAACTCACCGCGCAGCCGTCGGATCGGAACGGATGGCGTCGGTTGATCGAGCCGACTTGCGGCCCAGGCGGGCGAGCGCGCCGCACGGCTTTTGCCGGCCCAGGCCCACGTTGCGGCCTGGGTGCGGGCAGCGCGCGCGTAGAGGAGTGGGCCAAGCTGGTTTTTGTTGCTGGGCCAAGGAACAGTGCTGAAATTGAGTCAATTTTTATATTTTTATTTTTCAGTAAAAGTTTATTTCCTGAAAAATGGATAAATGGCTTAAAGAAAATAAGAAAAGTGATTTTTTCCTGTAGGTAAAATTCACTAAATTGAGATTATTTTTTCCGCTGCGTATTTAAAGTTGTTATTTTCATTATTAAATTCGAACCAACGGGAGAATTTAATTTTGAAAAATAGATATATTTTTAGTTTATTATAATATTGTTATTATTCTAGCCAACGTTGAGTAATGACAATATTATGATGTTATTTATGAGTTTTATCATGCATTAATTCTATTTCTGCCCAACGGTGATGTAGAATTAGTGTAGAGGACAATTGTATGTTTTAATTTTGACCAACGTTGAAACTAAGGCATGTAATTGTTATTATTATGTTTATGTTCTCACTCTATATGAATTGTGTTTTCAGGCGGATACAACTTTATGGGTTGTATCAAAGAGATCCCAACTCTCAAAGGTGACAACTACATAGAGTGGAAGAAAAAGATTGACCTGGTCTTCATCTTGGCTGAGGTGGACTGGGTAGTCACCTCACTATGTCCCACTGAGCCTGTGGCACCGGTGAAGGAGACAAATGAGGCTGATACCGCTTGGGCAACTAGAGAGAGGGATTTTATATCTCAAAAGATGTTCTATGACCTTGAGCATAGAAAGTGGGTCACTGTCAACAAGAAATGTATGGTTGTGATAAAGAACACGATTGAGCCTGCAATTGTGGGCTCAATCCCAGAGTGTGACACCATCATCGAGTACCTCGATAGAATAAAGAGTCAGTTCACTGGCTCTTCAAAGATATGTTATCTAGCTGATAAAGCAGTTGGTGACAGAGAGGTGCTCTGGAAATGGTGGCATAAGAGAGCACATACTAAGGATGAGCAATTTGGCATCCAAGCTAAAACCAATGGATCTGGCTCTCAAGGAAGAGTTCCTTATCCATCTGATTTTTACTTCCTTGCTAAAGGAATTTAACACTTTTGTTGTCAACTACAACATACAGGCCGAGAAGTGGGACTTAGAGAGGCTCATGGCTATGTATGTGCAAGAGGAGGAGAGAATGAAAGCTGCCAATGGTGGCACTATCAATTATGTGAAAGACAATAAGAAAAAGAATAATAATGCTAACTCCTCAAAGTCAAAGGGAAATGGTCCCATGCTGCATCAGCCTCAGCAGAACAAGTTCACAGTAGAGAAAGACCAGTGTCTCTATTGTAAGAAGACAGGACATTATAAGAAAGATTGTCCCGATTACTTAAAGATGATCATGGCAACAAAAGTTGAGAACATTATTACGCTCATAAATGAATCCCTGTATGTACAGTATTTGAAATCTACTTGGTGGATTGACTCAGGTGCAACTGTTCATATTGCCAATTCTTTACAGGGATTCCGTTCGACGAGGACTACGCAAAGAAGAGAAAGACACGTTAAAGTTGTGAATGGAGTCCGAGCAGATGTTGAAGCCGTTGGCGATCTTTCTCTAGAGCTTGCTGATGGCTTCACACTTTTACTTAGAGATGTGCTTTATGTTCCTTCTTTACAGAGAAACTTGATTAGTGTTTCATGCTTGTACAATGATGAATATAATTGTCATTTTGGAAATGACAAATGTAAGATAACATTTAATAATGCATGTGTTGGTCTTGCTATCTTACAAAATGAGCTTTATTTGTTATCACTACGTGATGATGTGAATGGTGTATGCGATGATGGGAACGTTGCGTGCGACAATGAGAATGTATCCTCGTCTGCGGATGTAAACAGAAAACGAAAGAGAGCTCACGATGCGTCGTCGAAATTATGGTACTGTCGTTTATGCCATATTTCGATGGGAAGAATAGAAATACTAGTTAAGAATGATATTCTTTCTCCATTAGAGTTCTCAGATTTAGAACAATGCAGAGAATACATAAAAGGAAAATATGTAAAGAAAATTAAGAAAGATGTCAAACGAAGCGCAGGAATTTTATAGATTATTCACAGAGACATCTGTGGTCCGTTTCTTGTAAAGAGTGTGGATGGTTATGATTTGTTCATAACATTCACAGATGATTACTCCCGTTATGGCTATATTTATCCAATCAAAGAAAGAACAGAAGCATTGGATAAATTTAAGATATTTAAGACAGAAGTTGAAAATCAACACAATTTAAAGATTAAGATAGTTAGGTCCGATCGTGGGGGAGGAGTACTACGGTCGGCATACCCCATATGGCCAAGTTCCTGGACCTTTTGCAAGGTTCTTACAGGAGAATGGCATAGTAGCTCAATATTCTACGTCGGGCGAACCTCAGCAGAATAGAGTAGCTGAAAGACGTAATCGTACCCTGATGGATATGGTGCGCAGTATGATAAGTTACTCCACCTTACCGTTGAGTCTGTGGATGGAGGCGTTAAAAACCGCCATTCATATTCTCAATAGAGTACCAAGTAAGTCAGTGCCTAAAACACCGTATGAGTTGTGGATAGGGAGAGTACCCTCACTAAACCACTTACGTGTGTGGGGGAGTCCTGCTGAGGCTAAATTATTTAACCCAAACATTGGGAAGTTAGATCTCAAAACAGTAAGTTGCCATTTCATTGGCTACCCAGAAAAGTCAAAATGTTTTCGTTTCTACTGTCCAGACGGACATACAAAGTTTGTGGAAACGAGACACGCTGTCTTCCTAGAGGATGAAATGATGATGGGGAGCATGGTAGCTCGAGAAATTGACCTTGAAGAGAAGCGGCTGTATGCGCCCACTCCGATGATTCATGAGCCATTTTTCTCACTACCTGCTGTCGCTGCACCGATAGTGCAAGATACTGTGGTGCTAACACCTGTTGTTATTCCGCCTGTGGCAACAATGAATGACGATGAGGAACCTGTTCTTCAGGATCCTGTAGAACCTATTGCCACACATGAGGGGGAACAACAACAGCCTCAAACAGAAGATGTGCCAAATGTGGAGGCACCTAGAAGGTCTCAAAGAGTTAGAAAATCAGCTATTCCTGCTGACTATGAAGTATACAACACTGAGAAATTTCAAATGGAGGATGATCCCACCTCATTTGAAGAAGCCATGAGAAGTGATCATTCATTAAAGTGGCTTGAGGCCATGGAACATGAAATGAAATCTACGAATGCCAATAAAGTTTGGGACTAGAAAATAATTCGTAAAGGAGCCAAAACAGTAGGCTGTAAATGGGTCTACAAAACAAAACTTGACTCTCAAGGAAATATAGAGAGATATAAAGTGCGACTTGTGGCAAAAGGCTTTACGTAAAGAGAAGGGATTGATTACAATGAGACATTTTCTCCAGTCTCATGTAAGGATTCCTTCAGAATCATAATGACATTAGTGGCACATTATGATTTAGAATTACATCAGATGGATGTAAAGACGACATTTCTCAACGGGGACTTGGAGGAAAATGTTTACATAGCACAACCGAAAGGTTTTATCATGGAAGGAAAAGAACGAATAGGATGCCGCCTAAAGAAATCCATTTATGGATTAAAACAAGCTTCAAGATAGTGGTACTTGAAGTTTGATCAGACAATAAGAAATTTTAAGTTTAAAGAGAATGTAGAGGACAATTGTGTCTACACAAAGTTTAAGAATAGAAAGTTTATCTTCCTTGTCCTATGTGGATGATATCTTATTTGCTAGTAGTGATGTCAGTCTACTCCCGGAGACAAAGAAGTTTTTGTCCTCAAAAATTGATATGAAAGATCTTGGTGAAGCTTCGTTCGTTCTAGGGACCGAGATTCACCGAGATAGAAGTAAAGGGGTATTAGGACTGTCACAAAAGGCATACATAGAAAAGATCTTAAAGAAATTCAGTATGCACAAATGTAGTCTCTCACCTGCTCCTATAGTCAAGGGCGACAGATATGGGGATTTTCAATGCCCCAGGAACCAATATGAGATCGATCAAATGAAAACGGTCCCATATGCTTCAGCTGTCGGAAGCTTGCAATATGCTCAAGTATGTACGCGCCCTGACTTGGCATTTGTTACCGGGTTACTTGACAGATTTCAGAGCAATCCTGAAACAGAACACTAGAAATTAGTAAAGAAAGTCTTGCGTTATTTGCAAGGAATGAAAAGCCTCATGATGACGTATAGAAGATCTGATTCACTTCATATAGTGGGATATTCAGATTCTGATTATGTGGGAGATGATAGAAAATCCACGTCTGGATATGTATTCACTCTCGCAGGGGGAGCTATTTCATGGAAAAGCTCAAAGCAAACCGTCACTATATCGTCAACAACGTATGCCGAGTTTGTAGCGTGTTATGAGGCAACGCGGCAGGTGAACTTGCTAAAGAAGTTCATACCCGGTTTAAAGGTGGTTGACGACATCTATAGACCACTTAAGTTATACTGCGATAATAATCCGGCAGTACAGTATGCTTATAACAATAAGTCAAGTGGTGCTGCCAAACACATTGACATAAAGTATTATGTTGTGAAAGATAAAGTCTGGGATCATGTCATAAGTCTTGAGCATATAGGTACCGAAAAGATGCTCGCGGATCCGCTTACAAAAGGCTTACCACCCAACGTGTTCAGAGAACATGTAGCCGGCATGGGTTTAAGGGAAAAGCCTATAATTCCTAGACAAAAGAAGGCCCAAAGTTAAGTATCTATTTCAGAATAGATTGGTGTGTTGTAGCTGTTAAATCTATCGGCAATTGACCGTAACGATGAAACATGCTCTATGCGCTAATATGTAATGGAATGAACAAAAGTAAATGATATGAAATTAAAAGATGGTAGGAGATCAAGGGGGAGATTGTTAGATTGATCTCTAATCCCAAACTGGGCCCAACGGCCCAGTTGGGCCTTTGATCAGCGCCCTGATCGAGGGCGCCCAACCCACTATGGCTGGAGGGCCCCTGTCATACTGCGCAATAAATAGAGGTGGGAGCCGGCGGCTCTGGATACGAGGTTCGCTTGAGCCGAGCTTCCCACCGACAAACCCTAATCCAATCTAGAGGGTGCGCAGCCAATGACGGGAAGCCACCAGCCGCGCCGCTACCGGACTGCGTCACCGCCACCACTGCACTGCGCCGCCATCGGTCTTCACCGTCGGTCGCCACCGCCCACCACCGACACCGTCTTCACCGACTGTCGCTGCCCTCGCATAGAAACCGACACAACTCTCATGGCAGACGCCTCTGGATCGAAGGCCTACGATGGTCGGTAACCTAGCACTACTCCTCCCTCTATTCTCTGTCTAGTCCATGTACTAGGACATGCTATTCATTTACAAGATGTACCCGGCTAGATCTATGACCATGTGATTAGAATAGATCAACAGGTGGGTGTCGTGGATGCGTTTGTCGGAGACGACGACCTCGCCCTCTACACCGTCGCGCTCGTTGGAGACGCCCCCGACGCCGTCGCGCCCCTGCTCTGCTTTCCCGCCGCGTCGAGCGCCGGCCGCCTATTTGGCATGGCCACGTCATATGCTGGTGCTGGCATGGCAGTATTTGAACACGCGACGACAATAGATAAGGACCTGGGAGCTTTTTTTAAGCTGAGGATTCAGATGGGAATGCCTTAAAAGTTTAAGGAGCTGGCATGTATTTTACTCAATAAAATACAACCTGGTTTCTTTAATAAAAAACAAAAGGTCCTTATCTGTTGCCTCTCAGAAAGACCATGAAAAGAAAAGGTAGGTGTCTCCATTTTTTATAATGTCCATGCAACTCCTTTTTTTTTACCATATTAGTGCAAATCAAGGCTTGCTAGGAGGATTGTCAAGAATCCGAAGGGAAGTGTAAAATTTATGGTTGTATGTAATCACCATAGTTATCAGCAAATTAGTTCATATAAAAACGCTATATCCAACCCAACTTAGTGCATAAACGTATGAAAACAGCATTGGCTCAAATGGCCTTCACAATTGCCTATACCCACAAACCACAGATAAGATGAAACACAACCCCAGTTTTGTCAGAGCAAACCGTACAAGGGAGAAGAAACCTAGCGCTGTCGTGCTGAATGATTGCCGGACAGCATCCAATTAAGGTGCTGCCAGTTTGGCATCAACACTAGCCCGTGAACACCCGAGTATCAGTAACTCTGTATTTACAATTTGGAGTGGACTAGTGGAGTATGAACCCGATCGCAATCAACAAGCTTTGAATTTAAGCTCGACATTAATGAGCAACGTGTAAGCTAAAGCTAATTGCAAGAATGTCATCCAAAAGCCAACACGAGCTTAGATGTTCCTACGCTATTTACAAGTCCCATAATGATTATACTACTGCAGGGTGGTACCCAGTCGGCGGTATGTTCTCCAGCCTCGGCATGTTGCTCACGTTCCTCCTTGAGCCCCATTCCTGACAGCACTCAAGGGCTAGACGAAGGGCGGTGCCCAAGCCGAGAACTATAAGAACGCCTGCAAACATCGCATTGGTCAGGTTATTCAATGAACAATATTCACTATGCAAAACGTCTTTCAAGTGAATCAATGCAAAAGTAGTAGAACCAAAAGTATGAAGCATAAAAAACATATTGATTGATAATAAATCTAATGCAACATATTCAGATACATTACCCTTCCTGATGCCACATAATCTAACAAAATTTCCAACTGTCAATGAGTTCGATGCTGATACATACATAATCACTACCCATTCAATCTCAGAGAAAAAAAAGAAGAAATGGCTGTTTCAAGAGCCCGTTATTCTAGTGCTTTATTTATTTAAATCGTCTGGGAATTCAGAAGTTTTGAGTTGCTTGTCTACCCCTGAAAACCAGTAGATTTCCTGTGATCCTAAGACAGCCCAAGACTTCAAGATGAGGACCGTCGCAAAATACAATTACTAAGTCGGTCATTTTGTGAACACGATGATAATATAAAATATAAAATGAAATGATACTAGGAAACAGTATTAGCATGAACATCAGATGAAACTGAATTTCGTCCAGTGACTTGAAAATTTTTCTTTTACATGAAAAATTTGTAGTTCCAAACTCCTATTTGTCAATCTAATAATGTTAGGTTGACCATTTTGCTTATGCAAGAGGAGAGTAGTCAATTATCTATTGCCAAAGAACAAACTGTAAGGTTAGGTACGATGAAGTTAATTCATGTCCTGCCTTCCTGTCTTTTTTGAATTTAACAAAAGGTTAAAAAGAAGAACTGTAAGAATATGGTAGAAGAAAACATTGTTCCATACCAATTATTATATTGACAGGGAGTGCGGAAACACCAAGAGAAACAGATATCAGCACATCCAATAAGAGACCACCAATCAGAATTGCAAATGCAACCCAAAGTGGGCTAAACCATCCCTACACACAAAAAGAGAAACAAATAAAATATGAAGCACAATGAAAAATACAGGTTCAACAAAAAAGAAAACTTGCACATTGTTACATGATCAATAATCATTTTTTGATATAAAGAGTCAGGTTAGTGCTTTTGTTTCTCATTTATCATATCCAGTGATAAAAATACCCTTTCACGTCGTCCTCGTCCCCTTCCATAAGTCGAATCAACCCTCCAAACCCAATAACTTGTCTGTTGAATGAAAACAAGTAAATTTCACAAGTAGAAAGAGGAATTCGACTTGTACTTCTATCAATACTGTGCCTCCTCAAATTTCATGATGGCCTTCATTTATGTAATTGTGGAACAGAAGTCTTCCAGAACAAAGCCAATTGAAGTTGTTATATTTAATGAGGTGTTCTTAAAACTACAAATAGATATGAACTGACAACAGGTAGTTTAACTTGGCTAAACATAAACATAGACCAGTTTCTTAGTTAGAGCATAAACGACAATGGATATACATATGAACTAGGAAGCATACATTCTCCAAATCATCCAATACAGATTGAAAGATATAAAGTGCAAAATAGTAAACATACACTTGCTTGCGTCTCTGGAGGGGGGATATTGACAGCAACCTGCCTGTATAGTAAGGAAAATCAGTATGGCAAAGTAATTCGAAGCAACAGTCAAGAACCATCTATGTAGAACACTTACTGGCATATCTCACACTTGTTTGAACCTCTTGTACGAAACCAAACATCAATGCATGTGCGATGTGCTTTTGCGAGATCACCACGACATCTGCATCCAAGGTCAACCAGAGGTTCTTCTGTCTTCTGTTGACAAACTCTGCAGAAGTTAAAAAGGTATTCATCCTCCAGAAAAAAAAATAAGGTAACAAGTGGTAAGAGTCAGTAATATATAAAAATTTGAAGGTAAAGAAAATGCCAGTGTGTACTGAAGGGCCTCTAGATGTGTGTTTTACATGACTGGACCTAATTATGGGATGGCATTGCGATGTCTAATAGTAAAAAAAATGTATTTCTGTTAAGAGAAATGGTGTCTTTATTAACTTATGAATTCTACATTGTTCCTTCCAAAACAAGATAACCACTTGATCCCCTGGTACCTTAACTGGGACCTGGGCTTATTAAGAGTATGAGTGTTACTCCTATCAAACAAATGACCAATATTTGATTCCAGGTGTTTATATTGGTAAAATTAAGCTCCTAAAGATAACCGTTCAGATTAGTAGATCATAAGAAACTAGAATATCCAATGATCCAAAACATAGTGCTCCCTTCAATATTTAAAAATGTCAAAGAACCAGGAGAAAACAGATTGGATGTGTTATTACTTGCATCGAGTATATCAAAAAGATGAACACAAGAACATCAATACATGGCAAATCAGTCCATGCTCATAGTCCATTTGTGGTGCACGAAATGCTCTGCCAGAAGTTGATTATCACTTTCCAGCATGCTTTATCATATTGTTTTTCACCTGCAGCCTCCTAGCTGCCAGTTAGCCTTTCATAGCCAAGAAGTAAATACCATATATATTCATTGAATTATTGAATCTATGAAGTCCTAATCTATAATAATTCTACACGCAAAAGATCTTGTCATCAGCAAACTTGAGCACTAAGTTGCTGTAAGCTTAATCATTCGAATATCTTTTGTTTCTACATCTAAGGTCAACTCAACTGCATTGGGAAGCCTAACGTAGTAACCTACCTTCTCATCAACGCCTAAATACCTTCGAGACCCTAAGATATCATAATTACCAGGAATGCTTTGTAGTCCCATTTGCACTCCATGGCAGCCTAACTACACTAATATATGGGCTCTAAATCACAAGCACAGGCAAAGTCAATACTAACAAAGATGCAGATAAACTGACAATGAAAATGTTCCCAAACTTATTCACATGTTATATGTGACGAACAACATTTACCCAACTACAGGAGAAAAAAAATCCATTGGTGTAATCACAGACAGAAAAAGGCAGCTAGGATAATCGGTCCAGTTGACATGATCCATGTGCTAGGGCGACTCCAAGAAATGAATCACTACATCATAAAAGCAAGTTCGTTCATACACCTACAATCACTTCACTGCATGAGCAAGCAACGCCCCAAGACAGGGATCACACAAAGCTATCACAGGTAATTCATGGATGGATAAAACGTGCAACCGCTAAACCTAACTAGGTACCCATACAAAATTTGAACACTCCCAAGCAGAACACACCCTCATCCCCGTTCCGATTCGCAATTCACTAAAATGGCCTGAGCTTGCTTATAGGGAAACCCACACCGACTGGTTACCTGCATTGCTCGTAGTCATCGAAGCTGTCGGACCTTGCCAGCTCGGCCTCCTTGGCAGCCGCCGAAGCAGTCAAGGAAGCCGAGGTGGCCATAGCCTTGCCGTCACCGGCCTGCGGGGAGCACGCCGGGGAGCCACCCTTTGCATCGGGGATCTGAACCTCCTCCCCTGGCTGCGAGATCACAATGGTGACCGCTGGCACCAGCACCTTGGCCTGCGACGCCACCATCTCCGGCTGCAGCGCCGGTGACGGAGCCTGTAGCACAGGTGGCTCATGGCCTGGTGGCTCTGGGATCATTCCCGGGTCAAGGCCCATGCTGGGATCCGATCCATCCGCGCCGCTCAACATGGGCGGCCCGCCGGATCCTGCCACCTCCTGCTCCTCCTTTGCGGCTCTAAACAGATTGGACGTGTTATTACTTGCATCGAGTATATCAAAAAGATCAACACAAGAACATCAATACATGGCAAATCAATGGTGCAGTCCATGCTCACTGCCCATTTGTGGTACATGAAATGCTCAGCCAGAAGTTGATTATCACCTTCCAGCATGCTTTATCATATTGTTTTTCACCTGCAGCCTCCTAGCTGCCAGTTAGCCTTTCATAGCCAAGAAGTAAATACCATATATATTCATCGAATTATTGAATCTATGAAGTCCTAATCTATAATAATTCTACACGCAAAAGATCTTGCCATCAGCAACCTTGAGCACGAAGTTGCTATAAGCTTAAATCATTCCGAATATCCTATGCTTCTACATTTAAGGTCAACTCAACTGCATGGCGAAGCATAACCTATCTTCTCATCAATGCCTAAATACCTACGAAACCCTAAGATATCATAATTACCAGGAACGCTTTGTAGTCCCATTTGTACTCCATGACAGCCTAACTACACTAATATATGGGCTCTAAATCACAAGCACAGGCAAGGTCAATACTAATAAAGATGCCGATAAACTGACAATGAAAATGTTCCCGAACTTATTGCTCGCATGTTTGTTGTGATTAACAACATTCACCCAACTACAGGAAAAAATCCACTGGTGTAATCAAAGACAGAAAAAGGCAGCTAGGATAATCGGTCCAGTTGACATGATCCATGAGCTAGGGCGACTCCAAGAAATGAATCACTACATCATAAAAGAAAGTTCGTTCATACGCCTACAATCACTTCAATGCATGAGCAAGCAACGCCCCCAAGACAGGATCACCCAAAGCTATCGCAGGTAATTCATGGATGGATAAAACGCGCAACTGCTAAACCTGACGAGGTACCCATACAAAATTGGAACACTCCCAAGCAGAACACACCCTCGTCCCCGTCCCAACTCGCAATTCACTAAAATGGACTGAGCTTGCGCAGAGGGAAACCCACACCGACTCAATACCTGCATTGCTCGTAGTCGTCGAAGATGTCGGACCTTGCTAGCTCGGCCTCCTTCGCGGCCGTCGAAGCGGTCAACGAAACCGAGGCGGCCATAGCCTTGCCGTCACCGGCCTGCGGGGAGCCACCCTTTGCAGCGGGCGTCTGAACCTCCTCCTCCCTTGGCCGCGAGATCACGATGGTGACCACTGGCACCGGCGCCTCGGTCTGCGACGCCACCGCCTCCTGCTGCGGCGCCGGCGACGGAGCCTGTAGCAGCGGCGGCTCACGGTCCGCCGGCTCTGGGATTGTCCCCGGGCCAAGGCCCGTGCTGGGATCTGATCCGTCCGCGCCGCTCGACATGGGAGGCCCGCCGGATCCCGCCACTTCCTCCTCCTCCTCCTCCTCCTTTGCGGCTCTCCGTCGACCACCTCGCGTGGGCGTGAGGGGGTTCCACTTTTTGGTGTTGAAGGGCGGGGCACGGAGCACCTACTCCTGCGGCTACTGGCTGCTCGGTCTCGCCACGGCGAGGGGAAGGAGGCGGTGGGGGCCTACGCCGACGGGGAGATCAGATGGGGACAGGTGGGATGTGCCGCTCCGTGGGGATTGGGGATGAGGACGAGGGCTTTGCGGGGAAGCTGGTGTCGCTGATCGGTGGGGCTTTGACACTGTAGGACCCCTATGTCAATCGTAGCAGGTTGTAGTCGAACGAGTATGGAAAGTTGCAATATTCCTGTTCGCGTCTGGAGAGTAGATGCAGGCGGCTGCGGGCCAAAAATGCAGCTGATGAGTGAGGAGGACTGAGGCCAAGGTATATTTTAAACAGCTCACGAAAAATATTTTTATTTTAAATTTCTCTTATAATATACTGCTTCCAATTTAAATCATAAGTCGTTCTAACTTTTTGAGATACATAGTTTTTTTATCGTATATCTAGACATAATATATATCTAGGTGCATAGCAAAAACAATATATCTACAAAAGCCAAAATGACTTATAATTTGAAATGGGAGGAGTACTGTTAGTGTCATGTCTCAAAAGACTTAAAAAATTAAATCAAACTATTTAAGCCTAATCAAATTTATACAAAAGAATACTACTCCCTCCGTCTACAAAGAGCGTAGGTATGGAAAGCGTGTCGGTCAAACTAGTTTAAGTTTGACCAAGTTTATAATAAAAAGTATTAGCATCTACGTCTATAAATAAATTTGTTATAAAAATATATTCTATAACTAGTCTAGTGGTACTTATTTTGTTTCATGAGTGTTTGTATATTTCTATATAATTTCAGTCAAAGTTTATTGACTTATCAAAATACGAGAATTGCATTTTTTTTCCGACTGAGTACCAAATAAGTACCAATCACACATATATTTGTATAGTACATCTATGTTGTGTCACAAACAATAAAAATTCCTCCCTTTTCGTGACGAAAATTTCCCTTATAGATGTGCTCAATCTTAATATAATTTGACTTAGGATAACACTTAAACATAAAAAAATTTCGAGGCTGAGATAGTGTTTGCTAAAGAATCGATATCATGTCAAAGACACTTTAATACAAGTTTTATATTGCAAATTTGTATATATTTAAGTAATTATTGATCAAATGTTATAAAATTTGACCTTTTAGTATACAAAATAGGATTATCATTTCACCATAGAGGGAGTATATCATTATATAACCTAGATGTATAAGACTACAAGGGCAGTTCCAACCCCAAAACCACTACATAGTTTTCATATATTTTTTAGAAAATGAAAAATTCGAGCCTCTGCGGCCGCATACCCAAATTTTATAATGTTGTCAGCTTATTTGCCGACAAAAATTATGAAAAAGAGCGCATTCATATAGAAGAAAATCATATGCAAAGCCTATTATTACTTTGTCATCCATTCTTGACAAACACATCTAAAGCGATAACATCCAACACTTTGCATGCCAATCGGAACGTCCCTCTTTTGTCTTCACGCTGCAATAGCGCCCATAGCCGCGACGGTCCTTTGAAAAATAGCCTGTATAAAGGAAATATTTTGTTTTCTTTCTCAAAAGTAATGTAATTACGAGTACACTAAATTGCCCAAATAATAGCAGCAGCCTCCACAAATATATGGTTTTTACCCTCACTCCCAATACCCGTATGCCGGCCTCCAAGCATGTGAGCATTAGATCTAGATAGGTGGGCTTAACCCAGTACCATAGTTTTCGGACCCGTTTGGTAGGGCTTTCTCCAGCTCTGACTCCATGCTACAGTGCTGAAGGAGCCAGAGTCGGAGGAGCCAGAAAATGTGGTTTCTTCGAGCTCTAGTTCACTTTACGAGGAGAGAGAAAAATGACCCATGTGAACGGTACCGCTATAATAGCTGGTTTAGGAGTCGGGCTACGAGAAACCCCGCCAAACATACCTTTTTTAAAAGGAATTAGGTAGAAGAGCTATGGATTATACTCCCTTCGTCTAGAAAAGAAGGCAATTATGTGCATGCCAACAAAAGTAGTTCACGTTTGACCAAATTTCTAGTAAATACTATTCATATTTACAGCTCCAAAATAATTTATTATAAAAATACATTTCATAATTAGTCTAATGATATTTATTTGACATCATAAATATTGATATTTTTTTATCTATAATTGATTGAACTTAAGATGCAAAACCATGATGATGTGCTAGAATTGTATTGAGAGTATTAAAAACAGATAAAACCTAGACCGGGTAAAAAAACGACACACCTACCATATGTTGGATTGGGCCATCAACCCACACCAAACTCAAACTCAAGAAAAGATAAAACAATTTTGCTTGGTCGGAACGGTACATCGCCACACGCCACACATGCCGAAGCTCAGTACAAACCACTACAAGCCAAATAGACCCTTCATATATGTAAGCTAAAACCTCATTTACAAACTCCATCGTACAAAGTGCGGTTTTATTTTGTGTTGGGCCACAATATATTTCCTCTGTCCCGTAATCTTCTCTCTCCGTCATCTTTTTCCTGTGTTCTCTATCTTTTTGGTTCTCTTGCCAATTCCCCATCCAGCAACGTGGTGATGGACTGACGACGCCGGGGTGTAGGACAAGGACACACGCGCGTAGGCGTGGGCGCGTGGCGGCTGCATCGAGCCAAGCGTGCAGACGTGTGCGGTGCGTGGGCTGGTGCCGACTGGGCGAGTGACCCTCGGGTGCGAGCAGGGCCACATAAATAGCCGATATCCTCTTTCGCCGATGGCATGTGGGTGACAGCGACTATACAACGAGCAGCTAGCTAGCAGCGTGCCGTCGTTGCCACATGTTAACATGTAGCAGTAACGCATTTGCGATGCCCCGGCCTCGGTGTTCTTCAACTCGGAACTTAGGGCTCGATTTCGGCTTTTATCTTTACTTCTATCAACCAAAAGCAAGAAGCTAGGAAAAAAACAGCTGTTGAGTCGACTTCGAAAAGCTGAAAAAGTAGTCACGCTTTGAACAACTTTTCTAGCTTTTGGTACGTTGAAAAAACTAAAAAATTATTAAAAAACCAATAGTAAAAAACAAAAAACAGTCAAAATCCTAAAACCTTTAGTTTAAACAAACAAGCCCTCATCAATTTGATCATTGACGTCGCGTCGTGCTTGGCTCCGATCCTCACCTCTCACAAGAGAAAACATATATGGCCGAGTCCCGATATCCACCCCGTCCCAAAGAAGGGAGCATGAGCCTACTGGATTTCTACCTCCACCTATTGGCAACGATGCTAGTGCTACATCACACGTGGAAGCAAAGGAGGCAAGGGTCTAGCCGCCTAGGTTCAACTCTACCAGTCATTGACATCCAAAATTGTCCGAGAGAACATAATGGACATTATCATCATGTTTCACATCATCAAGATGGCGGAGAGAGCATACTCAGATCATCATTTTTGGCGTTTGGGCGAGGAAAACGACTTTTCGGGTGTTTGAACCAGCCAGAGTCGGCTAGTTGGCTAACCCGACTTAAACAACTTCCTCAAATGCTAGAATAGACTTCATCATTGCGTTCGTCTCATCGAACTGATCGAAAAATATATATGGTTCGCCTGATTTGGAGTTGAATTAATTACGAATTTTGAAAGACTTTCATCCTGAATTTTCCAATGTCAGTCGGCTTAGCCGAGTCACCTAGTCGGCTAAGCCGACTCTCCCTGTTTTCAGCCAAAAACAGTACCTCGGGCCGTGGAAATCCGCCTAGCTGACTTTGTTAGGTCTAGAACGGATCTAAACACGTTTTGACGTGATTTGGAAGAGGTTTCGACTACTTGAGGGATAAGACCACCCCCACCTTATAAATATAAGGTCCACGGGCGATTGAGATGCCCAACACACAATCATACCAAAAAACTAATCTACTAACTCTCTTTTACCCTATCTTTCTCTCTACTTCTCCTCGTTCTTTGTAGACGCTGCATGGATGGTGGATCGATGACGGCGAAGCTCTAGAGCGGCCAGGCTGGCTACAGCAGCCCATAGCTGCTGCACGGCCCGACGGGGTCCCTCCCGGGTGTGTGGGATTTCGGGTCGCAAGAGACATCGCCGGCGTGTCTTGCGTATCGCGCTCCCGGCGAGGCTCCTCCGGCGACGTGTCTTGTGTATCGCGCTCGTCGCTGGAGGCATAAGGTCTAGGTGTGGACACTCCCTAGACGCCGGTCGATCCCTAAATTGGTTAGGCCCTACATTAAGCGATCTAGCTTCCTACCAAGTGTGTGACCTAATTAAGCGTCAACAGAGGCTCTGCTAGTGGCATGCATGAGTTGTCAGCGGCAGTCGCAGAACTGCTATTGGTATGTTGTTAGAAAATATTTTTCTATCATTTTTTATAGGGCAATTCGAGTTCCCGTAGTAAATATTATTCAAACTACTGTTTGACACCCCAAACATCATTTTGATAGCTATATCTTCCATAACTTTCCACAATCTCATGACTAATCCTACTCCCACAACTAATAAAAAAACTAAGGAGTGGACAACTTTTTCATGCGACAATCGACGTCCGGTCGTCGGTCTGCTGTGCGTGCGATCCTGTAACAGAACCGACCAATTATACGAAATTAAGTAAGAAAATCCCCCGCCAGAGCAGACGATTTAGCAAACTTAAGCCCGTATAACCCGGTAGTCCGTGAAATCACGAAGGATTTCAAACCAACTCACGTACCAGCCAAGATCGTAATAAGTTTAGCGGTCACCATCACATATTATATAAAAGTTCGCATCACAGGTACATCAGAGTTTAAACATAGTTATTACAAAACGAGTTCAAATAGAAGTAGCGGAAGTCATTTGTTCAAAACCACACACACTCACACGGAGTTCAAATACAGTGCCAGCTAATGATCATCTTCAACAAAAGCATTAGACGAGACTTAAGGAATGACCATGCCCATGGTCCTAAGCATCACCCATCGCAGGATAAAGGCAGTTGATACAGTAGCCATAATACATCTGCCCATCTGCAACAAGTGGGAATAAAACCCTGAGTACGAGAAGGTACTCAGCTAGACTTACCCGACATAACCGAAAATAAAGTGACACTAAGGATTATGAAGGGCTTTATAGTAGGGTAGCTGACTCATTTGCAAAAAGAGGCATTTTTAGTATTTCAAGAACCTTTCCAAAAGCATTATTATCAAGTTAATTATTATTAACCTGTCGACTATATTTGCACCTATACTAGAGCAAGCATGTGATTAAGCAAATAATGATAACCAATGATCATTAACAACTTCCATAATGTCATATTCATTATAACTGTCCAAGTGTTCCATCAACATTACTACGATGAAGTAACTCAAGTCAAGTGTTCACTATCTAGTGAACGATGGCGATTCGAATCGATTATTAACCAGCTGGTAATTTATTCCTTACACAAACCTCACTCACCCGCTAAAGTGAGGTGTCGGTCACCGAGTCAACTATCCAGGAAAAATCTCGAGTTTGCCAGGAACCACATGTACCTGGGGGCCAACCGACTGCCTTTCAGTCTTATCATCGTGCCCCCGTGTCCTACCACACCTGCTCTGGTACAGTGCGCTGCGGGCAATCTACTCGGCCCGAATAATCTCCCAGCTTCGCGGTCGAAAGGTACTTTATTCGGCCAGCTAAATGTAAGGCATGCGTTCAACATGACCTAAGGCCCAACAACGGTCGGTCCTTAATCGACACAGACAGAAAGCACTACAATCCAAAACTCTATAAGTCTCCGTCCGGTCTCAACTTCAAATTAACACTTAGTTATACCATGACTACATAGTTATCTAAGCAGATCCAGATAACCACCTATAGCTCGCAGGTGACAGGAAATCACCCGACTTCTATCGGTCTAAGCCAGCTAAGCATTGACTCGACTATGGATACCAAGATAACAAGGATATAGTATAACAAAGGTAGACAAGGTATAATGCAGCAACGGTTGCAAACAACTCCTGAACGTAATGCATCAATTAAAGTAAAGCATTAATTAATAATCGCAAACCGGGGAGGAAAATGCTCCGGGGCTTGCCTCTCTCGAAGGAGCTCGGGCGGTGATAGGGGCACTCCGGAAGTTTCTCAACGTCCTCCTCGTCTGCTTCGGTCACTTCTTGCGGCTGCACCTCGAGCTGCTCCTCGGGCTCCTCGGGTATGACGACCGGGCTCTCGGTTTGTGATCCTGTATGATACAGGTGCGTAAGTGCTTATGCAAAAGGTGCATCAGATGAAATGAACATAATGAATGTGCTTGCATGCAAGGTAGTCAACGTCATCCTAGAACATGTACTACAAGCACATGTCATCTACTGCATTCTCTTCTACTACTAATATGCTAAGTCAACACATCTCATTAAATGCTTCAAAGATACACTAAAGCTTCACTAATTTCTTAATCATGCATAAAGCAACATTTGATTAAACCCTAATTAATAATAGGTTTGAATAGCAACATCTATTTTTATAGCATAGAAAAATCTTAGAAAATTACCATAGCACAGTACTACCCTAAGTAGTCTACCCTTAAATTTTTATGGCATTTGGATAAGTGGATTAGCCTACACAAAAATGACAAGCTATGGCATAATTATGATCATGAAAATACTTTGTACTGTGAAAAGTGTCAAACAACAGATGTAATATTTTTCCTATGTTCTACACAGTAAATAATCACTGCACAAAAATTATCACATGCATGTTTTATACAAATTTTGCTCTCTAGCAAAAATAACAAAAATCAGCCATTAAAGGCACTTGAACTACATCTCATAATTTTTCTATAGGACATGCATGGCATATATTTTTCCTAGGAAGTACATTACACAAGAAGAGTAACAAACTTGGAATCATATTTTTTTGATACATATAGGATTTACTAAACATTTTACAAGATATCAGCAATATCAAGAATTAAATAAAGCTCTACATTAAAGTCTCTAAAAAATGACATGCAATATTTTTATCATGTAGATCTAGTGACAAGGAACACAACAAAATTTGTTACAACAAATTTGGAGCAATTTTGAGCAAGTTATAAATTCCCAAAGCATTTAAATAAAAATCTGAAAATCATTTCTTAAATCCTTTCTAAAAATCTAGGTTCAAAACTGCTAGATCCACCCGGCTTTCTACCCAGGCGTGCATCCCTACGGCTGACAGTGGCCCCCGCGGGTCAGCCGGCCCCACCTGCCAGCCCCTGAGGTAGAGGAGGCTGCGCTGACCGACGTGAGCTCACCGTCGGCGAGGTGGCCGGCGACGAGGTCATCACCAACGTGACCACCTTACCAAGGCAGACACGTCAGTGCAAGCGGTAGGGTCGGAGGAGCTCGAGAGCGAGCTGGCCAGCGGCCATGGCGGCGCGGTGGTGCGGCCACCGACGGCTGGCCATCTTCGGCCGGGAAGGGGCGTGAGAGGTGGCGCGGGAGCTTTACCGAGCTCGTGCGGTGCTCGTGCGCGTGAAGGGAGAGCGAGAAGGAGGACGGAGGGGCGAGGTCCATGGAGTGGAGCACTCCGGTGAGCTCAGCCACTACTCCGGCGAGAGATTCCTGGGGAAGGGGAGCTTATCATGGCTTACCGAGGCGAGTACGAGGTGCGCGAGGAGGAGGTGAGGCTCAGGGCAAGATGGAGATGGCTTAGGCGAACTGGAGCAGCCGGAACGGCCAACTCCGTCGAGCTGCTGGTGCGGGCGGTGGCGGAGGCGAGTGCTGCGGCTGCTGCTGGCGCTGGCGGAGGCAAGAGAGCGAAGTGGAGGAGTGAGGAGGAGCGCAGCGCGGTCGATAGGTGTAGGCGCGATAGGAGGGCAGCAGGCGGGGCGGTGGTGGTGCATGCAGCGTGCTTCGCCGACGCATGGCGGCCACGCCACGCCACGTCTTGGCCTTCTGACAAGCCGGGTCGGCTTGGCGAGCGGGCCGGGTGTGTGAGGAGCAGGGGCGCGACAGGCGCAGGCAGGCCGGGCTGGCTGTCTTGGTGGGCAGCGGCAATGGCCCCATTAAAGGAAAAATGAGATTTTTCAAACTATTTTCAAATCCTTTTTCATTCAAACGAAATTTTGAACTATTTCAAAGCAGTTTCAAAAGTTGGTGTAAAAATGAAAGTTGTTCCATTTTTCAAGATCTACAACTTTGCTTTTATGACCAAAGTCAAATTACAAATAGATTTTGAATTACCAAATTAAACTCAATATTAATTCAAAATCCTAATCTTGAATAATTATTTTTAAAAGCAAAATTTGGCAAAAATTCAAATATAAACTCTGCTCCAAATTATATCCTAAATATTTATAAGCTATCCTAGTGATCAAAACAAGACTTCATGGCATCCAAACATGAGCATGGCATTTCACATTGTTTTAAACATAATGAATTTCAATCAACTTAAGCACCACATGAAATGATACTTCATTTCTTTCGAAATGAAATGCATACATGATGCTTATGCATGAGGTGAAGAAGAAGGATACTATGTGTACCAGAAATTATTTTTTTATAAGGGCATAGCTTGAGAAAAGTGTACGCAGTTGTAGCTATGCATGGATCAAACAATGTAGGGTCTGATGGATCAAATAATTTGAAGGGAGGTTGTAATGAACTTGACTATCATGACCAGTTCCTTTAATTTGAACTCCGTGCTTGTATTATGTGTTTAGTGTCCTTTCTTCAAGCAAGCTTGCGTTGATACTTTCATATAAAATTGGTGCTTATACATCTAAAATGTGGCTCAAAACAACATGTTGCTAAGATCAAGTATATTATAGTGTTTCATGAGAATATGTAATTCTCTGGGCACCACCTAGAATATGCACATTGCAGTATTGAACATCTTGATCATTTGGTTTGTATGGATCTTTCCCCTTGGAGCTTGAGCTGTGACTTCGTCGATAGTTCTATTTTGGTGGTGCCCAGCAGACATAACATCAAAGATCAAATATTTTGATGAAGTCTAGAAATTTAGCATATCTTATCGTACAATTCGTGTATTTTTAGTATAAAAGTTTAGTTGTCCCGTAGCAACACACGGGCACGCTACCTAGTAGAAAGTAAATATACATAGTGCTTACGCGCAGGACCAGCATGATAAGCATGATACAGGACTACTAGCTGACGCACGCTTTGTTTTGACAGATTATACTACCTCCGTCCAAAAAAGAATGCAACTACGTGTTGCGTGCCAGCAAAAGTAGTTCACATTTGACTAAATTTCTAGTAAATACTATTCACACTTACGACTCCAAAATAATTTATTATAAAAATACATTTCATAATTAATCTAATGATATTTATTTGATATCATAAATATTGATATTTATTTATCTATAACTGATCGAACTTAAGATACAAAACCATGACACTGTGCTAAAATTGTATTCTTTCCTGGATAGAGGGAGTATATATTGTTGTATTGTTTTGTGGCTATCGTGTTTTTACTTATATATAGATGAGGAAAATTTATGGTCGGTCCTCGAAGTTGGCACGAGGTGTCATCTAGGTCCAAATACTCTCCAAATGCTATTATTGGGTCCTTAAGCTTTTTCCGGGTCTTATTTAGGTCCAAACGGATCTTGACTACGCGGACGTGGTATCTGACGTGTGGGGTCCTCAGGTTAGGTCCACACCTCACCTTATTCCTCACTCGGCGCCCATAGTACTCCTCGACATCGGCGGTGTGGCGCTGGGGCTCAACGGCTGCGCGCTCCGAGGACGGGAGTGGGGTATGCGTACGTGAGCGTCGACCGTGTTGTGCCCGCCGAGGGCGCCCGCTTCGAGCTGCGCGGTGTGGCAGCCGAGGAGGAGGAGGTCATGGCGAATGGTGTCTTCTTCGCACGGCGCCGTGGTAGGGCCGGTGGCAGCGAGGGGTGGCGTGTGGAGTGTCGCCGGGTGCCGATGGCAGCGAGGGGTGGCGCGTGGAGTGCCGCCTTGTTCACGAACGTGCTGAGTCAGATGGAACGCGCGTGGAGCAGGGCGACAGCCTCGACCATGGAGGCACCGCTGGTGACGAGGTCATCGACGACGAGCATAGTCTGGGCGACATCATTCCAGAGGGGTCACGGTGCTGCGGTGCCATCGCTCGGGCTGGCCTCCTTCTTCCACTTCTCGTCATCGAGCAGAGGCACTGAGCACACCGCGCCACCCCACGCCAGCCCCATTGTGCCGCCCATGGAGGCGCCGCTGGTGATGAGGTCATCAACGACGAGCACGGTCTGGGCGGCGTCGTTCTAGAGGGGTCATGGTGCTGCGGTGCCGTCGCTCGGGCTGGCCTCCTTCTTCCACTTCTCGTCATCGAGCAGAGGTGCTGGGCATGCTGTGTCGCCCCACGCCGGCCCTATTGCGCCGTTCGCGCTGGCCCCTCAGCGCCGCCCCACGCCGGCAGCTGTGATGGCCGCGCCGTCCCACGCTGGCCCCGGCCTGTTGTCCCTAACGCCCACGGCTCGCGCTGGCCGCGCTGCCCCACGCCCGTGGCTTACGCTGGCCACGCCACCCCATGCCAGTGGCGGCGTTGGCCCTGCGCCATCGTTCCGCAGGGTGCATGCCAGTACCACAAGTCGGACACGCTCTGCTTTAGTGGCTTTATTGTTTACGTGGCTTTGTGCTTCGTTCTCCATCAAGCTGCTGCTCTTGCGAGTTCCTCAGGTGATCTGGCAACGGTGGTAGCCACTGTGACATCGTGCCGAGGGCAACGTCGCGGCCATGCGAGGTAGAGAGCCGGCCTGATTCGGTCACACGGAGGACCACGATAGGGTGGGGGTGTTATGTTGATCTGCACCAACTTAGCCCAATGACCAATTGGACCCTTGATCCGCGCCCTGATCGGGGGCACCCAACCGTTCCAAGGTTGGTGGGCCCCGTCGCATAGTGCCATAAAAAGGGAGGTGGGGGCCGGGGCACGAGACACAAGGTTGACCTACGCCGCTAGAAACCCCACCTACACTCCTAACCCTAGCTGATCTAGAGAGGTGGCGCTGCCAGTGACGGGAAGTACCACCACCGGCTTCACCGCCGCCTCTGCACCACCGCCTCTGTGATAGTGCCTCCACTGCGCCGTTCAACACCATCGTCGGGACACTACACCGATGGCATGGCTTCCTCCTCCTCCTCCAAGCCCGATGGTTTGCATCTCTGAACCTCTCTCCCTCCATCTCTAAATCTCGTACTAGTTTATGTTCTAGGGCTTGCTATTTATCCCAAATATCAGTATATATGCTAGATCTATGGCTAGTGGATCCTGTCAAGTCTATCAATGTTATCAATCGCCTAACTAGGCATAGATCTACCTCATCGGGGTAGAAAACCGAGTAGAAGAGTAGGAGGGGATTCGATTTGAAGAAACGGATCGGACCCTAACCCTAACCCTAGAAGAAGTAAGGACGGAGAAGGGTGGACATACCTAGTTTTTCTCGCCGCCGTCACCACCGCCATCACTGTCGCGCAGGCAAAATAGGATGAGCCGCAGCTCGATGCTGGGTCACCAACGTGCGGGCTTAGGGCGCCGACACAGGACCGCTCGATGGCGGCACACTCACCCACTAGGGAGCGCGTGCTCCGGTGAGGGGACCCACGATGGTGCCGCACTCTTCTTCTCTGGGTCTATTGCACTGAGGAGACATGGGAAGTTGCTAGGGTTTTTAGGGCACCGTCGCCCAGACCGCTCGATGGCGGCGCACTTAGCCGAGGGCGAGCGTGTGCACCGGCGAGGGGACCGGCTGCGATGCCGCTACCACTGTTCTTCTTCTGCTTGGCCACGTGTGCGGCGAAGAGAGAGAAGGAAGGGGAATAAATGAATTAGGGTTTGGGTGATGCGCCGCGGCAGGGCGGCTTTATTCCGTGCGAGAACGACGGGTGTCCGTCTGATCAAGATGAATGGCTCCGGGTGCTTGGGCCAGAAACAGCCTAGGTGGGCGAGTGAAATCCTAGCCTAGGCCCAGGTTGCGGCCTGGGTGAGGGGGAGCGCGAGCGCGAGTCGCCGTGGGCCGATTTCGCTGCTGGGCCACGACAGTGCGCAGCGCGCGAGCAGTTTCGGCCCAAGTTGCACAGTAACTTTTTCGTTTTTGTATATTAATTTTCAGAAGCAAATTTTGATGAATTTTGAATAGTTTCAATCTCTGTCAAAATTTGAACGAACAGGATAATTTTTTCAGAGAGTAGATGAATGCTTCTGCAAAGTTAATGTTTATTATCTTCTAGTTAAATTCGAACCAACTAGAGAATTTAATTTGAAGAGCAGTTAAATTTTATTTAGTAAATTATGATATTGTTATTTTTCTGACCAACGTTGATAATAACAATATTATAATGTTTATTCATAAGTTTCCATGCATTAATTCTATTTCTGCCCAACAGTGATGTAGAATTAGTGTATAAGAATGTTGTATGTTTTAATTTTGACCAACGTTAAATTAAAGCATGCAATTATTATGTCATATTTTTTCACTATCTCTGACAGTGTTTTTCAGGACTCAACCCAATTGCATTTATCTCGCACATACAACCTTTTGAAGGGGGCAACTATAGAGTATGGCGAGAGAAGTATGAACTAGCACTTGCGCTGTCTAAAAATGACCTAGCGCTTACGTCCCCACGTCCTACTGAGCCAGTGGACCCGGTAAGAGAAGAAAATGAGACTGATGCTGATTTCACTGCTCGGCAGCGAGATCATGCAGAAGTGCAGATGAAATATAATCTCGAACGTAAGAAATGGGACATTTCAAACCATAAGTGCTTGATGGTGGCTAAGTCCATAATTTCAGATGCTATAAGGGGGTCTATCCCAGATTGTGATACCACCACAGAGTATCTTAAGAAAGTGGAGAGTCAGTTCACTGGCTCTTCAAAGGCTTATTCCAATACTTTGATCAAGAAATTATTTAATGAGAAATACACTGGTGGCGGTATCAGAGAACACATACTGAAGATGAGCAACATGGCTTCGAAGCTGAAGCCAATAGATTTAGGGCTCAAGGATGAATTTCTGATTCATTTGGTTTTTGCTTTCTTGCCCAAAGAATATGAAAGTTTTGTTGTGAACTACAATATGCAGCCCGATAAATGAGATATAGAGAAGCTCATTGCAATGTGTGTTCAAGAAGAGGAGAGGCTGAAAAGCTCACAGGGTGACTCTGCTAACCTTGTGAAGGACAACAACAAGAAGAATTTCAATAAGAATGCCAAACCTCAAGGGAAAGCCCCTCAGACTAAGCATCATCAGAAGAACAACAATGTCTAAGTTGAAAAGAATCAGTGCAAATAGTGCAAGAAGCATGGACATTACCAGAGGGATTGTCCAGAGTTCCTTAAGAGCCTTCTGAAGAGAGGTGAGGACTACATTACATTCATAGATGAGTCATTGTATTTAAGTTATGTGAAATCTACTTGGTGGATTAATTCAGGTGCAACCGTTCATGTTGCAAATTCATTACAGAGATTCCGTACGAGGAGGACCCTGCAAAGAGGAGAAAGAAAAATTAAAGTAGCAAATAGAGTTGAAGCTAAAGTTAAAACCATTGGAGATCTCTCTCTAAAATTAGATGATGGTTTTAGACTTCAGCTTTCATATATTCTTTATGTACCCTCTTTGCGTAAAAACTTATAAGTGTCTCATGACTTGACAATGATGGTTATGATTGCCATTTTGGTAATGGCAAATGTCAGATTGTGTATAATAATAAAGGTGTTGGTCTTGTCTTCCGACAAGACAAACTTTATTTATTATCACTTTCTAATAATGTGAATGCTGTGGGCATTGAGAATGAGAATTCTTCCTCGTCTATGAATGCAAGTATTAGCAGAAGAGAGTTCATGATACATCATCAAAATTATGGCACTGTCGTTTAGGCCATATTTCCAGGGGGAGAATAGAGCGATTGATTAAGAAATCAATTCTTCCGCCTTTAGAATTTTCAGATTTAGAACAATGCATAGATTGCATAAAAAATGTATGTTAAGAAAATAAAGAAAGATGCCAAACAAAGCGCAAAAATTTTAGAAATAGTTCACACAGACATCTGTGGTCCTTTTCCTGTGAAGAGCGTGGATGATTATGATTCTTTTATAATATTCACAGATGACTATTCTCGTTTTGGATATATTTATCCAATTAAAGAAAGATCAGAAGCGTTGGATAAATTTAAGATATTTAAGGCTAAAGTAGAAAATCAGCACAACTTAAAGATTAAGGTAATAAGATCCGACCGTGGGAGCGAGTACTACGGTCGACACACCCCATATGGCCAAGTTCCTGGACCTTTTGCAAGGTTCTTACAGGAAAATGACATAGTAGCCTAGTATTCTACACCGGACGAGCCTCCACAGAATGGAGTAGCTGAAAGACGCAACCGTACCTTAATGGATATGGTAAGAAGCATGATAAGTTACTCTTCTTTACCAATAAGTTTATGGATGGAGGAGTTAAAAACCGTCATTCATATTCTTAATCAAATGCCAAGTAAGTCGGTGCCCAAAATACCGTATGAGTTGTGGACAGGAAAGGAACCCTCACTGAACTATTTACGTGTGTGGGGTTGTCCAGCTGAGGCTAAAGTCTTTAACCCAAACATAGAGAAGCTAGACTCCAAGACAGTAACTTGCTATTTCATTGGCTATCCAGAAAAGTCAAAAGGTTATCGCATCTATTGTCTTGACAGACAAACGAAGTTTATAGAAAGAAGACATGCTGTGTTCTTGGAGGATGATATGATCAGGCGGAGCATGGTAGCGTGAGAAATTAATTTTGAGGAGAAGCGGGTATACGTGCCCACTCTAATGGTTCAGGAACCATTCTTCTCGCTACCTGTTGTTGTTGTACCAACAGTACAATACATTGTAGTAACAACACCTGTTGTTTGTTCTCCTATGGCAACAATGAATGAACATGAGGAACCTGATGTTCAGGATCCCATAGAACCTATTGTCACACATGAGGAAGAGAAACAACAGCCTTATATAGAACAAGCGTCATCTAACGAGGCCCCTAAAAGGTCCCAAAGAGTCAGGAGATCAGCCATTCCTGATGACTACGAAGTTTATGATTGTGAGGAATTTCAAATGGAGGGTGATCCCACGTTATTTGAAGAAGCCATGAGAAACGCTCACTCATCAAAGTGGCTTGAAGCCATACAAGATGAAATGAAATCAATGAAAACCAACGGTGTTTGGGACTTAGAAACAATTTCTAAAGGAGCCAAGACAGTAGGCTGTAAATAGGTTTACAAAACCAAACATGACTCCAAAGGGAATATAGAAAGATTCAAAGCACGACTTGTGGTAAAAGGCTTCACGCAAAGAGAAGGTATAGATTATAATGAGATATTTTCTCTTGTCTCATGTAAGGATTCTTTTAGAATCATAATGACTCTTATAGCACATTATGATTTAGAATTACATCAGATGGATATAAAGACGACGTTTCTAAACGGGGATCTGGAGGAAAATGTTTACATGGCACAACCGAAAGATTTTGTTGTGGAAGAAAAAGAACGTATGGGATGCCGCCTGAAGAAATCCATTTACGGATTAAAACAAGCATCAAGACAATGGTATTTGAAGTTTGATAGTACAATAAGAAAGTTTGGGTTTCAAAAAAATGTAGAGGACAATTGCGTTTATACAAAGTTCAAGAATGGGAAATATATTTTCCTAATCTTGTATGTGGATGACATCTTGCTCGCTAGCAGTGATGTTAATCTACTACTAGAAACAAAGAAGTTCTTGTCCTCGAAGTTTGATATGAAGGATTTCGGTAAAGCTTCATTCGTCCTAGCAATAGAGATTCACCGAGATAGAGAAAAGGGGTTTGATGATTATCACAAAAGGCATACTTAGAAAAAGTTCTAAAGAAATACAGTATGTAAAATTGTAAGTCTTCACCTGCTCCCATAGTCAAGGGCGATAGATATGGGGAATTTCAATGTCCCAAGAACCAATATGAGATCGATCAAATGAAAGCGGTTCCATATAGTTCAGTTGTCGAAAGTTTACAGTATGCTCAAGTGTGTACTCGCCCTGACTTAGCATTTGTTTCGGGTTACTTGGCAGATATCAGAGTAATCTAGGAATAGAACACTAGAAATTAGTAAAGAAAGTTTTACGTTACCTGCAAGGTATGAAGGGTCTCATGCTAACATACAGAAGATCTGATTTCCTACACATAGAGGGATATACAGATTCTGATTATGCGGGAGATGACAGAAAGTCCACGTCAGAATACATATTCACTCTCGCAGGAGGAGCTATATAGTGGAAAAGCTCAAAGCAAACCGTCACTACATCATCCACAATATATGTCAAGTTTGTAGCATGTTATGAGGCCACAGGGTAGGTGAATTGGCTGAAGAAATTCATGCCCGGGTTGAAAGTGGTAGACGAATACATAAGCCACTCAAGTTATACTGCGATAATAATCCAGCAGTATGTTATGCTCACAACAATAAGTCAAGTGGTGCTGTCAAACACATTGACATAAAGTATTATGTTGTAAAAGATAAAGTCCGGGATCATATAATTAGTCTTGAGCATATAAGAACAGAAAAGATGCTCGTGGATCCGTTTACAAAAGTCTTACCACCCAGCGTGTTCAGAGAACACTTAGCCGACATAGGTTTAAGGGAAAGCCTATGATTCCTGGACAATAAGGGTCTAGTTGAGAATCTGTTTAAAAAACAGAGAGGTGCATTTGTAGCTGTTAAATCTAATGGCAACTGACCGTGACAATGAGGCACGCTCTATGCACTGATCTATGATGGAATGGGAAAAAGATAAAGTAAGTTAAGTTTAAGTCATAAGGTGAGATCAAGAGAGAGAATGTTAAGTTGATCTCCACCAACTTGGCCCAACGGCCAATTGGGCTCTTGATCCGTCGGGCGCCCAACCATTCCATGGTTGGTGGGCCCCCATCGCACAGCGCCATAAAAAGGGAGGTGGGGGCCGAGGCACAAGGCACGAGGTTCACCTGCGCCGCTAGAAACCCCCCTACACTCCTAACCCTAGCCGATCTAGAGAGGGGGCGCTGCCAGCGACGGAAAGTTTCACCACCGGCTTCATCGCCGCCTCTGCACCGCCACCTCTGTGACAGCACCTCCACGGCGCCGTTCGACCCTACCACCGAGACACTGCACCGACGGCATGGCTTCCTCCTCTTCCTCCAAGCCCGATGGTTTGCATCTCCGAAACTCTCCCTCTATCTCTAAATCTTGTACTAGTTCATGTTCTAAGGCTTGCTATTTATCCCAAATATCAGTATATATGCTAGATCTATGGCTAGTGGATCCTGTCAAGTCTATCAGGGGGCGCCGGCGCATCTCGGCCGGATCCACGCAGAGCTTGAGCACCGGCGGGATCTCGGCCCACAGCGCGTCCGCCTCCATGCCGCAGGCCTCCACGAAGCCCTGGAACGCGACGGAGTCATCTGCACGCGTAGGCTCTCGGCAGTCACGTCGAAGGCCCTGCGACAGACGCGAAGCCAGAGTGGCTATGCTCGGCGGCTGGCTCGTCGAACGCTCTCATGGCCTGTCTTCCACGCGCGAGAACTTCAAGCTGCTCGTGCCCTTCGTCGCCGACACCATACAGCGGATTCTGGAGGAGCGCGTGCTGCTGCCGTCGTCGTTGTCGGGCGAGGTGGAGGTAAACGTCGCGGAGGCGGAGTGATACCAGCAGCTATCGCAGGAGGCCATCGTCGTCGCTATGTTCGGCCGCAACTAAGACGAGGGCAGCGCCGTGTTCCGGCTGCTGGCCGAGCACGCCAGCTACGCCACCGAGCCGCCATCCAGGTTCTTCTCCTCGACAGCAGCGACGCGGGTCTGGCGTGCGGGTCGTCCAGCGCGGCCACCGCACTCGCCGGCAGACTCCGCGCCGGCCGGGGCCGCGCCCTCGCCCTCGCTAGCCGGGGCCACGCCCACCGGATTCCGTCACGCCCGAGCCCTCACCAGCCGGGGCCGCGCCCGCTGGTGGCCTCCGCGCCGTCGCCCTCGCCGGCCTAGGCCCCGCGCGCGCCTAACAGCGAGCTTGGCGCTTCCCGTGCACGCGAGCTGGAGGAAGAAAATGGTGTTGTTATTCCCCCTGACGCGTGGGTCCCACATGTCAGATGCGCACTCAACATGCCACGTCATCGTACAGAGCTGGTTATGACCCGTTTGGACCTAGATGATATCCGAAGCCAGTTCATAGACCCAAAAATACCATTTTGACAGTAGAGGGATCTACGTGACATCTCATGCCAAGTTGAGAGACCGTCCATGAATTTTCCTCTTTGATCCAAGTTGTACCGATAAGGATGTGTATATATTAGACTTGGCTATGGTTGTGCCCTGGATCGGAAGTCGACGCCATGCACATGCAATGGAAGTCGATGCAGGACTACATTTCCTTGTCAAAGCGTGCATGCCAATGGATGGGAATCCAAAATCGAAATGCAGCTAGCTATCGCAAAAGCCGATCGATCCAAACCATGCACGGCTAAGTGTACGTACATGAGCAGGCGTGGAATACCAGGTTGTGGCCGAGTTCTCCCATGCGATCAAGGACAAGATGCTTGATACTTTTGATTGTTTGTTCGTCCTCTGTATGTCGTTTCAAGAAATTACTACCATGTCTCTCTCCTCTTCAACGGCTAGACAAATGGTATATGATTGTCTCTTCAACATGGTTGTGAGCGAGTGTTAGCTCGAGTGGTTCCGTCCCTGTTGTGGGAAGGCGCCGGTTGGAAGTTCGACTCCCGGCTGCTGTAGGCATAGCTGCGGTAATACGCAGTTTGTGTAGAAAAAAAAAACCCTCGCCTGTCCCGCGTCCCAAAGCACAGGTAAGGTGGTTCCGGCCCACTCACAGGGTTACAGGCCCCTGTGTGAGGGCGGGACATGGGGTTCGAGGGTTTTCTTAGCCTACGTAAGAAATCTTCCTCCTAGTGCAAAAAACTACGGGGGCTATATGCCCACCGCAGGCTGAGTTTTTATTTTCTTCAACACTGGTTGTTCAACGACTTGACAAATGGTATACGATGATTGTCTCTTCAACACGATACTACCATGTTTCTCTCCTACTAATAAATTTCCACGGAACGCACGATGGATGTTGAAACGACATATAGAGGACGAACAAATAATCAAAAGTATCAAGCATCTTGTCCTTGATCGCATGGGAGAACTCGGCCGCCACAACCTGGTATTCCACGTCTGCTCATGTACGTACACTCAGAGAGACTGAGAGAGACATGGTAGTACCGTGTTGAAGAGACAATCATATACTCTGGCTATCTTGACATGGTAGTGCGTATTATTCCTCATCACCTTTATACGTGATTATATATTAAAAAAATCTCTTGCATATAAACATGGACGTAGAGAATATTCACGTAGTTATTTTGGGCCAATAATTATTCATGGCCAACTTCTATTAATTCATCATCAGCGAATGAATCTAGATAGCCAGAATCAGCATACGTATTGGGGGTCGTCATCAGCAATTCAGTATATATCACCTATATATGTTCTTCGCCATTGTTAAGCAATGCAAAGCAGCGTTTTTTGTCAGGGTCGGCAGACGACTCTCGGTCAAAAGCCCCTGTGAATCCGCCCCTGATTGGATTGTATTATACTAGTATGGCGGCGCGTGCATTCGCGCGCCCGTGGCTTCAGACTGGTTTATTTTTGGGCCGGATACTTTAGTAGGATTTATGTAGAATTTACATAAGGCAAATATAGTTTCATATACAACTGGAACGATACGATTTCATAGCAACAGTTCGAACTGACACATCCATAGTATGTGGTAGTCTTAGCGGAGTCTACAGCAGGGAAAGTCGTTAGTAGGATGTATCTAGGTTCTATAGACATCGAATATGTTCCCATAGCTAATACTACATAGAAGCTGATGCATCATAGCCTGATGCATGTACCACAGAAGTCGATGCATCGTACTCTGATAATTTACATATAGGTTTTATTTCTTTGAACGACAGTTCTTCGTAGGACGCAAAAGCTTGTTACATGTCGGCAATAGTGCGGCAGCACCTATATGGAACAATAAAGGAAGAATGTTTAGTATTTAAAACTAACTGGCGTGAGACAATGTATTGTGTATGTCTATGTTCAGAACCAAGTCAGTTATGTGATAAGAGTTGGCTAGGAAGACCTTATCTTTTTTGTTGTTTATTGGTACATATTAGTCAGATGGTGTTTGGAGAATGTTACCTGTTGTGTACCAGAGACGCTCCTTCACCTCTGTGAGTCGCTACGTGCATCATCTTCCTGGTGTATTTTTTCTGCCTGGGAAAAAACCATTCAGCACTATACTCGGTTTCTATGTCTAGAGGTTGCATGTCAACATGTTTGGACATAAAAAGATGGTAAGCTAAAATTCTTGAAAGTATACTTTTTTGATTCCTTGGCACGCTGTTCTTCTTCTGTCTCTGTAGTTTCGGCCGAATCGGCGTGGCCGAAGAGGTTCTTGCAAGCACCTGTCCGTCTTGTTGGTGACCTTACATAAATTGGAATTGTGCACTGGTTACGTACACTTTCTGTAAGCAGTATATATGTATTTATCTATTACGGAGTTTTGGCGAACATACTAATCGCATGTTCTGATTTAAGCTGAGCACCTCTACATGAGCCCATAAGCGTGAGGTGATTATAGCGGCACTGATGACATCCTGTTTCGTACCTCCTTCAACCATAGGTAAGATCTGCCTGAGGTCCCCTCCCAGTACGACAACCTTACCACCAAATGGAATATCTGCAGCCTCAGGTTTTTTTTACTTTTTCTATGTCACGTAATGTGCGGTCTAATGCTTCAAAACATTTTCTATTAGCCATAAGGGCTTCGTCCCAAATAATAAGGCTTGTAAGTTCAATAAGCTCTGAAAGCATGGTGCCCCTGCTAACATCACAGATCATATCATCCTCTACTTCATAAGTATTTTGAATCTTGAATGAGCAAATTCGTCCCCCCAGTAAGAGTAAGCGCCACTACCCCGGAAGATGCCACAGAAGAACAATTTTTTGTGTCCTCTGAGATAGCTTACTATTCGATTCCATAAATATGTTTTACCAGTTCCCCAGATCCTCGATACAAAGAAAAAGCCGGGCTCGTTCTGTTGCACTCTGTGGACTATTTTATAGAAGGCGTTTCTCTGATCTTCATTAAGGAAAGCAGTTGGATTGTTCATGTCAATCAATGGATCAACAGGATATGATAGCTCTTCTTCGACAAGCCGATTGTGTTGAACATGATATTCAAAGATGTGTCTTTGGAGGTAAGCTGAAATCAGCTATGTTCCTACCACTCTGAGAAAAAAGAGTGGAAAGTTCATCTAGAAGGTAATCCCTAGCTACTGAATCAGGCAACACATAATTAGGATCACCAATCATATCTCTGTACTGGTAGATGATATTGTCGGCTAGATGGCGCCAAATTTTCTCAAAGAAAGTGTTTTCATCACCAACTTCGCAGAACAGTATCATTGTTACAAATAAGCTACGGTTATGTGAAGTAGCCCAAGTCACGCCTCATCAAAAGCGTTATACCACTCGATCATCACCAAGAAGGCTGCATGGACTTGCACGCCTCTTTGAATGTACGATGATATGTTCGGTTGTGGAATTTTAGATGTTCATAGCTTGTTGCACCCTTAACTGTTAGCAGCAACATGCGAAGGTAGTACCGATCCCCAGCTGATGGGTGTACATAGTGAAGACGGCCTATCTTACCTATCTCTTTGATCCCATATCCATTTCGAAGGAAACTCAGGATAGGTCAATGCTCTAGCTTCAGGAAAAAGCTCGTTGCACACAAACCACTAAGTTAACATCGTTCTTTTCAAAAACTCGGAAGATACTAACCTATCCATCTTTGCTCTAGCACTAAAAGTTATGAAATTCTCGTTTGGAAGATGGACATGCATTCTTTCTACTGCTGGATAGTGTCTATGAATATCATATCCAAACATTCTCCAACATGCATCTTGCTCATAGATATATCTACAATCAATATATTCTTTTACCTCATTTATAGTCTTTGTTCCATCATCATACGGCGCTTGCTGGCCTCTCTTGACTCTCTGTAGATAAGCCTTGCTACAATCTGCTCCTTTGGTTACATACTTGAAGAGGTACTTGATGAATGTAGTTTTATTGCACCACTCAACATTGATGTGTGCCTGATATTTTTTAAGGAGGAACATGTTATATGGAACAACCCATCTATTATCCATTTGGAGGCCTCCTTTGCAAACAAAGATATTGTTCTCGTCTCTCTGCATACACAAAGAAAGCCAATAGAACTAATCAGTAGTTGCAGTCGGGTATGGTTTGGGAAAATGATTGGAACACTTATTGTTCTTCATGCATGGACACCTAGGATTGTTTTTACCGCAGGTCCATGTATCATGTGCTCTCAACAACAAGAGCATAGCCTAGCAGATCATTTCTTGATCGTGCACTTCTGCGAGACACATATTTGTCTATCATTGCGTGAAGTTGGATCGGATGTATCTCTTGAAGTCCAAAGGATTATGTGTGCATGTGGAAGTCCGCGTTTCTAGAACTCTACAGTGTGGAGCACTGCATTTTAATAGGAAATATTTAGGATCTGGAAGCGATAGTAGACAAATGGACATAGATAGAAAGGATGGTTTTGATGTATGTAGATGAATATACCTACGCTGCAAGGGCCAAAGGGTGTACCACATCTAATATCATGCAGAAGTTCTTCTAACTTGATGTTGAACACTCTGACAACTATATCATTCCTATCACTTGGCCTCTGTCCAGGCTCAAAGATAGCCTCAAAAATCTCTAACCATTTAGGATTACATGTAAATGTAACGAAGAAATCAGGGGGACCATATTCTCGGCAGATAGCTATACCATCATGATAATTTTGTATCATATAACGTCTACCGCCTATTTTGTATCATATAACGTCTACCGCCTGTATATGATGTCGGTAACACGGTCATTTTCCCAACCTCACTTCCTTCTTGGGAACCTCTGCTAATAGCATCATAGATTCCTTGAATACTTTCCATCCTGATATCAACCTGATGATCCACTATATATTTCAGTCTATTTTCATCGACGCAGGCCCGGGCATCAACCTTGGCCTGACATGACAATGGCCCATAACATAAATAAGGATTGGGCTCATTTTTTCTATAGTGGAACATGTAGCAGTAGTAATCTTGCATGGTTAGCTTTACATGAGCATTCTGTCTTTGATCGAGTGACACCAAGTATATAAAATACCGGTCTCAAACCACGTTCAAATATGGAAACAACAGAAGATACTTTGAAGCGCCATGAAAGCGGGATGCAAAGCGTAGATTTGAGCTAGATCTCCCATCAAGTCGCACAATAATGTCCCGCTCAAATTCTTCACATTAAAATCACCAACTACAAGCATGGCCAATTGATCTCAGAGTTGGTAAAGCTATCTTCGAGGCGGATCTCCGTCTTTTGGACCAACAATGCGAATGACAAAATCTTCAGCCTCATTGTCTGCCAATCTATCCCTGGCCATTCTAAACTGCTTTGCAAACAAATTATGTTTATCCAACATACTAACTAAAGACTGTACAAGAGTAGGATCTAGATCTGATGCTGTTGTGTCTTCATGGTCTAATGAGGCAATTCTGTTCTCAACCTTGGCTGATGTATCATACACATAGAGCTGAATAAATTTTGGAGGGCGACCATGTGGAGGTATCAAAGAGCCGATGCGGTGATGAATCAGTCCACAAATTTTAAAAACCGGAGGACCCCTCGCATCATTCATGGTTCGATCTATATTGGCTCCCATAGAGGTGAATGCAAGAAGACAATTGTAGCGTCTTATATTCTTCATAAACTTGGTAGAGACCGATTCTCCATCAAATCTTGCCAAAGACGCTAAGGGTTCAGGCCTAGGTAGGAAGGGAGGAATAACAACTCTGCCTCCTTTACAGCACTTGTTGTAAATAAGTGATCCAGAAGAGGTGCGTGCTTCTTTGCCAACACTTTCAGCATTCCAGAAAATGGCGTGGCAGTTAGAACACTGCTGTGCAGGTGGTCCATGGTATGATCTCCCAGGATAAGAAACTGGTTTATGCACATTTAAGAGAGAGTTAAACATGGATGAGGTAGATACCCGGAGGTAGGTCTGTTGATGATGGAAAAGATAGATGCAGCATACGAAGGTACAGGCTTTACCTTTAAGGGCTTCTACGAAATCATCATCGAACTGAGCACACTCTAAGTTAGCACTACATCATTTGAAGTCGCACTGTATACGGTGGTATAGGACTGAACCATATTGTAGGCCAAAGGCATGAAGACATCATTTGCTATACAATCTGCTGAAGTACCTCTCCAAACACGACGATGCTGGTTTAGGAGCTTTCTCCTCTCGCCTACATTCTTGTTGGATCGGGACTCGTAATGCGACATGAGGAGTTATTTCCTGGTCGGCGACGTAATAGATAAGAAGAAGATTCATGCAATATTCTTGCCTCATATGGGAGTATACACAAGAGGCTACATACGTGGTCTTGCACGGCGGGACCTCGGCTGTGTGGCGGCGAAGAGAGTGCCTATATCCACCGAAGCATCCACTGAGTAATATAGGTAGGCACTGTTAGATATCGTAATACAGCAAAATAGTGAGGCCACTGAATATAGCAACTGTCACTGAAAACCTAAATATGTAAGCAAAATAGAGCACACGCTTTACATACGTGGTTGCTTTGAAGCACCATACCGGTTTAGGTATTCCATACACGACGAAGGTCATGCATCTTACCATGGACATAAAACAATGAAACCATTTTTTTGGGGAAAAAAACACTTGGAAAAAATAGCACGTGGTGTTTATGGACCGTTAACATACACTGGATAACCCAGAATAACAGCGCACAAACAATCTGATAGTAACAGAGAGCTGCTATAACGCATTCTTTGATGCACCTTTTGTTTGTGCTGTACCTGATTCTATAACAGTATAATGTACCGAGTACGATACACATGAGTCTGTTAACATGCACTGGATAATCCAGAAAAAACAGCACACAGAGAAGCCGCTAGTACCAGAGAGCTGGCGTAATGGATTACGTGACGTGCATTTTGGCTCTATTCTAGTTGGTTGTATAAGAGCGTAATGTAGGGAATACGACAGGCATGAGTAATGGAGAACGCAAAACATCAATATATGAAAAGGCAAGTGCAGGCACATGCACAAATCTAGATGTATAGGCAGGGTGGATTCATGCAGTAAGAGTGGTAGAAGCACGATAAGAGCAAAAACGACTATATGAAGACGAAAACTGAAATCGGAGTGTATAGTGCAGAAATAACAAAAAACAATTACATAAAGATGAGAAGTAAAATACGGGTGTATAAACAGACCGATGCTGATTTAGGCGTAACTGAAGTCACCTCATGTACCATTTTCATAATTAATTGTGCGATGCGTACAATGGAAGGAGGAAAAATACATAAAGCCGAAAAGAAATTGTAAACCTACAAACATGCTGACACTCAATCGCGCGACAGCACGATGAGTTCATCTAACACCTGTTGCGCGAACGCTGTAACAGCCGACAACGATCTAATATCGTTGCTGGTCGCTGCAACGACCAACCTAGCAAGCTGAGCTCCTCTATTTGCAACGCAGAATAGATGGCGAGCTAGATCCCTATATAATTGAAGCCCATGGACACTATAATCAATAAGAACAAATCCATATATCCCCTGTAGAACTACAAGAGCCTACAATGCTGCTACTTCGTAGGCCACGGCAGGATCCACAGCAGGCTCAGCCCAGAAAAAGAGTGCTGTTGAGGCTCCCTAGACCATACCGGGGGTCAATTCAACCTCTATACCATATATATCTTTCCCATCCTGTACCACCTCATGTATATAGGATACATAAGGTAGGCAGCACCGGTGAGCAACCTCTTGCAACATAGCTACGTAGGACAAATTGATCAAAAACATATCTACCACACCGAGCGAAAGTAGCAGTCCAAATGTGGGCAATTTTTTTGTGTTGCCGCCTCTGTATGGAAGGCACAAATATATAGGGCCGTTTAAAACCAGAGGTTAATTTTAAAATCAGTTTGCAAGACCCTTTTTTTGCAAATAAAAGACAACCGCCGATCTTGGACCAGTTCCCAGAACCGTACGCGTCCTTTGAATGATTTTGCAAACGGCAAAGAAGAGCAAAGGAATATCAGTTTCATAACATAGCACAAACAATGAGAAAACAAAGCAACATATATACTAAACAAAGCATCTAGTACCTGGAAGCGAAGATAGTCCAATAAGAGTGTATCTCAGTTATGAAGATATCCAATTGAGCACCAGGAGCAACAATCGCAGCAATGTTCGGCCAACGACACCTTTGAACAACAACGATGCGAACCTGCGTCAAACAGTTTTGAGACCAAGCCATCAGAACCAAGGAAAGCAACAGATCTATCTATAAGTAAACATAGCAGAACAGATATAAACAACCCGCATTAGGTTTCTTACCAGTGGGAGGAGGCAGCACTGGGGAAGCCGACGAGCACGGCCTCGGTGAGATACAGCCGTGAGCCTCGCCACAACCGCCGGAGGAGGCACCTAGGGTTTCGTGGATTGGCTACAAACCGCCAGGAGGAGGCAGCGCACGGGGATCCGCCGCCGCGGCCACCGGCGAGGCCGACCCGCGCCGCTCCGTGACCGGGACGGCCACCAGCGGGCCTGACGGGGCTGGCCGCTGCACCGCGTGCCGCGAGCGCCGGCGCTCCGCCCGCGTCGGGGTAGGAGAGAGACGGGAGCGAGAGAGAGGAAGCGATGAGGCAGCCTGTACGGGAGTAGTCGAGATTTAGTTGAGAAGGGTCGGGAAGGAGAATCAGGAGCTGGGTATTTATTCTGTTTTCCTGGATTCTCATTAGGAGGCCAGCAAGATAAATAGAAGTAGCTGAAAAGCTGCAGGTGGCAAGTAAAAGCTGAAGAAGCCGATCCCTGTAAAACCTGATTCAGCAAATCTCATCCATCAAATGGCAGATCCGACGGAGGCCGGAATTCCGGGCGACGTGGACGGAGGTTCCGCTCGAGGAGCAGGGCAGGCTTGTGTGGGTAAATTCCACTATCTCTCATTTGATTACAGGTACGTATTTAGCGCTAAGATATATATGTTAACCGCCTCTACGCTCACACGGCGCATTATAATATTTTTCTGATCCCCCAAGCCAACAAGTGGCTCAGCTAGTCAGCGCTCACTATCTCTCTCGCCCACCACGCTTAGGCCTCGTTTAGTTTCTCCTCCAAAAGTTTACTCCATATCCCATTAAATATTTGGATATATGTATGGAGTGTTAAATATAGACTAGAAAAATAACTAATTATACAGATTGCAACTAATTTACGAAGCCTAATTAGTCTATGATTTGACAGCGTGGTGCTACAGTAACACATGTGCTAATGACTGATTAATTAAGCTTAAAAAATTTGTTTCGCGGATTACTGACGGATTCTGTAAATTGTTTTTTTATTAGTATCCGAACACCCCATACGACACCTCCATATGACACCCGATGTGACACCCCAAAACTTTCCGCCCTGGATTTAAACAAGGCTTGGACCTCGCTCGCACTATAAATATAAATATAGCTCCCCAGCACTCCCTCCTTCCTTGGTGCTCACCACCTTCTCTATCATCCTTTTTGCACTCACCGTCCACCTTACACACACACAATGGCGTTGGTCGTGACATGCCCTCTTTCTCTAGTCCTCGCCGTCGTTGCCGCTTGAACTTATCAGCCTGGCTTATCAGGCATGAAATAATATTTTTTCCCACAAGAAATCAGTTTCAACCGGCTTATCAGCTGTAGAATCCATCAGCCGAACAATGGGTAAACAACAGCTGATGATCGATGTCATAGTGTTTATTCATGTCCATTCACATGCATACTCATACCGGTGGTCTCTTGATTTCTGTTGATGGTCAAATTTGACATCATGTGCATATTTGGGTCTAACGGTTTTGTCAAGAATTTTATTTCAGCAGATACGTGAAGCCGCTGCCCCATTCGGCTTACCCAAAATTGGCACTATTTAACTTATTTTTTCAGACGGAACAATATTTTTCTCTCACAACAATTCAGCCAGCCAAGTTTCAGCGAGCCGAACGGTGCCGCTGTTGATAATAAATATGTCTGGCGGTTCCATCCATCATGACTTCAGGAGTTTCTTGGACGTCGGCAGGAGTCAACACGAATCCAGGTGTAACCAGACCAGGAGACGAATTTGGAAGATTAATGCAGGTGCATATGCATGCAGCAGGTTTTGGTTCGGACTCAGCAAGCATGGCGTGATGATTACTAAAAGGAGATAAAGATGGAAGGTCAATCCATCCAAGGCGTGAACAAGTTGATTATTGAGACTTTACAAGTGCAGCATGCATGTCGTGGCAAATAGAAAGAGATTATACGTATGCATGCAAGGCACGGCTTGCTTTTGGAAAGCACATATACATGTATGTGTCGGGTTTCAAGAGCTCTCTTGTCGGCGTGTCTTGCGTATCGCGCTCCCGACGAGACTCCCCTTGCGACGTGTCTTGCACATCGCGCTCGTCACCGGGGGCACACGTGACGTGTTTGTGTGCGAACACACTTTTTAGCCACTTCGCTGGGGATCGAAGAAAATAAAGTTACATCTACACTGCCGTTGTCCATCATGTCCGGCGGCACCGAGATCCCAAAGCCCAGTGATATCAGCAAGGACAACATCGTCAAGCCTAGCTTTGATGAATTGTCTGAAGAGCATCGCCAAGCTTATGAGGCATACAATAAGAAACGTGATGAGGAAGAGATGGATAGGTTCCTCGCCAACTTCAACAAAGATCGTCAAGGCAACATCACAGCAGTTGGCGACATCACGTTCCCTCCTCTACACAGCAAGGAAAAGGTAAACATCCCTATAAGTGAACCTTTTACACCTGAACAAGTAGCTGTTCTTAATTATTATATCACTGAGGGGAACAAACTTGCATGCCAACACTTTTCAGAGACCATCAATGCTAAAAATAATACACCTACATCATCTATTGGTCATATTGGTACATCTGCTAGTGTAGAAAACCCAAAAACAACAGCGCCAATTAATTCATCGGCAACTGAAACGCCAACAAAACAACCCCAATTTGGCATGCCGATGAATTTCTTTCCTGGGCAACAAGCTAAAGCTGGAGGTGGGTTGATGGTAGTGCCTACATATCCTGAACCTATTATGAGCATACCACCTTTCGGAACATCGGCAACAAACACGAGCATACCAAGGTCCCTGCCACAGTTTGTTTCGTCGCCGATGCCACAATTACAGACTACAATAGTAACTAGCAGCCCTGCAATTACATCGCCACCACCGTATGTAGCTTCGGCCAATATGGAAGAAGCTTTAGCTAAGATGAAAGATGATCTACATAAAATGTTTGTCGAGTCCTTCGGAATTGAGCCGAAGGTTAGAGGACGTACCTATCAAAAGCCATACCCATCCTACTTTGATGCTATTGCTTATCCTCAAGGTTATAAAGTTCCTGGATTTTCTAAATTTAATGGTGAGGATAGCAAAACCACATGGGAGCACGTTACTCAATATCTTGCTCAACTATAGGTGAAGCGGGTTCTATGGATGAGCTGAAAGTTCGTTTATTTCCTTTGTCTTTAACTGTTACAGCTTTTTCATAGTTTCCTATTACTATATGGTCGCAGCTAGAATAAAAATTTCATGATCATTTCAGCATAAGTATCAGCATAAGCCAAATTTCAGCATAAGCGAACAGTGAGACGGACTTATCCTAGAAGAAAAGGAGAAGGAATCCTAATCCTAGTCTATTTGTATGTGAGCTCTTACAAAACTCTTAGACCTTGGCAGGGCTATATATACGTGGGAGCTCTATGTTGTAATGACCAATATTCAAAGAAATAAAGAATAGTCTCCCTATCTTGTGTCTATTTATTCTCTACTTTCATCTACTATGTTGCTCGTGTCGACGTCCCGCCACGACTACTTCGATGACATCGACATCCCCGATGTTGTTAGTGAAACGGATCTGCTACCTCAAACTGCGACTAATCTGCATGGCATCGACATGCATCGTCCTTGTCAAGCAGACATACAATGCCAAACGTCATACATGGTATGTATCTACTAACCATTATCCTATGCGGTAGATGAGGTAAATTAAATTGGCATCCTCCACCAGGTATGAAAAAACCTAGTGCATATGCATCTAATATATACATGTACGTTACCCGTGTACAATCGCATACGTACATGGTATGGGGCTTGCATCCCGTCGAAACTCGTAGTGCCATCTTAACCGTTCCTGTATGAACAACCAGCTAGGAAACACACACGCTGCTGCACAGCAAGACAACATGATCATAAAAAGTTACGGCTACATGATCTGTCTTCAGAACTGTCCACCCGCGCTACTACATCAATTGTAGCTTCGACCTGTAGTCATTAGATCCGACGATTTTCACCGATCAGTAAGTTGTGTAGGTGTTTTTACCACCGACGAGTAAATTTGTATTTACGCGTCTAACTCGAATAGTGTGCTCGGAGGACATAAGGGTTTATACTGGTTCGGGCGGAACGTCCGCTACGTCCAGGTCGCTGCTGCTCGTGTTACCGGCACTTGGTTTGTAGTAGGGGTTACAAACAGACGAGAGAGGAAGATGATCCTAAGTCTCTGGTGGAAGGAGTGAACAGGTGCTGAAAGCTCGCTTGTCGCTCAGCCATGTGCTCGTGTCGTGCTCTTGTGTTCAGATCCCTCTTTCATGGGGCGCCATACTTTCCCTTTTATAGGCAAAGAGAAAGCGCGTGTTACAGAGGAGGAAAAGGAGAAGAACGAGAGAGAAGAAGGTTTCCAGGGTTGCCGGGTCCTTCTTCTCCTTCATACGGGTCCCGTCGATCCTGTAGATGTCAACAGGGACGGCTCCATGTCGTGGCCCTGTTCATCACTAGCGCCATGCGCAGGCGTCATCTGCCGGTCATGGCGTTCCACTCCGTCCCGGCGGACGTCGTGGTGAACTGACGCGCCTATCAGCGTCCGTACGAGGATTAGGCAGAACAACACTAGCACGCCCGACACTATTCTTGATGTGAATCCCCAGGTATGTCCCGTCATGGCCATGGGTTACATCGAGGCGTGCTAGCCTCTTCCCTGGGGTCAAAGTTTTGACCTAGGCCCATACGCTTGGACCTGGAGTGGTTAGCGGCGGTATGGGTTCCCGTTGGACGAGACGGAACCCACGTCCTCGAGGTCGGGCGAGACGGAGCCCGATACCTTGGGCGAGACGGAACCCACGTGCTTGGGGTCGGGCGAGACGGAGCCCATGACTTTGGGCGAGACGGAACCCGCGTCCTTGAGGTCAGGCGAGACGGAGCATGTGGCCTTGAGGTCGGGCGAGACGGAGCCCGCGACCTTGGGCGAGATGTAACCCGCGTCCTTGGGGTCAGGCTAGACGGAACTCGCACCCAAGGGGTTGGGTGAGACAAAGCCCGTGGCCTTGAGCGAGACAGAACCCACATCCTTGGGGTCGGGCGAGACGGAGCCCGTGACCTTGAGGTCGGGCGAGATAGAGCCCATGACCTTGGGCAAGATGAAACCCGCGTCCTTGGGGTCGGGCGAGACGGAGCCCGTGGCCTTGGTCAAGACGAAACCCACATCCTTGGGGTCGGGCGAGACGGAGCCCGCACCCAAGGGGTCGGGCGAGACGGAGGCCGTGGCCTTGGGCAAGATAGAACCTGCGTCCTTGGGGTCGGGCAAGACGGAGGTCATACCCAAGGGGTCGGTCGAGACGGAGCCCGCACCCAAGAGGACGGGTGAAACGGAGCCCGCGGCCTTGAGGTCGGGCGAGACGGAGCCCGTGTCCTTGGGGTCGGGCAAGACCTTTTAATACGTCTAGAGCCATCCGGGGAAGTCAGTGTGGGCGCTAACTTCCTTGCTTTGGGTATGCCTAATATCGATACCCGACAGTAGCCTCCGAGCCTGCGGAGGAGTAGAATACTCCTTTGGAGGTTTTTTTTGGATGGGAGGACTCTGAGGGCCTTGGCCTTCTTTTTGTAGCCCACGGTGTGTCCTGGTAGGACGGTGATTCCCTTTTATTGCGATCGGTCTTCTTAGGGGCATGTAACCGTAGGATTCGGGAGGTCGGAAAGATTTTTCTTGATTCCGGTCCCCTAGGATCCGATCGGTCCGTCGTGGTACTACGACCGCGCGTCTGGTCTCCTTGCGAGTCCAACTTCCCTCGAGCCCCTGCGCATAGCAGGGGTCCGGTCGAGGGTTGGCTCATCTTTATGAACGTCATCCCTCAAGCGTTTTTTCGATAAAACGGTGGGGCTAAACCGTGCCACATTTTTCCTCGATGGACGAAACATAGTGCTCGGTGAGCTGTTAACAGGCTAGTCTGAGTGGGGACCCGGCTTCTTGTTCATTGGGGTCCGACATGGGTCAGCTGGTGACTGACTCTAGACTCTTGGCGGCCAATCCATATAGTTCTTGGATCCGTTCGGCCGGTCCCAAGGGCTCATTGCATTTCTTCGAGGAAAAACCATGGACGGGGAACCGACCAAGAGTCGAATGTGGGCCAGGGTGCCCATGACGCTCGTGCGCCCGGGTACTAGCCGCTAGTGGGCCCATCCCTTTCCACTCCTCGCTCTAAGGGTGTACCGGAGCGGCTGTGAACCTGTCGGTGGGCCAGCCTTCGAACTCCTTGTCCTGAATAGGCCGTAGGAGCATTTTTAGCTCTGTTCCCTCCTTACCTACGACGGTTCTTGGCCCATCGACCGGGCAAACAATCATCCGACGTGTCCTTCGAGGGCGTGACCAAAGATATTGTGCGCACGATCTTCGGAGGGAGGTGACGTGACGCGGCGTAGCAGGCATGTGAACCAAGGTGGACGGTTCACCTTCTTGCCCCGCTCCGTCCTATAAATAGCGGCCTCCCCCTTCACATTTCTACATACCAAAACCATAGCCTTACCTTCTCCGTTTGTCCATCACCGCCATTCGGATCTGTCGTGCTTGCTAATCCACCACCGGAGCCCTAGATCTGTAGCTTCTGCTTCTCTACCGCCACCTTTGCTTCTCCACAGCCGCCTCCATCCCCCATGGATTTGTGGTACCGCTCTGATGTTACCCATGCGCGCATGGAGGGCCTTGTCAAGCATGGTCTTCTCCGTGGGAGGACCAATGTGGTGGAGTGGCTTGTGCCCGGCCGTGAGGATGCGCCGGTGCCGCCCAACGGCTACGTCATCTCCTTCGTGCCCTTGCATGAGCGCGGACTCATGGTTCCTCCCCACCCGTTCTTCTGAGGTCTACTACACCACTATTAGATCGAGCTGCAGCACTTGAACCCTAATGGGATCCAGCACATCGTGGCCTTCATTGTGATGTGCGAGGGGTACCTGGGGATCAAGCCCCACTTCGAGCTGTGGAGATATTTCTTCTCCATCTCCTTGATCAAGAAGAAGGAGAGAGGCTGAGAGACCCCAGTGCCGATGGGATGCGTGGGCATCCACCTCTAGGGGCAGTGGGCGACCGAGTACATGCCCTACCAGCTCTCTAGATCCAACAAGGGGTAGCACTCGCATTGGTTCTACCTAAAGAGCGACCCTGCCGCTCCCTTACCGGTCTTCTCCGGGCGCCTGGTCGAAGAGGTACCGTTGTCATGGCCATGGGGGCCACCTATCAAGGAGAAGAAGAGGATGCGCGACCTCCTTGAGGTCGCATTCCTGATGACCCACGGCCTCTGCAGGGCCGGCATCATCGGGGGTATCACGCGAGGAGGGTGGCGCCGCTGATGGCACGTGTCCTCCCGCTGTACGGGATGATGCCCGGTGCGTAGCTTGTCGGGACGACCCTCACCCAGGGGCTGCTCCATGATAGCGAGGTCACGCAGCGCATCAAGGAGACCACGAGGGAGGCCGATGCCGTGTTCCTAATCCTAGGGCATCCTAGGATGTGGCCGGACGTGGGCTTCATCGAGCTGTCGGTGGGTTCGTCTTCCGAGACTCTGCCTCGCCGCTGACAGAGCACGCGTCCATGAGGGAGGCAAACCATGCCGCGGATGAACAAAGAAAGAAGAAGAAGGACAACGAGAAGAAGAAACGGTGGTCAAAGCAGCGAGCAAAGCTGTAGCGAGGGAAGCGACGTCAAGGTTCGTCGGAAGAAGAGGAGGAAGAAGAAGAGGAGGAGAAGGAGGAGGATGACGGCTCTGGGTCGCCCGTCTCGTGCGATGATCTGGCCACCAGGGATGAGGACCCGCCTTTGTTGTAGCGTGGCCTTCCTGTGGCATGCCATAGGACAGGAGGGGGAGGATGCGCCCCTAGAGCCGGCGGAATCAAAATGCCCTGCCCCATCCAGACCTTCGACGGCGGCCTCAGAACCGGCAGAATCAGGCCACCTTGCCTTGTCTGGGCCTTTGACGGCGACCCTAGAGCCAGCGAAAATAGGTCACCCACTCAGTCTGAGCCCTCGGCGGTGCCTCCGGAGTCGGTGGGAGGCGGCCGTTCTGATTCGTCCGAGCCCTTTGAGCCGAGGGAGGGCTCAAAGCGACAATGTGCCGACGAGGAGCAGACGAGGTCAAGCAAGCTGGCCCCAAAACATCCTCGATGATGGCGTCAGGGTGAGTCAAGAGTTTTTTTGTCCTTTTGTCCTAACGAATTTTTGCCGCAAACTGACCGCCATGTCCCTTGCAGCGTCGGAGGACATGGGGCTCTCCTGCTCCGCGCTGGTGGTGAGCGTGAGTGGCATTGGGGCGGCCATGACATCGACCGGGGAGGTGCAGCCGATGGCTGCATTCATCGGAGAGCAGGCGGAGGAGGGCACGTCTAGGGCGTCCGTGGCGGGCGCGGCACGGCCGATCGTGTCCTTGATGTCGCAGGCGAAGGTGGCATGGCCGAAGCCGTCATCCGTGCAGGTGGCCATGTTCATGGTGGGGTGGACGGAAGGGGGCGTAGCCAAGGCATCCTTGGTGGATGTGCGCGACATGGCAGGCCTTTGTGTCCATGTCACGCGCCCCCTCTATCACTAGAGGAGCCGCTCTAGAGGTGCTGCCGCTGCAAGAGAGGTCGACATCGCTTGAGGTTGGCACAGGGACATCCCGGTCTCTGGTCCGGGTGGCTGCCCTCAATGCCACAGCAGAGGAGAGGGAATGGGGGAGTGTCCACATGGAGGTTGGGGAAGTGGTTCATGCCCTGACCACCATGCCGAGCTCGATGCGTGACATTGTCGCCCTGGTTGGCCTGGTATGATATGACCTTACTTCCGACCCTCATGTTCTCTTTCCACGTCTCTAAGTCTTGTCTTCTTCGTAGATCCTTATGGCCCGTTGCTAGGAGAAGTCCTAGTTCCTTGCTGAGGAGACACGGCGTAGTGAGGGGCTGGCTGCACAGCTCGCTGTCGCCCGTCAGGAGGTGGCTGAGCTTGCCCCTATCGCCTGAGAGGTGGCCGACCTCTGAGTCAGGGAGAAGGATGCTCGTGACGATGCCCATGAGGCTGAGGAGAAGATCGTGGCCCTGATTGAGAGGGTACGCATAGATGCCATGGAGGTCGAGCGGCTATGGAAGGAGCAGGACGATTTGCTCCAGACCGTAGAGGAGCTCCGCACGGGGATTGACCTGGCTCGCCAGGAGCGCACCGACGCTCAGCAGCGGATCGACCACCTCGATGATGAGCTTTAGGGGGAGAGGGACCTGAAGGTTGTAGCCGAGGGCTTGTCCTCTGGGCTCACTGTGGAGGTTGGTCAACGCTAAGAAGAGGTCCGGCGCCTGGAGGCCGAGGTGACCCGGTAGCGCTATGGGGTGCGCAGGCTTCGGGCGGGGATGTGAATGGTAAGTCTCTGGTTTCCCTTGTTGTCTTTCTCCCTAGAATCCATGGTAAGCCTGACGATACGGTGACTTAGGCAGGTCTCGATGACAAGCTCAGAGCGGAGGTGGTGAAGAGCCATGGCCTAGAGAAGGAGCTCAGCGAGACGAAGGACACCCTCTAGAAGGAGAGTGACGAACATGACAACCTACGTGTCGCCATCTAGCTGGTCTACAATGAGCTCGAGCTAGCTCCAGAGCAGGAGATAAGCTCGCTCGTAGTTCGCGCCACCCGGATCACAGACAGAGCACGTGATATGGCAAGGGGCGCGCTTTGATTTGGCATTCACCTATCATTTATGACGATGAGCATCGATCTAGCGACGATGAGCCAAGGCTTCGCACCCATCTATACCGACGCCGAGCTGGATGACATCGTGAAGGAGGTGCCCCCCTAGCGTATGACCTTTCTGCCAAGATAGAAGATGAAATCACCCCCCGAGGGATTACTTTAGTCAGATAGGTCAGGCGACTCATTTGTAATAAGCGGACAAGTTCCAACCCTTTTGTTTCATTTAAACAAGCTTGTTCTTTTGTTTCGGTTGAACAAATTTGTTCTTTCTCCCTTTTTATGTGTAAAAAGAGTTAATGTGTTCTGACCCTTCCTATTGTTAAGACTGTAGAGCTCAAGGTGTGGGCGAAAAACTCTAATCACGCTGGTAAGCAAGAGTGCCGTAGCTGCTGGGGTGTAGGTTTCTTGCAGTCCCACCAGTTTTACTCGGCATTCATTTCCACAAACCTTGCCTCTAGGTTTTTAATGTGAGAAAGGGTTAGGTACGGCGACTGTTTTAGAATGGATATATATATATATATATACCCTCATTAGCCCCCGAGTGAGGCCCGATCCCTCATCGTTGCCGGGGTCAGGTTTCACTAAAGATCGAGGAGACGATAACGAAACTGGTAAGAGAAAGCGTTTTTTGTTTCAGAAATGTTATTCTTAGTTTTGTATGTACCCCTCCCTAGGATCCGAGCCATCATCCTACGACCATGCATTTGGTCTCCTTGCGAGTTGAACTTTCCTCAAGGCCCCATGCATTGTAGGGATCCGGTCGTGGGGTTAGCTCGTCTTTGTGATCGTCATCCCTCAAGCATTTTTTCGATAAAATGGAGGGTCTAAGCCGTGCCACATTTTTCCTCGATGGATGAAACATGGTGCTCGGTGAGCTGTTAACAGGCTAGTCTGAGTGGGGCCCCGGCTTCCCGTTCACGGGGGTTCGGCATGGGTCAGCTGGTGACTGACTCCAGATTCTCAGTGTCCAATCCATATAGTTCTCGGTTCCATTCGACCGGTCCCAAGGGTTCGTTACCTTTCTTTGAGGAAAAACCATAGACTGGGAACCGACCAAGACTCGAATGTGGGTCGAGATGCCCACGGTGCTCGTGCGCCCTGGTACCAGCTGCTAGTGGGTCCATCCCTTTCCACCCCTCACTCTAACGGTGCCCCGAAGCGGCTGTGAACCCGTCGGAGGGCCAGCCTTCGAACTCCTAGGCCTGAATGGGCTGTAGGAGCATTTTTAGCTCCGTATCCCTCCTTACCTGTGAAGGTTCTCGCGCCTGTCTATGCCAACACCGAGCTGGATGACATTGATAAGGAGGTGGCCCCTTTGGCACATGACTTACCTATCAAGATAGAGGATGAGATCATCCCCCCCAAGAAATTAGTTAGATAGATAAGCCAGGCGATGAACTTGTAATAAGTGGACAAGCTCTTAAATTTTGTTATGGCCAAATAGATTTTTAGCTCTTCTCCCCTTTTTGTATAAAAAGGTTAATGCGTTCCAATCCTTTCCGTCGTTAAGGCTGTAAAGCTCGGGGTGCGGGTGAAAAAACTCTGATCACGCTAGTGAGCAAAAACATCGTAGCCGTTGGGCCGTAGGTTTCTTGCAGTCCGACCAGTTTTACTCAGCATTCGTTTCTGCAACCCTTGCTTCTAGATCTTAACATGAGAAAGGGTCGGGCATAGAGAGTGTCTACCAGATAGATATACTCTTTAATGCGTTTCGACTCTTTCCATAGTTAAGGCTAAAAAGCTCAGGGTGTGGGCAAAACACTCTGATCACGCCAGTGAGCAAAAACGCCGTAGCCACTGGGGCATAAGTTTCTTGCGATCTGACTAGTTTTACTCAGCGTTTGTTTCCACAACCCTTGCTTCTAGATCTTAACATGAGAAAGGGTCTAGCATAGAGAATGTCTACCGGATAGATATGGTCTTATCAGCCCCCGAGTGAGGCTTGACCCCTTGCCATTGTTGTGGTCGGGTGTCACTAAAGATCGAGGAGTCGATAGCGAAACCGATAAGAGAAAGAGTGCGTAGATTAAGGGTAAAAGCGACATAGCTGTTCGATGTTCTAGGCATTGATGAAGACTTCACCGTTGATGGTATTGACCTTATAGGTGCCTGGTCGGAGCACCTCCGCAACGATGTATGATCCCTCCCATGGCGAAGAGAGCTTGTGGTGGTTCTTGTTGCTCTGGATGAGGTGGAGCACCATGTCCCCGACATTGAAGGCCTGACCCCACACTCGACGGTTGTGGTATCGGCACAACACCTGCTAGTACTTGGTCGAGCGGAGGAGGGTAAGATCGCACGCTTCATCTAGCTGGTCCATGGCATCCTCGAGGGATGCCTCGGCTCCCTATTCATCGTACGCCCTGACCCTCGGCTCTCCATAATCGAGGTCAATCGGGAGGATAGCCTCGGAACCGTAGACCATGAAGAATAGCGTGTAGCCGGTGGCCCGGTTGGGGTCGTCCTCAGGCTCTAGAGCACCGCAGGAAGCTCTGCGACCCATTGTCTGCCAAACTTGTTCAACCGGTTGAAGATCCTAAGCTTGAGGCCTTGTAGGACCATGCCATTTGCGTGCTCGACCTGCTCGTTCGTGCGGGGGTGCGCCAAGGTGGCCCAATCGACATGGATGTGGTATTCATCGCAGAATCAGAGGAACTTTTTCCTAGTGAACTACATGCCATTGTCCGTGATAATGGAGTTCAGGACTCCAAAGCGATGGGTGATGTCAAGGTAGAACAACACAGCTTGCTTAGACTTGGTTACGAAGATCGGTCGAGCCTCTATCCACTTTGTAAACTTGTCTACAGTGACAAGAAAGTGCGTATAGCCCTCGGGCTCCCCCTTGAGGGGTCTGACCATATTGAGCCCCAAGACCGTGAATGGCCACATGATGGGGAGCGTTTGGAGTGCTTAGGCCGGTAGGTGGGTCTGTCGAGCGTAGTATTGACACCCTTCATAGGTGTGCACAATCTGTTTAGCGTCGGCTACTGCGGTCGGCTAGTAGAAGCCTTGTCGGAATGTGTTTTCGACCAGGGTCCTAGGTGTGGCATGGTGCCCACAGACCCCACCATGGATATCACTCATCAACTGCTTCCCTTGTTCGATGGTGATGTAGTGCTGTAGGATCCCGGTGTGGCTTCGCCTATAGAGCTCGCCCTCAATAATGACAAAGGCGCGATGTGCAAGCTGTCGAGCCTTCATTTTGTTCATCGACAGTGCCTCATGGAGGAGGTAGTAGAGGTAAAGCGTCCTCCAATCGGCCAGAGGGTCAGGCTCTTTCGCTGGATCCTCCTTAAGCTCCATGACTTCAGGGACGGATGGAGCCGCCGACTGGTTAGCCCTCGAGCCTAGGGCAGGCGGCCCATCACCAGTCTATTCTAGGTCCTCATAGTGGACCGAGGGCTTGTACTGATCGCTGGCGAAGATGCCAATCGGCACTGGCTCTCGGCCGGACACCGTTTTCGCCAGTGTGTCGGCCGCCTCATTGAGACGCCTCGGGATATGATTGAGCTTGAGACCATCGAACTTGTCCTCTAGCTGGCGAACTTCTCGGCAATATGCAGCCATCTTGGTGTTGTGGCAGCTTGATTCTTTCATGACTTGGTCGATGACCAGCTAGGAGTCGCCCTGGACATTGCGCAGGCCATTGATGAGTGCCTCATACTTGGCCACATTATTGGAGGAGAGAAAATGGATGCGAACCATGTACCTCATGCATACCCTGAGGGGTGAAACAAAGACCAGCCCTATGCCGGTGCCATTCTTCATCAATGATCCATCGAAGTACATCGTCCAGTACTCTTGGTCGAGGACTGCTGGCGGCATTTGGATCTCGATCCATTCTGCAACGAAATTAGCCAGCACTTGGAACTTGATGGCCATCCGAGGGGCATATGAAATGCCTTGACCCACAGCTCGAGTGCCCACTTCACGATTCTTCCTATGGCATCCTAGTTTTGGACGACCTCACCGAGAGGGAAGGACATTACGACCATCACCAGATGCAACTTGAAGTAGTGATGCAACTTCCTCTTGGCGATAAGTTCGGCGTACATGAGTTTCTGGATTTAGGGGTAGCGAGTCTTGGAATCGGACAAGACCTCGCTAATAAAGTACATGTGATGCTGCACTTTGAGGGCGTGTCCCTCTTCTTCTCGCTCTACCACTGGGGCAACGCTGACTACTTGCGTGGTGGCCGCAATGTAGAGCAGAAGCGGTTCCCTATCGGTTGGGAGGACCAGGATCGGAGCCTTCATTAGGAGCTGCTTGACCTTGTCAAGTGCCTCCTAGGCCTCGTGCGTCCATTTGAAGCGGTTGGACTTTTTTAGAAGCCGATAGAGGGGGAGACCTCGTTCGTCGAGGTGTGAGATAAAGCGGCTGAGCACGGCGAGGCACCTTGTAACTCATGATACCCCCTTTATGTTCTGGATCGGGCCCATCCTCGTGATGGCCGAGATCTTCTCTGGTTTGGTTTCGATGCCGTGCTTGGAGATGATAAAACCTAGTAGCATACTCCATGGGACCCCGAAAACACACTTCTCAGGGTTGAGTTTGATGCTTAGAGTTTCATGAAGGTCCGCCCTAGGTCGGCTATGACCTGGTCAGTCAGTTTGGATTTGACCACGATGTCGTCGACGTAGGCCTCGACAGTCTGCCCAATGAGATCCCAGAAACACTTGAGCATGCAACATTGATACGTAGCCCTCGCGTTCTTCAGGCCGAATGGCATTGTGACATAGCAGAATGATCCGAATGGGGTGATGAAAGATATTGCGAGCTGGTGAGACTCTTTCATCGCGATTTGATGGAACCCAGAGTACGCATCAAGGAAGCAAAGGGTTTCGCACCCTGAGGTCGAGTCGACTACTTGGTTTATGCATGGCAAAGGAAATGGATCCTTTGGACACGCTTTGTTGAGATCCATGTAGTCAACACACATTCTACATTTCCCACTCTTTTTTCATACAAGAACGGGATTGGCTAACCACTCGGGGTGGTATACTTCCTTGATGAACCCGTCCGCCAGAAGCTTCATGATCTCCTCGCTGATGGCCCTGCGTTTCTGCTCGTCGAAGCGACGTAAGCGCTGCTTCACCGGCTTAGAGCCTGGCCAGATCTTCAAGGCATGCTCGGTGACTTCTCTCAGAATGCCTGGCATGTCTGAGGGTCTCCAAGCAAAGATGTCTCTGTTGGCGCTTTGAGGAAGTCGGCGAGCGCGCTTTCCTATTTGGAGGAAAGTGTGATGCCGATGCACACCACTTTGCCCTTGGAGCCGCTGGGGTCTATGAGGACCTCCTTGGCGCCCTTTATAGGCTCGAAAGACCCGACTGACCGCTTGGGGTCGGGCACTTCTTCGACGACCTCCTCCCTAATGGCCGTAAGCTCTTTGGAGGAGACAATTGCCACGGCGTGTTCGCAGCACTCGACCTCGCACTCGTAGACGCGCTGGAAGGAGGTGCCGATGGTGATGACCCCGTGTGGTACACTGAATTAGTATAATCCTAAAACTAAGTATTTAGTACTTTAGCCCAAGAACTAGAAGTTTATGTCCTACCCTGAATATATTGGTGTACACTGAATGGTACACTAGATATATGGATTTCATGCCTGCACCAATGAATACTAGAAGTATGATTGGATGCTATAGAACATTAAAAATGATTATTCATAGATAATGCATGTAGCAGATTACTACTTGAAGTAATTATGATATGAAAAGGGGAGAGATTTTGGGTAAAGGCATAAGAAAATGTGGGTAATATATATTTAATAGGCATAACCTTCCTAATCTATCTTTAAGTGCATGTATAAGGACTTGAAGTCCTAGCCATGTCCCATCTGGTCGAGTTAACTTTCTTTGCATTGTAGTAATTGCAAGCAAGCTTGTAAGTTTGCATTTTGTTATTATCTATTATGTTGGGTTGAATACCAACATTCCACATTACACTTGAATGTGTACCATTATGTTGTGCTCTCGTCGAGCTGCAACTATCTCCACTCCTGCATGAATATTAGCATAGCAGCTATATTTGTAGCTAGTAGCTACCTTGTACTTCCTTATAATTAGATTGGCTAGCTAGTGTGCTATGTCTATATAGTTTTCGTTGAACTAAGAAATATTTTGCTTTCAATGCATCGCTTGCATAAGCAATCGATTGGTCTAGGGCTAAGTAGCCTAAGATCAGAGGGAGTTGGTTAATCTAAAAGGGCCAATCTGAAATTTGCTAAATGGAGAAGTGACCCACTTGAATGGGCTGAATTATAGTGAAAATTGAGTTAATAGATAAAACACTTAATGATGATTTGGGATTTGTGAAGAAAAGACGTTTGGGGAGTTTTGTATTAATGGCAATTAGAAAATTCTAGAAGAAATTCCATGTGAATTTGAATGTTGCGAATTTATGTATATGAAGTATATGGTCTATTTTTTTATATATATGGTATGAGTACTTGGATCAATTATTTTGGCTAAACAATAAAGAAGCTAGACAATAAAATAGTTTTCTAAACTATGATATGTGCAAATTAGGGGGAGAACATCCCTAAGTTTGTAGGAATGCTGAATATTCTTAAGTGCACTTTATGTGTTCTAGCTCGCTGCATTTAATGAATAATAACCCCCGTGTTTAAATATGTGTGTGAATATTTTCCAATGAACTCCATCATAGAATACATGAATGGGCCTCTGCTTATAGTTGGAGATGCATGAATTTGATTATTTTAAGCCCATGATAGAGGATATCTTTTAAAGTATGCTATTAAAGATCTAATATTGGCATTAAGGGGAGAGAAAGCCTATTTTAAATACCAAATATTATTTCCTCATAAGAAAAATGAACTTATAAGAGTAAAATATTCCTTGAAGCTTGAAGCCAGAATAGTATTATGCACTAAATCAAACAATAGTTTGACTAATCCTCTTGTGAAGCATGAAGCGGAGCATATGCCAGATATTTTCGAAAATGAGAGGAGTAACTTGAAGTTAGAAACTAGAAGTTATGTTTACTAGTAGTAAACTATATGTTGTATACTATCAAGCTAAAATCTATGTGGACGTCTGTGAGTTCTAGTTTAGTGTATACTTGTTAAATAAAATAAGAACAAACTCCTCAATTCTCATGAAGAGAACACCTCATGAAAAGGATCATCATGAAGATAAAATCCAACACACTAAGTGCGCGCATCATTAGTGTTGGATATGCAGAACAACAAATCATCTCTTGTTTGGGAAATGACAAAGAGATAGAATAATCTTATATTGTGAGAATATTGGGAGAAAATAATAGTTGTCAACAATGTTATCTCTAAAATTACAAATGTTTCTCTTATGATAACCCGGATCCGGAAACAAAGTCCATGGTAAAGTCGCCTGTAGCGATTATATTGGGTCAATGAAGAAAGCAATTGAGGTTGAATCTCCTACTCAAAAGAAATAAATGTTCTACTATATCTCTGGCAAATGTAATGAATGAATATGAAATATGCAGTTAATCAATAGATTATGAAGATCCATATAGTTCTTAAAGAATATAAATCGCAATATATGGAAATTAAATCTCATACCAAGTATTAAAAAGTCTAAAGTATAATATATTCCTGAATAAATATTGAAGTCTTTTGAAGAGCATGTCCTAGAATAAATAGTCATCGAATGACTTTGTAGTAAATAAGTGTCTATCACATAATAATCTCTCATGTAGTAGAGATTATATCTCATAGAAGAGAAATATTATTCACTTAGAATGTGAACATCCTTGAAGGATTTAATCCATGAAGGATTTATCAATTGATTCTTGAAAAACTCTGTTAATCCCTGAAGTGAATGTTGACCTGACAGAAAGATAATGGGGAATCCTATATACCATGAAGGTGTCATACAAACACTCAAAAGGTGTTGTAAGGCTAGCAATGAAGTTTTGATATCCTCTAAATACCATAGAAGGTACGAGAATATTGGTGAATTTAACAATTGAATTATCCCCTAAATGCCAAATGCAAGACTGGATTTATTATTTAGTGGTACAATCAAAATTCTGAAGATTTGTAGAACATATAATTTGAAAATCTACTAAGCAAGAATTATAAGTATTCAAACTCTAGTATGAGTTTGATGCACTGTCTAGAAGATATTAAATATTATAACTTAATTACCCCCATAATCCTCTGAAAGAATTTATTACCTTGAAGGATAAAATTTATTTGTTTTGAACAACTAATAAGTGGTCATTATTTTTGAAGCATATTGCTCTTGTTTATACCCATATAATTCGTAGAAGAATTATGAGCCAATTTTTTGAAGGGTATAGTATTGTGGTACTACATACCATTATTAAACACACATTTATGAAAAGTATGGTTTGAACAATGATGTTCAAAGGACGACTTTATGAGAGGAAGCAATTTGATTGAATCTACTTGAAGGTAATTAAAATCACTAGAATTACACAGATCAAGTAGATCATATTTGCTAAAACGTTGAAGTTTATGCATTTATCATAAAGATAAATATCTATTCATGAAGAATAGAATATCCTGAAGAATACATGACCAAGAAGGTTAAATGTTGTACTCCTTTTCTATATGTAAGTTTTTACTTAAAGATTTCTCACACAAGATTTTTAATGAGACAACATGTGCAATGCAATTAGCGAATGCAATGTACTCTTTTATCCAAGAACTGTTTTTTCCACTGGATTTCCGGATGGAGTTTTTAATGAGGCATGTGCATATCGTGGTAATCGCCCAAGAAAGAGTGTTGTAAAACATATGGACTTTAATCTAGAAGGAAAGGAGAAGGAGAAATCATAATCCTAGTCCGTTTATATGTGAGCTCTTACCCAACTCTTAGACCTTGGTAGGGCTATATATACGGGGGAGCTCTATGTTGTAATGATCAATATTCAGAGAAATAAAGAATAGTCTCCCTATCTTGTGTCTATTTATTCTCTACTTTTATCTACTATGTTGATCATGAGAGACGGAGAGGGAAATGTCCTAACCGCTGGCAACATGTTTTATAACAGTTGCATCAGCTAAACAAGTTGCTGGATCGGAGATAGATTAGTTATAGAATATATTTTTATAACAAATTTATTTATAGACATAGATGCTAATACTTTTTACTATAAACTTAGTCAAACTTGAATGTTGGAATATGATCCGAATTCTAATGTGAGTCTTGCAGGGACACCTGGAGGGCCTGCGGTTCAGGTTATATTATTAGCAGATTTATTTCTGTATTTAACTACAGTCAGCCCGTCCTATAAATACATCTTGTAAGCCGCATGGGAAGAGTTGCCGACTCATTGTATTCCTTTCGTTCTGTAAACTCTCGTCATATAGTGAAGATCGCTGGTTGGCACCCGTTGATTTTTCCGTAAGAGTTTTCTACATAAAAATCTATGCCTCATGTTCGATGTTTATTTGCGTTATTTACTAACAATGGGTAACTAGAGCCAGACACGAGATTAAAAAAAAACTAGGGTTTTAGTCCTTGTTCGTAGTCACGCCGCCATCGCCGTAGGGCGATTAATTCCTGTCGCCGAGTTCGAGTTGCAGTCGGTCTCTGGTCTTCGGATCCATCTACAAGTCGGCGCTTGCTTACTGTTTGACGAATTCATCGTCCGCCACCTGAGTCCAAGTCGAAGCTGCCAGACCGAGGAGGAGGCCATGTTTAGTTCCACGAAATTTGGGAATTTGGCTACAGTAGCATTTTCGTTTTTATTTGGCAATTAGTGTTCAATCATGGACTAATTAAGCTCAAAACGTTCGTATCGCGATTTTCCATCAAACTGTGCAATTAGTTTTTTTTTCTATCTACATTTAATGCTCTATGTACGTATCGCAAGATTTAATGTAATAGTTACTGTAGCACTTTTTGAGAAAATTTTTTTAGAACTAGGCCGGAGTCGATTTCCATCACTGGAGATTGTTTTCGAGCCGGAGAAACCAATCTACAAAAACTGCTCTTTCCGCTGCTGTTCCCAGGCTTCTGCTGTTCATGCGTGGAGGAGCGAAGTTGTTTGCTGGCGCACGCGATCCGAGGTCCCTTTCTTGCTTGTTCGAGACGTGTAAATCAACTTTGGGTGAAGTTTTTGCTACGAGCACACGTGAACGCTACCAGAAGAGTTCTTCAATTCAGTTATTGCTGATTGTACACAAGTTGTGTACCAGGCTGCAGGTTTTCAGCTAGGGTTACACAATAACGTACCTAGATTTCTGCAGATTATATTTTCTTCTGGTTATTGCTGTTATTTTCTTTACCATGTCGATGAAGTATGATATTCCTCAACTGGATCACAACACAAGGTTCGCTTTATGGCAAGTTAAGATGAGGGCTATTCTTACACAAGCTGAAGTGGATGATGCTCTTGATAAATTCGATAACAAGGATTCCAAGTCTTGGACTGATGATTAGAAGAGAAAAGATCATAAGGCCATGACCCAAATTCAACTTCATCTTTCAAAGTATATTTTGCAAGATTATTTGCAGGAGAACACTACAGCTGCTTTATGGCTCAAGCTAGAGTCGATTTGTATGTCTAAGGATTTGACAAGCAAGATGCATTTGAAGATGAAGTTATATATACACAAGTTGCAAGCGGGTGGTTATGTGCTTAACCATCTTTCAGTCTTAAGGAGATCGTTTCTGATCTATAGTCTATGGAGGTAGATTATGATGATAAGGATTTGGGTCTAATTCTTTTGTGCTCTTTTCCTAGTTCTTTTTCAAACTTCAGAGATACATTATTATATAGCCATGATACTCTAACGCTTGATGAGGTTTCTGAGGCTTTGCACGCCAAGGAAAAGATGAAATAGATGGTGTCTTCTAAAGGTTCTACTTCCAATGGAGAAGCGTTGTCTATTCGTGGGAGGACAAAAAATAAATCCAACAATGGCAATAGAGGCAAAAGTTCTAATGGTTACAAAGGCCGATCAAAATCTCGAAGCAAGGGAGATAAATTCTGCAAGTATTGCAAGAAGGTTAATCATTTTATAAATGAGTGCTATATAAATTGAAGAATAAGGAGAAGAGAACTGGCACATACAGAGAAAAAGGTAAGTCCAATGATGAAGGTAATGCTTCAGTTGATGCTTCTAAGGTAGATAACTCTACTGGTGATTTTCATGTTGCTTTTGCTAGATGTGTAAATAGTGTTGATGAATGGATTTTTGATTCCGCTGCTTCATTTCATATATGCATTAATAGAGATGGGTTTGTCACCTATGATTCTCTCCAAGGTGGAGGTTCTGTTAGATTGGGTGATGACAGTCCAAGTGATATTGTTGGCATTGGATCCATTCAGATTAAGATGCATGATAGCATTGTCAGAACTTTGATTGACGTGAGGCATATTCTAGACATGAGTAAGATCTTATTTCTCTGAGTACTCTTGATGGTAAAAGATACATGTACTCCGGTGGAGATGGACTTTTAAATGTGTCAAAAGGTTCTCTTGTTGTTATGAAAGCTGAATTGAAATCTCCAAATTTGTACCATCTTTGTGGTACTACAATTATAGGTGATGCTGCTCTAATTTCTAATTCATCATCTAATTCTGATGCTACTAATCTTTGGCATATGCGTCTTGGACATATGAGTGAACAAGCTTTGCATGAATTGTGCAAGAGAGGATTTCTTGATGAACATAGCATCAGTAAGTTGAAGTTTTGTGAGCATTGTGTGTTTGGTGAACACAAGAGAGTGTCGTTTAATACCTCTACTCATAAAAGTAATGGTATTCTTGATTATGTGTATTCTGATTTATGGGAACCGTCTCGCAAGCCTTCTATTGGTGGTTCTCGTTATATGTTGACAATCATTAATGATTATTCTCATAAGGTATGGCCTTGTTTCTTGAAAGATAAATCAGAAGCATTTTCAGCATTTAAAGAGTGGAAGACTATGATTGAAAATCAAATTGAGAAGAAGGTTAAAAAGCTTCGCACTGATAATGGGATGGAATTCTGTTCTAATGAGTTTAAAGCATATCGTAAGTCTCAAGACATTGGTAGGCACTATACTATTCCTTATACGCCTCAACAGAATGGTGTAGCTGAGCATTGGAATAGAACTATCATCTCTAAGGCACGTTGCATGTTGTCTAATTCGGGTTTGAATAGGCATTTTTGGGCTGAAGCTGCTTCCACTGCTTGCTATCTTATCAATCGTTTACCCTGCATTACTCTTGGTAAGAAAACTTTAATTGAGGTATGGTCTGGTTCTCTAGCTTATTATTCATAATTGAGAGTTTTTGGTTGTACTGCTTATGCTCACGTTGATAATGATAAATTGGAGCCTAGAGCTGCTAAATGCATATTTCTTGGTTATCAACCTGGTGTTAAAGGTTATAAATTGTGGAATCCCCAGACTCAGAAGGTTGTGCTTAGTAGAAATGTTATCTTTAATGAATCTGCTATGTTTCATGACAACCTATCTAGTGATGCTCCTGTTGAGGGAGAGAAAATAAGTGTGCAGGTGGAGCACTTACTTGATTCACCAGATGTTGATAATGTTGCTATCCAAGATGCACCTATTGCTGAAATTTCTCCAATTGTTGATGATTCATCTAGTGTTGAGCATTCTTCTCTAGTTGTGTTATTCCTAGAAAAGAAAACCTTGTCTGTAAGTTAAAGAAATCTCTTTATGGTTTGAAGCAATCTCCTAGGCAATGATATTGACTCGTTTATGCTCTCTCATGGTTTTAAGTGGTATGATTATGATAGCTGTGTTTATTTGAAGATTGTTAATGGTTCAGCTATTTATTTGCTTCTTTATGTTGATGATATGTTGATTGCGGCAAAAGAAAAATCAGAAATAGCTAAATTAAAGGCACAATTGAGTAAAGAATTTGAGATGAAGGACTTAGGTGCAACTAAGAAAATTCTTAGTATTGAAATTACTAAAGATAGAAAATCTGGCAAGTTATACCTCAGTCATCGAGGTTATATTGAAAAGGTTCTTCGTCGTTTCAATATGCATAATGCAAAACCAGTGAGTACTCCATTAGCTGCACATTTCAGATTATCCTCAGCTTTATGTTCAGAGTCAGATCATGATATTAAGTACATGTCTAGAGCTCCATATTCCTGTGCAGTTGGTTCTCTTATGTATGCCATGGTTTGTTCTCGTTGTGATTTATCTCATGCATTAAGTGTTGTCAGTAGATTCATGGTTAATCCTGGTAAGGAGCATTTGAAAGCCCTAGTTTGGTTTTGAATAATTGATGAAACCTAGGACTAACCTTTGATCTAAGTAATGAAATTAGACAAGGTGGTCCAATCCAAGTGATGGAGCAAGTTACAGGTCCATGGTGATGAAGGTGGACATGAAGTAAAGATGATCAAGCTCTAACTTGGAAAAGAAGAAAAAGAAAAACAAAAATTGAGTTGATCAAGGCAAAGGTATATGATAGGTTTTTGTTCTACAATTAAGACTCCATAGAGGGTGTGAGTGACTTAGGATCGATAGCCGTATTATAAAGATGGAAAATCTTTGGCTAAACGGTTTATCCAGTGCCACTAGGTGACATGATTCTTGCATATGCATTTAGGAACCTAATGTGCTAACTCTGACCCTTGTAAAATACTTTGGAAAATGCTAACACATGTGCACACAAGTTCAACACTTTGTGGTTAGCAAGTTGGAAGCAAGGACGAAGCGGTTGTGGACTTAGAAAAAAAGGAGGAGAAGTCCATGATTGGACGCTGGCCGCGGGGTGACTGGACTCACCCCAGCGTGTCCGGTCAATTATAGGCATTGAGCGGTTGCCGGCTGAAGATGAGGAGTTGAGATTAGATGCTGGAGCTAGCCCGATTGGCACGTTCGATCATAGGCTAGGAGGCAGCGCTATGATGTGATCGGACGCGCAGGGCGCGCATCAGGTGTTGGATGACGTACGCTGACGTCAACTTCGCAGGCGCACGTAGAGAAGAACAGCGAGGATCGAATGCTAGGGCGCGTCACGTTGACGTTGACTTGGCACGTCCAGTCAGTGATTCCAAGTGCATTTGCTTGAGTGATTGCATATAGTGGCACTTGGGGATCGTTGTGGCTGCGGGTTTCTTGTTTCTCTTGGTGGTGCCGCCACCAAGACGGCTTGGACCAGCGAAGGAGTTTCAGCACGAGTTGGTGATTGTTCGTGGCCGGCTCCGGTGATTATGAGGGGTCTTGTACCTTTCCCGACGGAGAGCCAAAAGGTAACTCCAGTGGATTGCACGTGTCATTGAGTTACCTCACTTGTGGGTAGATTCTTGCGGTGTCCAATTGTATGGATGACGTTTGTGCAACACCTCTTAGCTGCTGAACAACCAAGTGTTGATCGACACAACAGGGACTAGCGTGCCAGCAAGTACGTGAACCTCAGGAGAAAAATTGGTTGTCTCTTGCCCTTTGGTATTCTCCCGGTGATTGAATTGGTATTCATCTTGTTATTGGTTGTAAGTGCATCTAGCCCTTTAGTGGGTTTTGCTGAACTGAATGACAACACCATTAAAGGTCTAACAAGTTTGCTAAGTGTTGAGCAGGAAATTGAGTTTATTACATACACTTGTGGATTGTGGAATGAGAAGTGTATATAGGTTCAACAAGAAGGCAAACTTGATGATATGCCACATAGTGTTGTAATGAAGGCCAAATTGTAAATTGTTGTATTGAAAGATTTTGGAAACAATCTAGTTCAAGCAAAAGACAATAATGCAAATGGAATCAATGAAATGGCTTTTATGTTGTGGGATGTCATAGCATCATGTGAAAGCAAGCATATTTGGCAAATGGCAAATGAGACATGAGTTGATGATTTTGGATTGGTCTATATAATGGCTTGCTTTGCATGAACAAGAAGAGTTGGATAGCGGACTAGCTTTGACCAAGGATTGAAGAATGAATCAAGAGTGTATAAGTGAGGAAATGTTAAGCAACGGTGAAATGACAAAGGAGACAATGTATAATGGATATAAGATGTTCTCTACATTGGTTTGCTTGTATGGATAAAGATTTGAAAAGTCACTTTGCATTGTCTTGATCAAGCTAGAAGCATGAAGATAGATATTAAAGTAAGTATTAAGAGTGTCAAGCCAAAATGAAGAGGATATAACGAATCGTGAATTGGCTTGACCATATTGATGTTGATTCATATATGTCTTTATGTGAATCAAACTAAAGCTTGATTGATCTCAACATTCATATCTAGAAGATATTCAAGCAAGGATCATTCTATTGAAGAAATGATTTTTTAATGGATGCTTAATATGATGTGACTTGAGTATGGCTTGATAAGGTGAAGATAGCAAGGAAAGGGCTTCGAGGGACTAAGCAAAGGTGAAGGGCAAGCGATGTCTTGAGGACCGAGCTACCATGGCTAAGGTGAAGAAGACAGTACTTGCATTGAGTCAAGGAACTAATCAAGCTATGATGAGTCATATTGTGTTGAGGATCAAATCATTAGTGAAAGTGACTTGAAGCCATTGAGTTGAACTTATATGTATGAAAATGGTTCAAGTCACATGCTCAAGGTGTGTTTGCTCGAATAGATGAGATAAAGATGATTGCAACCCCTTATGAAGTGATATTGAGAAGAAATGGCTATGAAGACATTAAAGACTCAAGTGGTTAAAATGGTTATATTCTCTTGATCTTAAGTATAGGTATGACGTACTATCAAAGGAGATGCAATACGAATCATAGACAAGTCTCAAGTGCTCAAACCAACCAAACCCAAGTGCTAACATGAGAGAAACACATTACCACAACACTTGCACTTATTGATCTTGGGGCTTGTTCTCTGTTGGGTTGGATAGCCCTCAAAACAAGGTTTTCAGAAAGTCCAAGATCACTGAAAAAGGAGTTCAAAGTAAAAAGTTATGGTGTTTTCTGTAAGGTGACCTATGTTGTTTCTAGGAGCTGCGGCAGTGCCACGAGTTTCAGCGGTAGTGCCGCGCCTGTACAGGTCATAACGGCTAGTTTTTGAACTGCAATGGATAGCTTGTGTGGGGTGGCTATAAATACCCATCCCACGCCTCCTAGTGTTGCTGCTGATGCTCCAACCAATCCAAACCCTTCACAAGCCATTTATGAGCTATCTCTAACCCCTCTCTTTGTGAGAGTGAGTGATTAGTGATTGATTAAGTGTTAGAGAGCAATTAAGAGCAAGCCAATCCTTAAGCACTTGTCGGGCTTCATCAATCTTCATTGCACATTTGTTACTCTTCGAGGTGAAGCCTCCTAGACGGCTAGGCGTTGCCTGACGAGCTCCTGTGCTTGTGGTGAGCCACGGGATAGTTTGTTAATCACCCCATTGATCTAGTGGAAACCCCTCATCTGAAGAATCCACTCTCTTGACTTGAGAACAAGGATAAAGGTTGCAAAGCCTAAGCGTTAGTGGCTTCCTCAAAAACATGGACATTGGCAAGCCTTGGTGGTGAGCTGAACCACAGGATAAATCTTGTGTCTTGTCGCCTTTATGTTTTGAATTGCATTATCCATGTTCCACTTGATCTACTTAGTTGTGCGTGTTTATGAGTGTAGGTACTTAGTGGACTTGCCATTGGACATCTCCATGCACATCTCCAAATTTGGGTTCTAGGCGTAGCTGTTGTTGAAGCTCTCTACGCAGGCGCGGCAGTGACGCATTCTCAGCGAGGCAATGCTGTAGTGTGGCAGTGCCACGCGACGAAGCAGTAGTGCCGCGCACTCTACTAATCCACTACAAGTTTATTTGTTGTTAATTTTTAGAAGCACCTATTCACCCCCTCTAGGCGATATCAAGGTTCTTTCAATTGGTATCAGAGCTAGGCTCTCAATTTAGGGCTTAACCGCCTTGAGAGACGATGTCGACAAGTGAGGAGGTATCTCTAAAACTTCTACTTTTAGATGGCTCAAATTATGCATCTTGGTCCGCTAATGTGCTTGATGTTTTTAGGGCCATGGGTCCTCATATTGAGCGGATTGTAGATGTAAGCATTTCGCCTCCTAGTGACGATTTGGCCATCTTATCTAAAGAGGAAGTGAAATGCTTACAACACAATGCTCAAGCTACTAATGTCTTATTTAGTGCTTTGAGTGAAGTTGTTTTTGATGCCATCAAATTTGGAGATGATGAACCACTTGATGATGCTCATATCATTTGGACCACACTCAAAGAAAAAAATGACAAGTCCAAATATGATGAGAAGACACTCTCATTGGAGGAACCACTTGAGGAGTGCTCAACTTCACCAACAAATGAAGAGCCTCAAGTGATTCTCCCAAAAGGCCTAAGTGATCATGCCACATCCACTTCCTCGCCAACATATGACCTAACGAAAGGCAATGAAATAGTTGGTGAGAACAATGTTTTTACATGTGGTACTTCTACTTCCTCTTGTTCTTGTGAGACTAATATTTTGAAGGAAGAAGAAGATTGTGATCGGTGGAGGCCAAATGATGAATCCACCTCACCAAGAAGCTCAACTCTCTATGCCACTCCTCATTTGGGTCTCATGGTAAAGAAAGAGAAGAATGTGGTAAGTGAGAGTGAGAGTGAGAGTGAAGATGAAAGTGATGATGATGAGTTCAATCAACACTTGGCACGTCTAAGCAAAAAAGAGAAGTTGATGGTGCTCAAGCTCATAGAGAAAATTCAAGAGCAAGAAGAAACACTTCACGAGCAAGAAGAGTTTCTCATCAATATGATCAAATGCTTGGAGAAGTTGATCAAAAAGCATGAAAAGCTTAAGTGCTCTCATGCTAGTTTGGTCGAAAGGTATGAGAACTTGTCAATTGAGCAAACTCATACTATTAACTCTCTATCTTGTGTTGCCAAATTAGAAGATAAGAATTATGTGCTCAAGGACAAGGTGCAAAGGCTCACTAGCAAGAATGAGATCTTACAAGAAGATCATGATGAGCTTTTATGCTCTCATGAGAAGCTTATGGATTCTCATCTCATTCTAGAAATTGCTCATGAGGTTGTGGTAACAACGGTAAAATCATACCAACCTCACACTCACAAGTGCACATGTACACAAGTTCCATATATTTTATCATGTGCTAACAATTGTTGCTCTCAAGCAAGCCAGCCTTCCGTTGAGCATGTGATTATAGAAATTTATGATGATTCCATTACAAAAGAAAATGAAGAGCTCAAGGAAGAAGTTGAGAGGCTAAAAAGGGACTTGATTCAATTAAAGGGAAAGTGCAATGCTCAACCTTCTCAAGATAACCATGAAGACATGGTGAAGAAGCTTGAGAAGGGATCAACCGAAGCATGCATCAAGCCCCATCAAGAAGGACACAAGTCCAACAGTGGCAAAGTCAAGGGGAAATTTGAAGAAGTGCAATCTGTCCAAAATGCAACAGTTCAGCTCAAGGCTGTAGAGGTTCCAGGATGCGGTAGTGCCACACCTGGGTAGAACAGCAAAGCCCTCGAGGCCACCAAGGTGCAACTTCTACCAAAGAAGACTCTCATCACTTGCTTTAGGTGCAAGAAGGAGGGTCACCATGTAAGAGATTGCTCTTTGAAGAAAGAAAACAAAGACATGAGTAAGATTCAAGAGAAGAAGATGGCCCATGTCAAGTGCCTCAAGTGTTCCAACATAGGACACAATGCCTCTATGTGTTCCAACAAGGTTGATGACCAAGCCACACTTCCATAGAAGAAGACAAGAAGAAACAAGAGGAAGTGTTATGGTTGCAATAAGAAGGGACATGAAATTGGCTCATGTTCTAACAAGAAAAGTGAAAACCTTGTGTCATCAAGAAAGAGGCTCATTAGAAAGGTGGCAAACAAGAAGCAAGATAAAACTATGTCTTACAAGATCAAGCGCCGCATTTGCTACACTTGCCGAGGAAAGGGACATCTAAGTATGGATTGTCCCATGGGTAACACTCCTAAGCTCAACTCATCAATTGATTCAAATTTGCTTAGGAGGCCCAAAAATGACACTTGTGCTAGAAATGTGATTTGTTCACCACGTGCTAGCACAAAGGCCATTTGGGTGTCTAAGTCTCCTGTGACTAACTTTGATGGACCCAACATAGTTTGGGTACCAAGTTGTGCTTGATGAGTGTTGTAGGTACTTGAAGGTGGTATGAAGCTTTGGGGTGCTTGAGCAAGTTAATTGAAAATATCATCTCAAGCTATCAATCTTATTCATATTGTCTATTTTCTCAAGATTGACCCAAGGACAACTTGATGGATATATTTCTAACTTCATACTCACCTCAGTAACTAGTACATAACCCTTCCTAGCTAGCCACTTGACTTGTGTAGTCTCTAGTAGTTCACAAATATGTGTGTGTTTATGAATTGTTAAGAGTGGCTAGAGTATTTCAAGTTTAATGAATCTTTTGCCATATGATGCCTTTAATAGCTCTCTAGTAGAGCAAGATCTTATTCATGTTGTAGGTATGAGGAACCACCTTGTGTGACAATCAAGCAAATGGCCATCGGTGATATAAGACCACAAGAAGTACAGGCTATAGAGGTGGAGGCTCCTCATGTCACAGCTGATCTGCAACCTGCTGCTGAAATACGAGCAGCAGTGCCGCTCACACAAGCAGCAGTGCCGCGCAGAGGAGCACACTACCGCACCCATGTAGACAGCAGCAGCTAACAGCAGTCCAATTCATGGACAAAGCCTACAACCCATCTTTGAGCAAGAAGAAGATGAAACTCAAATGAAAGGTAAACTCAAGACCAATCTCTAGTGCCACAACCAAGAGCTCACTAAAACATTGAAAAGGAGTGAATTTCAAGAAAGCCAAGAATAATGAATCAAGCTCAAGTAGAGGCACTTATCACTCACATTTCAAGAACTCTCTACTTGATGGAATCTTGTTTTATGATAGATTGCCAAATTCTCATTCTTATCTTATGACCATCTACATGTTATAATGGTTGTAAGTATTTCTTGGCATATTTCAATTCAAATATTCTATTGTTACCATGACCTAGACGTAGAGTGAAATCCTAGGTTCTTAAGTGAATAAAGTGCTATGTGAGAAATTCAAATACTTAGAGCACTTATCAAAAGGGAATTTTCTCTATGACTAGTGTTGTGAGACTAATCTCTCTCTAAGTGATTTGTGTAGTCTCACTAAATGAGAATGTGTTTCTCGAATAGAGTGTGCTATCATAGGAAGATCATCAATCCAAAACTATGTGATGTGCACTCTCTCTAGTTAATTTGGAATTGATTCATCTATTTTAGCCACTCACCATAATATGGCTTAAATCTACCTTTTTGGACATAATTGACCAACCATGCACATTTACATTTACATTCCACTCAAAAGAATGTGCATGAGGGTTTAAGAGAGATTTAGTCCATGTTATGAGGTTTCTCTATTTTAGTAACCTATTTGTCTTCCACACATAAAAGGTTACTAAATAAGAAATTAGTGCTTGTGTTACTAATGCCCTCTTGTGTTGAGCTTATTTATAGAAAATCAAGAAGAAGAGGTTATGCTTGTTTAACTAAATAAATCACAAGCCCATGGCTACTCTTCACCTGAAGAAAGATGAGATTGCTAGAGGCCAAAGAGACCAAATTCTCAGTTTGGATAAAATCAAGTTTGAGGTTGAGTTGGATAAGCTATATTGTAAGAATTCACAAGATTACAAGTATCAATAAGAGAACTAAATGGAAATAACATCTTGTGAGTATTATAAACCAAATTCACCTCAAGACTGGACAAGAAGAAGAGAAGAATTGGGAATTATCAAATCTGTCCAGAAAATTAAAATTCTGAATTGGCTGCCTTCAAGCATGGATTTGGAAGTTCAAATACTAATGAATTGGTCTAAAACTTTGTGAGCATGCTATACACATCTAGTACTTGTTTCTATATAGTTGGCATGAAGATTAGTTTAGAAGAAAGTCAGTTTTGAGTTGAATTCTATCAGCTTCAGCATTGTAGTTTCAGACCTTAGCAGTTTTGGTAGAAAATTATTTTGACTGAACAAATTGAGTCCAAATGAGTTGAAATTTTGACAGCAGTTAGAGGATTCATGGGTGCACATCTCAGCCAAATTTCATGCATATTGGACAAGCAGTCTGGGAGATATTATTTTTTTTGTCCAAGGAAGACATAATCTGAAAACTCACTATTTAGAATTGGATTGCATTGAAACAACAAGATTAAGTTAGCTTTCAAGTTGGTCATGAAGAATCAGTAAAAATGAGAAGTATCAGTTTGGTCTAAAGGAGTTGTAATGAAAGAGAATGACTCACACAAGGGTCCAAAAGAGTTGCAATCAAAATTACAAGCAACAACAAGTAGCTGCAACTAGTTGGAACTAGAAGAAATCAGTTGCAGAAACTGCAGTTGAAATCAATTGGAAGAAATTAGTTGTAGGCTTCCAGAAATAGCAGCTAAAATCAATTGAAACTAGATAAAGCTAATTGACTTCAGCAGTTACAAGTAGCAGCAATGAGTTACAATCAGTTGGAATTTTTTGAAATCAATTGGAAGCAACTGAACCAGCTAAAACTAATTGGACTACAAGCAGCTTGATGGAGTTTGAATCACTTAGAATATAGTACTATAAACTTCTCCCTTGACCTCATGTTATTGATATACATAAGAATACTTTGTGTACTCTTGCGTGCACAAATTGAGGGGGGAGTTTAGCTTATATCTTGTGAGACTAATGGCTTGTTTCAAGTTCATACTGAATAGTCTCACACATTGGAGAAAGAAGAACATCAAAGGAGGATGGATTGTTCCAATGGAATCTTTGGGTATTCCAAAGGTTATTCTAGGAGGTCTTGGTCTTTATAAACCAAGTGCTCCTGGTTTATTGTTGAATGCCCCAATCCTTTAGTGGAACTAGATTTGAATGAGTTGGAGAAAAGAATTGAAGATTGGGCTTTCATTGCTATTTTTCCTCTCTAGAGCTCATCAAATGCACGTGATCCATCTCATTGATCACCAAGGATCTTGTGAACAAAGAGTGGTAACTCCTAGTTCACAAAATGCAAATTTCATGAATTTTACCCTTTGCCCTCTGTGTGAGTTCATTTAGGTAAAGAAAGAACTAGGAACCTAATATGGATCTTGAATGATCACAAGAGCTCAATTTCACCACCTTTCATCAAGTGATAACTATGGTCATCCAAATCATTGAAGTCTCACTTATGATGGTCATATCGATGAAACTTTGTGTAGTGATCTATCTACCTTGGTGGTGGTATGTTTCCTTGGCATAATTTCAATTGTTGCAAATTTATCATGCCTTGACCAAGATATATGATGAACTCCTCTTGACTCTTAAACCGATTCAAATGTACTTCATAAAGTAATTCGAGTACTTGATGCACATATTAAGGGGGAGCCCATTCTATGTCTTGTGTCTTTTGAGACTAATCTTTTCTTCTAGTGAATTTATATAGTCTCTTGGTGAGAATGAGTTTCTCATGGGTATGCTACATTGACTCAATCCAAATTGGTAAAGTTAACTCTCATATTCATTTGAATTGCAATTTTATCTCTTGTGTAGCTACTCTCCATAATATAACTTAAATTCTCTTGTTTGGACTTAATTGACCAAAAGTACATATGTTCTTGCCTTCCACATATATATGTATGCACCATCAAAAGGGGGGAATTTAGTCTATGTTATGAGGTTTTGCAATTAGTGATCTACATGCCTTCAACATCCAAAATGATCACTAGTTGTGAAACTCTAGCTTGTGCAATTTAATGCTATCTCTTGTCTTTATGAGCATTCCCTAGGTGACATTATGAGATACAAGAATCCATTTCAATTGGCATCAACTTGTGAAGACTCTCCTTCACGTGGTGTCAAAACTGTGAAGATCATATTTCAATTGGTATTAGTGGATAATCTTTCAATTCGGTATATCAAGAAATATGTCTTCAGTTGGTATCTCAAAATGATAAGAAGAGCTAGCAATGACTTTCAAACGAGATCAAGCACAAGTTTGTGAAATCTTCTGAAGGTCATGATTAAAAGAGATGGGCACAAATGAAATCTTTTTGCATTATGGCAAGCCCATCAAAGCACTAAATTCAAAATATCATGATAACGGTGGAGATTATGAGGCTTAGAACAAAGGTATATCGCTCCACGAACTCTTGTACTACCTTTGTGCATCTAGGCCCTTACATGGTAGTGTGTGCATGTGTATACAATATTTTGAGTCACACCATGAGTTTGTTCTTGTGGTGACGATTAGATAATTATTTAGATATTTGGTTGATATCTCTTGTGGTGATGGCATGAGTTAGTCTCATGTTAAAAGTGCCATCTAAGTGAGGTATGAGCCAAATATGATAACTTCTCAAGAATCTTGACTTAACATGTTGCATACTTTGTTTGGTAAAAAACTCAGGAGAGAAATCCTATATGCTGAACTTTTACCTACCTCTTGCCCTCACTTGTCTACTATTATTTCCTCCTTTTGGTGGAGAGATCCTTTTCGGAGATTAATGCCAAAGGGGGAAAAATATTGGGAGAGAGTGTAAGGGAAAGAGATTGATATGAGGATTTAAAGGGGTAAAAGCGAGGCATATAAGATTTTTCAATTTTTATTGTGTGGTGTGTGCAAGGATAGTTTAAATTGATGCTCTTGATAAGGACCATATATGCTAGTGTGTGATGTTCATGCCTTGAATGATGTGTTGTTTATTTTCTCTGACTGCCACTGTGCGGCAGTGCCACGCTCACTCGCGGAAGTGCCGCACATGACAGCTTCAGAAACTTCTTGAGTGCATGAATTGCCATGAGCATCACATTTATCATGATGACACCTTGCACCCTACGGATGCTAAGATAAAGGAGAGTTCCCACACTTTATCTTAAATATGTGCATTTGGCATTTGAGACCAAAATTTGAATTCCTTTCAATACACACATTTAGGGGGAGCTCACTATATCATAGGATTCAAAATCTTATTATTTATCAATCTCTTGTAAGCTTTAATTATGTTGTCATCAATCACCAAAAAGGGGGAGATTGTAAGTGCATCTATCCCTGTAGTGGGTTTTGGTAAACTGAATGACAACACCATTAAAGGTCTAACAAGTTTGCTAAGTGTTGAACAGGAAATTGAGTTTATTGCATACACTTGTGGATTGTAGAATGAGAAGTGTATATAGGTTCAACAAGAAGGCAAACTTGATGATATGCCACATAGTGTTGTAATGAAGGCCAAATTGTATATTGTTGTATTGAAAGATTACGAAAATAATCTAGTTCAAGCAAAAGACAACAAAGCAAATGGAATCAATGAAATGGCTTTTATGTTGTGGGATGTCATAGCATCATGTGAAAGCAAGCATATTTGGCAAATGGCAAATGAGACAAGAGTTGATGATTTTGGATTGGTCTCTATACTGGCTTACTTTGCATGAACAAGAAGAGTTGGATAGCGGACTAGCTTTGATCAAGGATTGAAGAATGAATCAAGAGTGTATAAGTGAGGAAATGTTAAGCAAAGGTGAAATGACAAAGGAGACAATGTATAATGGATATAAGATGTTCTCTACATTGGTTTGCTTGTATGGATAAAGATTTGAAAAGTCACTTTGCATTGACTTGATCAAGCTAGAAGTATGAAGATAGATATTGAAGTAAGTATTAAGAGTGTCAAGCCAAAATAAAAAGGATATAAGGAATCATGAATTAGTTTGACCATATTGATGTTGATTCATATATGTCTTTATGTGAATCAAACTAAAGCTTGATTGATCTCAACATTCATATCTAGAAGATATTCAATGGATGCTTAATATGATGTGACTTGAGTATGGCTTGATAAGGTAAAGATAGCAAGGAAAGGGCTTTGAGGGACTAAGCGAAGGTGAAGGGCAATCGATGTCTTGAGGACCGAGGTACCATGGCTAAGGTGAAGAAGAGAGTACTTGTATTGAGTCGAGGAACTAATCAAGCTATGATGAGTCATATTATGTTGAGGATCAAATCATTAGTGAAAGTGACTTGAAGCCATTGAGTTGAACTCATATGTATGGAAATTGTTCAAGTCACATGCTCAAGGTGTGTTTGCTCGAATAGATGAGATAAAGATGATTGCAACCCCTTATAAAGTGATATTGAGAAGAAATGGTTGTGAAGACATTGAAGACTCAAGTGGTTAAAATGGTTATATTCTCTTGATCTTGAGTATAGGTATGCCGTACTATCAAGGGGGATGCAATACGAATCATAGACAAGTCTCAAGTGCTCAAACCAACCAAACCCAAGTGCCAACATGAGAGAAACACATTAGCACAACACCTGCACTTGTTGATCTTGGGGCTTCTTCTCTGCTGGGTTGGATAGCCCTCCAAACAAGCTTTCCGAAAAGTCCAAGAGCATTGAAAAGGAGTTCAAAGTAAAAATTTATGGCGTTTTCTGTGAGGTGACCTGTGCTATTTCTGTGAGTTGTGGTAGTGCCACGAATTTTCACAGCAGTGCCGCGAGTTTCAGCGGCAGTGCTGCACTTATACAGGTCATAACGGCTAGTTTTTTAACTGCAACAGCTAGCTTGTGTGGGGTGGCTATAAATACCCATCCCACACCTTCTGGTGTTGCTGCTGATGCTCCAACCATTCCAAACCCTTCCCAAGCCATTTGTGAGCTCTCTCTAGCCCCTCTCTTTGTAAGAGTGAGTGATTAGTGATTGATTAAGTGTTAGAGAGCAATTAAGAGCAAGCCAATCCTTGAACACTTGTTAGGCTTCGTCAATCTTTGTTGCACATTTATTACTCTTGGAGGTGAAGCCTCCTAGATGGCTAGGCGTCGCCCGATGAGCTCCCGTGCTTGTGGTGAGCCGCGGGACAGTTTGTTAATCACCCCATTGATCTAGTGGAAACCCCTCATCTCAAGAGTTCACTCTCTTGACTTGAGAATGAGGATAAGGGTTGCAAAGCCTAAGCCTTGGTGGATTTCTCAACAACATGGACATAGGCAAGCCTTGGTGGCGAGCTGAACCACGGGATAAATCTTGTGTCTTGTCTCCTTTATGTTTTGAATTGCATTATCCATGTTCCACTCGATCTACTTGGTTGTGTGTGTTTATGAGTGTAGGTACTTAGTGGACTTGCCACTGGACATCTCCATGTACATCTCCAAGTTTGGGTTCTAGGCGTAGCTGCTGTTGAAGCTCTCTACGCAGGCACGGTAGTGCTGCATTCTCAATGACGATTAAGCACAAGGCGGCAATGCCAGCGTGATGGCAAAGAAGTGTGCCAAGACTCTACTAATCCGCTGCAAGTTTTATTTGTTGTTAATTTTTAGAAGCGCCTATTCACCCCTCCTCTAGGCGACATCAAGGTCCTTTCATTGGCTCACTCCTCTATGCGGATGTATAATCACCCTACTCACTCATATACATTCCCACAAACTAGTTGTAGCAAGCTCTTTAGTGTAGCTAGAATTGAGAGCTTGCTTTGTAGTTAAGTTCATCTAGTGGTGCTCTTTAGTGTTGCAAGTTTGAGAGCTCTTAGTGAGTAGTGACTTAGCCTTTTGTGTGCCTAGTAATCATAGTAACTAGAATAGTTGGATAGGTGGCTTGCTTTCCTTGTAGAGCTAGAACAAGTTTGCAATCCGCTATTTGTCATACTAATCAAATTGTTTTAGTGATCTTGTAGATTTTTAAATAGGCTATTCACCCCCACTCTAGCCATATTAGGACCTTTCAAGTGGTATCAGAGCCATGGTCACCGTTTGATTCAAGGCTTAACAACCTTCGATGCAAAATATGGCTCAAATAGTGTTCAACCATGTTGGGGGCAAACCACCATTCTTTGATGGCACATCTTTTGATTATTGAAAGAGAAAGATGAAGATATATCTTGGTTCAATCAATGACAAGGTGTGGGATGTGGTACAGATTGAGTTTGTGATCATTGACCCTACCAATCACACCGACAATGACAAGATCAACAAGCAATGCAACACTATGGCACTCAACACAATATACAGTAGCATTGATTCAAAGGTGTTTGAGCAAATCAAAGACCTTGAGAAGGCAAGTGAAGTTTGGGTGAGACTAGAAGAAACATACGAGGGCACTTCAACAGTAAAAAGTGCCAAGCTCTACATGCTCAAAGACAAGCTATCAAACTTTAAGATGAAGGATGATGAGTCCATTCCGGAGAAGTTCTATAGGCTACAAGTCATCATCAATGATCTCAAGAGTTTGGGTGAGAAGGTGAAGGATGAGGACTTCTCTCATAAGTTCTTGATGTGTTTGCCAAAGAGATTTAAGACATTGAGAACTATCATCTTTAGAGGTGGATTGAAGGATGTCACTCCAAATGAGGTGCTTGGTGATGTGATGACCGAGGACCAATACAATAGTGATGGTGAAGAGCTTGTGAAGGAAGAAGACAATAAGAAGAAGACTGTGGCATTCAAGGCTAGCTCATCATCCAAGAACAAGGGCAAGTCCAAGAAAGAATCAAGTGATGATAAAGATCTTAGTGACATTAAAGATGAAACTATGACTCTCTTTGTGCGCAAGATGGGAAAATTTATGAAGAAGAAGGGCTATGGTGCAAGAAAGAGAAGAGATCACACCAAGAGCAAAGAATATGTGAGAAGATGATACAATTGCAAGAGCCCTGATCACGTTGTAGTGGATTGTCCCTACAATAGTGACAATGATGAGGATGAGAAGAATAAGCACAAAAAGGAGAACTAGAAGAAGGAAAAGAAGGAGAAGAAGATGACCTTCCAAAAGAAGAAAAATGGTGGAGGCTATCTGGTCACTTGGGTTAGTGATGGCTCCTCAGATAGTGATAGCTCTAGTGATGATGACAAGAAATCTATCAAGAAAGCACTAGCAAGCATCGCCATCAACAACAAGCCCTTGAAAGGTCCTAATAGCTAGAGGGGGTGAATAGCCTATTAAAAAAATTCTACAACAACACTAAGACAGGTGATTAGTCAATAAGATGGTGAAGTGAATTTTGTGCTAGCACTACACTTGGGGTTACAAGCCACCTACCCAATTCTAATTTCTATGATCTCTAGTATGTCACACAAGAGCTATGTCACTAAATTACACCTAGGTGAACAAAGCTAGCTAGATAACTACAACTTAAGAGCTACACAAGCAAGCTACAAGCACTACACAAGGTGAATACAAAGTAATGAGGGAGAAGGGTAGAAGTGATATACCGCCGTGGCAAGTGATCGATCAATGAATACCAATGAATACCAAGGAGATAGTCAAGACACAATGATTTTTCTCTGAGGTTCACTTGCTTGCTGGCAAGCTAGTCCCTGTTGTGGCGATTCACTCACTTGAGGTTCACGCGCTAATAGGAATTACACGCCTAACCCACAACCGGGTGCCTCACAACCAACACAAGATGAGGATCCACAAGCCACGTGAAATCCATTAGAGTTGCCTTTGGTGCTCCGCCGAGGAAGGCACAAGAACCCCTCACAATCACAATGATCAGAGCTAGAGACAATCACCTTCATTCGCTCGACGATCCACCAATCATCGGGTCATCTAGGTGTCGGCAAACACCAAGAGTAATAAGAACTCCACTAGCCCAAAACACCCAACTAGTGCCACAAGATGCTAAAACACTAAGCAATACACTAGAGGCTCTCCAATCTCACTCAAGATGATGAAATCAAGTGTGCAAGTGAGTAGAGTGGTGTGCTCAGCTCTCAAAGGGTGTATGCATCTGTTAGAAGTGCCAAGAGAGTGGCCAAGGTTGGCCACACCCTTTATTTATAAGCCCACAAGCAAATAGAGCCATTACCCCTTGGAGCCAGCCTCTGCGAGGTCATCGGACATGGCGGTGGTGGCACCAAACAGGGGTGGTGGTGCCCCTCCAATGGTCAAAACCAACGACTAGTTTGATTGTTAGCGGTCATCGGACAGGCGGCGGTGGCACCGCCCCTAGGGTGGCGGTGACCACCCAACCAACTACCCGAGAGGCCAAGTCTCTGGAAAGAAGCGACGGTGCATCGCCCTCAGGGCAGCGGTGCCCGCGGCGGTGACCATCCTAGTTTCACCTAGCCTCTGGATAAAAATGGTGGTGGCATCGCCCTACCTATGGTGGTGACCTGGTGGTGCACCACCCTCACCGAGGCGGTGTACACCAAACAAGCCAGTGATAGCCCTTCTCTGCAGTCCTCAGCCAAGTCTAGGTGGGCACCGCCTTAGGGGTGACGGTGCCCCACCAGAGCACCCGCTCTCAGCCTCCTCAGCTAGTCACCGCCATGGGGGTGGTGGTGCACCAGACAGGGCATGGCGGTGCCCCCGTGTCAGCACCCCGAGCCCGGCAACGCCTCCTTTTCTTCACCTTTTTTTACCACCATCACGTGCAAGTGTGTTAGCATTTTCACAATCATTTTTCAAAGGTTAAACACTTCTCACCGATTTTGCACTAGGCCTAAAATGCATATGCATGTTTTCCAACACCTAGTGGCACTAGATGATTGAGTTGTCCGATAAGAGCTCCCCTCTTAATAGGACGACTATCTATCCTAAATGTGATCACTCTCTCTATAGTGTCTCGATCACCGAAAACAAAATGGCCCTATGGATATCACCTTTGCCTTAAGCCCATTTTGTTTTTCTCTTTCTTCTTTTCCAAGTCCTAGAGCTCGATCATCATCACATGTCCACACCACCAACATGGACTTCATTTCATGTGGCCATCTCCATCCAAGAGTGTCACCTAGCTCCTTTACTTGGGTTGGACCATCCTATCTAGTCACACACTTAAATGCAAAGATTAGTCCAAATAGGTTTCATCAATTAGCCAAAACCAAACTAGGGCTTTTAGCCCTCCATCTTCGACACTTCATCGACATGCCTCATGGCAACGCCTACTAAGGTAAAATATGATGTGAGTGATGATGATGAATGTGAAAGTGATGCTTGTAGGAGTGATGATGATGATAATGAGAAGTACACCAAGGAGGAGCTCATGGACATGTGTGAGAAAGTGCACACTTGCTTTGAGATGAAGAGAAAGGAGTGTAAAGAATTGCGCAAGAAAGTCAAATTTCTTGAGCAATCCTTTGATAAGATCAATGTCACTCATGAGAGGCAAATGGAAGCCCATGAGAAGCTTAGCAAAGCTCACTTTAAGCTTGAAAAGGCTCACTCCTCTCTCATCAAGCAAGTCAAGAAGGAGGAAGCCAAGAAGGAACAAGTGATTGTGACTTGTGACGTGGGACTAACTTATGATATTATTGATGAATCTTTTTATAAGCCCATTGTTGTTGCTCCCACTAACCCTTCTTGTAGCACTTCTACTTCCACTTCACCTTTGAGTGATGGTTTCACTTGTGATGCCTCACTAATGGTGGAAAATGAGACCCTCAAGAAGGAGGTGAATGACCTCACTCATACCTTAGGCAATGCCTATGGTGGAGATGCTTGCTTTCTAAAGTGCTTGGGTAGCCAAAGGTTTTCTCTCAATAAAGAGGGATTAGGCTATACCTCCAAGAAAGGCAAGGTGGCCTTTGTCACTCCCAAAGCTAGCTTTGTGAAGGGCAATAGTCGGTTTTGTAATAGATGCAAGCAAGTTGGGCATATAGAGCAATATTGTAAGACTAACAAGAACAAGCAACCTAATGTATCCTCAATTAGATTTGATTCTTGTTACATGCTTGTTAAGGGTGCCAATGGTGCGAAGGCTAAGTTCATTGGTACTCCAATTGTGGGACCAAAGAAGAAGGTCATTTGGGTACCAAAGACCTTAGTCACTAACCTTTAAGGACCCAAGCAAGTTTGGATACCTAAAAAGAATTGATATTCTTTTGTAGGTCAATTATAAAGCCGGAGAAAGGCATTGTGTGCTTGATAGTGGGTGCACACAACACATGACCGGTGACTCAAGAATGTTCAATTCAATCAATGAGAATGAGAGCAATGGGATTGATAGTATCACATTTGGTGACAATGGCAAAGGCAAGGTCAAGGGTCTTGGTAAGATTGTAATTTCAATGACTTGAGCATTTCTAACGTGCTACTAGTAGAGAGCTTGAACTTCAACCTATTGTCGGTAGCTTAATTGTGTGATCTTGGTTTCAAGTGCATATTTGGAGTTGATGATGTAGAGGTCATAAGTATAGATGGCTCTAACTTGATATTCGAAGGATTTAGATATGAGAATCTATACTTGGTTGATTTCAATGCTAGAGAAGCTCAATTATCAATATGTTTGTTCACTAAGTCTAACATGGGTTGGTTATGGCATAGAAGGCTTGGTCATGTTGGAATGAAGCAATTGAACAAGTTGATTAAGTATGACTTAGTTAGAGGCTTGAAAGATATCACATTTGAGAAGGATAAACTATGTAGTGCATGTCAAGCCAGAAAGCAATTGGTAACACACATCCTAAGAAGAGCATGATGAGCACATCTAAGGCATTTGAGTTATTGCACACGGACTTATTTGGACCAACCACATACACTAGCATTGTTGGAAGCAAATATAGATTTGTGATTGTGGATGATTTCATTAGATATGCTTGGGTGTTATTTCTTGTTGACAAGAGTGATGTGTTTGCAACCTTCAAGACATTCATCAAGAGAATTCACAATGAGTTTGAAACAACCATCAAGAAAGTGAGAAGTAACGATGGAAGTGAGTTCAAGAATATAAGAATTGATGAGCTTTGTGATGAGTTCGGGATTAGGCATCAATTCTCGGCCAAGTACACTCCTTAATCAAATGGCCTAGTTGGGAGGAAGAATAGAACATTGATTGACATTGCAAGATCAATGTTAAGTAAGTACAATGTGAGTCATTCATTTTAGGCCGAAGTAATCAACACGGCTTGCTACTATAGCAATTGACTCTACTATCATCCATTGAAGGAGAAGACACCATATGAGCTCTTGAATGATAGAAAGCCCAACACTGCATACTTTTAGGTTTTTGGTTGCAAATGTTATATATTGAAGAAAGGCACAAGATTGAGCAAGTTTGAGAAGAAATATGATGAAGGTTTCTTTCTTGGTTACTCAAATACTAGCAAAGCTTATAGAGTTTGGAATTTGGCTAGTGGTACTCTTGAGGAGGTGCATGATGTTGAATTTGATGAAACCAAGGGTTTCCAAGAAGAAGATAAGAATCTAGATGACGTGAGAGACACTCAATTGATCAATACAATGAAGAATATGGATATTGGTGATATAAGACCTAGAGAGGTGATTGAAGTTGAAGATGACAAAGATCAAGTGCTTTCTAACTCAAATATGCAAGTTGATACAAGTCAAGCTAGTTCATCATCTCAACCAAGTGATCAATCAAATGCAAGCAATCAAATGCAAGTGCACCAACCAACCAATGTTGCAAGAGATCATCCATTGGATTCTATCATTGGTGATATCTCAAGAGGTGTACAAACAAGATCAAGATTGGCACCATTTTGTGAACACTTCTCATTTGTATCATCCATTGAACCTAAGAAGATAGATGAAGCTTTGTTAGATGTTGATTGGGTGAATACTATGCATGAAGAGCTAAACAACTTCACAAGAAATCAAGTATAGGAGTTAGTTGAGAGGCCTAAGGATCATAATATGATTGGAACTAAATGGGTCTTTCGTAAAAAGCAAGATCAAGATGGGATAGTTGTAAGGAACAAAGCAAGATTAGTGGCTTAATGTTACACTCAAGTTGAAGGTCTTGACTTTGGAGAAACATATGCTCTGGTTGTAAGATTGGAAGCAATTAGGATCTAGTTAGCCTATGCTTGTGCCCACAACATCAAGTTGTACCAAATGGATGTGAAAAGTACATTTCTCAATGGGTACATCAATGAGCTTGTGTATGTTGAGCAACCTCCCGGTTTTGAAGATGAGAAAAAGCTCAACCATGTCTATAAGTTGAGAAAGACTTTGTATGATTTGAAGTAAGCACCAAGAGCATGGTATGATAGATTGAGGGATTTCCTACTCTCTAAGGGGTTCAAGATGGGAAAGGTTGACACCACTCTCTTCACTAAGAAGCTAGGCAATGACTTGTTTGTGTTGCCAATCTATGTTGATGACATTATTTTTGGATCAACCAATCAAGATTTTTGTGAAGAGTTTGGAAAGACGATGGCAAGTGAGTTTGAGATGTCTATGATTGGAGAGCTTAGTTACTTCCTTGGTCTACAAATCAAGCAATTGAAGAGTGGCATATTTGTGAGTCAAGGCAAGTACATCAAAGACATGCTCAAGAAGTTTGGAATGGATGATGCTAAAGCTATTAGTACACTAATGGGGACAAATGGAAGCTTGGATAGTGATGCTAGTGGTAACATGTTGGATCAAAAGATGTATCGGTCAATCATTGGAAGCCTACTCTATGTGACCGCATCAAGGCCGGATGTGATGTTTAGTGTATGCATGTGTGCAAGATTTTAAGCCTCACCTAGAGAAAGTCATTTGAAAGCAACAAAGAGAATATTAAGGTACTTGAAGCATACACAAAATATTGGATTATGGTATCTCAAAGGCGCTAGATTTGAGTTTATTGGATATTCGGACTCCGATTATGTGGGATGCAAAGTTGAGAGAAAGAGCACATCGGGCATATGTCAACTATTGGGAAGATCACTTGTGTCTTAGTCATCAAAGAAGCAAAATTGTGTAGCACTTTCCACCGCCGAAGCGGAGTATATTTTGAACGGTAGTTGTTGTGCTCAATTACTTTGGATGAAGGCTACTTTGAGTGACTTTGGAATCAAATTCAAACAAGTGTCATTGCTATGCGACAATGAGAGTACCATAAATCTCACCAACAACCCGGTTCAACATTCAAGAACAAAGCACATAGATGTTCGTCATTATTTCATAAGAGATCACCAACAAAAAGGAGACATTTTCATTGAGAGTGTGGGCACCGATGACCAACTTGCCAATATATTCACCAAGCCACTTGATGAGAAGAGGTTTTACAAGCTAAGGAATGAATTGAACATACTTGACTTCTCAAATATGTGTTGATGCACCCCCATATATGACATGCATCTCCTTCGAGCAAAGCAAGGTAAAATTTGTTAACATGTCATTCATCTATTGCTAAGGACTTGTCTAGTGCATCTAGTCATTCCTTACATGTCTTAGGCTCATTCATGAAAATCAAATGAATTTGATGCTTGTATGGTACCACTATTTCTTATATGCTTGAAATGATCTAGTGGTAGCATATGACATGTTTTGGGCTTGTGAACCTAGTGTTTGATCTAGAAAATGAGCTATAAGTGTTTAACTCAACATGGTGCATGATAACTCTTATTTGGAGGTGTGAAGAAGCTTGCCCTTGGATCAAACCAAGTTAAACATCTTTTGCAAATGATCTAGATTGAACCAAATTGGACAAATGATCTTCACTTCACATGGTTTCACCCCAACCTATCTAAAATTTGAGCTCACCTTTTATGCTAATTGTTGACAAAGGGGGAGAGAATTCACAAAGATAATAAGAGATAGGGGGAGCAAACAAATGAAATGACATTGTAAGGGGATCAATTAAAATTTGAAGCACACAAGTAGGGGGAGCAAGTTCATAAACTTGTATGTTGCATTTGAATGTGCATTACATATGTTTGCTTGCATGGCACTAGTTCTAAATTCCCTATCCATGCTTGTCTGGTGTATGCTAGATTATAGAAAATGATTGTTGAAATAAAAACTAGCATGCATATGATAGCTAGATATACCTTGATCTTTTACAAGTGGTACTAGAACCTTGCTTCTAATGTTGATCTCATGAGGTATCTAGTTTATCTTTGCTTTTCAAGTGATATCTAGCAAATCATGGTGCTAAGGATGGTGTATATTGGCAACTCTAATTGGTATCACACTTCAAAGGTCCATTCTTATACCTTAGCATCATTTGGTAGCTATTACTCTCCCAAACTTCTAATCCATACATATGTGCAAGCTTTCAAATCCAAACTCTTAGCACATATGTAGGGGGAGCTAATACTACCAACTTGGGTTGATGAAACTTGTCCATAATCTTTACACATGGTAATATACTTGGGCAAGCAACATGAATCCAAAAAGAATTAATTAAATATCTTTGTAAATAGGTTGTCATCAATTACTAAAAAGGGAGAGGTTGAAAGCCCTTGTTTGGTTTTGAATAATTGATGAAACCTAGGACTAACCTTTGATCTAAGTGTTGAAATTAGACAAGGTGGTCCAATCCAAGTGATGGAGCAAGTTACAGGTCCATGGTGATGAAGGTGGACATGAAATGAAGATGATCAAGCTCTAACTTTGAAAAGAAGAAATAGAAAAATAAAAACCGAGTTGATCAAGGCAAAGGTATATGATAGGTTTTTGTTCTGCAATCAAGACACCATAGATGGTGTCAGTGACTTAGGATCGATAGCTGTATTATAAAGAGGGAAAATCTTTGGCTAAATGGTTTATCGAGTGCCACTAGGTGACATAATTCTTGCATATGCATTTAGGAACCTAGTGTGCTAACTTTGACCCTTGTAAAATGCTTTGGAAAATGCTAACACACGTGCACATAAGTTCTACACTTTGTGGTTAGCAAGTTGGAAGCAAGGGCAAAGCAGTTGTGGACTTAGAAAAAAAAAGGAGGAGAAATCCGTGACCGAACGCTGGCCGCGGGGTGACCGGACTCACCCCAGTGCGTCCGGTCAATTATAGGCGTTGAGCGGTTGCTGGCCGAAGACGAGGAGTTGAGATCAGACGCTGGAGCTAGCCCGACCGGCGCGTCCGGTCACAAGTTGGAAGGCGGCGCTGTGACGCGATCGGACGCGCACGGCGCACATCGGGTGTTGGATGACATATGCTGACATCGGCTTTGCGGGCGCACGCAGAGAAGAGCGAGGATCGAACGCTGGGGCACGTTAGGTCGATGTTGACCTGACGCATCCGGTCAGTGTTTTGCCTCTCTAGGATCTTACTAGAGTTGACCGGACTCGGCTTCGTGCGGCGTCGGGTTGATGGAGGAGCTCGTCCAGTCGTCACTTAACTGGGCTGGCGCTTGATCACTTTGCCGTTGACGATCAATGAACAACATTCAAAGTGGGGACACGTGGACGCATCCCTACGACCAGATGCAGGGGCCGAGCGTCCGGTCATCTTGACCAGCGCGTTCGTTCCCTACGCAGTGAGCCTAATGCTGAGCCTAACGACTCTATGCTTTGGAGGGGCTCTATAAATAGTTAGGGGTCGGCTCCAAAGTGTCTCTCTTAGCCATTTGACATCTTTGACATCCTTGTGAGCTGAGCATACTCCCTCCCACTCATCTCTCTTGCTTGATTGCTAATTCAAAGTGAGATTGAGTGATTCTAGGTACATTTGCTTGAGTAATTGCATCTAGTGGCACTTGGGGATCATTGTGTCTATGGGTTTCTTGTTTCTCTTGGTGGTTGCCGCCACCGAGATGGCTTGGAGCAGCGGAGGAGCTTCGACACAAGTTGGTGATTGTTCGTGGCCAGCTCCGGTGATTGTGAGGGGTCATGTACCTTCCCCGGTGGAGAGCCAAAAGGTAACTCTAGTGGATTGCACGTGTCATTGAGTTACCTCACTTGTGGGTAGGTTCTTACGATGTCCAATTGTGTGGACAAGGTTCGTGCAACACCTCTTAGCCGCTGAACCACCAAGTGTTGGTCGACACAATGGGGACTAGCGTGCCGACAAGCACGTGAACCTCAGGAGAAAAAATGGTTGTGTCTTGCCCTTTGGTATTCTCAAGGTGATTGAATTGGTATTCATCTTGTGATTGATTCACTCCTCTATGTGGTGGTATAATCACCCTACTCACTCATATACATCCTCGCAAACTAGTTGTAGCAAGCTCTTTAGTGTAGCTAGAATTGGGAGGTTGCTTGTAGTTAAGTTCATCTAGTGGAGCTCTTTAGTGTAGCAAGTGTGAGAGCTCTTAGTGAGTAGTGACTTAGCCTTTTATGTGCCTAGTGATCATAGTAACTAGAATTGTTTGATAGGTGGCTTGCTTTTCTTGTAGAGCTAGAGCAAGTTTGCATTTCGCTATTTGTCATACTAATCAAATTGCTCTCATGATCTTATAGATTTTAAATAGGCTAGTCACCCCCTCTAGCCATATTAGGACCTTTCAGCATTGGAGGGTTGTTCAGTGGATTTTCAGATATTTGTGAGGTACTTCTAATGCCTGTTTGCAATTTTGGAAATCTAGAGATAGACTTGTTGGTTATGTTGATTATGATTATGCTGGTGATTTGGATAAAAGGAGATCCCTCAAGGGTTATGTTTTCACCATTGGTGGTTGTGCTGTTAGCTAGAAATCAAGTTTGCAGGCTACTGTTGCTCTGTCTACTTCAGAAGCTGAATATATGGCTATTTCTAAAGCTTGTAAAGAAGCTATTTGGTTGAGATGTTTATACTCTGAACTTTGCGGGGTTACTTCACTACTATACATTGTGATAGCCAAAGTGCTATTTGTCTAACTAAAGATCAGATGTTTAATGAAAGGACCAAGCATATTGTTGTGAGATCATTTTATTCGAGGTGTTATTACTGAAGGTGATGTTAAGGTATGCAAGATAAATACTCGTGACAATCCTGCTGATAGTTGGCAAAGCCTATTCCTAGAGCTAAGTTTGAGCTATGCTCAGGCTTAGTTGGTATTACAATTTAAGTCCTAGTGACTTCTGGCGTCAGTGATTATTTATTATTGAAGTGAGCTGATTGATGATACTTTATTCTCTACAAGATGGAATTCATCTCAAGGTGGAGTTTGTTGGAATATGATCTGAATTCTAACGTGAGGCTTGCGTGGACGCCTGGAGGGCCCGCGGTTTGGGTTATATTATTAGCAGATTTGTTTCCGTATTTGACTACAGTCAGTCCGTCCTATAAATACATCTTGTGAAAGGTCCTAATGGCTAGAGGGGGTGAATAGCCTATAAAAAATTATACAACAACGCTACACAAAGCGGTTAGACAAATATGAGGCGAAGCAAATGTTGCGCTAGCCTACTAAGAATGCAAGCCACCTACCACAATTCTAGTAGCTATTGTCTATAATCACTCAAAGGCTATGTCACTACACTAAATTAGTGAGCTCTCAAAGACTAACTAAAGAGCCTCACTAACCACTAGACACGACTCTTGCTTGCCCTCAAAACGAGCTACACTAAAGGGCCAAGCTACACTAAGAACTATAAATGTGCAGGAAGGATGGAGTGTTATACCGCTGTGTAGAGGAATGAGCCAATCACCAAAGGATCCAATCAATCACAAGAATGAATATCAATGAAGACCAATCACCTCAGAATCAAATGATGAAACAATGATTTTTTACCGAGGTTCACTTGCTTGCCGGCAAGCTAGCCCTCGTTGTGGCGATTCACTCACTTAGAAGTTCACGAGCTAATTGGCATCACATGCCAAACCCTCAATAGGGTGCCGCACAACCAACATAAGATGAGGATCACACAAGCCACGCGTAATCCACTAGAGTTGTCTTTCGTTATCTCCTAAGGGGAAGGCACAAGAACCCCTCACAATGTCGATGATCGGAGCTGGCAATATAAGCGGTTGCAGCAATAGCAAGCCATGTTGATAGCTTCAGCCCAAAAGGATTGACTCACATTGTACTCACTCATCATTGATCTTGCCATGTCAATCAAGGTTCTATTTTTCCTCTCAACAAGGCCATTTGATTGTAGAGTTTACATGGCCGAGAATTGATGTCTAATTCCAAAATCATCATACAACTCATCAATTCTTGTATTCTTAAACTCACTACCATTGTCACTTCTAACTTTCTTGATGGTTGTTTCAAACTCATTGTGTATGCCCTTAACAAATGATATGAATGTTGCAAACACATCACTCTTGTCCACTAGAAAGAATACCCAAGTGTATCTTGTATAGTCATCCACTATCACAAAGCCATATTTGTTTCCACCGATTCTAGTGTATTGTGTTGGCCCAAACAAATCCATGTGCAATAACTCAAATGCCTTGCTAGTGCTCATTATGTTTTTCTTAGGATGGGTGTTTCCAACTTGTTTTCCGGCTTGACAAGAGCTACAAAGCTTATCCTTCTCAAACACATCTCTGAAACCTCTAACCAAGTCATGCTTAACCAATCTATTCAATTATTTCATTCCAACATGACCAAGCCTTCTATGCCATAACCAACCCATACTACATTTAGTGAACAAGCATGTTGACAATTGAGCTTCACTAGCATTAAAATCAACCAAGTATAGATTCTCATATCTAAAGCCTTTGAAGATCAAATTAGAGCCATCTACACTTATGATCTCTACATCATCTACCCCAAATATGCATTTGAATCCAAGATCACATAATTGAGCCACGGATAGCAAATTGAAGTTCAAGCTCTCAACTAGCAACACGTTTGAAATGCTCATGTCATTGGATATTGTAATCATTGTAATCTTACCAAGCTATTTGACCTTGCCTTTGCCATTATCACAAAATGTGATACTATCACAACCATCATTGTCATTGATATTGATTGAGCTGAACATTCTTGCATCACCGGTCATGTGTTGAGTGCACCCACTATCAAGAACCCAATGCCTTCCTCCGGCTTTATAATTGACCTACAAAAGAAGATTAATTCTTTTTAGGTACCCAAACTTGCTTGGGCCCTTAAAGGTTAGTTACTATGCTCTTTGGTACCCAAATGGCTTTCTTCTTTGAGCCCGTCTATGGTGCACCAATAAACTTAGCCTTCACACCATTAGTACCCTTGGTAAGCACATAGAAAGCCTTCACAAACTTAATTGAGGATACAATGACTTAAGACTTCTTTTTCATGCACTTTTGCTCTACATGACCAACTTGCTTACAATTTGTGCAAAACTGACCATTGTTCTTCACAAAACTAGTCTTGTGAGGAGCAAAGGTTGCTTTGCCTTTCTTGGGGGTATAGCCCAATCTCTCTTTGTAGAGAGAAGCTCTTTGGCTACCCAAGCACATAAGCAAGCGGTCTTTACCACCATATGCCTTAGCCAAGGTATGATTGAGCTCTATTACCTCCTTCTTGAGTGTCTCATTCTCAACCATTAGTGAGGCATCACAAGTGAAACCATCACTACTAGATGAGCTAGAAGTGGATGTGCTACAAGAAGTGTTAGTGGGAGCAACAATGATAGGCTTATAGAATGATTCATCAATTATATCACAAGTTAAGCCTTTGTCACATGTTACAACATGTTCCTTCTCATTTTGCTCATTAAGTAGAGAGGAATGAGCTTTCTCAAGCTTCTTGTGAGCCTTGCCAAGCTTCTCATGGGCTTCCTCTAGCCTCTCAGGAGATGCATTGAGCTCATCAAAGGCTTGCTTAAGGGCTTTTAGTTCCTTACGTAAGCTTTTGCATTCCCATCTCCTAATGTCAAAATGTTCCTTAGCATCATCTAACATGTCAAGTAGTTCATCTTTAGTAGGTTCATCATCATCACTCTCACTTTCATTTTCATTTTTGTTATCATGTTCCTCATCACATTCATCATCACAAGTTTGTACCTTAGTGGCATTAGCCATGAAGCATGATGGAGTGTCAAAGAGGAAAGGCTTCTCATTTATAGCAATGCTTGTAAGGGCCTTCTTCTTGGTGGTCTTGTTATCATCACTATCATCATCACTTGAGGAAGCATCACTATCCCAAGTGGCCACATATGAACCACCCTTCTTCTTCTTGATGGCCATCTTGTCCTTCTCTTTATTTTCCTTCTTGTCCTTCTTCTTGCTCTTCTTGTCATCATCATCATTGTCACTATTGTATGGGCATTGAGCAACAAGATGATCCTTGCTTCCACACTTGAAGCACCTTCTTGATTCTTCCTTATTCTTGGATGAAGACTTCTTCCTTCTAGCACGGTAGCCCTTCTTCACCATGAACTTGCCAAATCTCTTGACAAAGAGAGCCATCTTCTCATCATCATCATCATCCCATGAACCATCATCTTCACTTGATGTATCTTGCTTGGCCTTGCCCTTTGATGATGAATCGGCTTTTAATGCCACACTCTTCTTCTTCTCATCCTTCTTCTCTTTGTTCCTTTCTTCCTTCTCATCATCATCTATGTAAGCATCATCGGTCATGATATCTCCCAAGATTTGGTTTGATGTCATTGTGTCCAAACCGGTCCTCACTAGCAAGGTGACCAACATGCCAAATCTTGCGGGTAAGCATCTCAATAACTTGTGGGTGAAGTCCTTGTCCTCTACCTTCTCACCAAGTGCTTTGAGATCATTGACAAGCACTTTCATCAATGAAACATGTCCGACACACTCTCATCTTCCTTCATCTTGAAGCAAGCAAATTTCTCCTTGATAATGTATGCCTTTGCACCCTTTATTGCCTTGGTGCCCTCAAATGATTCTTCCAACTTCTTTCAGGCTTCATAAGCCATCTCAATGTTCTTGATTTGTTCAAATGTTCTCTCATCAATAGCAACATGAATAGCACTAAGAGTAATGTCATTGTTTTAGAGAAGCATTTCTTCAGCCACGGTGGGATTCTGCGGATCGGCTATCTCAATTTTTGTCTCCACCACCTTCCACACTCTTCTATTGATTGACTTGATATGAGTGGTCATCTTTGACTTCCAATATGGATAATTTGTGTCATCAAATTGGGGTGGCTTTTTGGTGTTGTTGATTTGAGCCATTTTGACACCGAAGGTTGTTAAGCCTCAAATCACGGTGACCACGGCTTTGATACCACTTGAAAGGTCCTAATGGCTAGAGGGGGGTGAATAGCCTATAAAAATTTCTACAACAACACTACATAAAGCGGTTAGACAAATATAAGGCAAAGCGAATGTTGCGCTAGCCTACTAAGAATGCAAACCACCTACCACAATTCTAGTTGCTATTGTCTATAATCACTCAAAGGCTATGTCACTACACTAAATTAGTGAGCTCTCAAAGATTAACTAAAGAGCCTCACTAACCACTAGACACAACTCTTGCTTGCCCTCAAAACTAGCTACACTAAAGGGCCAAGCTACACTAAGAAATATAATTGCACAGGAAGGATGGAGTGTTATACCACCATGTAGAGGAATGAGCCAATCACCAAAGGAGCCAATCAATCACAAGAATGAATACCAATGAAGATCAATCACCTCAGAATCAAATAACGACCCAATAATTTTTTACCGAGGTTCACTTGCTTGCCGACAAGCTAGTCCTCATTGTGGCGATTCACTCACTTGGAGGTTCACACGCTAATTGGCATCACATGCCAAGCCCTCAATAGGGTGCCACACAACCAACACAAGATGAGGATCACACAAGCCACGCGCAATCCACTAGAGTTGCCTTTCATGGTCTCCCACAGGGAAGGCACAAGAACCCCTCACAATGTCGACGATCGGAGCCGGCAATAATCACCAATAGCCACTCAACGATCCACCAATCACTGGGTTGTCTAGGTGTCAGCAAACACCAAGAGTAATAAGAACTCCACCAGTCCAAATCGCCCAACTAGTGCCACAAGATGCTAGAACACTAAGCAATGCACTAGAGGCTCTCCAATCTCACTCAAGATGATCAAATCAAGTGTGCAGGTGAGTGGAGTGGTGTACTCAGCTCTCAAAGGGTGTAAGCAACTGTTAGAAGTGACAAGAGTGTGGCCAAGGCCAACCACTAGCTCTATTTATAAGCCCATAAGCAAATAGAGCCGTTACCCCTTTAGAGCAGCTTTCTGCAAGGGCACCGGACATGGCGGTGCCTGGCATCGGTCATGGTGGTGCCCCTCCCAATGGTCACTTTTCAACGGCTAAAAACTAGCCGTTCGGGCACCGGACAAGGTGGCGGTGGCACTGCCCCTAGGGTGGCGGTGACCACCTGGCCATCTGCCCGAATACCCCTTCTCTGGATTTTTATGGCGGTGCACCGCCCTTAGGGCGGCAGTGCCCGAGGCGATGACCAACCCCATTTCACAAGTCTCTGGAAGAAAATGGCGGTGGCACCGCCCTCCTCGCGCGGTGCACACCAGACGCATCGGTGCCCGCTTCACTCCTCCTGAGTCTTGGCCATGTCTAGGTGGTTACCGCCCTTGGGATGGCGGTGCCACCAGGCACACAGTGGCGGTGCCCCCAGGGCAACTCGTTGCTCTCGAGTGCACCAGACAAGGGGTGGCGGTGCCACCATGGCAGCACCCCAAGCCAAGTTTTGCCTCCTTTTATTTACATTTCTCACCACCTTTGCAAATGTGCTAACACTCCAAGTGTTTCACCATCATGTGCAAGTGTGTTAGCATTTTGACAAATATTTTTTCAAAGGTTAATCACTTCTCACAGAATGTGCACTAGGCCTAAAATGCAATGCAACTATTTCAACACCTAGTGGCACTAGATGATCGAGTTGTCCGATAAGAGCTCTCTTAATAGTACGACCATCTATCCTAAATGTGATCACACTTGCCAAGTGTCTCGATCACAAAACCAAAAAGCTCTATTAAGTTTCACCTTTGTCTTGAGCTTTTTGTTTTTCTCTTTCTTCTTTTTCAAGTCTAAGCACTTGATCATCATGTCCACACCATCCTCATGATTTTCACCATTTGCTTCACCACTTGGAATGTGCTACCTATCTCATGATCACTTTGATAAACTAGGTTAGCACTTAGGGTTTCATCAATTCACCAAAATCAAACTACAACTTTCATCTTGTAAGCTGCACGGGAAGAGCTGATGACTCATTGTATTCCATGCGTTCTATAAACTCTCATCATATAGTGAAGATCGCCGGTTGGTGCCCGTGGTTTTTTCCCACAAGGGTTTTCCACGTAAAAAATTGTGTCTCGTGTTCGATCTTGATTTGCATTATTTGCTAACACTTGAACTAGTTTGACCGGCACGTTTCCCATAATTACATTCTTTCATGGACGGAGGGAGTACCAAATAAGTACCAGTCACATCGAACATATATTTTTATAGTACATCTATGTTATGTCACAAACAATAAAAATTTCCCCTTTTCGTGACGAAAATTTCCCTTCTAGATGTGCTCAATCTTAATATAATATGACTTACGATAACACTTAAACATCAATTTTTTTGAGGCTAAGATATTATTTGCTAAATTATCGATATCATGTCAAAGACACTTTAATACAAGTTTTATATTCCAAATTTTTATATATTTAAATAATCATTGGTCAAATGTTATAAAATTTGACCTTTTAATATACAAAATAGGATTCTCATTTCACCATAGAGGGAGTATCAATATATAACCTAGATGTATAAGACTATAAGGGCAATTCCAACCCCAAAACCACTACATAGTTTTCATATACCTTTTAGAAAATGAAAAATTCGAGCCTCTACGACCGCATCCCAAATTTTATAATGTTGTCAGCTTATTTGCTGACAAAAATTATGAAAAAGAGCGCATTCATATAGAAGAAAATCATATGCAAAGTCTATTATTACTTTGTCATCCATTCTTGACAAACACATCTAAAGCCGTAACATCCAACACATTGCATGCCAATCAGAACGTCCCTCTTTTATCTTCACGTTGCGGTAGCGCCTATAGCCGCGACCAATATTGTAACAACCCGGGTTTTCGAGCATCCAAAAATGCGAGCTTTTTAAAAATTTTCCTACAATGTGTGAAGCACGTAGCTTCTAGGTCAAACCTAAGTCAACCTAGGAGAGCTTGCTAATAAATCGTTGCATTCATATAGAATTGTTTGTAGGTGTATGTCTGTGTTCTTGAGTTGGTTTTGTGTCTTTAGTTTTGTTTGGAGTTTGGAGCGCACAAAACCATAGCAAATTCCTCTCAATCTCTTTCTAAATCTCTCTAAAATCCTTGAAATGAAAAAGGGAAAATCCTTTTTCCTTTTTCCTTTCTCATCTGGCCCAACTCCTCTTTTCTTTCTCCTTTCCCGTGGCCCACCTTCCCTCCTTCCTTCCTCCCACTGCGGGCCCATCTCCTCCTTTGGCCTAGCACCCTGCCAGCTCCCCTCCTCCCCTTCCAACCGCGAGGCCTAGTGTGCCCCTTTGACCCATCCCGAGCGAGCAGCCCAGCTCCACCCACTCGCCCCCACAGCCCGTCCGCTGGCCCCGTAGGCCCAGGTAGAGGACCCCGCAGGCCCGAGCCACACCCCTATCCTTGGAAACCATAGGCGCGACCCGACCGCACGCCTACGCCCTTCCCCAAGTGCCACCGCTACCACTCCTCGCGCGCCCACGCCGTGCCCTGCCTCGATGTTCGTACTAGGGGCCGACGAATGCACGCCACGTGCTCCTCCATTGCACGGACACCGAGGATCGCCGTCCACAGTGCCTCACACCACTAGAACCTTAGCCGCGTCTCCTATAAGAACCGGAGCCACAGCTACCCTTCTCCATTTCCCATCCACCACCGCCATTCTTGCCTTACTCCCTCCCTACAAAGCTCCCCGCGGTGCTGAGTGCTCGTAGCCGCGCCGACTGGATCCGCTCACGCAACACTCTGGAGTGGTAGAATAGCCTAATCTAATGACCTCCCAAGAGTACTTGTCCTCCATTAGATACTAAGAACCCAAGAGAGTGCACTAAATCATGTCATTCCATCGAACCCACCCACAGGGAGAGCTCAAAAATCCACATTTTTCATCAGGGTCATAAATGAGAGGATAAAGCTTACAACATTCTTAACCATTTCTTACATCACTTTATTACAACATCAGAGTTCTTAAACAAATTGAATGCAACATTAGAATTAAAATTGTTCACATGTAAACGAGTTTACACCCTTTAGGTTCACAAGTTTTATCTTGCAGCGGAAAATAAACATATGATCAGAGTTACAGTGGAAACAAAGATTAATTTAATGACATGGTGAAGCATTAACATAGTGGCCATTTATATACAAGATATGCTAACATATTTTACATCTTTTCTTATAAAACCTTTAGTGAGGGTTATAAATAAACACTACGATCGCAGTGTGAAAGTAATCCTCTCTGAGCCCACCAGGAGGTTTTCACACACAAAAGCCAGCTCTAGCATTCACCTGTCACCTACAACAGGGGGAATGACACCTTGAGTACTTGATTTTACTCAACAAGACTTACTCGACAGGAAAAAAGTAAATGACTCCAAGGATATGTAAGGCTTATTTAGCTTGCTGGTTTATTACATTTGCAGGGAGCATTACTAATAGTGCATCCTTATATTCAAGTTTTAGCAGTTATTTTTAGTTAATTAGCTAATCATTCTAGGTAAGCGCCTATGCTACTTTCAAGCTTGTGGTAAGCAATTAGAACCATTTTACCATCTTTCATATTCCAATTCTTACTACGGTGCTAGACCATAGCCAAGTCATTACCATCTCACAGAAACGGCGATTCGCGAATCAATATATCCCAGCTGGGTACCCTGAAACACATGCCTCACTTGTGCCCCAGGCACAAACAACACCAACCAGTTCCACTCCTGTCAAGGGGTCTAGGTTCCCATCCAAACTTGGACTCCATGCCCCCAACACCTGAGACCCAGTCTCAGTATGGTGCTTAGACCTCCACCTAATACCCGCTCCCAAAAGTCGGTCCAGAAAGAGCCGGAACCCATGACAAAAAAGTAACAAGTCTTCCTGCTCTCATAAGCAAGTATATGCTCAGGATAATAAGTTTGTGACCTGACTACCATCCACAGCAATGGACGGTTCTCAATTGACTCAGGCGGGACAAATGCAATCAGAGCCTCGCTCAGTTGCCTAACCAAGTCCAAATCCAATGTACAATCCTGCCCGGTCTCCAATTATCATCCATATATATTCCATGTGATAGTAATATGATAATAACAACAATAATATCTTTCCTATCTCTTGCGAGTGACAGGTAATCACTTGACTTCTACCAGGGTCCTATAGCACAGTAGCTACATGATTCTGCCATACTAGTAAGACTCATAGGATAAGGATATATATATATGCAAGTGGGTTTCATTCAACTCCTTAAAACGTAATGCACAAGCATAAAAAAGTGCAGAATAATAGGGGTTATGCACCGGGGCTTGCCTGGGTAAGATATAACCAGAAGTTAGCATTCCATCATGGTGACACGATCATCAAGGCACCATCTTTTTTGCTACTCCAGATGACTCCGTGATCCATCGTCATTCCTATTATATACGTGGATGCAACGCAGAGACGTAATTAACCAACGGCAACCGCAACTCTTAAAGTACGTTGACGCCTCTCAAGCTAATGAGCTAGTCCTAATAGCTAACGCACTAGGCTATTTGTCCATGTTGTTGAATAAGACGTTGTTTCCCGACAAGCGTTTTAGTTCTAAAATCTCAGGGTGTTTCTTTATTTCATTTCATTGATTTAATTTATATTTGAACAAGGGATTCTTAGTTATCTTAGCAAACTAATTATTATAGAGCTACAAAAATTATAGTGAGCACCTCATAATATTAGAAATATATTGTGAAATTTCTAGAATTAACACTTGCACTGATTAATCATAAAAATTCCTACAAGATTATATTTTAACAATATTACGCATCTCAATTTAATTAGATAATTTCTGAAAATACTATGAACCTATGTGAACAAGACATACTGGCAGATGGATCAGGATTTTAGGAACCTAATAAAATTTGTTTCATAATTTTTGGTCAACTACACAAATTTATATGGAATTTACGAGTTTGCCTTAGAAACTAAATTAAAAAAATGTTTTAGAAAAAGGGAGAACCAACGGTCACAATTCGGCCCAGCAGCCCACTGCAGCCCGTGCAGGGGTGTGGTCGCGCGTCAGCAGGCCAGCCCAACTGCCCCACTACGCGAGCGCGTCCGCGCATTTTGCAAAAGAGTCCCTAGCTTATTAGATTACTACGCGGCGATTCTGAGCACTATTGCACTAAAGATACGTTTTACATCGAGCACCCCCAAAAACCCTAACTTCTCACTGAGTTGGTCCCCAACGCCCTGTGCACGACGGTGTGACTCCGGCCGGCACAGCACGGCCACACCGGCCTACCAATGGCCAAAAATACACGTCCATCGGGCCGACATCGACCCACGGACCAATGTGAAATGGTGGGAGGTGGCGGACCCACAGACCAACGCAAAATGGTGGGAGGTGGAGGAAGGTCCAACGGTGTACTACCCAACCCTAGCCTCAAAGACGGTGGATCCGTACGGTGGCGCAAGCGTTCCGGTGAGCTTACGTCCTCACAAAAAGGCAGAGATGGCAGGGAAGCATCAGTAGCTCACCGTGGTGCACGCTATCATGACGGTTGAAGCAAGGAGGGCCGAGGAGGTCTGGCCATGTGCGCCCGAGCACAGTGGCGACGCCCCGAGCCAGACACCGATGCATCACCCCATCGCCGACGAGTTCCCTGGGTATAATACCGCAAGCACCAAACAGAGGAAGTCAAGACGAGTTCGAGGGTATGAGCCATTGAATTGCTACCCATCCTACGGGCCTTACCTCCCAACCTACCGGCTCGGTGGCGCACCTGACCAGCGGCGAGCAAGACACCAAATTGTCGGTTGGTAGTGATCGGCCAAGCTTAAGGAGAATAGGGCACCTAGCTGACTACATATGCCACCCACTGATGTGGGGAATTGCACTACGAACCCCAAGCTGGTGATTAGGAAGAGGAAGGAATGGTGGCTCTATGCACGGTGTGGCTGTGGGGAGGTCACACGAGTGAACCCGGGCGGATTAAGATGAGGTGACCCCGATCGATGCCAGTAGTACGAGCACGTGCGCACAAACGACGAGACCTAGAGGCTTGGTGCGAAGTGCTCGGAATGGCGTGGCCAGACCCGAGCAGACACATCGGCATCAGCTAGTGGGGGCAAGCACGGCAGTGAGGCATCACCATCGCCCCTGCGACCGAGGTCATTGGCCTAGACGTGGTGGCATTGGCACCTGCCCAGAGGCTCGATGCGATAGGTGAAACAAGGGGTGGGGTGAGCACCATGATGGCAAGGCGATGATAGTTGCAGCCTCATCTCGACCCCACACGTGGCTCGGTGGCCAAAGGGTGGCACACGCGCATAGTGATAGCGGGGCTAGGCCATAGCTAGCCGGGATGGCCAACGCGAGGCCAAGGGCGTTGCGTGGCACCGACCGGGCACATGAGCTAGCCAGCGGCAATAGCTCGGCCATGGCATGAGTTCGACGCTAGTAGCGCACGCACACGTGGTGACAGCGCCCACGGGGCCAGTGTCCAAAACAGTGCCAAGCATGGTTTTTAAAGCGAGCCCAAAACTACTTTGCATCTCGATTAAGACTCAACCAATTCCACTAACTTATAGCTGGTACCAATAGCTAACTAGCGAAGCAATGCTTATGACCAGAGGATGGCCCAAGAGAAAGATGGAGAGACGCCAAGATAAGATCGTCGCGCTGAATGCTGGTGCACGAACAGAACGCCAACAGCTAGGTTATAGCACGTCCCAACGAAGTTGAGCAATTTTTAAAGAGGACAACGTGGCATCCGACACACCTATGACCTACACCGTGCCCAAGTGCTCACTTAGAAGCAACCGACAATACAAGAATATGAGGCTAGTGTTTAAACATTTTAGTTAGAATTTAAATGCTAAAATGGCATTGTCTACTACCCTTTCAGACTTAGAAAAGACAAGAGTTCAGTTTGAACTTAACAACCATCAACACTTTTACCATAATTTTTAAAAGGCCTAATCTTTATTAATTCCATCCAACAAGTACTTCATGCAATAGTCCATACTTGATACTAAACCATAGGAACAAAATATTTAAGCACTATTTAATTATTTTGCCCAATATAACTCACCCAAAATAGTATTTTAACATAAGTTCAGATCTTTGCCGACTTAACGAAAAGGTTGATTTTAATTTCCAATTTGATTTTTGGAGCTCCCAAGAACATTAGTTAACATATTTATTTTCCAAAAATTAAAGTTGCATTTTCATCTACACCACTTGCTCATCATCTTCACATAAGCACTATACACGAGTTATATTTTATTTTTGTTTATAGAAATTGTTTTTCGTACCAAACAATTAAAACTACTTATTTTATTCTTCTTGTTAGGATTTTCATTAGCACTTTTACGCACTGAGTAAATTAACTTAGATATTTGTTTGATTTCTCTCAACCATAAAAGTGAGTTGCATAGGGTTTGTTTAACATTTCATGTGTGTTTTAAATTTTTAAAACTCGAGAACTTGTCTTGCTAATTTCTCTTAGGCCTTAACCTAGGTGCTAAGCAAGCTTGTAACACCAGGGGTGTTACACCTGGCTACCTCCGCTACAAGCCGTGCCACCACCACCGCCTCATCCTCACTGGGAGCAGTCGCGACCACCACGAGCTCCTACTCCACCACGCCGCCGAGCAGCTCTCCTCGCCGAGCAGTGCCACCGCAACATCGAGCCACCTTCCCCTTCATCGCGTCTAGTCACCGAGCCCTGACCCTACCTTTATGTCCGTGCCACCACCATGCTCCACCCCATCCTCACCAGAGCCACGGACACCGCTTTCCTCGATGCCGTGCCATGACGTCCTCGGCATCTTCTGCGCCGAGCCTACACTCGCACCGTGGCACACGCCCTTCCTCACGGTTGGTGTTCCTCGTCAGCACCCTCACGCTCCACCTCGTCGCATCCACGCCAAGCTGCCGATGGAGCCGCGACCACCTTCTCTTTCCACCTCACCGGGACGCACAGCGACAGCAGCAACACCCCACCATCGTCGGTGCTGCTTCTCTACCACCGGTGAGCCCTCAACCCTAAAGCTCCGCCTTTTCCTCCTTGTTGTTGACCTCGCCGGTGTTCCATCTAAAAACTAACCTTCGTGCCATGGTTCTTCACTGCCGCAGAAGAACCATGCCATCCATGCCGGGAGCCGGAGCTGCTAACCACACCGAACACTTCGCCTGAGGATAGCAGCACCACCTCACCGTCGACCGTCATCTTCCCTCCGCATCGCTGAGCTTCCAGCGCCAAAACCTCGCCTTTCTTCCTTCCTGTTGTGTTCCTGTCTGAACCCGACCCTCGTGCTTGGCCATTGCCTACAGCAGCAGCTGCCGGACTTTGCCTCTAGCAAGCCCTTGGCCGCCCGCAGCCAGCTCCGACTAGCCGTAGCTAGCCACCGGCCAGCCATAGCCAGCTGTAGCCAGCAGCAGCTATCCTACAACAAGCCGTAGCTAGCCAGCAGCAGGCTATAGCCAGCCGTAGACAGCCAGCAACTAGCCGCAGCCCACAAGAATGCATCACTACAGCCCTCCACCTCCAAGGTCGAGCTTTTGAACCTAGTCTATGCCATCCTCAGCGTCAGCAAACTCCTGCTTTTCATTTCTTGTCACTTGATACTTGATTCATACATGATCACCTAGCTATGTCTATAAATGCCTGTGCCGTGCCTTCGCGCCGGTCTATATTGATGCTATGGATGTGTGTGCTACTCCTCCGTCGGTTGTCGTGTTGTGGTTCTTGCGAGTCCGTGTGTGTTTGTTTGTTGTCATCTGGGGACCGTGCCTTCGAGCCGGTCGAGGGATCATACTTCATTCGATCATTTCAGTCATGGGTTTGTTCTGCCGTGGCTGTAATGCTGAGCGTAACTCGTTCCCTCACTTCTTAGTTGGCTTTGAAGTACTACGAACGCTAGCTCCTATACATGTCCCTAGGACATGGCCATTGTGGACTTAATGTCGATATCGATGCGGTTCTTACCTGCCCATTTTGAGGCCTATGTGACCTAGTCTAGTGGGATACGAATTAGGGGACAACCTTCGTAGAACCGTCGGAAGCCAACTCGTTTAGGTGAAGCTCATAGCCATGAGTTGCCTCGCCATGACCATAGGGCTTTACCTCTTTTGCTCGCTTGTTTATCCTAACCACCTCGTATGCTTGTACCACATTGACCATAGCGTTCCTTTGGATCTAGCAGATCTTAGGGATAGCCTTGTGCCAATTTAGTTGCACGGTCGTAGTGCCCTATGAGTGGGTTTGGATCATGGGATCGTGTCTCCTTTCTTCCAACCTTCGTCCGTTCCATGATGAGTTGATCGAAAGAGTGAGTATCCCATTCTTCTCTCCCCTCTTGTTCTCAATCCTCGTTAATCCAGTAAAATGTGGATTAAGCCCTTCATTGTTTGGTGTTTATTGCTCTCTTGATTCCATTCCTTCAATTCCCATCGTTTGCTATGGCGAGTGGATCAAAGGAAGCTGAATGTCGTGTCCTCCTCCTTTGGTTCTGTCGTGCTTAAGCCCTTGTATGCTTGTACCTATTTAGACCGTAGCATTTCTTTGGTTCTTGCGGTGACAACCACACCGCTAAGAACCCTAGGGATCTCTTAGTGCATTTAGTGCACCTAGGTCATGGTACCAGTAGTTTGGGCACTCATGTTCTCTTGTGCGTTGCTCCTTTTCAATGCCCCATCTCTTGCCATGGCGTGTGGATTGGAAGAAGTAAACCACCTCCCTTCTCTTCTCTCCCTCGTTCTGCCCTCTCTTGGTTCTCGTCAATTATAATGGCGGATGGATTGAGAGAGACCGAAACTACACATCCTTTACTCCTTAGCCACTCTTTTCAATTCCTGTCGATCCCCATGATGCTGGATCGGAAGACCACGAGCTGTGGTGTTTGCTTAAGATGAGCTAGGGTCTATGCCATTTATATTAAAGCCGTACAGGTCGACACAATTGACCCGGGAAGTACTGGCTAGGCTATGACTTAAGCTTGTGCTTAGCGAGCAATCACTCCTGTTTCTTTTGGCCTAGGGATCGGACATCCACCAAGAGGGCTAAGTGGTTTTCCCTTTGGTGTTCTTTTGATGTAGTTTATTCTTTCAGTGTCTTATTGCCTTTTTAGAAGTATTGATTGCTTTCTACCGTGTTGTCGCTCTAAGCGAGGTAGAGGCATTGAGGATAATGTTGATCGAACTGGAACCCGTTGGAGGAAGGACATGTGGATGGCAGTAGGACCTTGGAGGAGAACGACTATGAGTACACTAAGGACCTCAGAGTTGTGACCTATTGACAGGTGTCATGTCCCACGCAACCTCGTAGAATCCTATTAGACATGCAACAATGTAGCTGCTAGTGCTTTACTTTTACACAAATGATCTATGATAGGTTGCATGGTAGAATTGCTTGAAAGCCATTACCCCTGCACACCCGCTATTAGGATAGACGCTCACATACTACTTACTACTTGCTTCTACTACATATTATATCTGTGATGTGATGCTTGGTGGAGGATTGTTTGTGAGTAGCTAAGGCACTTGGTGCCGATAATATGGTAATAATGTGATAACAACTTGGGGAGATCTTGACGTGCATCTTGGGTGTGTGGTGAGGGTTGAGTCGACTGGATAGGATTCTACGATGAGCTGCTGAGCTCCTTGAGAGTTGTACTTGTGGTAGGTACCGGTTTGAGGTATAGACCTCGGGGAGGAGTGTCTTCGTGGGTCGAATCCCTGGGGTAGAGGTGTTGTTGAAGCACGGGGTGTCGAGACCCCAATTGTGAAGATGTCTTGTTCGGTCACCCTAAGGACTTATATGTTCTGGGAATCGGTTCATAGGAATCCTTGCACCCCACTCGCTCTCAATGGGAGGGAAACGGATGTGGACTAGTTTGGGCGATGCCACTACTGCTAGGTTGTAGTTGACAGTGTGGGAGGTGAGGGTGATGGAACCTGATCCTTTCTAGGTGTGTATTGCCATTGGCCCGATATTTATGTTTCACATTCTCAGCGTGCCGGAGTTGATCCGGGGTGCCTCAAGGCTGAGTGGCAGGGTGGTATCATTCCAAGCTAGAAAGCAGCCTGAAATCAGCCTAGACGATGTACAGCGTCGATGATGGTGTATCTTGTGGGTAGTGTAAACCTCTGCAGAGTGTATGGTTGATCGATCTATACATATGTCGTCTTTTCGGCTATAGACCTTTCCTATGTTACCGCTTCACTTGACCAGAGAGAGGTGTCCTTTCTTCTTCTCCCCCCTGGGTTTGTTGGACTTCGACTGTTAGCCGATAAGGCAAGGTACGAGAGGGAGTTGTCCTTGCCGCCTAGAGAGTGAGAGTGTGGTGAGATGTGTGTGATGGGATGAGTGAACGTGTGGATGAGATGGGTTAAAACATGATGAACTATTGTAAAATATTGATGAACTTACATAGGAAACATGTAGCCATATATAGGCCTTTTGCTCTACCCTTACATTTCCACTTACCACAAAGCATACGCAAAGCATAGGGTGGGAGCCAGTGGCCAGTACAAATCGTACTGAAAGATATTTGGTAGGTTTTGGATGTCATCTACGACGATGACAACAGAGGTTAGAAGGATTAGATGGTCTCATTCATGCGCTCAAGTTTGGTTGAGGAGATGAAGTCTACGCCTACTGATGTTCTAGGCCTACTCTGAAGATTGCTCGTGAAGGAGCCTTCACCCACCGACGCGCTACGTCTACTCCGATGAAGCCCTGTGTGCGTTTCTGCTATAATAATGTTGTACTTATGAGTGTTACCAAGTGATGTAATGCCTTGTAAACTTGTACTTCAACAATGTATGAACTATGGTATCAACTGTTATTTGATAATGTGATGGCTTGATCTCCTGGACTATCACATTATAATTTGTATCTGTGGATTTCCCTTCGTGGAAAATCGGGATCGTTTCAAATATGGTCCTTTGAAAATAGCCTGTATAAAGGAAATATTTTGTGTCCTTTCTCAAAAGTAATGTAGTTACAAGTACACTAAATTGCCCAAATAATAGCAGCAGCCTCCACAAAAATCTGATTTTTATCCTCCCTCCCAATACCCGTGAGCCAGCCTCCAAGCATGTGAGCAGTAGATCTACCTAGGAGGCCTTAACCCAGTAACATAGTTTTCGGACCCGTTTGGCAGGGCTTTCTCTAGCTCTGGCTCCATGCTACAGTGCTGAAGGAGCCAGAGTCGGAGGAGCCAGAAAATGTGGTTTCTTTAAGCTCTAGTTCACTTTGCGAGGAGAGAGAAAAATGGCCCATGTGAACGGTACTGCTGTAGTAGCTGGTTCAGGAGTCGGGGCTACGAGAAACCCCGCCAAACATACCTCATTTTTAAAGGAATGAGGTAGAAGAGCTACCGATTGTATTAAAAAGTAGATAAAGCCTAGAGTGGGCAAAAAAATGACATAACTACAGTATGTTGGATGGATCCATCAACACGTACCAAACTCAAACTCAAGAGAAGAACAAAAACAACTTTATTCGGTTGGAATGGTACATCAACACGAGCCACACGTGCCGAACCTCGGTACAAACCACTACAAGCCAAATAGACCCTTCATATATGTAAGCTAAAACCTCATATACAAACTCCATCATACAAAGTGTGGTTTTATTTTGTGTTGGGCCAAAATATATTTCCTCTGTCCCGTAGTCTTCTCTCCGTTGTCTTTTTTCTGTGTTCTCTATCTTTTTGGTTCTCTTGCCCATTCCCATCCAGCAACGTGGTGATGGGCTGATGACGTCGCGAGTGTCGGACAACTGGACAAGGACACAGCCGCCTGGGCGTGGCGGCCGCATCGAGCCAAGCATGCAGACGTGCGGTGCACGGGCTGGTGCCGAGTGGGCGAGTGGCCCTCGATCGCGAGCAGGGCCACATAGCCGATGTCCTCTTTCGCCGATGGCATGTGGGTAACAACGACTATACAACGAGCAGCTAGCTAGCTAGCAGCGTGCCCTCGTCGCAACATGTAAACTTGTAATGCATTTGCGATGCCCAGGCCTCGGTGCTCTTCTTCAACTCGGAACTCACAGGGCTCGATTTCGGCTTTTATCTTACTCAGTACCGGAAACACCTAAGTTGCCGAGTGTCCCCATCTTTACCGTGGGCAAGATTTTGGGCACTCGGCAAACATTGTCGAGTGTCCCAAAGACGACACTCAGCAACAACAAAACTCACGGCATAACAGTTTACGCCGAGTGCCTACACTCGGCAAACAGTAGACACACGACAACTTCATATCCGGGTAACACAGTCGACCTCCGTTATCATTTTGCCGAGTGTCACATGTTAACACACGGCAAACCCACCTATATGCCGAGTGTCAAAATACGACACTCGACAAACCAACATCTATACCGAGTGTCACCTTGCGACACTCGGCAAATGCTGTTATATGCCGAGTGTCAGCATCTGACACTCGGCAAACAAATTTTTTTTTATTTTGCCCCCCAAACTTTTTGTATTGTTGTCTTACAATACCTGTTGCTCTGTGTTGAAGTTTTGTACATTTCTGAGTTATTTTACTATATTTCGTTAATTTATTTTAGTCAAATGAATTTTCGGTAATTTTTTTATTTGAACGGCAAGTGCTTCGAATATCCGAAAAAAGTGAATAAAAAAATGATATTCTATTCACTAAGTCTATTTTGAGACCGTATCCAGGGCCAGACTAGAAATTTTGAACATTGTGTTCGCGAAACATGAGCAGAAACGCGTGGCGGAAACGTCTGAAATTTCTATAAAAAGCAAACGAAGTCTGAAAATCACGAAATTCGTCGAGTTGTCATGATATCATACATGGAGGCTATGGTAAAAAATTGAGAGTGTTTCGGTAAAGTTGACACGTACGCTGCTTACAAATCAGATCATCTCCGGAGAAGTTTCCACTAGTAGAGAACAGACCTTTGATCCTCGGCCAAAATAGGCTCTAGTCCCGGCATTTTTTGCACCCGGGACTAGAGATACCTTTAGTCCCAGTTGGTGGCTCCAACCGGGACTAAAGGTCCCTGCCCAATGGCTACTGCGCCAGGCAGAGGTGGCAGGGACCTTTAGTCCCGGTTGGAGCCACCAACCGGGACTAAAGGTATACTTTTACTCCCGGTTGGTAGCTCCAACCGGGAGTAAAGGTCTACTTCCGGGCCGTGGTTGTGCCCGGGGTTGAAAAGTTACCTTAAGTCCCGGTTGGAGCCACCAAACGGGACTAAAGGCCCCCCCCCTTTATATCCCGGCCGTCTCCTTCTTCCTCCCCGAGCCCGAGCTCAGCACATTTTGAAGCTCACTGCACTAGTGTTCTTGCTTCCTCCCTCCATCCATTGTTCCTCCATCCATTCTTCGATTCCTCCGTCGATTTCTTCGATTCCTCCGTCGATTCTTCAGTTGTAAAGGTTACCAATCTCAAACTCTCATTTTTCACCATTGTCTTATCTCATTTTGTTCACTATATATATATGGTTCTTTATTGTGGTTTTTTTCATTTGTAAGCAATTTGAGCTCAAAATCACTTCAAGCTTGCATATTTACATGAAAGAAGGTTAAAGTAGCTAGTTGAACTTGCGGACCATGTTCATCTCGGTGAGCATGTTCTCTGCCGAACGGTAATGGACGTCAAGGAGAAGCTTTGATTCTACGAGGGAGAGCGGCAACAGTCGTGGAAGACCGTGTTCCCTTCCTCGTAGAATCGGAGCTCTTCCGTGGCCAAGTACGGTGCCGTCCGGTGGAGAAATGCTCGCCGAGATGATCACGTAAGCAAGTTCAACTAGTACGGATGGTTATTTATTTATATGTCCCGATATCATCGTAGTAGTCTATCAATCACCGTACCCAAACGTAGTATATATATAAATATAAACTTAGAAAATAGTTAGAAAATTATAGAAAATCCGTACTAGTTGAACTTGCGGACCGTGTTCATCTCGGCGAGCATGTTCTATGTCGAGCAGTAACGGACGTCAAGGAGGAGCTTTAATTCTACGAGGGAGAGCGGCAACGGTCGTGGAAGACCGTGTTCCCTTCCTCGTAGAATCGGAGCTCTTTCTTGACCAAGTACGGTGCCGTCCGGTGGAGAAATGCTCGCCGAGATGATCACGTAAGCAAGTTCAACTAATACGGATGGTTATTTATTCACATGTCCCGATATCGTCGCAGTAGTCTGTCAATCACCGTACCCAAATGTAGTATATATATAAATATAAACTTAGAAAATAGTTAGAAAATTATAGAAAATTCGTACTAGTTGAACTTGCGGACCGTGTTCATCTCGGCGAGCATGTTCTCTGCCGAGCGGTAACAGACGTCAAAGAGGAGCTTTGATTCTACGAGGGAGAGCGGCAACGGTCGTGGAAGACCGTGTTCCCTTCCTCGTAGAATCGGAGCTCTTCCTTGACCAAGTACGGTGCCATCCGGTGGAGAAATGCTCGCCGAGATGATCACGTAAGCAAGGTCAACTAGTACGGATGGTTATTTATTAAAACATGTGTTTTGAGCTATAATGTATTAAAAAATGAGTATAGAGATATAGATAATTTTATAGTTTCTTAATTTTATTTGTTTATAAAATGAGAAATTTATAGTGTATTAAAAAATGAGTATAGAGAGTAGATGGCAACTGCTTCATTGTTTAGAGATATAGATAATTTTATAGTTTCTTAATTTTATTTGTTTATAAAATGAGAAATTTATAGTGTATTAAAAAATGAGTATAGAGAGTAGATGGCAACTGCTTCTGGGTCCTCGGCCTCTCATGGGTTTCCAAAGCGACTTAGGCCGGGCCTCCCTCTCATTCCATGCGGCAAGTGTCGTGATGAGACAAAGATTGTGATGGAGTACCGAGTGAAGGAGGGTCCCAACAAGGATCGTATCTTCTACAAGTATCCGGATCGCAATGTGAGTTATTTTATCGTATTTAATGATTATGGTTAGTTTATACCTATTTTCATGATGGTTGTGATTAAAGTTCTAATTTTTGTTTTAATTTGATTGGGATGGCGGTGGGCGATGTTCGGGCTTCTCTTTGGGAGGAAGAGTATGTTGAACTCGTGCAAAAATATCTTGCACAACAGTGAGAGAATCTGGCGCTAATGAGGCGGTGATCCGGTAAAGAAGAAGCCCAAAGATGTTGCACAATCGGGGATCTGTCTGCATTTTAGTTGAGATTGGTCGCGAAATCCTTGTGCTCCTGAAATGTATTTTAGCTTTAGTTCTTTTAGTGGTAGTTGGGATTGTCTACATTGTAGCGATGCTTTCATAAATTTGTACCTTTTGTGGTGGCACACATGTTGTATAAATAATTAATTATGATCTAGGTTTTAATATGGTATTTATGTCATGTAATCCAGATGAGCCGGCATTGGATGTACAATGCTGATCGCCGCTCCCAAGAGTTCATTGATGGCGTGCATTCTTTGTTACGTGCGGCCGAGGCAAACAAACGTGACGGTTTCATGTGCTGCCCATGTGTCATATGTAAGAATACGGTGGAATATCCTTGCTCAAGGACTCTTCATTCACACTTGTTCAAGTCGGGTTTCATGCCAAACTATATTTGTTGGACGAAGCACGGAGAAACCGGTGTTGTAATGGAAGAAGGTGAAGAAGAACAATGGGACGACAATGATATTATTCCCGATGGTGCGTGCTTCAATGATACTGCAATGGGAGAAGCTGAAGAAGAGGTAGCCATAGAAGATGAGCCTGCTGATGATCTTTGTCAGGTCATTCGTGATGCACAAAGAGAATGTGAAAGTGAAAAGGAGAAGATCAAGTTCGAGCGGATGCTAGAAGATCACAACAAATTGTTGTACCCAACTTGTGATGCAGGGCAGAAAAAGTTGGGAACCACACTAGAATTGCTATAATGGAAGGCAAAGAATGGTGTATCTGACAAGGGATTTGGAGAGTTACTAAAAATCCAAAAGAAGATGCTTCCGAAGGACAATGAATTACCCGCCACTACCTATGAAGCAAAACAAGTTGTCTGTCCTATGGGTCTAGAAATCGAGAAGACACATGCATGTCCTAATGACTGCATCCTGTACCGTGGCAAAGAGTACGAGAAATTAGATGCATGCCCGGTATGCCATGCATCGCGGTATAAGATCAGGCGAGATGACCCTGGTGATGTTGAGGGCGAACGTCCACGGAAGAAAATCCCTGCCAAGGTTATATGGTATGCTCCTATAATACCACGCTTGAAACGTCTGTTCAGAAACAAAGAACATGCAAAATTGTTGCGATGGCACAAAGAAGACCGTAAGGTAGACAATATGTTGAGACACCCTGCTGATGGGTCCTAGTGGAGAGCAATCGATAGAGAATTCCCGGAGTTTGCAAATGACGCAAGAAACTTAAGGTTTGCTTTAAGTACAGATGGTATCAATCCTTTTGGAGAGCAGAACAGTAGTCATAGCACTTGGCCTGTTACTCTAAGTATCTACAACATTCCTCCATGGTTATGCATGAAGCGGAAGTTCATTATGATGCCTATGCTCATCCAAGGCCCGAAGCAACCTGGCAATGACATCGATGTGTACCTGAGACCACTTATTGATGAACTTCTCATTTTGTGGAATAAAGAAGGTGTACGTGTGTGGGATGAGTACAAACAGGAATACTTTGATCTGCGAGCATTGTTGTTCGTAACAATCAATGATTGGCCTGCTCTAAGTAATCTTTTAGGACAGTCAAACAAGGGATATAATGCATGCACACACTGCTTCGGTGATATTAGAGGTGTATTCTTGAAAAAATGTCAAAAGGTCATGTACCTTGGCCATCGTCGATTTCTTCCTACAAATCACCCCGTAAGAAAGAAAGGCAAGCATTTTAAAGGGAAGGCAGACCACCTGACCAACCCTCACAACCGAACCGGTGAGGATGTACTCGATATGGTCAATGATGTGAAAGTCGTCTTTGGAAAAGGACATGGAAGCCAACCTGTTTCGAACGACGCAAACGGTCATGCACCCATGTGGAAGAAGTCCATATTTTGGGACCTACCCTATTGGAAAGTCCTAGAGGTCCGCAGCTCGATCGACGTGATGCACCTGACGAAGAATCTTTGTGTGAACCTGCTAGGCTTCATGGGTGTGTATGGAAAGCCTAAGGACACATTTGAAGCACGACAGGACCTGCATTGTTTGAGAGAAAGAGACAACTTTGCATCCGGAGAAGATGATGATGGGCGCCATTACTTACGCCCCCGCCACTACACTCTAAGCAAAGAGGAGAAGGAAATCATGTTTGAATGCTTAAACAACATCAAGGTACCATCTGGATTCTCCTCGAATATAAAGGGTATTATAAATGTGCCGGAGAAATTCTTAGTAACTTAAAGTCCCATGACATGTTGTTCTCATGACGCAATTACTTCCAGATTGCATTAAGAGGAATTCTACCTCCAAATGTACGTCTAGCCACCGTGAAGCTATGTGTATTCCTCAATGCAATTTCTTAGAAGGCAATTGATCCAACTGATCTAGCTAAACTACAGAATGATGTGGTTCAATGTCTCGTCAGCTTTGAGTTGGTGTTCCCTCCTTCCTTCTTTCATATCATGACACACTTCCTAGTTCACCTAGTCAAGGAGATTTTCATTCTCGATCCTGTGTTCCTACACAACATGTTCCCCTTAGAGAGATTCATGGGAGTCCTAAAGAAATATGTTCATAACCGTGCTCGCCCAGAAGGAAGCATCACCAAGGGCTATGGAACAGAAGAGGTCATTGAGTTCTGTGTTGACTTTGTTCCCGACCTTGACTCGATTGGTGTTCCTGAATCGAGACATGAGGGGAGACTAAGCGGAAAGGGGACACTAGGGAGGAAAACATATATTGGTACGGATGATGATTATTTCAATAAAGCGCACTACACAGTTCTACAGAACTCCTCTTTGGTAGATCCGTATATTGAGACACACAAGGATCTCTTACGATCTGAGTTTCCAGGGAAGACTGAAGCTTGGATTGCGCGTAAGCACATGGAAACTTTCGGCGGTTGGTTGCGAAAAAAATGTCAAGGTGATGAGAGCATCCATGAGCAACTGTATTTATTGGCTATGCAACCATCATGGCATATCGTCACATACAAAGGGTACGAGATAAATGGGAACATATTCTACACAGTAGCCCAAGATAAAAGGAGTACCAACCAAAACAGTGGTGTCTGCATAGATGCCACAGACCCGAATGGGAATAAGCAGACATATTATGGACGCATAGATGAAATATGGGAACTAGAATATGCACCTACTTTGAAGATCCCATTGTTCAAGTGCCAATGGGTCAAGGTGACCGGAGGCGGGGTAACAGTAGACAACGAGTATGGAATGACAACAGTAGACCTTAGTAATATTGGGTACAAAGACGAACCATTCGTCCTTGCCAAGGATGTGAATCAGGTGTTCTATGTCAATGATATGTCTACCAAACCAAAAAGAGGGAAAAACGATAATGACTCAACCGAAGAGCTAAAGCACCACATAGTTCTTTCAGGGAAAAGAGTCATCGTGGGAATTGAGGACAAGTCGGACATGTCAGAAGATTATGAAAAGGATGACCGAATTCCGCCCTTCAAAGTGAACAAAGACCTTAGCATCTTGGTAAATGATGAGGACACTCCATGGTTACGACGCGATCATAACCAAGGAACATACGTAAAGAAGAAGTTCACTGCTGTGCCTACTTGATGATATAGTGATTTAATGTAGTGTGTGTTTGAGATATTATGTAATAATTGTGAATTCAGATGTTTATTATGTCATGTTTCAAAATAAATCAATGTTTGATTTGGTGGGATTTCTCTCTCAAAAAGGTAAATTAGGATATTGAGTGATGAAAAATTAAAATATTAATGTTAAAATGATGTGAAAACAAATTTCCTATCCAAAACCAATAGTTTTAATAATTTTAATTAAACACTACATTTTTGCATTAACGAAATAATAAATATTAGTTACATTATGTTTTATAATTGTAACAAAAAATAAAAAAAGTTAGGTTATAGATTTTTCCTATGTGCAATAAAGAAAAAGAAAATCCATATTTTTAAGAAAATAATTTTATGCCTTTTATTTAATTTACTATGTATTTGACAAGACTATTGCATTTCTATTAAAAAATTTGCTTAAAACACGCGGGAAACGAAACTGCAGCCCACCTTTACTCCTGGGTTGGAAGCCCACCCGGGAGTAAAGGTGGGCTGCAGTTTCGTGGCCCACCAAAAAAACCTTTACTCCCGGTGCTTATTACCAACCGGGAGTAAAGGTAACACGCACCGGGAGTAAAGGACCTTTACTCCCGGTGGGGGGATGTCACCGGGAGTAAAGGGGCGTGGCATATATATACCATTGTCATCTTCTTCCTTGCGTTCTTCGCCGATTCCTCTCCCCCTGCGCCCACGCCACTCGGCCCGCCACACCGAGGACGCCGCCGCCACCCTGCCCGACGTCGGTCGTCGCCACCGCCTCACGCGCTTCCATGGTCCCCACACCACCCTGCGCGTCGATGACCTCGCGACGCCACTGCTGCCCTGCAGCCGCCGCCAGACGCGCGGCCACACCGGTACCGTACCCTCGCCGCGTTGACACGGCACGACGACGAGGCCGCCAACGCACGCGCGGCTTCCTCTCCTCCATTCCCAAGGTACGCTGCTTGCTCCCTTCCATCTCTAGGCTACACCATGACCAACAGATCGATGATGAGGAGCACGCTGTGCTTGCTCCGATCCTATTCCATCTCCATGCATGAAACACACTGTTTTAGGCAAGTTCACTCATGGTAACCGTACATACTGTTGTTCACGTTTTCTTTTCCTACATGCATGCTCCTCTATCGATACAGTAGCTACTGAAACTTTGGTTGTCACTTTGGTTTGCATACGTACGTACGTCAACAAATGTGTGTATCGATCACAAACCCAAACGTATAATTAACTAATTTTCATGGCACGTCGCACACGGCGTTTAGACGGGCATTATTCTCTATCGTGCTAACTATTATAAGAAAGAAAGCGCCAAAGGAACAGAAAAAAATTCTAGTGTATACGCGCCATCTATAAGCGCCATGCGTTTCTATGTATACGGCGGAGCACCGCCGCCCTCGTTCGCCCTAGGGTTTATACGATGGAGCACCGCCGCCCTCGTTCACCCTAGGGTTTAGGGTTTATACGGCGGAGCACCGCCGCCCTCGTTCGCCCTAGGGTTTAGGGTTCCGTTGCCCTCGTTCGATCATTTTTGGTGGGTGAAGGTTGGTTTGCAGGTGGTTGTGGATGATATAGCTGAGTCTATGAAGGGTGTAGCAGATGAAGTGGTTGAGAGTGTGCTTGAAAATACAGTTATGGAGATGGTGAGGGATATGGCATGCGAGGTGTGTTTTGAAGAGGATGCTCCTGATGTTTGGGAGTTCCAACGCCAAGGGTCAACTTGATGTCTATTTTTTATCGATGTAACGTGTGTTGTTGTATTTGTTGTAAATTTGGTGTGTTGTTGTGAACCTCTTCGAGGGTTCCAATCATTGTAAACATTATTTGGAGCTGTTTACTCGACGAGTCAGGATGCAGTGCAATTTTGTTGTCACTTTGGTTTGCAGCAACGCCCCCCTTTTCTTTTAGGCGAGGCTCATCGTTTATTGTTCCCAGAAACTTGACGCGCAATGATGCCCCCTTTCTTTCAGGCGAGGCTCGCTATTTTCTATTTAATAAAACATAATGCGTAGCGACGCCTCCCTTTTGTTTCAAGCGGCACCGCCGCCAAAACCTACTCGCTTCCTGATTCTTCTTATCATACAAACCAACCTTCACCCATCAAAACCTACTCGTTTAGGGTTTAGGGTTTATACGGCGGAGCACCGCCGCCCTAGAATTGCGTCCGTGACCGAGGGGCAAGATTTAATAATGCATATTGTTCGTAGATTTTACGCATGTAAGCAAAGATTTGACGTACTATATATTGGTTTTGTTTTTTGAATCTAGATGGCCGACCCGAGAAACATGGATGAGGAGGAGTTGTTGATGAATTTGATCAACACTGGCACTCAAGTTGCCGGCGATGATGGTGCTAAAAATGACGTGCAAGAGGATGCAGATGACGGGAGTCAGTACTTAGCTCTTGAACAAAATGAGCAACAACATATTGGCCAAGTATATATTTTTTATTATTAGCTATATATATTATCATATGTCTTGTGTGTGCTCATGATATTAAAAATAATGTTTATGTTTTGTAGCCCTCTGAATCGACATCAACAACTACAACGAAGAGTAAAAATGTTCGAGGTCCCAAAAAGCCATTGGAGGGCCGCTTCATCATCTCGGAGTTCAATGTGGATACAGGCGAACCGGGGGGGCCAAATAAAATGAAATTCGTGCACCACTATGGTTACCTTGTACGAGACCGGCTCCCGATCAGTACCCGCGAATGGAAGAAGAAGACCAATGCTCCTCATATCAGTTTTGTCTCCGATCGTGACAAGACGTTAATTTGGAAAGATGTCTTGGTACATTTCACGCTCCAAACAGATGGTTATGATGATATAATAGAAGGTGATGAATTGAAGGAGCGAGTTACGGATTGGGCAATGAAGAAGATGGCCACCCAGTTTCAGACTTGGAAGAAACACCTATACACGACGTATGTCAAGAAGAACGTAGCACCAAATTTTACTGTCCCAGGCCCGATCTCAAAGCAGAGGCCCTATTGGGATGAGTTTGTATAGTACAAGACGTCGGAAGAGGGTGTGAGTCGGGTGATAAAGAACCAACGTAATGCCCAACAGAAGACATACCACCATAACTTGGGATTAGGTGGCTACCCGACTGCCATTAAGAAGTGGAACAAAATGGAAGCAAACCTTCTTGCCAAGGGTATCACACCAGAATCACTCGAGTGGGGAGAGCGTGCAAAGAATTAGTTTTTCGCTCATGGGGGAACACTGGACCAGGAGACAGGGAAGTGCGTTTATGGTGCAAGACTACAAGAAGCAGCAGAAAGATTGTTTTATGCTCAGAGAGCTACTGCTAGTGGTGCGTTCAGGCCCAACAGAGAGAATGATGAGCTGACATAGGCCATCGAGACTATTGAACATGGTGGCCGAACTAGAGGCAAAGGAAGTGTCTCGTGGGAGCATGGATTCCCTCAGGACAGACCTTCCTACAGAAGCCGCCAAAGAAAGAAGGAAGAAGAGGCACAGCGGCTCCAGAGGTTGGAGGAAGCGGTGCGTGAAGCACAGGAGCGGGAAAAAAACCTTGAAGCGAGAATACAGGAGGAAATCAGAAGGCAAGTGCAAATAGCAGTGAGTGCAAGCAAGCAGGCATCAGAGCCAGGAATCAACATTAGCCAATCTATTCAGTTCAAAAGCAGTTGCGCTTCCACAGAGATACCAAATCAAGGGGACACGGGACTACGCTTCCCTGTGGATGACGTCACTGAACGTTGTACATCATGTGAGCTACACATTCCGAAGGGGAATTCCACAATCAAGGTGGCTATCGGTCTTGTTAATCCTATCGACCGAACCAAGACACCAAGGATTCATGGGAATATAATCCAAGAAGGATATGCTACCATCTCAGTAGATAAAGCTGAAAAAGGTTTTAGTGATTTGCCTCTTGACATTCCTAGAGGTGATGGCGAGAAGACTCTAGGAGAAGCAGAGAAGACATTCATTCTATGGCGCAAGCGCTACATCATCATTCCTGGGATGTCGGCTCCACCTCCTCCTGAACTACCTCACCATAGGTGCGGATGAAAACACTACATCATTAATTTATATTGGCTTAAATAATTAACAATTTGCTCATAATAATATGTCATTCCTTTTTTTGTAGCAGATCCTCCCCCAACCTAAATCCAATTGTTCAATCGCTAGATCATCATAGTGCTCTATACGATGACATTGTGTTGGAAGGCGAGGCTGCATCCACACCATCTCCAAGGAGGTCTCCAACGCCGCAGCCGCCACCTCCAAGGGAGGTCTCCAACGCCGCTGCCACCACCTCCAAGGAGGTCTCCAACGCCTACCCCGCCCCCGCCTACCAAGAAGCCAAGTGCTAGCAAGAGGCCAGCCCCGCAAACGAAGAACCAGTCCCCGTCGGCAAAGAAAGCCACCGTGAAACCAAGGGCTATTCCCAAAATAATATCTGAAGAGAAGGAAGAAGGAACTGATGCATATAAAAAAGATATGTCCAGATTCTATGACAAACTTAAAAAGAATCAAGAAGCAAGGAGAAACCCGGAGAAACCGTACTTCTTCGTAGCTCCAGATATTCTAAGAAAAAAGGTGGCTTCTTACCAGCAACAAAGTGGGAATCTCGTAAGCCGTCCAAATCAATGTTAACGGACTATGACCGCACTCTCACCAAGTCAATTGAGGTGGCACAGAAAAAGAAGCGGGCAGGGAAAGGAGTTGCCCAACTCGGACAACAATCGCACCAATTAGTCCCCCGCTAGTTGTTGGTAATGAATATGGTTCAATTTAGGATTAATGCATCAGTGCAAACATACCTCCTGATGTCGATTTGGATCACCTTGGTGAATTTATTGATGATATCTTGGTCTCGACCTTTACCAGATGTTTGGTGATGGAAACATTGAGAGTGCGGCGGAGGTTGATATTTGGAAGAAAAAATTTGTACTAGGCCGAGTCTATACAACCCTCAAGCCTTATCTCGATCTGGGGACGCAAATGTACCGCTTAAACAAGTGGTACATGCAAGCGCTCTACGGTGGAGACTTCTGCATTGGTGTCGAATTAGAGACAAACATTGGTTCCAGTGCGATGATGTTATGTATGTTGACTTTGCGTAATTTCATCAACTATGCCACCGACCTCTCTGGACAAAGTTATCATTATCTCGCTATTGCCTATAAGTAATAATTCTTTCGATCTATTATTAAACTCATCATATGTGTGTATATGCATATAAATTATCCTAACAAGTACTATATATATGTAGATTTACAATGACAGAGCTTGGAAAGGTAGGTCGCAATGAAATTAGTTTTGTTGATCCCCATATAGTATTCAAAGACCCAAGCATCTCAAGACTAATTGGAAGTCTCGAGTCGAGAGTAACCTCATGAACTTCTTAGTGAACCAACGCCACAAGAAGGATATACTCTTTCCTACAACTTCAAGTGAGTGTTAATAATGTCGATCATCCTTAATGGCTCATATGTTGATTCTAGTTAATTAATGAGTGTTATGTGTTATATCCTATAAACACATGCAAAGAATCAATCGGATATTGATGGACATCGATCCGTGAAAAGTCACTTGATAATCTATGACTCGATGAGAAAACCACAATAAGACTATCAAGATATGATAGATATTATCCAGAGATAATTTTGGTATCTCTAACAACTATATATACACACAAACATGATGATTAACTATATCTGATGACGTGGCAAATTTTTTATTGGGCAGTGTTTGGAAAACCTTTATTGAGAAGTAACACATGGGAAAATGCAAAGCGCCACTGAATATAATCTCTTTGAAAGTAAGTCCCCTAAATCGCATCATCTTTATTAATTAAACATATAGCTTTCACCGGATCACCAGATTGGATGACAAATCTTTTTCTCGTAAAGTGGTGTCTGAGGCAGGAACAGGGGAATAACTACTGTGGTTACTATGTTTGCAAGTTTATCAAGGTGGTCTCTCAAAGAACTCGTACAGAGAGACTCAAAGTACGTTAAAAATACACTATATATTCATTTAATTATTATTATTGATTGTGTTACTATGTCTTTATATATATATATATGTACATATATTAATTTATTTTCCTTTAATTCAAACCTATAGGCTCGATGGTTGGAGGAAAAGGTCATACGGCAAGACCAAATCAAAGCAATTCAAGAGTCTATAGCCGGATTTTGTAATGAGCAGGTCATCGATTCCAAGGGCGAGTTCTACTTCGACCCAACACTGCCATGGAAGCCAAGCTAGAGGATGAGAGAAAACTTGTTATATCACAACAACTGTAATACAATCTTTTGTAATATATGCACATGAAATAATATAATGTAAAATACACATATACATGCATACATGTAAATATATATATGATGCATGCATGCATGCATATATATATATATATATATATATATATATATATATATATATATATATATATATATAGGACTGCGCTAGTTAGTACCCAGGGTACTGATTATTATTCAGTACCCGAGGCCATCCCCACGCCCGCAGATGACGCACGATCGCCAGCGGCCTGCCTAAGCGATGCTCGTTGATTTTTTTTTTCGTGCCTGTTGCCTACTTATGCCTGTGTTTCTGGCCGTTTTTTTTTGTTTGTTTTTTTGTCCTTTGTGTGTTTCTGACCTGTTTTTTTTTGGTCGGACGTTTTTTTTGTCCGTTGTGCGTTTCTAGCCGATTTTTTTTGTTCTTTTTGCGTACATGGACATAATTCGGTTATGGGGTCATTTTTTTCTGCTAGTCCTCCATGGATGCATATATTTGGCCATTAATTTCTTTCTACACTAGGTTCCTTGTGATGAATTACTTCTCAACAATGATAATTCATTATCTAAACTATAAATATTATTTTAATTTTACTAAGAATTGTGAATCGGTCCCAGGAGACAATGTTCTCGTAATATTTTACAATAGTACATGATGCTAATCACAAATAGTACCATTTCGTTCGTTATCATAGTTACAAAGATGATGCACAGACATCCATTTGTTTTTGTAGAACTGCAATGATGACGCACAGACATCCAAGTCTTTCATTCTGATGAACTGAAATCTGCATCATTGAGAGCTTTGGATGTCATTTGTAGAATGCAGCAATGCAACACAACTTTTCTGGATGATGGCCTGTTATCATGTATATTTTCCTATCTGATTATATTATATGTCCCCATTCAGCAAACACTTGGGATGCTGCTAACATTGACCTTCATTTGCATAGCACCCAGACCCGACTTGTTAACACGTCAATTAAGTACACAAGCACTATGACAGTCGCTTCTTAAAACACCTGCAATATAAGATACATGTATAAAATTCATGAAGTAATTGATTGCCTATCTCAGAGACAAATTCAATAGTCAATAAAAGCTAAGAAAATATTAGCTTGTATTTCTTTAATTTTTTTTCCATTGCTAATTTGATCTGCTTGTGCTGAAAAAGCTAGGGAGCCATAGAAACCTCAAATATTTGCGGCCAAACTAGCCTAGTCATAGATATTGTTATGTGTGGCCAGATAAGACTTCCATTATATTTTATCTAGCATAGAATTAGATTAATTATTGATAATGAATATGTACATGCAAAAACCTCTCTATCTTACATAATGAAGTGAGTGAACCATAAAAGCCTCAATTGTTTGCAATTATGATCAAACATTTGCACTTCACAGAACTTGATCTAAAGCAAGGCATTTTTCTTGTAATAGAACATGCACATATTCTAATACGACACCAGCCTTAGCGTTACACTGAACCTCTAGCAGAACAAGGGAAACAGAGATCATGAAATCTAACTAGTATTCATCCCAAATTATAAGATTGTTTTGGCATTTCTACATTCATAGCTTTTGCTATGTATCTAGACATAATATATATCTAAGTGCATAGCAAAATTTATGAATCTAGAAAAGCCAAAACGTCTTATAATTTGGAATGGAAGAAGTACTAATTAGTAGCAGGAAACTTAGGAGGCATCCATGCTATATGTAAAACATGATGCTGAAAACGGCATGTGTGATATCATGGTGTCTTAGGTGGATCATCTTGGTTCTTACTCTGTTTTGTATATCCTTTGTGACATTGATGCCACACTAAACAGCTCACCACCAATTATTATTATCATTTCATTGAATACCCAAGTGAGCACTAGTTCAAGTAAGCTGCCTAGATTTATTAGCAAAAAGAATCCATACATGCACTGTATGGTATGCATATGTACCATGCTGAATTGTTGGAAAGAAGGCACCTATGTTGGATCACAGTTCCAGATATTATAAGGCTTATACTGCCGTGACATATCAAGTAGTACTACTCCTAGTGTTACTAATGGTTATAGCTTCTTACCTTTCAGTTTTGGTATGCAAAAGATGAACAAATGGCTCTCTGATTCACACATAGACCCATATAAATTGCATTAGGGAATCACTTCCAAGTGCTGCTGGCACCATGGTACTTCTTAGGTCATTCTCATGCAGAGAACGCAAAATAGCAAGTTAAGGTTGTTACCTTTTCTTAATGGTGAATATAGTGATGCAGACAAGCAGGAGAAAGTGCTCTAATTCCCACATTCACAAGTTTTTAGTGAAAAGTGCCATCAGAGGATTTGGATCATCGTGCATGTAAACATCTGCTAACCTGCATAATTTGTCATAGAAAAATTAAAGAGTATGTCAAAAAGGCTTATGAATCTGTGAGTATGATGAATGGAGAAAATTAGTAAAGATGCAAAGAGAGTGCAAGCATAAAATGGAATAGTTTCACTTGATCCTACTTTAGGGTGTGACAGAACTCTGAAGTGTGCACTCCAAAGCAACATGAAATGCTTTGCCACCCATCGAGCAAACAAAATATCATGCTGAAAAGGAAATGGTAAGCAGCGGAAGTTTACCATTAGGAAACTACTCCTAGACTCCTGACTCTGACAAGAATCAAAAGAAATTCATTGCAATAAGAATAATATATATTGCAATATAGCTTCCCATATGAGATTACATCCAGACAAACATTATTTATATAAGCTGAGAGTTCACGTATAAAGCAAATTATCATATAAAATTTTCATGATATGACATTTGAATATTGCATTGTGTAGCTGATTAGGTCTTAGCAACAAACATTTAGTTCTTCTGAGATGAAAAAAAATACGGATATATTCCTTAAGCTAAGAAGATTCAGTTCAGTTGCAGGGAACTGTGGTTAAGAAAAACAATTTATGCTTGTTCACTGGAAACTTGATCTAACTAACACAAGAAGAGGCAATACCTATCGGCTATAGCACATAATGACACACCACACTAATTGATTAGGTAATTTTTCAAATGTGAAAATATGTGTTCTACCAAAAACAATTACTAGTAGGAATCAAATGCACGATAGTTTCTTAGGTGAATATCTCCTTAGGTGTGATTCATTATTACAACCACTTCAGCAAACTCATAAGTACATAAGACCGCAAATACAGTGACAAGATCAAAATAGTCTCCGTAGGTGTAATTCATTATTAGAGACCACATCAATCTTGACGTTTCCATCACAACTGACAGGAACATATAGAGTAATGCAAGGCCGTTCCAGGGTAAGAAATCACCATTCCTCATGTGCAAGAAAATTTTGAAAGTAGAGTGGAAGATTTAATTAATTTGCAGACTAAAATATTTCTATTTTGTGTGAATGGTGATAAAAGAGCAACCAAGAAATATACATAAGTATCAAGAAAATTAATCATGTGGTAGCCAAGGAAATGGAGCAGAACATATTTGCACTTTGCAGGGTTCGCAATGTAATCCACATGTTCTTTACGTTATCATAGGTGGATTATTTAACACCAGTACTCAGAAGGATCAAAACAATATGGTAAATAAGTTGAAATGGCAAGGAGTTAAAAAAACAATACAAGATCCACTTTTGTTCGCACCTGGTAAGATCTGAACTGAATCAGGAGTAACATTCTTGAAACTGTGAACTTAAATGGATAGCTAAGTAAAAACTACATGAGCATGAGAGGAGCATGGAGAAGGTTTCATATACATGAATATCAGAATCCCATACTCAGAGTTGCCATTTACGGAGGTGTCCAGGATATGAGACTCAGACGAAACAGACTATAATGATTTTTCAAATAACAAAAGTGAATTAAAGATCAAATCAGGAACTATTTCATGTTTAGAAAATGTTGTGCTTATATTGAAAGCAAATGTGAGTTTAAACATTTTGCTGGGGATGACAGCTTACAAACCTAGTGGCACAACATTGCAGTTGCAGCTTCACAAACTAGCAGAACATACAAAAGTATTTGTCCCCACTTTCAGGCCATGGCATGTAAAATGAAAATACAGAATAACGGGAAAGATACCAACTAACAGATGGCTATACAAGATGGAATCGCGTACTGAAAGCAGATATGTTGATAACTTGCGAATTTATTTTTCTAATCAGGCAATTTAATAGTAGAAGCAATCTGATACTGTTAAAAAAACTCATTCTTGAACCAGCTATGTGAGAGAACTCAATATAGTAACATTCACACAAACACGGAGCATCCAAGAGACTTGCTATTTACTACCGTACAATCTGGTCTGGATAATTCGAGACTGAAATCAAGTAGTGATGTATGATCAAAAAGGTATTTTATGAAATCCCTCAATTATACCTGGAATCTCACCTATGGTTCATGCATTCTATGCCATGCTGCCACAAAATCTTCTAGTTCATTTGAGCTTGCCTGATTAGAAAAATGTGTCCACCAAAAACGATAAATAAGTGTCCACAAAATCACTAAACAAAATAGAAACCCAAGTGAACATGCTGCAACAGGAATTAATAAGCTGAAAATTAGAAACTTCTAGTTCATTTGAACTTTGCCTGATAAAAGTGTGTCCAGTAATTTTAGGAAAGATGGCATCATCATAGTTCATGGAGTATGCATCATGGACTAAAACAACCACAACCTAGAGTTAATGAAAATGAAAAAAGAAGGAAAGGCATCAAAGAGAGAAGGGAACACTAATTTTAATGATTGTGACATTTGTGATTCTAGAAACATTTTAATATCAAAAGCAATTCCTGATGCCAGTACAACAAAATTCTCATTTATATGAAACCATATAATAGGGTGTCCTTTGTGTCTCCCCGTCGTACTGACTCACAGACACTATCTCATAATCAGTCTATCTAATTTGATTCCTCCTCTACCCACATATGTTAATTAACAACTAGATGAACAAAACTGGTGTTTATGAAATAAGCTCTAAGCATCATAATTGAGGTGAAAAAATTCCATCTATGAATAAATTCAAAATAAGTAATATGTTGGCATATCCATATATAATCTCTGATGTTTTTTTATGAATCTCTATAAAAAAGAGATGTTGAATCATCTGTACTATAGATAAGTAGACTAATTTATTTAATAATTATCACACAATGGCACTGCATATGAATTAAACAAACAAATAAAAATGATTAGATCTGTTAATGCACCATTATAACTCCCAGCTACGTATAGATGTAAATATGTAATGAAAAAAATATAAAAAGATCAATATCAGACACTGATAAGAATTAAAGAGTCTTGTGATTACTTTCTCAATCCTATTCTGTAGCGTAGTGGCTTTGGAAAATCAGCAGATAATGCGAAAATTAGAAGCTCTATGTTTGTCCCACTTCAATTCTGAATGTGCAGGCGGCACTACAGTAAGAACAGACAGTCTATCGAGCCCTTCCGCAAAGCCACCATGACCGCCTTCACCTATGACTGAACAAGAACAAAATTATGAGAAATTACCATTGGGTAAGACCAATAGGATTGCCACAAATGACTAATCGAGACCATATTTAAAAGATGAGGGGAAGAGATAATTTCCGAAGACTTGATGTCTACCCAGTCTAGATGGAGAGGGGTGCCTCAGCATATGGATCTGGATCATGGGAGAGTTGCAGGACGCGACGATGTCAGATGAAGATGCCGGGGGACAGAATGGAATACCTGTGTGCCACCAGCACTGCAGGAGCCATGGCTGTGATAGCTGTGGTTGGATCTCATCGGGCTCCACGCTCCCCAGCAGGCCACATGAATGTCTGGCTGCTTGGCCTCACCGACATTGGACCAGATCGCCAAGGTCAGTCCCGGCACCTGCGCCTCGCGGACCCAGCCCCAACCTTGCAAGTCTGCTTTGTCAACACCTTGCGACCTGCCTCCGGAGGGGTGAGGGGTGGCGCCGATGGGTGCAGGGTGGTGCCGCGCCGGAGGGGTCAGGGGCGCGGCGCCGGTAGGGTTGCGGACGGAGCGAGCTGTTTTTTTTTTGGTGAAACGCGAGCTGATTGGAATTGAACCGCAGAGAACGTGGGCAATGGGTTGGGGAGCGGTTCCAAAATCTGACTGCGAGCCGGGCCGGGTCATCGAAAGGCCGGGCTGGGTCATCGAAAGGCCGGGCCGGGTGGCTGAGCCGGAAGGCTGCCCCAAACCCCTTGACGTAGGTGCCTGAGTCTGCGGAGGACGGTGAGCCAGGCGTGCGGTGGGAGGCTCGGGTACTAAATTAATATTTGGTACCCAGGTATAATATAGAATACATATATATATATATATATATATATATTTCTATGCTTGAATTGTGTGATTAAATACATTCATTGTGCTTGAACCGAAACATACTATACGCGCGTATAAATGTATAATTAGCAGCGTACAATACGACTTCGAAAACCTATTTTGAAAAGAAAACAAAAAAATGAAAAGAAAAGAAAAAAAGAAAAATAAAACCTTTAGTCCCGGTTCGTATTACCAACCGAGACTAAAGGTGTCGGCCATCGTGGCATGTCAGGAGGCACCTTTAGTCCCGGTTGGTGTTACCCACCGGGACTAAAGGTCCTCCTTTAGTCCCGGTTCCTGACCCGCGACTAAAGGACCCCCCTTTAGTCCCGGATGCTTGCTCCCGGGTGGAGAACCGGGACTAGAGGGGGTTCCCCACCGGAAGTAAAGCTTTGTTCTCTACCAGTGTTATGAGATTTGAGAAAGATACGGTAAGATGAGGAGACAATTTGAATGTCGATTTGGAGTTTCACTTCAAAAATTTTTGTATATACAATAGAGAACAAAGATCGCTTCTTGTGAATTTTTGGCAATTTTTCGGAGCCATTTCGTAATTTTAATTCTTTCGTCGCAATTATTGAATTTTAGATGCGTGATATACAAACACATGAAATAATAGTCCAATTTTTGTACAAGCTTGAAATATACATTTGTGAGTGCACCTAACAAAGTGTAATGCAAGTTCATTTCATGAAATTAGTGAAACATGAAATAGAGGAAAGTAATTAAGTAGAGGAAAGAAAAGGGCAACATGAAATATAGAAATAAGTTTGCCGAAAGTCTTTATAGGTGGCACTTTCAAACAATGTAATAAACTTTTTTAAAATTTCTTGTTAAGGGAGAACAAGGATTTTTTAAATAGGGAAAATAGGAGGGCACTTTTTTTTAAAAATGTTTGCCGAGTACCCAATCGTCACACACTTTCGGCAATTAGGCGTTTAGGTTTTTTAAGTAGTTTAGCAAGTGCGCCATCGGCCGACACTCGGCAAACTGATGGGATTTTTTAAAAAAACGCGTTGCCGAGTGTCGGATCGGGCCGACACTCTGCAAACAGCCGCAAAAATAGCTAGGCACCGGCCGGCTCACAGCCATTCTCCATTCTATCCTCACAGACGCTGCCTCCTCCTCCGTCTTGCACGCTTGCGTCCGACCTCCCTCCCTCGTGCAGCCGTCGACCTCCCCCCCCACGCTCCTCCTCCTCCCCCCTCCATCGTGCTCCCCACGCCTGTCGTCGTCGAGCTCCTCCCCCACGCCTGCCGACCGCACGCCCTCCACCGCAACCCTCCGCCACCCCTCCCTCCCACTCCAGCCCCTCCTCCCCACCCCGCCTGCCTCTCCGCCGTCCGACCTCCACCCCGCCTGTGATGCTGCACCACCACCATTGCCCACGCCTGTCCCCGCCATGAAAACCGAAAGCGTGAGGCCGACCCACCACTTTGCCCAGTGAGACCTTGCGCCACCTCGGTGCCCGCCTCACAGAGGAGCCCCTTGCTCGACAACAGGCAGCCCTAGCGCTTCACCGGCCCATTTGATGTGGTGGCCGCCCTGCCGCCACCGTGCCCGCCATCACGTGGGGCTGCTCAGTCAACGCCGCCCGCCTTTCTTTGCCTTGACACCACCCCGCCACCTGCCTGACGCCGACAGGCACCAGCTCGCCACAACCCCATCTAGGTAATGCGTATATATGCACAAGGGTGATATATATGCAGTATGCAAATGTTCAGGATTCAGGAACCAGACACAAATAATATATATAAATGTTGGATAAGTGTTAAGTTGCCTCCTCCTTGTGCGATGTATGTAATTTCTTTCGAGAGTCCAAACTCAGTCCATGGCTCCATGCTATGCATGCTATACTGATATAGCTTTAGATGTCTGCAACTGCAACCTGATGATTCATCGTTCTCTAGTAGGGCTATAGCTTGATTTAGATACATTGATGCCTTTCTTCTGGCGTACCAGTCCTCTTTTACATTGCTACTACTAATGACGAAACCCATTGTCCAAAATCACTGTGCCCATCCAATTTTAGTCCAATGTTAGTCTATGTCCAGACTGCCACCCTGTTCCATGATGTAGGCAAGTTACTAAATTTATGTGATTGTTATCCACCCTGGTCTTAATTAATCCTCTTGCAATCTATTTATTTAGCATGTATATTTCATAGCAGCATCGACCATCCACTTGGCCACGCGCGCAAGGGCGCGCGCAACGTACTAGTAGCTTAAAAAGGCCAAAGGGGACGGACAGTCGTGTTGATTTGCAGTGCAGCACACTAGTAGCTAATAATACAGTTGTAATTTCTAGTAAATTTGTCGAATTGCCGATGGATGTGATCGACATGCGGCTCCATCAGTTGACGTTGCTGCGTTGTGCCTATGGATGAAAACGGTACGGATATTTATTCAACCGTCCGTTCCACCGAACAAATATGAACACTTATCTGGATAGTTACTCGGATATCCGGTTTTTTTTCGGATACGGATACTAAAACGGATATCTTAGGCGGATATCAAATACGGATGTAATATCATCGATATCCGGCGGATATCGGATAATCCGGATAAGTATCGGATATATCCGGATATTTAAAAACGGATATTATCCGGATATTTATTCAAAATTTAAAAATCATAAATTTGAACCATCCAAACTATCTCAAATGGAAAGTTGACCAAAACAAGAATTGTAGATCTTGATGAGTTGAACAAACTTGGTATTCAAAACTTTTCAATTTGAAGTCATTTAGAGTTCATAATACTAGAGTCAAAGTGTTGTTTTTTCATTTGACCAAATTTGACTTGGTTAAACTTGCTCAAATGAGACACTAAATGACCTCAGATGAAAAAACTCTGAATACCAAGTTTGATCATCTCAGCAAGATATACAATTGTTACATAGCTCATTTTCCCATTTGAGAAAGTTTTATCAAACACTAGTCACAAATTCTTAAATCTCATACAGACTTTCTAAAACTATGTCACACACTTGTGAAATTTGAATTACATTTTGTTCAAACTTTCTCAAAATGAAAAAAATGGCCTATATAAGGATTGTAGATCTTGAATCCATGATCATGACTCCATGAGACCCATGAAGCAATGTGCTTGGCTATTTCTACTCATGCCGCGAAGATTGGTGCTTATATGATGTTTGATGTATGATGTATCTGTATCTTTATCTTATTTGCGGCTTTACTCTTTAGTCTTTCGGCTTAATCTAGATGGATTATGGACTCATAGAGTGGTGTAATGGTTTGCGCACGTATGATATATATATATATATATATATATATATATATATATATATATATATATATATATGCTGCTTTTACTCAATATCCGAATAGATATTTGTATCCGACCTTCTCCGAATCCGATTCATACCATATTCGATACTCATTATTCGTATCCGTAACCGAGTCAATCCATATTCATATATGTATTCGAACGCTATTCGTGTCCGAATCCAAATCCGAACAAAAATATGAAAACAAATATAATATGAGTGATATCCGTTCGTATCCGATCCATTTTCATCCCTAGTTGTGCCGTGTGTGCCAGTAACCGATCCAGGAACACCTAATTGGTGCGATAGATGTCGCTCTCGATTGCCATGGGCATTTATGGCAAGGTACGACTACGTCGACAACGAGTGTCTCTCGATCCTGCGGGCACCACACGTGGACGGCGTGGAGTCTAATCAGTCATTATCGTCTGTATAATTAAGTGCCGATCGGCCTCGGCGGCGGCACTGATGTTTTTGTTTGGGGTTATGTACTTCATCACATTGTTTTCTTTACTTTTGAAGGGTTAAAGGGATTGTTATTTGTTTTTTTACATGCAAATTTGCTTACTGATCAAGTGTAATTAATGGCTTTCTTAGTAACTTCGTCAATATGCACATAGGTTTATACAGGCCTTTTAATCTCTGATGCGTGTATTGCTGCCCATAGCCTTTTGCAATAGATTTTACTCCATCACAAATTCACTGCTTCAGAAGTGTCTTTCTTACTGACCTCATGTATCCATTATCTTGATTCTTTTTACTTTGTTTATGGTGATATAAAGGTAATTATTTACTCGTGTGAAATGACTTATTCTTTTAGGGAGGACTGAGGCTTCTGGCTGTTTGTTGGTGTTCCGTGGACCTTGTAGTGGTTGAGGCTTCTCCTGTTTGCGGGACAGCGAGGTGAGGCATAAAACACCCCTCTTTTCCGTATGATGCATGTTTGTAGAGCACGTAACCCGGTAAAGGCGCTCCTCCCGTTCAAAGAGATACGGTTGGAAATATGCAGCTCTTTGCATATCGATAACCGTGATCTGCTTCAATTGTCCACGTTTTTGGACAGCCCTAGGATGCGTAGATAGGGTTAGTCTTAAGTGGTCTACTCCGTTCGAAGCGAGTTTCGGAAGATCTCCTGTTGTTCTCCGGATACACAATCTCCCTACCGGGACGTGTATTTGAAGAACAACGGGGAGGTGCTGCCGAAATTCTGTCTCAGATCGGAGTAGACCATAGAGACTAACCCCAGCTACGCATCCTCGGGTGGGATTAGGACCTATCCTGACTTATTAGATGGTAGGAACATCGTGTACATGTAATTGATTCTTAATGTCTCGCTGGTGTGTATATATGTGTGTGTGTGTGTGTGTGTGTGTGTGTGTGTGTGTGTGTTAGAGGATGGATGACCGTGAGTGGATGTACATGGGCCGCCCAAGTCAGCGTGCTTTGACTGATGAATGGATTGAGAAGACGGAGGCTTTCATAGATAGAGCATTTGCCCTAGTTCCGGGAGCGTCGACCATTTGGTATCCGTCAGCATAGAGATGTGCAAACAGTGCCGGCAACCAAAGGATGTCATGTCTACTCATCTTTGCAAGAATGGATTCACGGCAGATTATACTCGGTGGATCTACCACGGTGAAGCCGATCGGATGAGAGTGGAGGTCGTGAGAGCACGCGTCGAAGATTTCAATGCTGATGCCGGGGTAGGTGACTGGCTAAATGACTTTCACGAAGCACACGTAGGTGAAGAAGGTGGGGAGGAGGAGCCAAAGGCAACCGCAAAGGCATATTATGACATGTTGTCTTCGGCACAGAAACCCCTTCACGGCCACACAAAGGTTTCTCAACTGGATGCCATTGGACAGGTAATGGCCTTAAAGGCTTAGTTTAGCATGAGTCGAGATTGTTACGATGCTACGTTGGCAGTTATTGGCAGCTTGCTTCCAGAAGCTCACATTATGCCAAAGAGCATGTACGAGTCGCAGAAACTCCTTCGTGCACTCAAGATGCCATATGAGCAGATACATGCTTGTCCGAAGTGGTGCGTCCTATTTAGGAAAGAACACGAGAAAGCAAAGTATTGTCCAAATTGTCAATCCTCTAGGTACCTGGAGGTAGAGTCTGGTGATGGTTAGAAGAGGCAGCTTGAGATCCCGTGAAGATCCTACGATACCTTCCATTCTTACCGAGGATACAACGGCTATACATGACCGAGGAAACCACGAAACAGATGACGTGGCACAAAAATGGCACTCGATACAGTCCTGAGAAGATGGTACATCCATCTGATGGTGAAGCATGGACCCACTTTGATGGGATTCATCGTGAGAAAGCTCTTGAGGCTCGTAATGTACGTGTTATTGCCGCAATGATGGGTTCAATCCTTATGGACTGATGGCTACCCCATACACTTGTTGGCCAATCTTCGTTATCCCCCTCAATCTCCCCCTCGGTGTCGTGTTTCGACGACAGAATATATTCTTGTCATTGATAATTCCTGGACACCCGGGGAGTAAGATGGGTGTGTTCATGGAGCCTCTGATTGATGAGCTGGTCCGTGCTTGGGAGGAAGGGGTGTTGACATATCACCGAGCTATGAAGAGGAACTTCAGAATGCATGTCTGGTACCACTACTCCCTGCACGACTTCTTGGCGTATGGGATATTCTGCGCCTGGTGTGTTCACGGGAGGTTCCCATGCCCATTATGCAAGACAACTGTGGAGTTCATTTGGTTGAAGAAGGGTGGCAAGTATTCTTCGTTCGACAAGCATCGATAGTTCCTCCCTGTTGAGCATGCATTCAGACGAGACATCAAGAACTTTCCGAAAGGTGTGGTAGTGAGCAGACCCATACACCATGAGATCATGACTGGTGCCGAGGTTCGTGCTCAGATAGATGCTCTCGTCGTCAACCCACAAGGCGATGGTTTTGTGGGATATGGTTGTCAACATATGTGGACTCATAAGTCGGGCTTGGAGAGGCTCCCCTATTATGATGACCTCCTTCTTCCACATAACATTGATGTGATGCACACTGAAAAGAATGTGGCCGAGGCACTTTGGGGAACACTCATGGACATTGAAAAGTCAAAGGACAACGTTAAGGCTAGAGTGGACCTAGCAACATTATGCGATAAATCAAAGCAAGAAATGAAGCCTCCTAGAGGCAGCAAGACATGGAGCAAGCCTAAGGCCGATTTCATCTTGACCGGCCCCAAAGGAGGCAAGTACTTGAATGGATGCAAACGCTGATGTTCCCTGATGGGTATGCAGCGAATCTGAGGAGGAGAGTGAACTTATCTACTCTGCGAATCAAAGGGATGAAGAGCCATGACTTCCACATATGGATTGAGCGGCTTCTTCCGGTGACGGTTCGTGGCTATGTCCCTGAGCATGTCTGGCTAGTGCTGGCAGAGTTGAGCTATTTCTTCCGCCAGCTTTGTGCCAAGGAGTTGTCTCGAAAAGTGGTTGAGGACTTGGAAAGAATGGCGCCGGTGCTTCTCTGTAAGTTGGAGAAGATATTTCCACCCGACTTCTTTGTTCCAATGCAGCATTTGATCTTACACCTCCCGTATGAGGCACGAATTGGGGGGCCCATGTAGGGCCGTTGGTGCTATCCAATCGAGAGATGTCTAAAGGTTGTTCGAAGTAAATGTAAGAATAAAGGAAAAATTGAGGCTTCCGTTGCAGAGGCATACATTCTGGAGGAGGTGTCAAACTTCACAACAAGTTACTATAGTGACAACCTTCTCAGTGTGCATAATCCACCCCCTCGCTACAATGCTGGCGAAAATGAATCGAACCTCAGCCTTTTCCGAGGGCAGCTCGGAAGTGCAAGTGATTGGAAACCCAAGACATTGAGACATGAAGAGTGGCGCACTATCATGCACTATGTGTTGACCAACCTTCCCGAAGTGGAGCCATACATGCAGTAAGTTCACAACGAACTTGTTAAATATGCTGTCACTATTCGGTATCCAACTCTCTTGTTTCTCATTGTTAAAGGGAATTTCTTGATCACTACTGGCATCTATCAAGGGAACCTACCCCGTAGGAATGTGATACCCTTCTTAAACAGGGTGTGGGAAATGGAATGCCCGATTTCATTTCTTTGTTCGCACATAAGGTATTGTCCAACTTTGCTCGTACTTAGTTTGACATTACAAGTTGCTCGTACTTAGTTTGACGATATATCCTGCTTGAGCTTGCAGGGCCAAACCGACGAGTCTATGGATCCTGAGTTAGCACAGGTATCCAGTGGCTTTCTGTATAGGGTCAGGTCATTTGCCGCTTATGACGTGAATGGATATCGCTTTCACATGACAACACATGAGGAAAGTCGGCCTAATCGAAGAACCACAAATACCAGAGTTCTTACGCCCGGCACTGATGGGGCCGATTATTATGGGAGAATCAAAGAAATCTACGAAGTCAAATTTCGTGGTTCCAAACCCCTTAAGCCTGTCATATTCAAATGTCATTGGTTTGATCCTGCAGTAACGAGACGGACCCCTAATCTTGGGCTGGTCGAAATTCGTCAGGATTCCGTCTATCGAGGGAAGATGTCTATGTTGTTGCTCAACAAAGCGACGCAAGTTTTATTATCTCGCCATACGCGTGCCCAAACGACGACCGCCTTAAGGGTTGGTATATTGTGCGAAGACATCGCCACATGGTAGACTACCTCTCCCAAATGATCAAGATTACAACTTAGACCCAAACACATATGACGGGGAGTTCTATCAAGAGGAGGGGCTAGAAGGGAGTTTTGAGATAGACTTAACCGGTGCGATCGAAATGGAAGTAGATAATGAAAGGGTTGATGAAGAGGACGATGGAGATGAGGTGGAAAATGTGCAAGACTTAGAATTACTTGAGCGAAAAGCGTATAGGCAATGCCGATGATGACAACATTGGTCCTTCGGATAGTGTTGATTATTTTGACATGTGTGATAGTGATGATGAGAGTTATGATCCGGTGATCCCGATCATGATGCCTATTTCTAATACAAGTAATACTATCATTTTCTAATTATGTTTCGCTTTATTTTGCATTTCTTTTTCAGGTTGTCCTGTTTATATGTGCTTATTGGTTGACTCTTTTTAATTGCGGTGATTGACAAAAGATGGTGGGCGATATGAGGTCCGTCGGGTCGCTTTCGGAGCTCGGCGTCCTGCTCCACCGTGAGGCTCCTCTGCACCGAGGAGCCGCCATGAGGCGCAGGGTCGGCCGAGAGGCCGTGGTCGGCAGGCGCGTGCAACACTCGACCATTGTCGCTCAGACCTCCCTCGCCTCAGGAGGAGGCGGAGGAGGAGCAGCACAAGCATGAGGAGCACGAGGAGGAGCAGGCCGAGCAGGAGGAGGGCGGGCACGAGGAGGAGCCCTCGACGGGGGGTTCCTCTTCCTCTGCTTCAAAGATCTGGTTGTGAGGCCCTTCACGCCTCCCGGAACAGCCTATACCTTTCACGAAACGGCCGGTGATTCGCCCCAATGGGCCAAGGTAAGTATCTTAAGATGTTATCGCTACTTCATTTGGTATGTTTAACATGGCAAAATACAAACTAATATTTTTTCGTTAATCACTTGGACAGGGGATGGAAGGTTGTGGTTGCAGGTGATCACAAACGCCTTCTCGGTGGAATCCTGGGTCTTCTGTGTAGGGAACACTTCCCCGGCCTGGTGGACTGGGCAGGAGGGGTGGAGCCGGCCTACACGTTCGAGCACTACGTGTCTGCCCCCGATGCACGAGATTGGGAAGGCAGGAAATTCGACAACAAGGCGCAGCGGGTTGTGAAAGAGCTGTGGGTAAGCCTTCCCCGTACTATCTTGCTCAATACATCGCATTCCTATCACATCCTTGAAATAATGACTACATACATAATGTTTATATGCAGGATTTGTACAGATGTGACGAGGGATACGAGGAGAGGGCCGAGAGGCACGCTCACAAAGCCTGCTACAAGCTCGTGAAGGACATGCACTACGAGGCGCGTGTCTCCGCCGTCTGAAGAATACAAAGTCATCTTCGAGGAAGTGAAGATCGACAAAGACCTCGCAAGAACCTTGACGCTGACCAAAGAGCAATACATGCCGGTAAATCTTGCTTTTCCCGAGATTAAGTACACTTACTGTGATCTTCTTATATGACAAATGCTTGTTGACGTGTAGGTGCCTCCAAATTGGGTGGCCGGTAAAGGCGAGTGCTGGAGGAGGATGGTGGACAAGTGGTGCTCCCCGGAGTGGTCGGAGACACACGCCGCTTGTCGGGAGCGACGTTTGATGATGACAAGCGCACCACACCATCAGGGGAACCTTACCCTTGCCGAGTACTCGGAGAGATGGGTACGTGACTTCATTTATGTATTCTAACGCTTGCTTCTGCATAGTTTCTAATGATCTTACTGTTTGTTTCACAGTCAGCGTCACATGGTGGCGCCTTGCTTGCTCAGTGAAGGCATGGGCTATGGCCCACAAGGGCAAGGCGACGTCCGTCATGCCGACTTCAACCCGAGAGGACCCCCCTCGGCGTCAGACAAATCCCTCCATCCACAGCCGTCTCACCGAGTACACAACAGCGGGCAAGGCGGTCCATGGGCCGGAGTACGATCCGAGCACCCAGGATTTCGAAGGAGACCTTGTCATGAGGGAGGGAGGAGGCAAGAAGCATGGCAGGTACTGGCTTGGCGACAGCGTCGTCGACACGGCCACTACTCCCACTCTCTCCCAGATCCGAGCAAGCGACACGGCCAGAGGCTGCCCATACGCCCACGGCCGACTAGTACACAGCACGCCATGCAGACTTTGCAGGTTATTACTCTTTTATTCGTCGTTCATTGTTTCTTACATACCTTTGATTTCCATTGTAACATTGGGGTGAAATTTTGTAGGCCGAGTTAGAAGAAGAGAGGGGGCAGAGAATAGCGTTGGAGGCGAAGATTGACGCTGATCGGCATAGGCAGGAGCAGATGTTTCAGTGGATGCAAAATCTCAGCGCGAAGATGGGTGAACCTCTGCCACAAGCGCTATTCATTCCTCCTCGTCCTCCTGAAGACACTCCTGTGAGTACATCTACAATTCCCTTTTTTTCTATTTATTAGTGCAAAACAGTCCCGCAGGTTATGTCAGAAAACAAATAAGAATCAGCACCTACAATTCCTCACAGAAAAAAAAATCATCATCCAAAATGGTGTGTGCACGGGAAGGGTAGATCAGTAGATGTAGTGGTTACAACTTAAGGGATAGCAATTATTTGCCTTTCTAGATAAATCTCAATAACATGATGATACGTTTGGTGACCGTGAAACGAATGCAAAAAAAAAGCGTCCACCACAATATCATTGTTTTATACACGTTACGCGCATGATATAAGCAATCTAATTTAATCATCGTTACAAAAGAAAAATGTGCTATAACTAAATTCTACCGAAGAGCTAAGGTGCACCATTCGGTTCCTCAGATGGAGTCCGTAGAGCCACGTCGGAACCCAAGACGAGGGAGGGTAAGCAGGTTTCTTGTGTTGATTCGTGAGAAAAATGAAGAAGGGAGACGACTTTCGTGGATGCTGCTCTACCCGGCAGCGTAGTCCAGATGATTGGTTGTACGTGCAATTGGAATGTGGGAAGAAATTCAAAGCAATGGAAGCACAGACAGGAGTATACCACTACGGCTACGCCAATGGCCCTGCAGACGCACTAGCCCTTTGCGGCTTGTTGCACCAACAAATAAGCCAGCAGGCGCGTGGCCTGCTGTGATTCAAGTTCAAGGACAGATAGAGGTACGGCGTCGAATTGGTGGGTCGCACTCAAAGCCAGCGGACACTCCGGGCCGGACATTGCTGAATCCTGAAGCCAGGAAATGTAGACCGGACCGGACGGGTGCTAATCTTGTCCCCGGGGGAAACGAGACCGTGCTCAGTGGCGGTGCTCACCAGTCACCAGCAAAAACAGAGCGGACGGTGGCCAGTTTTTTCTGATCCGGCCCTTGCGTCCGCCGCGATACCACGGGTGGCTCCAGCGATGCTACTAGCTATATACTCACACACTCACACACACAGTTGTATTTGTTGTATTGCCTTTTGAATTGCACTGCTACTAGCTATATATGTCTCAACAATTTCTTTTGCAGCTATCAAGTAATCTTATCTATTCTTTGTGCAGGGTCAATCAGCGGCATCAAACGATGTACCTCATGACATACCGCAACAGTCGCCGTGGTCTAATTGGTGATTTGCTTCTTTTCATGTGTTGAACTTATTCCTTGTGTTGCACTTATGCTTGTAATGTACTTGTGGTGGATACTTTAAACTCGAACCTTATGTTGGTATTGTGGTATGACATTTGTGTACCATTGTGGATTATTGTGATGTATGTGATATGTGGTGTGTGGAGATAATATATATATGCTGTGAAATGTAATGCAAAAACAAAAAAAAATCAGATTTCTGAGGCTTTGCCGAGTGTTATGACCAAGACACTCAGCAAATATGAAATATTTGTCGAGTGTAGGTATTATCACACTCGGCGAAAAACCATTTTTTAAAAAACCAAATACTGTTTCAAAAATGTTTGCCGAGTGTCTGCCTGCGCGGCACTCGGCATATTATTATCATTTACCGAGAGCAGCACTCGGCGACAAGGAATTCTAAAAACATAAAATATTTAAAAAGAAATTAGTTGCCGAGTGCCTTGCCGTTTGACACTCGGCGAAGTCGCTGTTAACGGCGGGTCCGGCGTTATGACCGTTTCTTTTCGCCAAGAGCCAAACTGCACACAGCAAAAACTTTGTCGAGTGCCTGATAAATGGCACTCGGCAAAGTTGGCTTTGCCGGTACTGTTTATGGCGAGTGTTATTCGCCGAGTGTTACACTCGGCGAATAATTTGTCGAGTGTTTTCTATCTTTTGCCGAGTGTTTCGGGCACTCGACAAACTCAAGGAGTCCGGCAGTGACTTCTACCAACCAAAAGCAAGAAGCTAGAAAAAAAAAGGAGCGCTTGAGTCGACTTCAAAATGCTGAAAAAGTATCATGCTTTGAACAACTTTTCTAGCTTTTATTGGTACGTTGAAAAACTAAAAAATATTAAAAACCAATAGCAAAAAATAGAAACCCAGTTTTCGAGTCAGAATCCTAAAACCTTCAGTTTAAACAAATAAACCCTCATGAATTTGATCATTGTCGACGCCGCGTCGTGCTCGGCTCTGATCCTCACCTCTCACCAGGGAAAGCATGTATGGCCGTGTCAGGATATCCACCTCCGTCCTGCAAGGGAAGATGAGCCTACCGGATTTCTACCTCCGCCTATTGGCAAGGTGCTAGTGCACCTCACACATGGAAGCAAGGGAGGCAAGGGTCTAGTTCAACTCCATGAGGTTCCGCTAGTGGCATGGAGGGGTTGGCGGAACCACATTAAGGCCATGCTGGGCTCTGGCCCCCCTTTCCAAGATCGATTCTGAAGAGCCCAGCTGTAGCACGTACACTAGCTATACACAAGTTTGCTCCTACTAATCTACACAGGCGCATGTTTATAAGTAAGTCAAACTGATCTCAACCTCTCACATGTTGCTCTTCTCCATGCATCAACCCTTATTACTTATGTGCTACTTATCGTTTGTGCAATCAGACTCTTAACCATCTTTAGTTTTCTCGCTATCGCAGCATGCACTTTCCGCAGCGGTTGCAGGGTGGCAATATGTATTCTTGTCAAATTTAGTTTGTTTTTGTCACACTAGTTTTTAGTACAACTAGTTTAGTGTCATTTAACTATTTAGCACGATCGTGGAATTGGCCGCCCCTTGGCTTTAAGACACGCTCCGTCACTGTCGGTGACAATTGTAGAGCTATCGGTACGTCGTCAGAAAATATTTTTTCTATCCTTTTTTTTATTTTTTGCTAACAGGGCAATTCGAGTTCTAGTAGTGAATATTATTCTAAACTACTGCTTGGAACGTATAGAATTGTCCCCAAACACCATGTCGCTAGCTAGAAACCAAATATACACGTAGTGCTTACATATGAGCAGGCGTGGAATACCAGGATGTGGCCGAGTTCTCCCATGCGATCAAGGACAAGATGTTTGATTCTTTGATTGTTTGTTCCTCTGTCGATCTCGTTTCAACATCCATCGTGCGTTCCGTGGAAATTTATTAGGAGAGAGACATGGTAGTACCGTGTTGAAGAGACAATCATATACCATTTGTCAAGTCGTTGAAGAGACATGGAAAAATTTATCAGGAGAGAGACATGGTAGTAATTTCTTGGAAGTTGCCGAATGCTTTCTTATTCGTTGGAGAGTAAAATGCACCCCTAGTCATATATAGCCCGGGATGTTATCCAAGTTCCTAATTAATTAAGCTTCGGAAATATGTATCCAGACTACCTAAATTTACTAATCATGTCACCGTGAGGTCAAAATATAATCTTGATAACTTGAGTTAATCCACCGGCGTGGCATGCCATTGATCGCATGATGACATGGTGGCGCCAACAAGTAAGGCCCACATACCGGTGTCATCTCTCCCCACCGGTATGTGAGCCCCACATGCTAGTGTCATGGCATCACCCTGTCAACATGTCATACCATAGGTAAATTTAACTCAAATTATGTTGATTTGGATCTCACAAGATACTATTAGTAAATTTAGACATGCTGATGTATATTTTAAAAATTTAGAGAACTACATGGCATCCTGAGCCAAATTTAACAACTAGCAGTGCATTTTACATTAATTTGTTGGAACCTGACCGGGCCAGTCAACGGAGCAACTACGTAGTACGTACAAGGAGAAGGGAAAGCACCTGCAAAGGTTCGGTAGACGAACAATATATTGTAGGGTCCGCGCGCACGCAGGCCAACATGCTCTTCTGGTATGCAGCAATTGTATGCATGCGTGGAACGGAATTGAGTGATGTGTCGAGAACATGATGTCCTGCGTGGAATGGAAATGGTTCATAAGCCATCTGATCGAGGATATATTCAAATAAAAAATTTAAACCAAATTATCGAATAGACGACATAGAACGTCTCTTCCCTTATCCATCCTGATCACACATATGCATAGTAAACTACACCACTTTACAATATAATAAGGAAAATAAACACCCAAACTTGATGGCTAAAACATTGTTTTTTCTCCCTTAATTATCGCTCGAGAATTAACTTTGTCTCTGAATTTTTTCAAATAGCCGTTTTAGTCTTTTATAACTTAGGTTTTGGGCTTAGTTTCATCTCTAAACTACCAAAACCAAAGTAACCGTTTCATCCCTTAAATTTTGATTTTAGAGCTTAATTTAATCCATGAACTATTAAAATGGTTCTTTCAGTTTTCAAACTTTTGTTTTCGATACGACTTCATCTCCCTTATCGTAATAGACATGCCACCCCGTCACACCTCGTCAACTTCGGTACCACCATCGACCAGAGATGGATGTACTCTCGTTAGGTGCGGGTGTTGAGAGAACATAATGCGAATGATTACCTTATGGCTGTCATTGCAACTATATAACCCCAAAGTAATCTCACAACTCGCGGGCCTCTGCACGCTGATGCATGGCCAAGCGGCGGGAGAGTACGAGAAACATTGACTCATCCTTCTTTGATAGATGAGAGGCCGGTGTCACTGTAGCTGTAATAGTGGTCATTTCTAGGGTCATCCCATCATGCACACTCGAACTCGTGTCGCTTCCGATGCAGTTGATGCTCATGTGGTGGCTCCGTGTGCAAATCATCACATGCATCGTATGCTCTTATCGACCCAGTCATGTTACCGGCGCATATCCCAATCTCCCTGGCTCGAATTAGTCAGCGGTCCTCTCAAGGGTGACGGTCCATTTCTAGTTGCAAGCGGTGCTAGAGCTAACGAGGCCCGATAATGTGATGTGTGCCACGTAGCCTAGGATGAGGGTTGACGAGGTTGAGCCAAAAAGAAAAGTTTGAAAATTGTAATGTTCACTGATAGTTCGTTATTAATTGGATTCAAAAGGTAAAAAAAATCAAGGATAGAACCGATCATTTTGATAGTTCTAAGATAAAATTAAGATAAAAATTGAAGTTTGAGGGTTGACGTAGTGTTTTATAAGTTTACGGACAAAATTAAGTCTCAAATCATAGTTGTGAGACGAAATGACCATTCCGCCAACTTGACCATGCATGGTTTTATAGGTGCTGCACTTGCACCTGCTTCCGACAAGGTCCACGCTCCGTTCCCCCATGAATGACGCCGAAGTGTGCACTCGACTTATATATATACTGCATTCGTTCTTTAAGTTTTTTTAATTATTTTTTTTCAAATTTATAAACTTCTCTAATGTTAGTAAATTATATACTATACCAAATAAATACCTATCAATGGATTTAATAATGATATTATTTATATGTTGTAGTCTTGTAGATGTACCTGTATTTTTCTATAAGCTTATCTGTTAAAGTTAGAATCGTTTAACTTAATTATATGAAAATAAACGACTCGTGTTTTGAAAACGAGAGTAATGATCAATGCTGTAAAAAGAGTGCTACGGGCTAGAGAGAGGCATTCATCAGGGCTCTAGTACTCTCTAGCCGTACGTGTGTACTTTTTAACACGTTGACAATGGTTTTTTTTACAACAGTTTACAATGATTATTAGACACAATAGAAAAAAGCCTAGTGAAATCCTCGCAAAAAAAAGCCTAGTGAAACGGGTAGCACTAATAAACGAGGTTTCTTCGTCAAGCACTAAGCAGAGATAAACATGAATAATTTTCGAAACAAGGCAACAATTTCGCACCAATGGCGAGGAAATGCAGAGCAAGGAGACGTCGTCCGATAGCATCATGGAGGCCTAGTTGACATGTTTGACAAAAGAAAAACTAATGTCAATTGAACCAATCGGTCCCTCTGGTCGGAACCTCGCGCACAGCACATATATCCGATCCCAAGGAGTGTATATATATATAGACACACACACACACACATCCTCGATCGCCCTGCTTCCAGTAACTCACAACAATCCTGTTTCTCACTTCGTGCACCAGGAACCTGTAGTCGGTTTTGTGCTTCCACATCCAGCAGAGAGCAGACAGCAGCAGAGGAACGACGACGACGATGGGGTTCGTTTACCGGATCGCGAGCCCGTCGGAGTACCTGGCGATCACTGGGTACGGCATCAACGACGTGAAGCTGGCGAAGAAGGCGTGGATCGCGCCGGGGCAGCGCTGCACGCGCTTCGACATCTCCCCCGTGAACTACACGTTCGAGGTGCAGGCCATGAGCGCCGAGAAGCTGCCCTTCATCCTGCCCGCCGTCATCGGGCCCCGCGCCGACGACGAGGAGTGCCTCCTCCGCTACGCCAAGCTCATCTCCCCGCACGACAAGCTCTCGCACCACGTGAACGAGCTGGTGAAGGGCGTGATCGAGGGCGAGACCCGCGTGCTGGCGGCGTCCATGACCATGGAGGAGATCTTCCGTGGCACCAAGTCGTTCAAGCAGGCCGTGTTCGAGAACGTGCAGCTGGAGCTCAACCAGTTCGGCCTCATCATCTACAACGCCAACGTGAAGCAGCTCGTCGACGTGCCGGGCCACGAGTACTTCTCCTACCTGGGCCAGAAGACGCAGCAGGAGGCGGTGAACCAGGCCAAGGTGGACGTCGCCGAGGCGAGGATGAAGGGCGAGGTCGGCGCCAAGGAGCGGGACGGCACCACGCGCCAGAACGCCGCCAAGGTGGACGCCGAGACCAAGGTGTACACGGTGAAGCGGCAGGGCGAGGGCGCCAAGGAGGAGGCCAGGGTCAAGGCCGAGGTGAAGGTGTTCGAGAACGAGAGGGAGGCCGAGGTGGCGGCCGCCAACTCGGAGCTCGCCATGAAGAAGGCCGGGTGGGACCAGCAGGCACGGGTGGCTGAGGTCGAGGCGGCCAAGGCGGTGGCCATTAGGGACGCCGAACTGCAGGTGGAGGTGGAGCGCCGGAACGCGGCTAGGCAGACGGAGAAGCTCAAGGCCGAACACCTCAGCAAGGCCGTCGTTGACTACGAGATGAAGGTACGTAAAAGTAGCCGCATATGCTGACCCCGTGCATTTTGTACTTACGTATATGTATATATATGCACCGTATTGACATTTCTCGTTGAACATGGAAATTGTCATGTTTTTTTCTTTGCAATGCAATCTCTAGATAGCCAATAGATTTTGAAAAAAAAAATCTAATCCTCGCCTGTTCCAGAATATTGATTATTTTAGTATTTTCTAAGTCAAACATTTATGACTCTGATTAAGATTATATATTAAAAATATGTCAATTTTAATATATTTAATAACAAATAAACACAATTTTAATGAAGGTACGTAGCCATATATGCTGACCCGGTGCATTTATTTCGTATTAAAATATGAAAAAGGCTATATATCTATCAATAGATTTTCTTGTTTTTTATCTATCCGATTCTGGGCTGTTTATTTTTTTTAAGATCTGTGCTATCCTCTGGGCGGACTGTCTAGCTATCAACTGACACAAATTTTGACCAATAAAAAGATGACAACTTAGGGAAAAAAAACTGACTCTGTACTGCTAGGTTCAAAAACTTTGAACTATCATATTATAAATCTTGCACCGCTAGATTTAAAACTTTACACTCAGGATTTATAAACTTTGAACTATGACATTATAAACTTTATACTTCTAGGTAGAAAGCTTTGAACTATGACATTATAAACTTTGTGCTACTAGGTTCAAAATTTTACACTCAGGATTCATAAGCTTTCAACTATAATATTATAAACTTGTACTGCTAGCTTCAAAACTTTAAACTATAACATTATAAACTTTGTACTGCAAGGTTCAAAACTCAAACGCAAAATTCAGCAGATATAAAGCCAATAAAACTGTTGATAGATTTATATGTGCTGTCATATTTTCTTTTGGTGAGCCATCTTCTTTTTTGATTGGCAAAAAATCTGACAGATTTTGACAAAAGAAATTTGTCCCCAGATCGCTAGACAAACCCTTAAAATATAGGAATATATATTGGCCCATGCATTTATTGAACTAACAATATTTATTTTAATTAGTGGCTGATTTTATATTAAACTAATATGATGTTGTAGATGTTAGTGTATATTTTACTCCTGACTTGAAGTGAAAAGTTACTCCAGCTCCGGTATATTTAGCATTTGGTTTTTTATCATTTCTCCATCCGAGGTCGTTTCAAAAATTCAAATTTTATTGTGCTGCACCTAATTTTAAAGATGGCTCTAGATACAGTCGTCTCTACAAATCTATTTTTACAGACAGTTCTAGATTCAACCGCCTTTTGCAATCAATTTGTAGATGCGGTTCCATCTAGAGTCGTCTCTAAAGATAAGGGCATTAGTAGAGGCGGTTAAAAATAGTAACTGCCCTTATAAATACATTTATAAAGGCAGCTCGTTTGAGGAACCATTTATAGAGATGGTTGTAGATTGAGTCACCTCTGTTCAAAAAATGAGTCTCTACAAATCATATCTTTAGTAGTGTCTGCCACATAGCACCATGGTAATATGACACCTTCAGTTCAGCCACACTGAATATTATTTTTGTTACACTAACTTGACATATTTTTAATACACCAAATGGCTAATACAAGTGGTTGTGATTTAGCCTAAGCTCTAGGAATATTGTCCATAGCTTAAAACAAATACGTTCACTAAGTATATTGAATTTATAATACATAAAATGATGATAACAACTGACATCAGAGGCACAAGTACATCTACTCAAAAGGTAGAATGCATCAAGCACCACTACAACAAAGCTTGGAAAAACATAGATTTCAAATAACAATGAAAACATAATATGTTTATGGTCATGACAACAAAAAATCTAACAAAATTATGAGATGTGGGGAATACAATGTAACCACATATTTGGATCAGAAAACTAAGCATGATCGAGTTACTTTAGGTTGCAATGATCATTAAATAACATATTCATATTTCACAGTACCAAAATTTACATGATAAAATAGAAACAAAGTAAATTAACCAATTCTAGCTTTTAGAAAAATCATAGGATAAAAAATGGATTAGAAGAACAAAATGTATGCACAGCTAACATATGAAAGTTGTGACAAAGCAAATCATATATTCAATTTTAAAATGATCAAGGAACATTAACATATTTTCTTAGAAATCATTAAGCTTCATATTTCTATTAATATGACCAACTAACTCCACGGCATACAAGAAACAAAACTACACTTCACTTCAAAGAAGTTTAGATTAATGTATAGTTTATTAAAAATAAATACTCATTACTTACTGTTCGAGACATAAACATATAGAAGAAAGAAGTTAGTAAAAAGATTTATTAACTTCTAGAAATGTAGCTTATAAGACACAAATGAACTAATTAAACTTTTACAATAAGCAAGTTACATACACATATAAACTATAAATTCATCGAATTGTAACTAGATTATGATATATGTGAACTGCAAAATAAAATAAGTCAACAACAACGATGGACATCCTTTCTGACTCGCACAAACTTTAATAAAAAAGTTCAGATATACACTAATAACAATCCTTATAAATTTAAGAAATTGAAATTTTAGTAATAATAATGATGATGATTTAGTGTATCACATGAAAATAAATGCACTTAAAACCAGGAAAAACACATAATGAGAATTAATCATATTTTTGTGAGAAAACAAGCATTAATGATATGATAATATCAAATCCCTAATAAAACCCTTGAAAATCAAGGGTAAAACCCTAAATCCTGAGAGGGAAATGGAGAAGGATGGACATGACGAACATGATACGCAAGGGCTCCTTACTATTATTCTAGAGAGAGAAAGTAGAGAAATAAGGAAGGATGAGAGACGAGCATTAACAAAAAGAAAATACAACCTCATTATAAAAAAAAGAAAAAGAAACCCCATCCTAACAAAAATAAAAATATAACAACACAACACTCATATAATAAAGCATATGCAATGGTATAAGATCGAATTTTTCTCATAAAAGTCACCCGAGAGATAAATGACAATTGCCCTTTTAAAAAGTTTGTATATTTTGTACTACATTTGTTCAAAAAAGAGTGGATCAACCATCTTAAATTTGATCAAGCTTATAAACAATAAAATAATATTTATGATAGCAAACAAATATTATTAGATTTACCATCCAATATATGCAGCTACATTACATAAAATTTAGGATAATTTGACTTAGAATAAAACTAGAAACGGTGATTCTAGCGCCCGGACATCCGGCGCGCGAGTGCGTCTGGACGCTGGTCCCTTATGGAACCCCCGCCCTCCCCAGCCAAGACGAACCTCCCAAGAGAGAACGGAACCGCCCTGTCCTCTCGCTCCCCACCGCGCCCCTATCCCCTGTTCCCCAACGCACTTCGCTTCCCCACGACGCCCCTGACCCAAAAGAGCATGAAACACTTCAACTGCAACATTGCAAAACATATAGAAAACTATGTAGTGCAACATCGGGTTGTAAATACTGCAACATTGAAAAAAAATATGTAGTGCAAGATTGAAAAACATGCACTGCAACATTGAAAAATATGTACTACAACAACGAAAAATATGCACTGCAACATAAAAAAAATGTACTACAACATCGGAAAACATGTACTACAATATCAAAAAAATATGTACTGCAACATCAAAAATTATGTGTTGCAACATCAAAAATTATGTGTTGCATCGCAAAAACATCTGTTGCAATGACCCAAAAAATCTCATTGTAACATTTGAAAATCATCTGTTGCAACTTCCCAAAACGCACATTGCAACATGGGAGAAACAAAAAAAAAACGTACAAAACAACCCCTGTCACATCGCGTTCGAGCTCGCCGGAGAGAGGAGGGAATAGGACCCAAGAGCTCGCCGGAACCCTAGCCACTGTCGCGTCTCTCAGATCCGGAGGAGGAGGAGCGCTAAGATCCAGAGGAGGAGGAGGGCTCAGATACAAATATGACCAACCTACCTCGCCGAAGCCGCCATCGTTGTCCTCGTCTCCGCTGGAGGTCGCATGGAGGTCGCGGAGGGGGGAGGGAGGGAGGGGCGGCAGCGACCTAGCGTGCGGGCGCAGCGTCCGTCCCGAACGTGGCTCGGAGAACGGCGCGTGGCGTGGTAGCGAGTGGGTGCGGAGGAGGGACGGAGCGGGCGAGCAGAGCGAGCGAAGGGGCGCGAGGGGTCACGGACGGGATGGGATAAAGCACGGAAGTCGTGGGCGCTCGGTCTCGGTCGAGTCGTTCCGTGTGCGAGTCCATACGGACGCCCGTACGTGAAATCGATGTCAGAAGGCATGTATATTTCTGCGTATATCTTCATAATATAATATGTGTAGGTTCAACAAGCAAACTGGGAGCTGTACAACAGGCAGAAGGCCGCGGAGGCGCGGCTGTTCGAGCAGGAGAAGGAGGCGGAGGCACGCCGGGCGGCCGCCGAAGCGGCCTTCTTCGCGCGGCAGCGCGAGGCCGAGGCGGAGCTGTACGCGAAGCAGAAGGAGGCCGAGGGGCTGGCGGCCATGGGTCAGGCCCAGAGCGCCTACCTCTCCGCCATGCTCGGCGCGCTGGGCGGCAGCTACGGCGCGCTGCGGGACTACCTCATGATCAGCTCGGGCGTGTACCAGGAGATGGCCCGCATCAACGCTGACGCCATCAAGGGGCTCGAGCCCAAGATCAGCGTGTGGAGCAGTGGCGCCAGCGGAGAGGTCGGCGATGCCAGCGGCAGCGGCGGCGCGATGAAGGAGATGGCTGGTGTGTATAAGATGCTGCCGCCGCTGCTGACCACGGTGCACGGGCAGACCGGGATGCTGCCGCCTGCGTGGATGGGCACTCTGACGGACCGCCCGTAGACGTCTAGCTGAGCTGAGCTAGATGTGAAGCTTTGCACGCGTTTGCCAGGCGACTTTGCTAAATGTACATCTTCGATTATCCCGTTCGACGACGTTCGGTCCTGCATAGTACATTTTCGGTCGATTATCCGTTTGTGTGAAGTTTAATTGGATGTGCTGAATCAGAGACCTCGCCTCCCGTCATTAGTTGTGTTTTACTGTATGTGTAATGTGTGCTTGCTACATTCGCTTGTACAAGATGTAGTGCGTGGGCTTGTAACTTGTACATGGTCTCCTTGGGTTTGACATTACTTTTAAGTGTGCGTGGACATTTTTATGTCAAAATAAAATCATTTGAGCCTCCTTAACGTGGTGCATGTAATTGTACAATTGTTAGGAAGCAGGAAGTACATTTTTTAAGTTAACTTAAATAGAAGTTCATATACAATCACACACAATAAGAACCTCACAGAAACAGGTGGTCTCGCGACTGATGATGGACATGTTCCATCACAGAAAGCATATATATGACTCCTTTGGTATACAAGAACCATATACGAATTTCACAGGAATCGATTTATTTTTATTTTTATAAGAAAAACGTAGGAAATAGAAAAAGTTCATGGCGTTCCATAAAAAGCCTAAGTGATGGAAGATTTAAATTCGAGCGAACAAGTTCCATCAAAAGAAATATAACTAACCAAGTTATCCTCACTTTAGTATGAGCATTTTTAATTGGTAGTTGAACATCTTTATATGCTATTTTTTTTCTAATGTGAACTGACAGGAAAGCTAGCGCTAAATGTTATATTAAAAAGTAGACAATCCAAAGAAGGGTACGAGAACAACTCAAACACTGAAGAAGGCATTCCAAGTGCTTTGCTCCTGTCGTTATACAGAGTTGCACTTCTTTGATTTTTTTTAGCACTCTACACTACTACGTAAACGAGATTTTCAAAGATGTATTTTTTTCTCTAGAGGTGGCTGCATAAAAAAACACCACTACGGTGGCCCAACTGATGGATCATGTCTCTGGAAACGACATTCGTTCCTAGGGACTGGTCGACGCCCCTAGAAATAATCCATGAGAATGTGGCCCATTATATAAGCATCCACACTCTTCCTCCTTCGAACAAAACTGTAGCCCAAAGAGAAAAAGAAAGAGTTTACAAGAGCACAACTCTAAAAGTGAAAATCAAAGGAACGAAGGATTTGCAAATCTAGAATTGCAGCAAATGTAGCAAGGACTATACTACCACTTAAATCACGCCAAGGAGAATAGGCACCAGGGTAACGCAACTCGTGAGTCCAGGTCTCTGACATATGTGACATTCTCAAAGTTACCGCTATTTTCTCACAAGTCAATTTGTAAAGACTTACCATAGAACATGAATTGTATGAAGAATCGGTCTCTTGGAGTTCACAGGTAGCAAAGACTCAACTCAGTGCTGAGTTAGAGCAAATCCATTTCCAATCTTGTTTTGGCAAGATTAATTAAAAACGCTCTCCAACAACTCCATATCCACTACAGGAATCGGCCTCTTTGCCGACTGCCGAAAGCGATCGGCAAAAGGTCGAAAAACGGTCAAGCAAAGGCTTTGCCGACCGTTTTCGCTTAAGCGATCGGCAAAGGGTGCCGGAGAGAAGATGTCGGAAAGAATTCTTTTCCGATCGCCCTCCGGACAAAGCGATCGGTAAAGGCTTCCCGACGGTAGTATAACCCGATCGGTAAAGACTCCGTCGCCGTCCGTCTCCGTCTCCTTTGCCGACCGCCTTCCCAGCGCGTCGGCAAAAGCTTTCGATCGCCAGAGAAAAAGCGGCCGGCAAAGATTTTTCCGATCGCCAGAGAAAAGCAATCCAAGACCGATCGCTTTTCTCTCCGGCAATCGAAAAGGCTTTGCCGACCGCTTTCTCCGGCGATCGAAGAAGGCTTTGCCGACCGCCAGAAGGCGGCTCGGCAAACCTGGTTTTGCAATTTGTGGTGCCCGACTTTTGCCGATTGCCAGGCTTCTAAAAGCCGGAAATTTTTTTTTTTCTTTTCTCTCCTGTTTTTCATATACATACATATCACACTTTAAAGTACACAGATCACACATTTATATATATAAGCCAAATGCACGCATATATAACACGAATTCACATATAGATCACATCCAAGCATCCATAAGCATTAATATCCATACAGTCCACAGATCATCGAAACATAAAAAACAAGTGCGCAAGTCCAACATCAAACCAAAAGAACTTCACTCCTCGTGCGACCCACGGTCCCTATGCTCATCCTGAACTGAAGGCCACGAAGACCATGAGGACTGGCCTTGCTGGAGCGGCGCCGACGTGTAGCGGTGCTCCCACCCGGTGTGCGCGTGGTGGGTATGTGGCAGAGGGTAGCTCACCGCCGCTCCGGTCCCGTACTGTGGAGGCCGAGGAAGACCGCCACTCGGAGGCCCGAAGTATGTCGGAGGCGAAACAACCTGCCACCCAGGAGAACGTCCATCTGGAGGAGTCGGGTTCGAACCCGCTGACATTGACTGCACAAAGTAGACATGATCTCATTAGTAGCTACACAGACCTCGTGAAAACAATGGAGACCAATATATATACTCACCGTACTCCCCGTAGGGTCAATAGGTGCTGGACCGAACATCGTGGCGGGTAAAGGAGGCATGACAGCACCAGGGATCTGAATGCTCTGAATGTAGCTGGCAAAGTCCTGCCTCCAGCGCAAAGCCTCCTGCCGATGGGCCTCCTCTCTGGCCGCTATCTCCCGCCGATGGGCCTCCTCTCGGGCCTCTGTCGCGGCCCGCAGCTCGGCCAGCTCGGACTGCAATGTCACACCCAGGTAATTAGGTACATATGTAAAACCAATTAACGAGGAATGGAACCAAGGTACCGAACCGCTAAACGTGGGCCGGCCGCCGACGGCGTATGGGGACGTCGGAGGTCGTGCTGGTGGACCTACGAATCTGACGAAGGCTAGGAACGTTGGTCGGATCGATTGCGTTGTTGGCAATCGAGTAATCGCCGTCAAGGTTTCCTCCTCCCGCCCTCATCACGAGGTCTGCATGTCCGTGGGCTGCTTTGGGTTGGATCGTAGTCCGGACCATAAGGCCGGGCGAGCCGCCTCGGTGTCACGGCCATCTTTTCATAGACGTTCGGGTTGGTGTACGCCTCGGGCCCATCTGCCGAGCTGAAGACGTTGTTCGGATCAGACGCTTTGCCCTTGTTCGACAAAGCGTAGCCCTCGTACAAGTTGATGACCTGCCCGTCATGGTAGCGGGACTGCAAGGAACACACAAGGACGATTACACGTAATGAGATAGAATAAATAAATAAATAAATAAATAAATCGACAGAAGCTTACCCATGCGTCCACAAGATCGTCCGAGGGAGCGGCTCTTTGGTGGTGTGCCGCCCTTGCCTCATCTTGGCACGTTCACTTCGATCGCGACGCTCCTCATACGACTCCGGCGTTCTCCAAAGCGTCCACAATGGCCTCCCAAAGAAGCCCATGTATGTTTTGCACCATTCAAAGAGAAACTACATGACATGGCGTAAGATGAATCGATAGTAACGCCTTCTACTTCATTTGCATGGAAGGAATCATAAGCAATGTTCCTTAATTACCGCATGTAGATGTCCTTGGCAACGCCGGTCTCGTGGTAGTGGAGCATCTTCTTGGCGTCCATGGTGGCGACCTCTCAAGCTTCACGTCGGGTAGTAGGTGACGAGGACTTGGGCGTGCGCCTCGTAGTACATGTCCTTCACCCAGCGCCATGGCGGCCCGGTCCCGCACCACCGACGCCTTGGGTCCTCGTACCCTCGTCACATGTGAACCAGTCCTACATGTTTCATTAGTTCAAAACGTCCAAATAATGTGTATCGACAAAGCAAAGGTAATAAGAACTCACCCAAAACTCCATCTTGATCTTTGTCGCGATGGGGACCTCGTGCGTCCTTGACTTTGTAGAAGTCCGACCAATGCCAAGGCACCACCTTGGTCCCGTCGTCGAGTTCGATAAGGCCAGGGTAGTGCTTCTTAATCAGGAGGCCCAGCATGCCATTCGCTTTGAGGCCCAGCATAAGCAAGTAGTAAAACCAGGCATTGCATCTACATGGCGTTCCTACCTGCTAATAGGTGAAGGATAGGTCCTAATCCCACCCGCGGATGCGTAGATGGGTTAGCTTCCATGCATGCCCACGTCTGAATCGGAATTTCGGCAAGATTTTCCTCATTGTTCTCCGGATACACGTCCCGTAGGGAGTGTGTGTATCCGGAGAACAACCGGGAGGTGCAACCGAAACTACGACTCAGACATGAGCAAGACATGGAAGCTAACCCATCTACGCATCCGTGGGCTGTCCAAAAAACGTGGACAATCCGAAACAGATACGGTTGGAAGTACTACTTCCAACTGTATCAATTTCGGACGGGAGACACCTAACTTGGTGACGCGACCTAGACCATGATACGGGAAGAGGGGTTATACCTAAGGTGCCGAGGTGACGCTGTGCAGGCCGACGACCAAGGCACGGGGCTACTTCGGATCCGCGCTTTTCTGAAACACAACAAAACAATATAAGTACAAATTTTCGGCAGAACCTCCCTTGTACGGAGAGGTTTCGAAACACGCAAAAAGAATTCAACATCACATACACGGCTCGATGGCCGACATCACATACACGGCTCGATGGCCGACATCACATACTACGGCTCGATGGCCGACATCACATACACGGCTCGATGGCCGACATCACATACACGTTGATCAACACATTCCTCACACAAACTCGTTGATCTGACACTTGTTTTCGCCTCAAAATTCAAAGACGGTTTCTAAGAGGGTGGGGGCGCTAAATAATAGAAGGCTAAAAATGCAACTAGCCAGATACTAATAGATATTAACAAATAACATAAATGATGATATCTATTCAAAGTGCTCTTATGCCCTACAAGCTACAATATGACCAAATCACTAAATATTCAAAATCGAAAATAGAAGCCGATCTCGGATCTCAAGAAAACAAGAGGGCGGAGCTCACCGAGATGTGCAAACAGCAGAGATGACAGATGCAGGATCGCAGGAGCTGAGGAGCAGGGGGGCAGCGCCGGCCAGTCGGGAGCAGAGTTCAAGGCGTGGCACGGCCGGGCCACGGCGGAGGGCAGCCGGCGGGAGGCGGCTTGCCGGCTTGGCCGCTTGGGGAGGAGACCAAGAGAAGGCAAGGAGGAGAACGGGCGGCGCCGCAGCGGGCAGCGACAGGGAGAGCCCGGAGGACGAGCGCCGGAGGCCGGACGGAGTAGCTGGGAGGGGAGATGGCCGGCGGGAGGGGGGGTCTGGCCGGGCGCAGGGGGGACGAGGTCGGGCAGGCGGTGGCCGCTGCCATGCCACACGGCACACGGCGGGCGGGGCATGGCAAGGCACAATGCATGGCATGTGCATGGCAGCGGGCCAGCGGCATGGGCAAACGAACGCGGCGGGGAGGGCACAAATGGCCCTACACATGGCATGCCTTGCGTGCGTGGATCCAAGGCGCATGTGTGGCCATGTGGCGTGGTATGGGCGCGACACACGGTGTGGCAGGCCATGGCGTGGCGAAGGCGGGGTCATGGGCAGTGGCTGGTCATGGGGGGGGGGGGTGTGAGTGGATAGGGTTATCCCTTCCTTTTTTTTATTTTTTTAAAACAACAGAGCCTTTCCCGACTGCCGTAAAGCGGCAGTCGGCAAAGGCTTTACCGACTGCATACAGTCGGCAAATCCTTTGCCGACTGCCTCCCCACGGCAGTCGGCAAAGATTTTTTTTTTTTGGTTTTTTGGTTCCAATTTTTTCCTGTGGGCTAAACATATTGTTTCAAGTACAATGTACAAATTTGGGACCTTTTGATGATATTTTGCTATATTTTATACAATTATTTTATTTCCTTGCATTTTCTCGCATAGTCCAAATTTAAAGCTATGCATTGCATAAAATAATCAACCATGCATGAGCCCACCATTAGAAAAATAATATTCATGTTGAAGAGTGTATTTTTCAATTATACCATTACATGAGCCACCAAAACTTGGCACGACATCATGATATCGTATGTGGAGACTATGGTAAAAATTGAAAATGTTTCAATTAGTTTCGTTGTTTGCGATGTCCAAAATCTCGATATATCTCACATGTGATCACATATGATATCACATGTGAGATATGGGAGTTTTGGACATCGATGACGAACTTGCTCCAAACATCGCCAAATTTTTACCATGGTATCCGTGATATGATAACATGACACCTCGCCAAGTTTCGATTTTCAGACATCGCTTGGATTTTTATAATTAAAAATACTAATACCAAGACGGATGGTCATCTCACAGGACAAGACCTTCAATTTTTTGAGTGGGTTCATGTACATGGCCTAAAAATACACTCTTCAACATGAATATTATTTTTCGAACTACATCGCTTTTATTATTTCATGCACCGCAGCTCAAATTTGACTATGCGAAAAATGCAAGGAAATAAAATAATTGAATGAAATATAGCAAAATATCATAAAAGGTCCCAAATTTGAACATGAGATTTCAAACAATATGTACGCCTACGAAAAAAACTGGATAAAAATAATAATAATAAAAAATTTTTGCCGATCGCTGTGGTACTACAATGCAAGAAGACTTACTATTTGCCGATCGCCTAACATGGCGCTCGGAAAGAGCTTTTTGCCGATCGCCTTTCCTTGGCAATCGGCAAAGAGGGCAGGCCTTTGTCGATCAAGCTAACGGAGGGCGGTCGGCAAAAGCCGACGGCCTAATTCCGTCCCGTCTCACCCACTTTTTGCCGACGGCCTGTTTTTGCCGATCGTCTTTTGCAATCAAGAAAGACCTCTTTACCGACCGCCACCTTTTTGCCGATGCGCTTGAGAGGCTTTGCTGTTGATCGCTAGCTTCTTTGCCGATCGCCAGAGAAAAATAATCAAGAAGAGAGTTTTGCCGATCGCCTCGAGAAAGGCGGTGGGAAAGAGATCAGCGATCGGCAAAGCCTGATTTTCCTCGTAGTGATCTCAACTCCCAATCTATTTTGCACTTGAGAAAATCTCAATCTAGTCTAGAGGTAGAAGGAAAATCCCAATCCTTTTGCACTTGGGAAAATCCCAGTAGAAAGAAAATCCCAATCTAGTCTAGAGGTAGTAGAGGTAGAAGGAAAATCTCAATCTAGTCTAGAGGTAGAAGGGACATGGGGATGAATAAGAGTAAGGATAAGGTTATTAATGCAAATGTATTGTACAAGGGATAAAGAAAGTGTAAAAGTGGTTAAGTGATTTGAAAATAATTAGGATTCCTAATGCAAAATTGTCTTCTATTTTTAGAAGCAACATTTTGTAATTTGTTAGAGCTTCCAATTTTTTTTAGCTACTTCAAAAACTCATGATTTACCAATTATTTTTTAGATCTATGCTAGCTCTTACCTTCTCGTGTCCTGCCTCTGCGGTTTAGATGTACTAGTAGTACTCTGGTGGGATGACAATTGACACCGGGATGCGCTATCATGCTTTTACGAAACGCAACTTCACCTGTCAAGTCTCAATGAGACAACTTATGCTCTGACGAGATGGAGATGCGCGGATACGGGTGATTGTCTCGACACACCAGCACTCAAAACTCGCTACCGTGTAGTATATTAGAGTGCATCTATCCCCACACTGTAGGTGCCACGTGGTGTGGATTGCATTCCACATAACAGTTACAATTACAACCAAATCAGTTGTGTGTGTATATATATGACACACCAACAAGCATATTATTTAATCCCCTTTTGTTGTTTGGTGTTAAGCATGCTACAAGTCTACAACAAATATAAGAGGCGCAAAAAGGTAGTATGCCATTTAGAAGAGAAGATGATTTATATTGCACAATTTTCACAGAAACACAACTTGGATAACCTTTGTATCTAATGCTGGATGAGAAACAGGGCTGTCAGAGTTCTCTTGCCCAAGCATCAACCAATGGTTGCTCAAACTCATCTTGCAGCCTGCGTACTTTAGATGCTTCAACTGTCTTGGTTGCAACTTCAGCCTCCAATTTAGAACCATTCATAGGATCAGTAGATACAGTAGTACTAAACTGACCATCTAAGCTCTGAGCATTGTCAATCAATACACTTCCAGTTGATGCATCATGCTCATGTAAAGAAGCTTGCTTGGCTTGAACACCATTGATCGCTGCAAGCAGGTAATAATGTCTCATGATCTCTTAAAAGTGCAGCATTGTTTTCATAAACAGCAGAAGATTCTAAGGGAAGAATAACTCTATCGGTAGCACTACTGGTCATCCCGTCCTGTGCATCCGCCTGACTGTTTAGTGCAATGTCTTCATCTGAATCAGAAACCTGAGCAAATAAACGAGCTTGCTCTTCAGAACTATTCAAGTCAAACACAATGGATCCCCAGATCGAACTTCATCTTGTTTCTCAAGGTTTGTTTCCATGAATATTGCATCTGATGCACTCCCATTTTGGACCACACTATTTAGAACACCAGCCTCTAAGATATTAGCTGAACCCAGCAGTGTCTGAGTTCTGATGGCATTGTCTTGCAATGGAAACGATTCATCAGTGCTGGATATTTCTGGCACATAACCCTTACTTTCACTACCAGACATATCTAAGATATATTGTCTTGACCCAGTTCATGCTTCATGGATGACTCTGAAGAATCAGCACAATATTCAAAACTCAGTGCCATCGCATCCAAGCGGAGAACCAAAGACTCTATTCTCTTGGATGACATCCCTCACGATTTCACGAACTATATAATATATGACCCTCCAACTTCCTTATGTGTAAGGTTAACTGGTTTGAAAGTCAGTAGCTGTTGATGAAAAAAAAAACTCGCTACCGCGCTACGGGTACAGTGCAGGCTTTTTCCACACCAGCTAGCAGCTAGGTTACCAGTTCCATGCAAGCGCTTTTCACGTGCCTAGCTAGCCTGCCCGAGTGCCCGTAGGAGGTTTTTACGGTGCAAGCAAGGCTATGGGACGACGGTGAAAAGCAGTCAGCACACAGTAACGACACCCTAGCCCGGATACACTGGCATACCAAGCATCCCTGTACCCAGGCATAGCAAGCATCTGTGTGCCCAGGAACGAGAGGCACAGGGACACAAGCCCGGATACAGAGCAGCAACTCACCAGCAGCAAGCCATAGCCAGCAACACCAACACACAAAAAGCACAGCGCCAGTTGCTGGCCGCAGCAACACACAAAAGCAGCACAGCGCCGCGTGTTGATCAGTACAAACAGCACATTTACCCCAACCACAAGCTTAATTGTTTTGCTTGGAGCATGAACATATAAAGATTCTGAGAAATAAGATGCAATCCAATTAGTAGCACCACCAGCAGAAATATATAGACGAGACAATATCACAACCAGCATTAACCGAGTTCACAGAACTTCCATAAAAAAAAACTGAGTTCACAGAACACCCATTAGAGGTTCCAGATAGATGATGCATCTAACTATATGTCATGTCACTTAACCCCAACCAAACTTCATGAACTGACTCGAAAATGACCAATCAAGAACTTAACCCTAACCAACCTTCACGAACGACTACTAAACGACCAATCAAGAGACGCTAACAAGATAACCAATGCCACATCAGCCATGTAGCGCACCAGTACTAGCCGATTCAGTTGGCCTCGTCCTTGGGCGGCAGCGCGCCCATCCACGCCGGCGGGAGCATCCCCGTTTGCTCATGCACCGTCGAGAGCAGCGGCGGGAGCATCTTGTAAACCCCGGAAACGTGCTGCATCGCGGCGCCGCCGGCCCCGACGCCGCCGCCCGCGCCCGCGCCCACGCCGTCCGCGCCGGTCCAGATACTGATCTTGGGCTGCATGCCGCTAACGGCGCCGGCGTTGATGCGCGCCATCTCCTGGTACAGGCCGCCGTCGATCATCATGTAGTCCCGCAGCGCGTGGTAGTTGCCGCCCAGCGCCTGCAGCATCGCCGCCACGTAGTCCGCCTTCGCCTTGCCCACCGTGGCCAGCGACTCCGCCTCCTTCTGCTTGGCGTACAGCTTGGCGTCCTCGGCCAGCTTCTGCTCGAAGAACTGCGCGTCCGCCTGCGCCTTGCGGGCCTCCGCGGCCTTCTGCTGCTCGTACAGCTTGGCCTCCGCGGACTTCTGCCGGCTGTAGAGCGCGGCATTAGAGTCTTGGACCTGCAACCATCACAACTTAGAATTGAGATTCGAAAATCGCAATGCATGTTCTCTGAAACTGAAAACTGCAATATTACGACATGGAATTGAGATTCGAAAATCGCAATGCATGTTCTCTGAAACTGAAAATTGGACAGATGGCCGGTACCTGCATGTCGTACTGGACCGTGGCCTTGCTCAGCTGCTCCGCCTTCAGTTTCTCTGTGAGGCGCAGTGCGTTCTTCTGCTCCACCTCCATCTGGAGCTCGGCCTCCCGGATGGCGACGGCCTTGGAAGCCTCGACCTCGGCCACCTTGGTCTGCCTGTCCCAGGCTGCCTTCTTGGTGGCGAGATCCGCCTTGGCTGCGGCGACGACGGCCTCCCTCTCGTTCTCGTACACCTTGACCTCGGCCTCCACCTTGGCCTGTTCCTTGATCCCGATGGCCTCCTGTCGCACCCTGAAGACCTTCGTCTGCGCGTCGACCTCGGCCGCCTTCTGCAGCGTCGTGCCCTCGCGCTCCTTGGCGCCGACGGCGCCCAACATCCTGGCCTCCGCGACGTCGACCTTGGCCTGGTTGACGGCGCCCTGCTGCGTCTTCTGTCCCAGGTACGAGAAGTACTCCTGCCCCGGCACGTCGACGAGCTGCTTGACGTTGGCGTTGTAGATGTAGAGGCCGAACTGGTTGAGCTCCAGCTGCACGTTCTCGAACACCGCCTGCTTGAACGACTTGGTGCCCTGGAAGATCTGCTCCATGGTCATGGAGGCCGCCAGCACGCGGGTCTCGCCCTCGATGACCCCCCTGACGAGCTCGCGGACGTGGGACGAGTTCTTGTCGTGCGGCGCGATGAGCTTGGCGTAGAGCAGCAGCGACGCCCTGTGGCTGCCGTCCTCGCTGATCTTGGGCCCGATGGTGAAGACGGCGGGCAGGATGAAGGGCAGCTTCTCCGAGCTCATGGCGTGCACCTCGAACTCGTAGTTGACGGGGGTGACGTCGAACTTCTTGCACTGCTGCCCCACGAACACCCACGCCTTCTTCGCCAGCTTCACGTCGTCGATGCCCCAGCCGGTGATGGCCAGGTACTCCGACGCGTCGGCGACCCTGAAGCACGCCATCTCACACGGCTCGGGAGGAGAGCGGAGGGGATCGGATCGATCTGCTGGAGACGAGCTGTTGTTGCACGGTTAGAAAAGAACGAGGGTTTGTTTGGGTAGATCTAGTAGCACCTGAGGAGGCGGCGATGGGGAGGCGCCGCGGATATATAGGTTGGGAAGGGAGGTTGAGAATTGGGAAGGAGGAAGGAGATCGAATTGGGGTTTTAGCCGGCGGCGGCGGAGGGGGGAACGAGATATCTCGATCTGGGCGGGCTCTGTGCCCGGTGGCCGTGGTCCAGGTCCAGGTCGAGTCCTGACTCCTGAGGCAGGAAGCAACCACGGGGGGGGGGTTCGTGGCCGTCGATCGTGGGGGTCCCCTATGCCGTACGTAAATCTCTGCGATTCATCCGGTAATACGTGAAAGGAAATTGTTATCTGTTTGCAAAAAGGGGTTTATCTGTTTCCTCGTAACAAAACCAGCGATGAGGAGAGGAGATCGCATCGAATTGTAATTTTGTACGTTCCCAGTTCTCCCCACCTCTCCCGTCCCCTTGAACCGCGCGTAATAACTGAAAACGGCTGTAAAGTAATGGAAGGCATCTTCCTCGCACGACACGTCGACACTGGAAACCGACATAATATCGTCGGCAGTCCTCCGAGCGGTATCTCACGAAGATAGATTGATCAGCAGTGGTGCGCGTAATCTAGAACAAGAAGGCAACACAGACACAATAGTTAGACAGGTTTGGGCCGTCAGCACGACGTAATACCCTACTCATGTGGTCTGTTGGTTTGCATTGTCTATCGTATGATATTGCGTGTGTTTTAAGAGGGTCCCTGCCCGTCTTATATAGTCTGAGGAGCAGGATTATAAGTCAGTTAGATCTAGAAGATAACCGATAAGTAATAACAAATTACAGGAATCATAGAATCGAACGTATCCTAACAGATCTCGTAGCATCTTCAGGATATCGCCCTTGATGCCTCACAGTACACGCCGAGCAGTGCTGTGCACCATAGGTCTTCGTCTTGTAGGCTGGACCGCCCTTGGCAGCGCAGCTCATGTAGTCTGGCGTGGGTATCCGGGGTTGTACCCCCCATAGCTAGTCTCCGAATGCCTTGTATCCGCTGTGCAACGTCGTCTTAAGCTTGTCCGAACAGGTGTAAACAAAGCCGAGCAGTCAGACTCACAGGCCAACCACTCTAATGAGTCGCCGAGCAGAGTATCCCAAGTAAGGCTTGCCAGAAGGATGTAAGGAGCTCAAGTTCAAAATTGAAAATTTCCTCGTTGTGGACCAAGCGTGCCCACTTAGAGTCCGACCACGAGAAAAGAAGATAATCTTCTTCAACTTCGGGAGGCACGGAATCTTCCAGATTAAAGAAAACACACTTACCGCAACGTGAAGTGTGCCCACTTAGTCCCCGAGCCTGGCAGTAGATGACGTGGTCATGTGATACCAGGATCCAGAAAGTAGAAGAAAGGCAGAGAACCAGCCGAGCAGGCAACCAGTCCACGTGCTGAGCCCTAACATGAAAAGCGCACATTCACCGCAAGATGAAGTGTGCCCACTTAGTCCCTAAGCCTGACAGTAGGTGACGTGGTCACGTGGTGCCAGGGTCAAAAACAACAGTAATCAGAAGAAAACCCCACTGTGGTGAGAAACTGAGTCATAATGATGATGTAGTCCCCGAGCCACAAGTGAAAATCTCGAATAAATCAAGAAGTACCGATTACTCAAATCGTGGAGAAAAAATCGGAGTAATGGATGTACAGTAGAAATTACTGAGCCTTAATGGTATTGCGGAGAAGTCGGCTAATATTCGGTGTGCAGTACCAAGTTGCGTCGAAGAATGGGCGATATGGGCCGTAGTTGTGTGGAAGCCCAGGTAACGGCCCACCACGCCGCTTTGGGGAATTCGGAAGGGCGCAAATTAATATGGTGCGGTTTCCCAAAAACCCTTGAATGCGAAAAGTGGATATGGTTTCTTTATAACTGCATTGCCGCACTCCGCGCTCCCACCTTTGCCACTTCGCCACTTCATCTTCCTCCTCAGCCCCGCACTCCCCCATTCGCATTCACATGCGCTCTGTCGCTAGGGATAAAAAGCTTGCGAAAAAAAGGCCAGTTCCGATCTAGATCTGAGGGATAGCGCCGAAGACGGGAGGTGGTAACCCAAATAAGGCGGCCGCCGGGGCGAGTCATGAAAAGGAATGGGTGTCGTCACTCATGGGGGAGACGGGGCTCAACGAGATGGTGGAGGCGGTCGTTCTTCCTGACCGTGTCACCGTTGGATGGCGTTCGGCCGACGGTGAGCCCTATCCAATGCCACACACCGATGAGCTTGTTGTGTACGAAGATTACTTATGGCGCGGGTTAGGACTTCCGGTACATCCGTTCTTGCGGGATCTGTTGGAGTTCTGGGGAGTGAGCTTGTGTAATTTTCATCTGAACATCATTTTGCATATTTCTGTGTGTATCCACTTCTACGAGGCCTATCTTGGCATTCTTCTCCATTTCAATCTCTTCCAACACCTTTTCTGACTCAAAAAGAAAGGAGGGGGCGGTTCCAAAGTGGTCGGCGGTATGTATCTACAACTCCACGACGGGATGGCGGGCGAATACATTACTGTGCCACTGAATACCTCGCTGAAGGGGTGGAATGCCAGGTGGTTCTACATGAAGCAGAGTCATCCTGCCATCCGATGTAATGTCGACCAGATTCCGTAGAACCAGAGGAGCTGGTTGGAGAAACCGACCAGTGCTGATATGGAGCAGGTGAAGGAGCTCCTCGAGCTAATAAGGGGCATGAAGATGAATGGAGTGGTGGTGGCGGTGAGCTTCATAGTGCGCCGCATCTAGCCCTGCAAGGAGAGGGCTCATCTGGGCTTTGACTTCAAGGGAGATACTGACGGCACTCGGGAGAGGACGGAGAGACTAACGAAGGAGGTTGTGCTACACCAGGCCGCTGAACTATTTGCTCCAAACGTGTCGTACAGTGTGCCAGGGCAGCCGAGAGCCTTCAACTGCACGAACCCACCTCCTTAGGTAAAAATCTCGATTGTTGTTCCTGGTGCTTTTTATCCCGTGCCGGTGCCGAGCAGTGAACTGATTCGCTTGTGGAAAGATCCATTTGCAGGAACGGGCGGCGTACTTCTCGGGCGTTCTGAGGAGCGATTGGCCGAAGGCAGTGGACGCCATGCCGACCACTCAGCCGGAGGAAGGTGCCATCAGCGCCTCGTTCGAATCCGAAGGCGAAGGTGCTGGCCGGAAGGAGAGTCCCCCCGAGTATCAGAGAAAATTCGAGGGAAAAAGGCGACGACAGATGAGCCGGCCTGAAAGAAGAGAAGAACGGCGGATGCAGCTCCCCGCAAGTCGGGCGGCATCTCACTTGGTGGCGATCGGACCGCTCGGATGCAGAGTGCGGCGATATCCGAGTGGTCGGATGACGAGGAGGCTTCAGTAGCTCCCCCTCCAAGCACTAAAGCGTCATCGCGCAACATGCGCGCGGAGGTGCAATCGGAGGGAGGGGAAGGAGTCCCTGAGCAGCAGGTGGAGAAGACGCCGACAGCGGGGGCCGCAAGGCCTCTGGCCCAGGCCACGTGGGTTGACCCCAGGGCAGTGCCTGGGTGCTCGGGGAGGCAGCGCCGGTTTAGAACCGTCTACCGGGAAGCTGATGTGTAAGTATATTTGCCTTGGGATCGGTAGCTTTCCGATTTTTATAGTTGTGGTGACCGATGAGCTGATCTGATGTAGAACGGGGCACGCGGAGGATCTGAATCCTTCCGACCAGACTGGCGAGCAGCCGGGGGCTGTTCTCGGTGTGGAGACATTGCGGGCAAACTTCGTCCTAGAGTCCCTAGGCGCTCATCGATCTGTGGAGGAATCGACCACCACTGCTGATGGAGTTGGCGGCGGAGAGCGGTTGGCGACAACGGCGGGCGAGTTGACGGAGACGCTGGGAGCAATGGCGAGAGACACCGAGTCTTCGGAGGTGGGAGCGGGAGCTGCCGACGTCGGGCCGGAATCGGCGGCGCGGAGACCGACAGCGTCGGAATCGGTGGCACAAAGGCCGGTAGCGTCGGAGGAGCAAGCGGCATGCCCTGAGATGCTGCAGGGCGTGGTCGGTCACTGTGTGTGGCCACCAAGCCCCCTGAGATGGCTATGGAGGAAGAGGACGAGGTTGAGGAGATTGAGCGTGAAGAATCATAACCTCAAGCCGTCCGCATCCTCCGCAAGCGAGGGGAGGAAGTTGTAGTCGTGGAAGAGGAGGACACCACCAGGGAGGTGAAGAGGCTATGGTCCACCCTTTCCATAGCCATGAAGCAAATTGAGGTTAGTATTGCATCAGCCGTGTCCGTCTTTGGCGTTGGAGAATATGGTCCTTTATAATCTTGGTGCTCTGCAGGGCATAGCACGAACTATCGTACAGCGGCAGCAGTTGATCAAAAGAATGGAGCCCCTCGTTGAGGAGAACAAGTAGCTAAAGGAGGCGATGAAGCTGATGGAGAAGAACGTCTAGAGGGCCCAGCGCGAAAGGGACCTTGCTGAATCAAACACGAGGGACCTAGAGTACTAGAAGGGCACCTTATCCGAGCAGTTGACGACCATCTCCGAGCAGCTGGGGCGCACCTCCAAGCAGCTAAAAAGTAGCTTCGAGCAGCTACAGCGCACCTCCGAGCAGCTGAGAGACGCCTCCGAATAGAAGAAAGGTATTGTGGATCGGTGAATTTGTTCCGCATTGTTGAACAGTCTTGATGTTGCTGTTGACCGTTGTGTTTGTAGAGCGAGATGCAGATCTCGCCCAGTTGCGTCAGGTCATCAGTCAACTCCAAGAGGAAAAGGAAAAGGCGTCTGGGTGAGTGGAGAAACTAGCCGAGGAGCTGGAAGGTGAGTGGTTTATGGTTGGAGTTGTTGCTAATATGATTGCTTCGTTTGACTGATCCCTTTGGTGTCTACAGAATACCGTCGAAGAACCAAGGCGTAGTTCGACGTGCTGGAGCTGGAGGCAAGAATCTAGAGGGGAAAACTTGATGTCGTGGTGGCCGGAGTCAGGCTAGTGCTCGACTGTATCGACATGGAGGTAGCTGCTCAGCCCGACGACAGGCCGCCATGTCCAGACACCATCATTGACATGTGTAAGGCAGCGTGGGAGAACTTCAAGGGCTTCAACCGTGACACCGCTGTCTCTGTCGTGGCGTATGCCCTGGCGGTAGTATGGTCCCACTACCCTATGATCAATCTTTAGGCAATAGGGGCCGGATTTGCTAGAGGGACGGGTGCGACGAAGCAGGAGCAGCTGAAGGATGAGGTGGAGGACGCGACAAAGAAGCTGGTCGGCGACGTTGATCTGTTCGGTGAGGTAGACGGTGACGGCCACGCCTAATAGCCTAAGTGGAGAGGGACCTGTATTGAACAACTGGAGAGGAGAGTTAAATGCGCGAGGGCATAAACAAACATTTATGTATTTGTATAAATGTTGTAAGTAGATGTTGTATGCATGTTTGTGCGGCTTGCTAGCACTTTCGGTGAAAAAAGATGTATTGTTAACCCTAACGTGTTTATACGTGGTATAAGTAGCGTCCGAGCAGTTAGTTCGTTACTGAGCTCTTGGCCTTGGCTAGCCCGTATTCCATAACATCGAGCGCTGGAGCCCGTGCACATGTAGGAGGAATAGATGTGACCGAGGAACCACAGTCGACCACCCATAACGCAGAGCGCTGGTGCCCGTAGCACGTGTAGGGGAGATCGGAGGCAGGGTTTTCTCCAAGGAACACAGAGCAGAACGTGTGTTGCTCGGTGGTTGGCGAAATATCTTAGAGATATTTTAGTATGGAGAAACGGGGTAGAACATTTATGGAGATCATGTATAATTGTCGGTGTTTGTTAAGGAGTAACTTGGAGCTAGTAATTGTAAATGGAGATTAAAATAGAGCGAAGAAATAATGGAGACAAATTATGACGACAAAAACTTTATTCATTATAGAGTGGAGAGTACATATCTAGAGCGTTTCAAGGATAGAAACGTATAAGTTGCTCGATGTGCCACGAATTGGGAATATCGATTCCCTCCATGTCACATAGCCAGTAAGACCCTAGTCGGGTAACCTCTTTGACCACGTAAGGCCCTTCCCAGGGGGAGGAGAGCTTGTGCATCCCTTTGGTTTTCTGCTTTCTACGGAGAAAGAGGTCGTCGACCGCAAATGAACAACCTTTGATGTTGCGATTGTAGTATCTTCGCGGGCCTTCTAGGTATTTGGCTGTATGGATGCAAGTGATCAGGCGTTCTTCTTCGGCCCTATCGACGTCCTCTGTCCGAACAGTTGCAGCTTGTTCTTCATTATAATGCTCTACTTTAGGTGCTCCAAAGGCAATGTCCATGGGAAGTACGGCCTCTGAGCCGTAGAGCAAAATATATGGAGATACACCGGTGTTGCGACTAGCTTGAGTGCGCAGTCCCCAGACCACAGCTAGGAGCTCTGAGCCATCTGCCCGGATGCTTTTCCTCTTTCTAGTATAGTCACTTTTTGAGGGCGTCGAGGATCATGTCGTTCGCTCGTTTGACCTAGCCATTGGCTCTAGGATGGGCAACAAAGACGTATTTGACAGAGATGCATCAGTCTTCACAGAAGTCCCAAAAATGATGACCAGTGAATGTAGTTCTGAGGTCGGTGATAATACTGTTCGGGAGATCGAATCTATGGATGATATCTTCGAAGAGCTCGACTGCCTTCTTTGCAATAGCCAAAACAAGCGGCTTGTATTCAATCCACTTGGAGAACATGTCAATGGCGATGTACATGTACCGAAAACCGTTTGGCGCGGGCTTGAAAGGCCCAACCTTGTCGAGTCCCCAGCATGCAAATGGCCAAGAAGTTGGGATGGTCTGCAATTCCTACGCCAGCACATGTATTTGCTTGGTGAAAAACTGACATCCTTCACAACGTCGGACGAGGTATTCTGCGTCGGCGATGGCCATGGGCCAATAAAAACCAGCTTAAAAAGCTTTGCCAACCAGGTTTCTAGAGGCCGCGTGATTGCCACAGGAGCCAGAGTGAATTTCAAGAAATAATTTTCACTCCCTCTTCTTAGGTGATGCATTTCTGCAGTATCCCTTCCTTGGCGCTTTTCCTCATCAAGTTCCCATCTACCAGCACGTAATGCTTGCTATGATAGATGAGACATTCAGTTTTAGTCTTATCGGCGGGTACGTCAGCACTAGTGAGGTACTTGATGAACTGTTTCCTCCAATCTACGACCGGTGAAGGTACTGCAAGTACCAGCTGCTCGGGGGGGGGGATTTCTTGAACTTCCTTCTCTTAATAGACGGTGTAAAGAGGTCTTGAATGAAGACCCCAGGTGGAATCACGGCGCGAGAAGAGCCTATCATAGACAGGTGGTCGGCGAGCTGATTTTGGTCTCATATCACGTGGTGGTACTCGATACCGTAGAACTTCCCTTCAAATTTCCTGATCTCGGCGCAGTATGCGTCCATCTTTTCACTGGAGCAGGACCAATCTTTGTTGACTTGGTTGATGACCAGCGCGGAGTCTCTGTATACCATGAGGCGTTTGACGTCGAGCTCAATGGCTATACGAAGTCTGTGGAGACATGCTTCATACTCCGCGGCGTTGTTGGAGGCTGGAAAATGAATTCAGAGAACGTAACAGAGCTTGTCCTTAGTTGGAGTAATGAATAAAATGCCAACACCAGAGCGACTGATGTTGAGGGCACCGTCAAAATACATTATCTAGTGCTCAGGGCAAGCAGCGGGGATGGGCTCTTGGATCTCGGTCCACTCAACGACGAAGTCAGCCAGTGCCTGGGACTTAATGGTAGGCCTGCTTCTGAATTCTATAGAGTAAGTGCCAAGCTTGACTGCCCACTTGATGATGCAGTCATTGGCCTTTTTGTTATGGTGTCCCCTAGAGGGAACTCGGTGACCATGGTGATCTTGTAGTACTCGAAGTAATGGCGGAGCTTGCGCGACGTGACTAGAATGGCGTACAATAGCTTCTGAACCTGAGGGTAACGAGTTTTGGACTCATTAAGAACCTCACTGATGAAGTAGACCGGGTGCTGTACCTTATAGGTGTGTCCAGCTTCCTTGTGCTCGACGACGATAGATGTGCTAACAACACAGGAAGTGGCGGCGATGTAGATCAATAGGGTTTCGTCTGGTTGGGGCACCGTCATGATCGGAGGCTTCGTTAGAAACAACTTGAGCTGCTCGAAGGCTGTATCAGCCTCCTCCGACCAGGAGAAGGGCTCAGAGGCCTTGAGTAGCTTGAAGAACGGTAGTCCCTTTTCACCAAGGCGTGATATAAAGCAGCTGAGAGCAGCCATGCACCCTGTGAGCTTCTGTATATCCTTCATGCAGGTTGGCCATTTCATATTGGTAGTGGCGGAGACCTTGTCGGGGTTGGGTTCGATACCACGGGCGCTGACAATGTAGCCTAGGAGTATGCCGAATGGTACTCTAAAGACGCACTTTGAAGGGTTCAACTTCCATCTATATCTTTTCAGGTTGGCGGACGTTTCTTCGAGGTCGACGATGAGATTGTTGGCGGTTTTGGACTTGACAACCACATCGTCGATGTAAGCTTCGACGTTGCGGCCTATCTGTTGGTCAAGGCACATCTAGATGGCCCTTTGGTAGGTCGCCCTAGCGTTTTTGAGTCTGAAGGACATGGTGGTGTAGTAATACGCACCGAAAGGCGTGATGAATGACGTTTTGATCTGGTCATCTTCTTTGAGGGATATCTAGTGATAGCCGGAGTAACAGTCGAGGAAGGAGAGGAGTTCATAGCCGGCGGTGGAGTCTACAACCTCGTCTATCCGAGGCAAACCGAAGGGGTCTTTAGGGCAGTGTTTGTTGAGATCAGTGTAATCAACGCACATTCTCCATTCTTTATTCTTCTTTTGAACAAGAATTGGATTTGCTAGCCACTCAGGATGATACACTTCTTTAATAAATCCGGCTGCTAGGAGCCATTTTATTTCTACCCTAATAGCCTCCTTGTCTGGCACAAATCGTCGGAGTTTCTGCTTGATCGGCTTGGCGGTCGGCGAGACATTCAAGGAGTGCTCGATCTTCTCCCGTGGTACCCCCGACATGTCTACAGGTTTCCAAGCAAACACATCGGCATTGGCACGTAGGAAGGTGTCGGTGTTTCGAGTAAACACCAACGAGTAAATTTGTATTATTGCGCATTTGGCCCGGATGGTGTGCTAAAAGACACAAGGTTTATACTGGTTTGGGAAGAATGTCCCAACGGCCAGTTTGTGGCTGCTGCTCGTGTTATTAGCACTGGAAGGTTCGTAGTAGGGATTACAAACGAGCAAGAGAGGGACAGGTCCCAAGTCTCTGATGGAAAGGTTGAAAGGACGCTAAGAGCTTTGTTGCTGCTCAGCTGTGTGTTATGTGATGCGTGGTGTGTTGAATCGATCCGTCCCCTTAGTGGGGCGCCCTGTCTTCCCTTTTATAGACCAAGGGAGAGCAGGGATTATAGATGGGAGAAAGAAGAAAAACCAGAGGCCAAGAAGGTCCTTCGCGGGTGTCGGGTCTTCCTTTTCCTCTGAGCCAGCTGTGCTGACACGGCAGACGATGCCAGGGATAGCTCCATGTTGGGCATCTGTCCATTGATGATGCCATGCTCTGACTTGATCAGCAAGTGGTCATATCCCATCCTACCCCGGTGGGCAGCGCGACGGACCGGGGTGTTGATTCGCAACCTCATGGGGGCAGACGGCGCAGCAACTGCACGTCCGTCACTGTAGAGGGTGTGAGTCTCCTTTTGGACCGTAGCGGTTGTCGTATGGTTCTGTCAGGATCCACGCCCGAGGGCTAATGGCGGCGCCCACAACACTGTAAAACAAATGTCGGCGCCCACAACACTGTTCGGGCTCTGACATGCCCAGAAGGGCCTTAAAGCGTCCGTCTTGTCATATCCTGATGGTACTTTCCTACAGGCGTGTAGGGTATGATCCTCGGTATTGTGGTTGACTTGAGTGTCCTGCCTTATCTGCGCGTGTAGTTATGAAGGAGCAGTGTGCAGACGTCGGGCGAGGCAGAGCTAGCCCCCGGACGTCGGGCGAGACAGAGCTAGCCCCCGGACGTCGCGCGAGGCAGAGCCAGCCCTCGGATGTCGGGCGAGGCAGAGTCTGCCCCCCGAACGTCGGGCGAGGTGGAGCCAGCCCCCGGACGTCGGGCGAGGTAGAGCCAGCCCCCCGGACGTCGGGCGAGGCAAAGTCTGCCCCCGGACGTCGGGCGAGGTGGAAGTCTGCTCCTCCTCTTTGGGTACCCCAGTATTCTGTCCCCGACAGAAGGAGACGAGCGCGCTTTCCTATTTGGGTTCGAGATGAGCCCCAATCTTGATGGTCTTGGTGGGGTCATCGAGGCCGAGGCCAACCTCCTTCATTTCCTTGGACTTGGCGGAGGCACAAGGAGGCTCCAGCGCTGGGATCTCCAGGTCATCAGCGGGCATCGTCTTGGCGTCGTTGACCATGCTAGCCATCTAGATGGAGAGGTTGGTGGCTTCGACGAGGGAGAGACTCTCTGTTTCACAGGCGTAGGCGATGGAGAGGTTGGCCCACAGAGCTAGAACCCCTACAGGCGAAGGCATCTTCAATACCAGATAGGCATAGTGCGGTATGGCCATGAACTTGGCCAGAGCTGTCCGACCAAGTATGGCGTGCTAGGCGGTGTTGAAGTCGGCAACGTAGAAGTTGATGTGCTAGACGCGGAAGTTGCTAGCCCTGCTGAATTGTACTGGGAGGGTGATCCCTTCAAGCGGTTTGGATGCCCTGCCAGGTACCACACCCCAGAAGGAGGAGTCGGAGGGAGTTAGGTCTTCTATTTCGAGGCCCAGCTCCTTTAGGGCTCCGGCAAAGAGGAGGTTCAGGGCGCTTCCGCCGTTGATGAGCACTTTCATGAAGGGTACTTTCTTGATGGTTGCATCGAGAACGAGGGGGAAACACCCTATGTAAGGGATGTTCGCCCACTAGTCGGCCCTGCTGAAGGTGATGGGGACCTCTGACCAGGGGCGATAGCTGGGGTTGGCTACAGCGTCTTCTGCGTTGACGGCGAGCACCCAGGGGGCGGTGATCTTTTGATCTCTTCTGCTCTCGGCGGCGGTGAGGCCCCCGAAGATAGTGGCGACCACTTTGTCATGATCCTAGAAGGCATTGTTGTTGTCCCTAGGTGGTCGACGATCTCTGGCTCCACCGTCGTTGTCGTCGTCCTTCTTTTTATCTTGGAATTCCTTAGCCAAGCCAAGGTAGTCCTTCATCTTGTGCTTGCTGTTCTTATGGAGGGGGCACGGTCCTTCGAGGATCTTCTTGTACTGCTCATCGTAGTTGCGTTTGGCACGAGGTTCGTCAACAGTGGCGACGATATTGTCTGGTCGACGGTGGCGATATTGACCAGCTCTGGACCCTTTCGGCCGATCATGACCACTATCATGATGCTCGCCGTGGTCGTCGTAGAGGCAGTCACTGTGGTGTCGTTCGTCGAGGCGCTCATCGCTGCGGCGAGTTGGGCGGTGGGTGCCCGCATCCTCGTTGAAGCAAACTTTAGCCTCTTCAGCGTTGGCATACTGATCGGCAGTCGTGATCATCTCGCCAATCCCCTTTGGCGGCTTACGATTGAATTTGGAGTGGAGGTCACGGTGTTGGAGTCCTCGGACAAAGGCGGTGATGACTTCTGCTTCCGTGATGTTGGGAATAGAATTCCTCATCTCGGAAAAACGTCTGATGTAGCTACAAAGGAGCTCGGACGGTGTCTGATAAATGCGATTCAGATCATGCTTGGCGCCCGGCCGAGTACACGTAGCCATGTAGTTATCGGTGAAGACTTTCTTCAACTGCTCCCAAGATCCAATGGAATCTAGGGCGAGGCTCGTGAGCCAGTTCATTGCGGTTTCCATGAGCATGACGGGAAGATAGTTCGTCATGACACTGGTGTCTCCCTCGGCGGCGCGCACAGTGGTGGCATAAGCTTGTAGCCACTGTGTGGGGTTCATCCGCCCCTCGTAGGGCTTGACCCCGGTGATTTTGAAACCACGGGGCCACTGGAGTGTTCGGAGTGCTCTCATGAATGCTCGGGGCCCTTCAGGATCATCACCGTCGTGATCGGCGGTATTGCCGGCGTTGAGCAGCTGGAGGGCTGCATCCGAATTACTGAATTCTTGCTCGTATTCTTGACGCCGGCGTACTTCCTCTTCATGGCGAGAGAAATGGCGCCCGTCGATATGACGTCGCGCATCCCGAAGATTTTCGATGTGCGCTCGGACATCTTGGTCATGTTGGCGAGGGTAGTCGATACGGTTCCCCCTAGCTCCCCCTGGAGGGGTCGTCCGTCATCACGATGCAGGTCGGCGAAATGGCTTCTACCGAGGCGGTGATTGGATCTTGGCACTGTGGATCGGCGATTCGAGCTTGTCAAGTAGTAAGGTCCTTGATCCTGGTGGATCTCATTGACCTGGTAGTGCGCCGCTTTAAGCATTGCGGTGACCTTGGCGACCTCTGGCGTTTGCTCGAGCCGAGCGAGCTCATTAGCGGCCATAGCCAAGTTGGCGCTTGGGGTCTTGTAGACATCGTGGCCGTCGACACGAATGAATTCATCATCGAGGTTGCGGCGGAGTGGGCGTGGCCTCCCTTGCGAGTCAAGTTGTTCTCCGTTGCGAGCAGCCTCGGCTAGCACAATGGCGGCCTCATTCGCTCGGCGCTATGCACGGTTGGCGTTTTTGTTGACACGAGCTGCGCCTACGCGGTCCTCATCGGTTTCTCCGTCCCGTGGAGAGCTGTCGACACTGACGTTAAAAATGCCACCTCCATGGAAGGGTGGGACAGGAGGTTGGACGACGGCGGTTTCGGCGACAGTCTCCGTAGAGCTCTGGGACTCGGAGTCTGGATTTTCCTCCATGATGGTGTGGAGGAATGCTTCGAGATGCCGGCCGATTTGCAGCATATTGACAGTCGGCGAGAGCTGGTCGGCGATTGGGTCAGCGAGAGGATAGATGTCCCCCACCTGGTCGGCGAAGTTGCCCCTTAGGGCATCCTGATGGGTGGCGGCCGTAACCCCTGGAGTTTCGTGATCGGCCTCCGATAGATCGAAATCGGAGGGTGGTCGGCGTTGAACCAGAGTGGTCAGAGCCGATTCTACGATGGAGAGGCAGTCGGCGAGCTTCTGGCCAACCTGATCGATGGATGCGATCAGATCGTCGTCGCTGATCTACTTCCTCGGGTAGCGGGGGAGCAAGCGGCGAGTTGTTGGTGAAGACGACCTCGGAGGCGGTTCTGAGATCGGATCTGCTGTTGCAGGTGCTGGTTTGGTTGGCACAGAATCGATCTGCACCGGCTCGATGATCTCTCCGTCTCCGTCAGCATTGATGACCCAGGAGATTGATCTGACCGTGAAGATCTGACCGGGCTTTGGGAAGGACGAAGAGCCTGCAAAACGTACCATCTTATTCGTCAAGGAAACAGCACACACACCCCTACCTGGCGTGCCAACTATCGACAGAATATCATCGGCAGTCCTCCGAGGGGTATCCTACGAAGGTAGATTGATCGGCAGTGGTGCGCGTAATCCAGAACAAGAAGGCAACAGAGACACAAGAGTTAGACAGGTTCGGACCGTCAGCACGATGTAATACCCTACTCTTGTGGTCTGTTGGTTTGTATTGGCTATCGTATGATATTACGTGTGTTTTGAGGGGGTCCCTGCCCGCCTTATATAGTCTGGGGGCAGGGTTATAAGTCGGTTAGATTTAGGAGATAACCGGTAAGTAATAACATATTACAGGAATCATGGGATCAAACGTATCCTAACCGATCTCGTAGCATCTTCAAGATATCGCCCTTGATGTCTCGCGGTACACGCCGAGCAGTGTCATGCACCGTAAGTCTTCGTCTTATGGGCTGGACTGCCCTTAGCAGCGCAGCTCATATAGTCTGTCGTAGGTATCCGGGGTCGTACCCCCACAGTCTATCAAGCCGTTTACAGCTGACTTCTCCTTTCATGCTCTGAACATGAGGTTCCAAGTGCTAAGATAAATAGAATTGATAATGTAACTGCCCACAGTCTTGCATCCCAAGCAAGATCCTCTGCTTCCTCTCTCTGCTTCTCCTGCTCGAACCGTTTGCATGTACCTTCCTGTCTTGTTAGTCCTCTTCTCTTACAGGCTTCTTTGGAGCCTTTCTCCCTACTTAATGTAATTTGTTCTTAATTTTAATAAAAGCGCTTGTTATATAAAAAAAAAGGTTATGTGTAAGAGTGTGCTATGCAGGGCATCGATTCGCATGTGCCAACTCCTGGCTCATGAGTCGTGCCATTATTGAGAGGGAACGAGAATATATGCGTGTGGACGGAATGAAAGGTTCACGAGCTAAGTTCGTTGATCGTGACAAGGGCCCAGTGCAAGCTTGGAGCGCAAACCATGAGGCAGATCAGAGATAAGCAAGGCTAGGGAAGCTAGCCACCACCATCAGCACATGCTGCAAACAAGATCGAGCGCGTCCAGCTTTTCACAAATCGAAACCCAACGTCGACGTTTCATTTTGTTAAGTTATACTGCCTATATACTCCATGGCTAGTGCTCTCTCTATTTGCATGCCCAAAGGCAAAGGCTAATAAGTGCAAGCAAAAGCAAGCCAGCCATCAACCGGAAGCTTCGAGGAAGGTGCACATGCTATCTTCTTTCTCTCCCTCCACACTGAGTTCACAGGTTAGTCCGAATCTGAAGACATCAAAGTTTATAGCAAATATTATTAATATCTATGTCTCTAAATAAATTTATTATAAAAATATATTTTATGACTAATCTAATGATACTAATTTTGCATGAAGAATGTTAGTATTTTTTATATAATTTTGATCCAAGTTTAAACTGATTGAACTCATCGAAAAACAAGAATTGCATTTTTTTCTGCCCGCTCGCGTCCTCTGTGAGCCCTCGTATCTGCTAATTGATTTCCCCATCGTATCCTTCGTATTTGCTACGATGTAACTGCTCGCGTACTATTTATATTTGTCTCTTGGTTCCACATGGGCGACATCGTTTGGTTTCATCCAGTGAACTGCAAATTCTTTTCACGGAAATTTACTCTGAAGGCCTGAACTTGAAAACTAGCGATGCTGAACAAGAAATCTAGCTGATGTATAAAATTAAGATTTATTCTCCTTATTTAACCAGCGTGGAAAGCCAACAAATGAGCAAGCTTCGGGAGCGAAGCCAACGACCTTCTTGCCGAGATCATACAGCACACTGTACGTCTTCTGCTGCGTGTTCCCGACGATGGCCATGTCGGAGTCGTTGTTGTTGTGTGAGAACCTGAGACACAACTGCGACGCGCTGACGACGTACAGGATCCCCGACGCGTCCACGTCCAGGCTCGCGCCGCCCAGGAACACCAGCGACAACGCGGGGAGCGCCTTGCCCGCCTCGACGCCGCTGAGGTCGTAGCAGGTGTCCAGGATCGAGACCGCGGGGGCCTTCTTGTAGCCCAGACCCTCCATGGCCTTGGCAAACGCGGACAGCAGTGGCGCGTACGCCTTGGGGGGAAGGCGCGTGATCACCGTGCCGGAGTCCACGAGCGCGCCGGCGGCAGAGAAGACGGAGTCCGGCCGGGATGAACAGCAGGCGCCCGTCCACGCATCTTGATGCCCGTGAGCCCCACGTAGTAGAACGTCCGCCCCTTGTTGGTCTGCATCGGCGTGAGGCGCGTGTTCGCCGCCGGCGCGCCTGGGCCGATGTCCAGGAACCCAGTCCCGGACGACGTCGCCGGGAGGCAGTTGGAGAACACGCCCATGTACTTGTCGTACGCCTGCACCGTCAGCGACGTATTGCCCCGGCCGAGGCCCGTCAGCCCCGCTGATCGCCCGAGCAGCCCGCGGTTCTCCTCACCGCACCCAGATCGGAACTCCTGCACATTACAAAGAAGTAGGACGACGACGAGCACGAGATGTTGGCATACGTGGACGACTTGGCCGGGCTGAAGAGCGGTTCCATCTGCCGGTAGCAGTATGACTCGCACGGCTCACACTGCACCCACGTCGTGTCTCTGCCGGTGTCGAACACCACCGTTAGCCGCTCCTCCGGCGTGCCCAGCCCGATGGTCACCACGTAGCTTCCCGTGCCCAGGTCGAGACCGGACGACGCCAGAAGGTTCGCTGGCTTGGCGCCGGACGGCAGCGAACACTGGGTACGGGCTTAGTTGTGCTGTGCATGGTTGCCTGACAACTGGCGTTCTGATGATTCTCTCACGGCCCACAAATGAGCTAATTAAGCTGTTGGATGAAGATACTAATGTGTTGATTCTAGCTAATTAAGCTGTTGGATGAAGATACTCATGTGTTGACCTATGGGCGCTGCCTGTCCGCTGCGTGCGGAGTAGGAAATTAGACAAACCACTGAACATGCTCATCAGGCGTGTCATGACTAATGTTTGGTGCTACCAGCTCCGCAGACAGATCAAAATCGCATGAACATCAGAACATGGGCAGGGACCAGGGAAAAATCGAACCAGCAAACTGTTCACGCTGAACAAGAAATATTGAGAGGTACGTAGAGCTTTCAGCACTTGTGTTTTCCTCTGGCAGGCAGGCTCAAGCACTAGGATATACTGTACAGTATAATTACTACTACACTACTATTCCATTGCTGGCAACCTGCATGGTTCACAGCGGCCACCTCAAGCAGCAGCTGGATTAAACTGGCGGGCTATGCGGATGCAACACAGTATGCCGCCTATTTCAAAGAGCAGTACCCCAACCACGTCAAAAACACCCAAGGCTGCAGAGTGCAGAGACAAAAAGCTCCATCATCACCACACTGATGCCAGTTTCTAAGGACAGGAAAGAGATGGAAAGAGGGGAATTAAAGAGAGAACGAGTGAGCTCACCGTAGGTCAGCCACCGCGTCGTTGGAGGGAATAACGGGACGCGCAGGTAGCAAGAGTAGCCGACGACCACCACCGCGTCGCCGTGGACCAACGACAGCTGTCTCCCTTCCTTCAGCGCTGGAACCACCTGCGCCGACTCGTTCAGGCACCGGGCGCACTCCGGCGCGGTGCTGGTGGCCATGCACGCCGCGGTCGGCGTGTCGTCGTAGAACCAGCCGCGGTCGGCCCTGCCGTTGTAGAACCAGCCGCGCCACGCCTCTTCGCGGGGCGTGGACGCGTTAGTGTCCGCGTAGGAGAGGAAGCAGCCGGCGCGCCATACGTCCCCGCGGCGTCCGTGGCATCCGTCGGCGACGTCCTGGGCGGCGGCAGACAAGCAATCGAGGCAGTCGCTGGGGGAGGTGCCGCGACGCGCGCCGAAGCCGAAGCAGGACGCGTGCGCGAAGGCGCGGTCGCCGCCGACGGCGCCGCTGGACTGCGCGGCGGCGAAGCTCCCCGTGGGCGCGGCCGCGGCGGCGGCCGGTGGAAGCGCGCCGAAGAGCGCCAGTAGGTTGTCGCGGAACGCGCTGAGGTTGTTAGAGCACGCCGCGGGCGCCGGAGCGCAGTCGACGAGTGGAGGGATATGGCTGCTTGTGCCTGTCGGCTCCAGCTTCAACGCGATCCCTGGTTCCGCGGCCATCACGTGGACGAGGAGGATCACGCGGGAACGAGGAGGATCAGCGCGGCCATCTTCGTCGCCGCGACGAAAACAGTGGCGGTGGCTCACACAGTCTCTGTTAGTCGCTGAATTGTCACTCTTGGTAGTAGAAGAATTCTTACTCTCATCGAGAGAGGATGACACTAGGAGTTGAGGCAATTTTCTTGTCTATTTCTTACTTAAATGCCATGCCAACCTAAGGGGTTGGGGTTACATATTTATAGACTGCTAGCCAGCCAAGCATATGTCAAGATGCTAGTCTAAGATGCTAGTCTAAGATGCTAATATGCTGTCCTAGCTAAGATGTTGTCCTCTAGTCTAAGATGCTGTCCTCTAAGATGTTGTCCTCTAGTCTAAGATGATGTCCTAAAAGCAGAAAAACAGCCACAAGGATCATGTGAGCAGTACAGCCCCACAAAGACCACACATGAGACTTATCCATCATTATCTCCCTAAGTCTTGTGCGTCGTCTTGTGGGAGAGTTGAACCATCCTGGTCCTGAAGCAGAGCTCAAGGAACTTGATCCTCCCAAGGGGCTTGGTGAGCAGGTCCGCAAGCTGGTCCTTGGTGTTGATGTAGCTCGCCTTGATGCTCCCTTCCTCCAAACAGCCTCGGATGAAGTGGTACCTCACCCGGATGTGCTTGCTGCGTTCGTGGAACACGGGGTTCTTTGCTAGAGCCAGAGCGGACTTGCTGTCCACCCTGAGCTCCACCGCTCTAGTGTCTCTGCCGAGAAGATCACCAAGCAGTCGAGCGAGCCAGAGCGCCTGAGTCGAAGCGGTGGAGGCCGCTATGTACTCGGCCTCGTAGCTGGACAGGGCCACCACCTGCTGCTTGACCGACTGCCAGCTAACGAGGCACTTGCCGAGGAAGAAGAGGATCCCGCTCGTGCTCTTGCTGGTGTCGATGTCGCCGGCGTGGTCGCTGTCGCTGTACCCGACGAAGTGTGCCGCCCCAGGGCACCTCGGGTAGTAGAGGCCGTGGTCGAGAGTCCCCGCAACATAGCGGATGATCCTCTTCATAGCCTGCTGGTGCTCCGTCGTCGGTCGCTGCATGAACCGACTAACGTAGCCGACGGAGAATGCCAAGTCCGGCCGTGTGTGGGCGAGGTAGCGAAGGCTCCCCACAAGACGCCGGTACTGCGTAGCGTCCACCTCCTCCGTCGTGCTGTCGCGGCTCAGCTTCAGCCTCTCCTCCATCGGAGTGAGAGCTGGGTTGCAGTCGGTGAGCCCAGCTAGCTCAACGACGCGCTTGGCGTAGGCGGTCTGTCGAAGTGTGATTCCGGAGTCATTCTGGTGCACCTCGATGCCCAGATAGAAGGAGAGAGGCCCCAGGTCACTCATCTGGAAGGTGGCCTTCATCTCTTCCTTGAATGCCGCCACCTCCGCATCCTTGGTGCGGTGATCACCAAATCGTCGACGAGACACCCACCAGCGTAAGCAGTTCCTCCACCGCCCGTCGGTAGATGGCCGCCTCGTCGCGGGCTTTTGTTCAAAGCCATCCCTTTAGCGTGGAATCCAACTTGGCATTCCACGCCTCGCTCTGCCCGCCAAGCCATAGAGGGGGCATGTGCGCAGCGGAGCACCTTGCCCTCCTTGCCGGGGATCGCAAATCCCGCGGCCGGTGCATCGAGACTTCCTCCCTTCAAGTCGCCGTTAAGGAACGCCGACTTGACGTCCATGTGATAAACACGCCAGCCCTCCTGGGCAGCTAGCGCAAGAAGGAGTCGCACGGACTCCATCCGTGCCACGGGAGCAAAGGCGTCGTCGAAGTCGACCCCCTCCTGCTGCACGAAACCTCGTGCCACCAAGCGAGCCTTGTGCTTGACGATGGCACCGGCTTCATCCCTCTTCAGCTTGAACACCCACTTAAGGGTGATCGCGCGGTGACCACGAGGAAGGTCAGCAAGCTCCTAGGTGCGGTTCTTCTCGACCGCATCCATCTCCAACTGCATCGCGGCGCGCCATACCGCGTGTCTCTCGGCCTCTACATACGACCGAGGCTCGCCGTCGTCACACGCAAGGTGCAACTATGCCTCCAGGTCGTGAGGCACCGGTCCCGGCACCGGCTGGTCGCCGAGAAGGTTCTCCATCGTACGGTACCGCAACGGCTCGTCGTCGTGGTACGCGTCGACACGCTCCTCATCGTGAGAGAGCGAAGTAGCGAGCTCAACCGGGTCATGCTCGACATGAGCTGGTGGTGGAGTAGACGTGCCTAGAGTGGTGCCTATCGGTGCTGGAGTGCGCGGCGTTGCCGGCTGTAGTGGAGCCGACGAAGAACTCATCGCAGCCGAGGTCCTGGCTGGAGAGTGTGGTGCTGTCGAAGTAGCAGGCGCCGGGGTCGGTGGAGGCTCAGGGACTGGGGTAGACGCGCTTGCCGAAGAAGAGCTGCCTACTCCCCCAGCTCTCTCGAAGTGGACGTACTCGACAGTGAAGTTGTCGTACGTCGAAGCCGAGCCGTCGTCCACCGCCTTGTCCCACGCCCATCCTCGCCCTTCGTCGAACACAACGTCGCGCGCCGTGCGCACACGCTGTGTCTTCGGGTCGAGGATACGGTAGGCCTTCGAGCCCTCCGCGTAGCCGATGAACACTCCCGGAGTGCTCCTGTCGTCGAGCTTGCTGATGTGGCCAAGCTCCTTGGCGAACGCGAGGCAGCCGAAGACCCGCAAGTGGGAGACCGTCGGCTTGCGCCCATGCCAAGCCTCGTACGGTGTCCTTCCGTCAAGCGCCTTGGTAGGCGAGCGGTTGAGGATGTAGACGGCTGTCACCACCGCCTCTCCCCAGAAGACAGCCGGCATCCCCCTCTGCTTGAGGAGGGCCCGAGCCATCCCCACAACCGTCTGGTTGCGCCGCTCGACGACGCTGTTCTGCTGCGGGCTGTACGGCGCGGAGTAGTGGCGCTGAATGCCCTTGTCAGCGCAGTACGACGCGAATTCAGCCGCCGTGAATTCACCGCCATTGTCGGTGCACAGCACGCGCAGCTTGCGGCTGCACTCCGCCTCCGCAGCAGCCTACGCGCGTCTGATAGCGTCCGTAGCCTCTCCCTTGCTGCCGAGGACCATTACCCACATGTAGCGGGAGAGGTCGTCGACGAGTAGCAGGAAGTAGTGTCGTCCTCCCGGTGTGGCCAGTGTCACCGGGCCACACAAGTCCCCGTGCACAAGCTCGAGCCTCTCCTTGGCTCGAAAGCTCGCCCGCTGGGGAAAGGGGAGTCGCCTCTGCTTCGTCAACACGCAGACGTCGCAGAGCTGCTCCACATGGTTAAGGCACGGCAGGCCTCGCACCATCTCCGTGGCACTGAGCCGCTTCAGGGCCTCAAAGTGAAGGTGCCCGAAGCGCTCGTGCCACTGCCACGCCTCGTCATCCCGACGAGCAGCGAGACAGAGGGGTTGTGCCACCTGCACGTTAAGGATGTAGAGTCGATTTGCGCTTCTGGATACCTTGGCAAGAAGGCGGCGACGGCGATCCCAAATCCTCATGACTCCATCCTCAACCACCACGCGCGAACCATTCTCATCCAGCTGTCCCAAGCTAATGATGGAGTTCCTCAACGCGGGGATATAGTAGACTCCGGTGAGCAGCCTGTGCTCACCAGACACGGCGGTGAAGATGACGGAGCCGACGCCCTTGATCTCCACGCCGGAGGCATCCCCAAACTTGACGGAGCCTCGAACGCTAGAGTCAAGCTCGGTGAAGAACTCCCGTCGACCGGTCATGTCATGGGTGGCGCCGGTGTCGAGGCACCACCCGTCAGTCTTGTCGTTGCCGGAGCCATCGCCGAGGAGGGCGTGTGCTTTTGGCTTGTCAAGGTGGAGGAGAACCGCTGCGGCGGGTGCCGCTGGAGGTAGCTCGATGCTGGCATGTGCCATGAACAGAGCCGATTCCTCCTCCCCCGCCTGTGCGACGTGGGCATGGCCGCGTCGTGGCTGTCGACAGTCCTTGGCCCAATGGCCAAGCTGGCCGTAGTTGCGGCAGGTGTCATCTCGTGCCGGCTTGTGCTTGCCGGCGGCGCCGCCCTAGGCGCCTCCGCGGGCATCACCCTCGGCACGTCCTCGCGCCCTAGCCTAGGCGTCTCTGCGCGCCTTGCGTGGCTTGCCACGCTTGCGGCCGCCTGTCGCGGAAGAAGGCTCCCCCTTCCTCCGGTCACCCTAGCTGGCAAGCCACTGCTTCCGAGTGAGAAGGAACTTCCCACCAGTGGTGATGGGCCCCGAGAGGGACTGTGGCTCATCGCTGTCGACGACCTTGAGGCGACCTATCGCCTCCTCGACCGACATCGTGGAGAGATCCAGCAGAGACTCGATCGAGCGAGCCATCTGCCTGTACTTCTCGGGGACGCAGCGGAAGAGCTTTCTCCTCGCCGTAAGTGTCGTCGCCGAACTGCACCATCTTCTCAACAGAGTGTTGAGACGAAGAGCAAAGTCATCAACGTCCTCACCGGCTTGAAGGCCGTGTTCTCCCACTCCTGCGGCGCTGCGGTGTGGACTTGCGGCGCGCGTCGCTGCCGATCGCGTGCGCAGCAATGATGGCGCCCCAAGCCTCCTTGGCGATCCGCTTGCTGGTAGCGAGAATCGCATCTCGGCGGGGGATCTGCAGCGATGAGAGCATCCAGCGCCCGTCGATCTAGATCGTAGTCGACGCCGCCGCATGCGGACCGCCTCCCACATGTGCCGCACCTGGAGCTTTACCCTCATCACCGCAGCCCACTCGACGTAGTTGGTCTTGGTGAGGGTAAGCCACCCACCGCCGGGACCGACGTCCCTAACAACAGCCTGGAGCCCGTGGTAACCACGGTACCGATCCGGGGAGAGAGAGCCACGCTGCCTGTGAAGGCCACGCTCTCCATCGACCCGTCGGTACCGATCCGGGGAGAGAGAGCCACGCTGCCTGTGAAGGCCGCGCTCTCCATCGACCCGTCCGCCACCGTTGCCGTGCGCGCCTCCTCCAGGAGCGCCGCCGCCGTGCGCGCCTCCTCCAGGAGCGCCACCGGCGCGTCCGCTACCGTTCAGGCTGCCGCCAAGCTGCGGGCGTGCGCGGTTGCCCCAGGAGCGCCACCGCCGTGCGCGCCTCCTCCAGGAGCGCCACCGACACGCCCGCTGCTGCCGCGCTGCCGCTGCCATTGGGCGTCGCGCGCTGCCGCCCATCGCGCCACGCGCTTTCCAGCCTCCTCCCTCTCTAGCAGCTCGAGGTCCGCGTCGGCGGTGTCGTCAGCGGAAATGGAGCTGCCGATGCTGCCGCCAGAGAGCCTCGACCTCATTGCCGCCGCCGCGTGTCGCATTCGCCGCCGCCGTTGCTTCGCCTCATTGCCAGCTCGCGCCGCTGCCGCCACTCGACGCTTTTGCCGCCCGCCAGCCAGCGTCTCTGCCGCCACTGGCTCGCGCGTTCCTCTGCCAGCGGCAAGTTCGGCCTCCTCCGACGCCACAGGCGTGCGAGGCGACCGAAGGCCGAGATCGCCTCATGGACATGACGCGCTACTGGGGACTGCTATGCGTGGGGAGGGCTGCTTGCAGACAGCCGCTTTCGTCTGCAAGGAGGAGAGTGAGCAGAGCGGCGGGAGCTGCTTGCTTTCGCGCAATGGGCTGTTGTGTGGCTGGGAGGGGAGATGAGCAGGAGATGCTCAGGCTACAGGATAATACGACTCTAATACCACTTGTTAGTCGCTGAATTCTCACTCTTGATAGTAGGAGAATTCTTACTCTCATCGAGAGAGGATGACACTAGGAGTTGAGGCAATTTTCTTGTCTATTTCTTATTCAAATGTCATGCCAACCTAAGGGGTTGGGGTTACATATTTATAGGCTGCTAGCCAGCCAAGCATATGCCAAGATACTAGTATAAGATGTTAATATGCTACCCTAACTAAGATGCTGTCCTCTAATCTAAGATGCTGTTCATCTAAGATGTTGTCCTCTAGTTTAAGATGGTGTCCTAAAAACAGAAAAATAGCCACAAGGATCATGTGAGCAGTACAGTCCCACAAAGACCACACATGAAACTTATCCATCAGTCTCACAGCTGCGCGCCGGCGAGATGGGAGGAATCGGGTGGCCGAGTGAGCGGTGGCTAGCTAGCTTGATCAAGAATCCATCAGTGATCAGTGCGTGGCAAGGGGGTCGGGTGGTCGAGCGACCCGTGGTTGGCCGCCAGTGGTCTTCCGTGTCGCGACAACCTTCGTGGCAAAGGCAGTCGATTCATGGAACTGGAACTGGAAAAATGTTGGGCATGATGACTGGTGAGTGAGCCCTACGGCTACCTATACGGCTATGCCTTACCTCATCAGGCATCTCGCCATTTTCGCAAAGTAGGAGGAGGATGCACTACGGTTCCAAATTCTGAACGCGTAAACGGATCGAGGATGGATGCAGCTAAAGCACGGCCGCGTGGAGGGGCCCACCGACCCGCGCGAGCCTTCCGCGAGCGCAACAAGGCCTCTGCTACGCCATTTCGTGGATTTCCCCGCGGCGCTCTGATTCCGGATGGACGGTGCCGTGTTCTGCAACGGCATGACTGACCGTGCAAAGCATGCATGCACATGAGATGAGATGCAAGCAAGGCTTCTCCCTTGACGCAAGCATGCATGCTCTCGATCAGTCAAGCTAGCAAAACGGCGACCGTCAATACACTCACGCTTTGGACCATGCAACCTGGGTCTGGCCGTCCACGATATCGTCCCCCCACGTCGACAGCTCGAATATGTGCATGACGACGCAACAATGCAGTCGAACCGGTTCAATTGGGCTTACACTGCTATATCAGTCTATCAGATCAGTCTCAAGTATCAGGACCAAAATGCAGGTAGAGAACTGTCATGACACTGCCGATATCACTGAGAATAGAACAAAAATCATACTTCTTCCCCTAAAGAACAGCAGAAATGCATATATATCATCAAACTCCAAAACGTTCTGCACTACTACTTCACCAAAACGCATACACTCTTCATTGCGGATATTTCACGGCGACCAGAACAGTGCATTTCCCCAGAATATATAAATCATATAAATCTACTCTTTCTTTCCTATCGGAGCAAAATCAACATTCACAACTCAAATACAGAAAATCTGCCCTTAACGACATGCCTTCAGCTGTTCAGCAGGAGAGAGATTTCTCCGATTGCGATGCACGTGGGGCATATTCTCTTGAGTACAAAATCGACATTCACAATTCTATATATATACATCTTTAGACTTCTTTCTGCTGAATAAGCTCAGTATGCTAATTGCATATATATGTGCGTCGACGCGCTCTGTGATCCGTCCAACTGGCCATTAACGAACCGCTGATCGAGCTGACTGCAGCTCTGAATGTATCGTGGCACTACCCCCAAGTTTCACCACTGTACGCATCCCGGATGAAGTCTGCTCAGACGTTCAGAGACCAGTCGTAGTTCATGTAGGAGATGTTGATCGGGCCGCCGTCCTTCAGGAGATGCGTCAGGAGCCCGGCTTTGGTCGGGTCCAGGTAGTTGAGGAGCCACCGGAGGATGTCCCGGTCCTGCCCAAAATCAGCGCTGTACCTGAGACAATCAAACAAGCCATGGCGATCTTGATCAGGGAGGGTCTCTTCTTGATTTGAAACCACAACGAACTCACAAGCGGACCTAAAAACCAGCGAACATCTCCTGAAAGAGCCTAACTGGTTGTGGCGTCTGAACATGCACCGATGCAGGATGACCAGGTAACAGAGACAGAGAGTAGAGGCGCAGAGAAGACAACTCACCATTTGATGATCCTGGTGAGGTGCACGGTCCGGCTTTCCAAGTCGATCTCCACGCCGCCGTGGAGAAAGAACTCCCTCGCCGCGTGCCGGAGCTCCGGCTCCACGCCCTGTGTCGTGTAGAACCGCACGATCGGGCTCGACCGCGTCGCGTCGCACAGCGCGAAGTGCACCAGTGGGTTTGCGCGCCGCTGTGCCAGCTGCACGGGAGATTTTTTATTTTATTTTTTTCGGTAACGACGATGATAAGCTATAGAAGAGCAGGTGCAGAATTGAAGAGCTGACACCGGCTGAACCGACATGTGCAGCATACCTCGAGCCTCCTGTCATTGGAGCCGAACGGCTTGGCCAGCGTGTAAGGCTGCCGCCTGTTAGCCCTGAGGATACCGTTCCTGATCGCCGCAAGGGAGTAGGGGTGCCCTCCCACGACGTACTGGAAGTCCGAGAAGAAGGGCCGGCGGTCGACGGCGCCCGGCTGGCCGACTCGGATCACGGCGTGGATGGCCATGGCGTTGTGCAGGTTCAGGAAGAACGGCAGCCGCTCCTCCGTGGGGAGCTTGGTCATGTCCGCCCGCTGCAGTTCCTCAACCAGGTTCGCGTACCTGAGTCACGCACCAAAAAGAAAGGCAAGGCCGTTAGTTAGGGCATCTTTGGTACGACTTATGTCGGCTTCGACTTTATCTATTTTGCGTAAATCGAGGCACTGTGAAGCTGTTTTGTAAGCCGGGGTTAAAATGAACTAGAAGCCAGAAAAAGACAGTTTTTCTGGCTTCACCGGCTTTGGCTTCACCGGTGAAGCCGTTTTGGATGACATTCTAAGAAGTACGTGCAAGAAGGTGGCGACGGCGTGTGTTGCCTACCTTCTGAACTCCTCGCTGGCAGCGATGCGGCTGTAGTCGAGGTGGCGGCGGTCATCGGAGGCGTAGGCCTCCAGGATGGCGAGCATGATCCTGGTCATCCTCTGACCGGCAGCCGCGGCAGGCTTGGGCTCGCCGTCGTTGGTGGAGCCCCGGAAGTTGTAGTACTTGGGGACAGCGGGGTCGTGCTCCAAGAAGCGGTACAGGTTCTGGGTCCCGTCTTCGAAGTCGTTCTCCCTGCACACAGCACGGCATCATGGACCCGTGAGCTAAAATGGCACTGCATGAGCAGGTCGCGAGCTGAATGCTTGGTGCAGTATCTGCTATGGGGATGGTGCACTGACCTGAAGACATGGTGGATGAAGTGCTTTCTTGCGAGCTCCTTGCCGATCTCCACAGCCTGCAACAACAGCTCCTAGGTCGTCAGTCAGTTATTCTAGTCTTGGAACGAGGGTGAAGGAACAGTGGATTGTTTGATCGTAAACTCATGATTTCGTTTAAACGAAAAAATTCAACATTTAGCACAGGAATATGACATGCAGCAAGCAATGGTTATGTGGATGCACGATTGAGCCGTTGTGGCCACTGTTAGTGGGTCGAAACAAGATATTAATAAACGTCCTATTCGTTTGGCTTATAAGCCGTACTTTTTCAGCCAACTAACAGTATTTCTCTCTCATAATAAATCAGCCAACGGTACTTTCAGCCATGGCTTACCAGCCAAACGAACAGGACGAAAAGATGGCATGGCTAAAAATTGAAACATGTAAGGCTCACATGCCACATCAGCAAAAGTGTGAAAAACCGTTTTGAAATAGTAAGAGGGTATTTTGCTAAGTTTTGAAAGTCAAAGGAAGCATAGTTTGTAGTATAGGAATGGAAGGTGATCTTAAACTCGGGAACAAGTTTAAGGGAGTCAAATAGACTTCACTTATAAGATAATTTATATGCTCAACTATTAGGCCTGCCGATTAATAACAGTTATTGCACAATGGCGTTCTTCAAACACCTTCAACCCGAGCACCAACGGTTGTTGTTATCCAAACCCAAATTAAAACGTAGAAAGAAACGAAAGCCAAACTGCACTAGAAAAGTTCTTTCGCCCACCACAAGTCTGAAGCTGCACGCCGAAAAATCCATCAGGTGCTGCAATGTAACCATGACAGCAACTGACTACGACAGTGACAGCAACACAAAGCAGAGTCAAATTTCGTGGAGGAAAATTAGGGAGGGGACGCGATCAATCGTTGGGTCGGTGCTTAAGCACCAATGAGTCCAATGACCTCGCCCTATCCTTTCGGCACGCCCCACTAAGAACAAATCCTGAGGTTCCAATAACATTTCCACCAACTAACTTCTCTCAATTTTGACCAAAACGACCGGGACACGATCGACCTCACGACCCATGGCCCCGTTCGCTTGTCTTAAAAATTATTTGTTCGACTTTTTTTTCAGCTGGAATAGTATTTTTCTCTCACAACAATTCAGGTGGAACAGTGTTTTTCAGTCAGTTTCAACCAATTTTCAGATCAGCGAACGGGGCCTATGTTTCATTCATCTACTCACGATCTTAACCAAAAAAAACAGTCCACTATGTTGGCGTGGGAGAAAAATATCCACCAGAGATATCTGCTGTGGCCCGAATCAAATCTGATAGCATGCGGACCGGTCAGGGGTCGCGGCACACACGACGGTTGCGTTGAGCCCTCACCGCCGCGGCGTGAATCCTCCGGTGGAGCAACGTGGGCGGCACAAAATTCTCACTCGGAGCGTTGTACAGACAAGCAGGACCGGCTCATGCACATTCGCTTGGCTAATAAGTTATGACTAAAAGTATTATCGGTTGATTTGTTGTGAGAAAAAAATATTGTTCATTCGTCGAAAAAGTACGGACGTCAATTATCGAGTCAGAGTCAAGACTCAAGATTGCCGATGGCCTGGCGACGAGTCCACTCGTACCCTGTCAATACTAGTACGCACGTAGGGCGTCCCGCCCATTGGTTCGTCGTAGTCGTAATAGCGTACCGGCCTTGGACTCGTCTCACTCTGGATCCGTTCCTCGACGATGAACAAAAACGGTTGAAAAAAATGCATGCGCAGTTCATCAAAAAAAGAAATTGCATGCGCGATTGGGACCCGTATCCGCATGGCAGAAACGGTCAAGGCGTACGCGCAGGGCGCGGGCGCGATGGACGGTCCCGGTTTCCTCCTGTCGTGGGGCCTGGCTGCAACGAACTAACCAGCCGAACAAATCAAATCGCAGTCGGTCGGTTGGTTCGTTGGTTTGTGAAGAAATACTGACAGAAAAATACTGTTTCAACCGATCGATCGTCACGACATGTCGCCCCCCGCTCGCGCGGGAAACCAGGTCGAGCGGGCGGGGCGGGGCGGGGCGGGGCCGGTTCGGAAGGGCAGCACGTAACGCTCCCCCACGCGCCCGCCGCACGTGATCCTAGGGACGTTCTAATCTGCGTCCAGGCCCCTATCCTCTTTTTTTAGAAATCCATTCGTTTTGACCAAACAGTTTGCATCCCCCGCAACCCGCATAGTTGCCTTGAAGGAATGGTATATTTACTGTGAGAACCCTGATGGGATGATATTAGATCGATCCTCTAGGATACCATATTCTGTCAAACAACAAGATGTTGAATTTGGTGGGCACCATGCCAGCTTACCATTCTCACCTCGATCTTGCAAGGGAAATAAAACATTTTTTAGGGGAACCCGCCGTGATCTAGCTACCATATTTATGTTTTCTCTTAAAGGCACTAAACACACTCAATGTGTACAAAAGAGTCACATAGATATTACTCCATTCTAAACTTGTTTATAAACTAGTAAGCTCGAAACTAATGTTCAAATCTTGTGAAATGGCTCGACAAAGATAAATACGAACACTCACTAACTGGAATTCTTAAGCTACTCATTTTTCTCACACTACTACTAACACCCACGGTACTTTTGTCCACCCATATAAATGCGGCATTGCTACTTTACTAGTTGCCATTTTAGCAGGAGCAAATGCATTCACGCATCTAAACTATTTCCACAGCCATGCCCTCGAGTTAGTCAACAGTCACTATTCATGCATGCATATGAATAAAGAAAGATTAAAGCAGCAAACAGCCAAGCGCCGAAGCACCCAACCAGTAAGAAGTCAAACGATGAAGCAGCAACAGCAATGGCAATCTAGTACGACGACTCACCTTCTTCCTGCTGCAGTCCAGGTGGTTCACGATGCCGTCCACCATGTCGGTTCCGGAGAAGCAATTCTTGACGAGCTTCACCCTGACGAACCGGTCCTGGATCGGCAGCCGGTGCCGGAGCACCCTCACGATGCCCACCATGGCGTCCTCGGCCGCCTCCTCCCCCTTGCCGCCGCCGGCGGCGGCCTCGTCGACGTCGAACCCGTACACGGGCACCCGCGGCGCCGAGTCGGGGCACCGGCGGCCCGCGAGGTCCCGCACGCGGCGCTCGAATTCGCCGCTGTTGCGCAGGGAGTTGAGCACCACGAGGCCGCCCAGGAGCTTCTCGTTGAGGAAGATCTGGGGCACGCGCGCCGCGGCGCCCGCGCGGGAGGCCAGCTCGGCCTCGCGCTCTGGGAACACGTCCAGGTTGATCTCCACGTACGGCAGGCCGGACTGCCGGAAGAAGGCGCGCACGGCGGCGCAGTCGCGGCAGCCCGAGCGGGAGAAGAAGCTCACCCGGCCCTTGATGTGGCCGCCCGAGAAGGAGTACCCGACGACGTCGTCGTCCTCGGCGGCGTCGGCGGCGGCGATCGCGTCCTTGAGGCGCACCGTGACCTTGACGTTGGGCAGGTGGATCTCCTGCACGCCGTAGGTGTCGACCGCGGCCGCCTTCGCGGAGGGCGGCGACGAGGACTCCTTGAGCGACGAGATGCGGCGGGTTATGGCCGAGGACAGCACGTCGCGGCGGTCGCGGAAGAACCGCCCGATGGACACCACGTCGTCCACGATCGTACCAGCAGAGTTCGCGGAGGCCGACCGCTCCACCGGCCTCTTCTTCTTCTGCTGCTGCTCCTCCTCATCCTCCTCCTCTGCCGCGTAGTCGTGCGGCGCCGGCGTGGAGTGCCCCCTGGCCAGCCCCGGCGGCGCCTCTGGCTGCGGCAGGTGCGGCGGCGGCCGCAGCACCACGCCCTGAAGCATCTTGCGCGCGTAGTACACGTCCCCGTCCTCGCCGGCGCCCGCCACGGCGGCGAGCCCGGGCGGGGTCACCGACCGCGGGACTTGCGCCGGCGGCTCGCCGTCGACGCCGTCTGCGGGACGACGATGATCCCCTTCCTCCTCCCCCTTATCCGCAGCAATTGGTCCCGGCGGTGGCTGCGGCGGCGTGGGGGCGAGGTGGTGCGGGAGCGCGTCGAGGCGGGCCTGGTGGTGGTGGGGCGCGAGCGGCATGGCCACGAGGGTCTCTTCTCCCATGCCGCCTCTTTCTCTCTCTGGCGCCCGCGCGCGGGGTTTACGAAGAGGGGAGGAGAGGGACCCGAACGCGACGGAACGGAACGGGAGGGCAGCGGGTAACTGGATTTGGGATTTGGTCTCAGCGCCGAGGATGGAGCGCAGCAGGGGGTTTAAGAACCGCCGCGGGATGCGCGCCCACGACGTGGTCCGGGGCGTGGACGCGGTGTGCGGGGCCACAGGGCGCTGACGTGCGGGGCCGAGAAAACCAGTGGCCGGGCGGGCCGCGGGCGGGCGTGCGCTCCCGCGAAGTGTTCAACGTGGAAGGAGGATCTCGGTTGGTCAGTGAGGTCCGGAGCGTGAGGCTGAGACGGGTCGGCGATCTCGGCTGGTTTCTTTCGTTTTCCGGCCTTCCGGCCGGGGGCGTTTGGCGCCGCTGCCGCGTGGGGTCGTTGCGGCCTGTAGTCTTCGAGCGGCGCCGGCACGGCCAGGGTTCTTCTTGGTCTTGCGGTCTCGCCCGCCGCCGTATGCGGCGGGGATTGGAGCTACTGACCCGACTGATATGCTACGGTCTATATACGCTGGACGGCGCCGTGCTATTCACTGGATACGGCGGCCGGGAAGGAAAGGCTGCAGACTTCCCGGGGCTGTTCGATTGGGAATCAACGTCCATGTATGGTCCGAGCTTCTGACGTTCGCGCTGGACCAGGCCGTTCCGAGGTCGCTCGACACCACACGGCTGGCTTGCACGTGTCAGCTCCATCACCCCTGAGAAACGGCCGGCGCGTAGCAGCAGTGTAGCATACGTACCGGCTTGCGAACGATAAGTCCGGCGAGGTGATCAAGCAGCTTCCCCCAGAATTTCCCTGCCGAACGAAAGAAAGCCCGGTGTAAGAACGTGGATCCTAGTCGTTTTCACGCTACGCAGCGAGTTGCGCGCTACGGGACGATCTCTTCCGCGGTCTGCCTGCATCGGGTTCGCCGGACAAGTGCCAAGCAAGGCCTGAAGCATCGACTCTTCCGACATCATAAGGATATATAAGGATAAACAAATTTGTGCGATTGCAGATAAGATAAACAAACGCGCCAACTTCAGGAGCACACATCATCGTGGCTTGCTGGACCTGGACCATATCCAGTTTCTTGTGCCATTTGGTCCCCGTTGAAACGGTGCTGACTCCTTCAAGTGCGCGCGCGCACGGCGCGCGGTCAATCATCGGTGAAGATATTCTTGCCATCTTATCAAGAAAAAGAGAAGATATTCTTGCCAAAAAAAAAAAACCTTGGTCTCAAAATAAGTTAAATACTTTTAACTTTGACTAAATATATATAAAAATATTTATATTTATAATATATAATTAGTATCATTAGATAGATCCTTGAATATACTTTCATTACAAACTTATTTGGAGATATAAATCTTGCACGTATTTTTTATAAACCTAGTTAAAGTTAAGAAAATTTGACATACACGTATCCCATAACGACTTCTATTTTAGAACAGAGAGAGTATATCGGTAATTACCGTAGCTATGAACAACAAGTAGCTCTATCATTTCTTCCTTTTCTTTCCCTTCGAGTTGCGAGACTAGTGTGAAGAATTGGCAATTCTGCATCAAGTGACTGTGAGCCCTGCTGACCTAACTCGTGTATCACATACATACCAATTCAATGGACTTATGTATATTTATTTATTGAACATTGTGCTGCCTCGGCTTCGTGCTTCATCACATGCTCATGTGTTTGACCTCATACTGATCAGTGATCAGTGAGTTTAAAAAATGAGTTAATTGTATTCATATCGATATAAATTTTACCATTGAGAAAAAAACATTATTATTCATCTATTTAGAATAATATCATGAAATTTTTTTGTCTATCTGAGATCTACCACTCTATACATGTAGGATGTAGTTTGACTCGGTTTGACTCACTATTGAACTAACAGATTTTCATTTTATATGGACAAAATTGCCCTTGTTGCTCCATTCTGGCCCTGTTTGCTTGGTTGATAAGCCATGCTGAAAAGTATTGTTCTCTGATTTGTTGTGAGAGAAAAACACTGTTCGTTCGCTGAAAAAATACGGCTCATAAGACAAGCGAATAGGGCCTCTATCTCCACCCTGATGTGACACTGTCATGGACCCACTTGTCAGAATTGTCATATCACTCATTCCCCCAAATAATCTTTCTTAAAAGCTCAGACCCATGATCCACAGAAGATGTCACGCCCACTGCGGCTAGGTAGCCATCCCCTATCCAGAAGAGAAGGAGAAAGCTACCGAAGAGGAGAATATGGTAGCTTAAAAATTGGTCCAATAATACCCATGATATATAGCGTTTAAATCTCATAAAGAGATAAAATGCAGATAGATGGCGAATTAATAACGGCATGTTTATAAAGAGGTAAAATTTAATGGTAGGTCTCCTAAGCTTAACAGTTGTAATGGCATGTATCTAGCTAAACCTTAAAAATATACAACAGCCGTCACAGAACCGTGACAGCCGTCCTTGCTTGTAAGCCACAATTGTTGAAACTTGGACGCTAGTTCGACAGCCGTGACCATTTCAATTGCAAGAGGGGAGGGAAAATCGCATACGCCTGGCCTGCCTCACGGGCGCTGCCAGGCGTGCATATGCATGCCGATCAGCCGATGAACGGTTCAATTTCTGGACTTGGTTTCAGCATCAACTGGTCAATTGGCGAAACCACCCCCATTTTGCAGGTTTCTACGACAAGTCGGCAACCAAATGGCGAGAACCGTCAACTGTGCGAACCGTGTATTTTAGACCGTCTCTCACAACCACGATCTTAAAATACAAGACCCATTGTCCTTTAGGTAGTGCTACAGACAAAGGGTTCAATACCTATTTTTTTTCTTTTTTTCAACAACATGACCCAAAAGACGACTCTTTCTGCAAATGAATATCTCTAAGAGGATACTCAAATTTAGGTTATGTTTTTTCCTAGACCTTAAATGAATCTTGTATATAAATATTCTGTTATAAGCTACATGTATTATGTTGAAGATCTATTTTAAGTTTAGGTCACGTGATAGGTGTGCCGGTGGAGACAGACTTACCGAGAGATTTCAGAGGCCACGCAGTCCTCATTGACATCTCCTTTCTGGTACGTCGGTAGATTCTGAACGGTGAGATCAGCAATTTATTGAAACGATAGAGATGATGGCGTCAACAAGGTCGATCGTTATTAATCGAAGAATAAAAAAAATCGTTAAGAAATTGCATCGTGTACATGCATATGCAGGGACGGGACGGAGTCCTCGAGACATTGGCGACCACATGCGTGGTATCAGAGACCATGAAGCCGCAGACACATAGCGAGCAACGTGAGCCCATGAGCCAGAATGGATTAGTATTTTTTGGAGACGACGGAGTGTATGTAACAAACCGTTGTTTTTCCGGCGGTTGACTGGTTGATTTATGAGATAAGCTCGGCTGATGCTGATTTGTTGTGAGAGAGAAAATACTATTGGTCGACTGATAAGCTCTGACTGAAATCAATAAGCGAATAAGCTATTTAATCCTTCCAACAACTAGATTTTTCTCATATACTTACACTGTCATATAGTTATATTTATACTATTCTATTATTATATTTACAATAATTTTTTCAGTGTAATTTATTAGACAGAATGATGTAATTTAAGTATTTATATGGATTGCGGATCTCAAAAATGTATGTGCCAATTATTTCAAAAACATTATAAATTATTTTTATAGATTATAAATAACAGCAGAGAAACATATGTCAAATTATTCACGGATGTCAAATATCAGATGCAGCCCCTGTTAGTCCTTGCCTATCCTCTTTTTCTCGCTCCACTAGTCCACCGGATCTTCTGCGCCGCCCCTACACCCACTGCTAGCTGTGCTTGCCGCAGAGGATACTGGGGACTGGGGAGGGACTGAGGGAGGCTGCACAGGCTGTCACAGGCAGGGCACGCGTCGCGGGGCGTGCTGGTTGCTGCGCGCTGCTCGAGGGACGGGGCCCACATACGGTGCGGTTTCCCAACCAATCAAGACGCTAGAAAACCGGTTGTTCGAGGCCCTGTTTAATTAAAAAAATTCCGTCTAAACAGTCACATCGAATCATAAAACACATACATAGAGCACTAAATATAGACAAAAAAAACAAATTACACAGTTAGGTGAGAAATCATGAGACAAAATTTTCAAACCTAATTAATCCATAATTAAACACTAATTACTAAGTACAAATGAAAATGCTACCATAGCCAAAGCCAAAATTTTCACGAACTAAACGTGCCCTGGGTCAAAACAACCGGGAACCAGATTGCAAATCTGAAAAGGAAATTGATCAGCACACGTGTACCTGTCGCCATGTTACGCTCAGGGCAGGGAACTCGCCTAACACCCGGTTTAGGGCACACAAGACCTTATTAAACAGTGAAGCCACCGAACTGGTTACCAAAACATCGAGAGCAGAGAACCTACTACTACTAAACACATCATGTCGCCACTTGGAACGGTAGGTGCATGGACAAATACTGGATGGCGAGATCCGTCCGCCACCAGCCACGATTGGACACAGTTCGCCAGTCCTCATGGCACCGTTAAGGACTTGCGGTGCTGCCATTGCCAGCCATCGACGGCAGACCTGCTGTTTTCCCCCCAAATCCCCGCAGCAACGGAACGATCCCGGGAGGGGAGGCGGCCACTGGTAACGTGGCGTGCCGGGCACCAAGGCGGCAACGAAAGACGCCGGATTGATCATCCGGAACGGGCCTGAAAATGGGTGGGAAGGGGCCTATACTTTCATATAGATCAGACGTGTGGGCCTAGGCGTGGGGCCCAACAAGACAAGGGAGACCTTGCAAGGAGTTGTTCCTGCTGCTACCACTCTATCGCCACAGTTCCCAACACTACAAGGCACAGTAGCTTAGGCTAAGCAACAATGCCAACCCCATAGTTTCCAACACTAATAAAAGGCACAAGAGCTTAGGCTAAGCAACAATACCACAGTAAACAAGTACCAGCTACTTGAAGCAGGTTCTAACATGACAAGCAGGTCAGGATAACAGATGAAACACGGAGAGCATGAAATGATGATATATTTTCTACAGCCCAGGCAATTAATGGCAGGTGAGAACTGATATCTGGTATTCATCCTCGTGAATCATGGTACCTTGGTTTGGCTTAGGTGTGGCCTTTACCATTAACAGGACTTTTACCACACAAAGGCAAGGGAGATATATGGGTGAAAAAAGAGAGGCGTACTTCATGTAAAATCCCACCAGCACATCCTACCAAATTCTCGTTCACGACGTAACCGGACCACAGGCACAAATACGGTAGGTCAGAGTTCTCAACAGGTCTCTTCTAATGGCAACGCTTCACTTATAACCCCTTCACAACAGCAGACCTGTAGCAAAATTATGATGACTCCTCCTTTTTCTCTTCCGCGGCCTCCTCAAATGTCTCTCCAGGGACAAGCTCAGGAACGTCGTCATCATCGTTCTGAGCAGCACCTGTGCTGGCACCAGCCTCTCCACCAGAAGCACCAGAGGCCTGCTTCTGGAATTGCTCCGCAAGCCTCCGCAGGTTGTCCAAGTTGTCAGGACCTGAATAGGAGGTAAACCAAAATCATTTCTGGTACAGCATAGTTATGGAGCTCACAAGTTGTAACTACATATATGATTTCAGTAAATCTCCTATATGGATTTTGAAACAAAAAGGAACATGTCTATAGTGTTATAGATTTTGAATTCAATAGGTATCCATGAGTAAAGAGAAACGTACCAAGCTGATTGATAATGGACGGAAGCAGATCTTGCAGCTCTGTTCAAATAAGAAAAATACTAACATAAGAATACTGTTATGCAAATCTAGCTCAAAGAAGTTTATAACTATTTTCTCCTTGAAAATTCAAATTGACAAAAGGCATGCGTAACACAAAGAACCAGCTGCCGATGTAGGACATCATTTAGAAAGCCAGCACACAACAGAATGAATAATATTAAGCCATTAAGAGCATCTTAACAGAAGATAATTAAGCAGATAATGCAAGTCATGAGAACATACTCTTCGTCTGTGGAGTTCCACTGACCACCCATGTATTAGCACCAATTGAAGCTTGCACTGGAGGGGAACCAAAAAACCATTGTTAGAAAAGAAATGAAGTACTAATCTTGTTGAGTACTGGAGTATCTTACCTTTAGGATTCACAAACTGAATAACAACATCGTCCTTAAAGATGTTGACCTCTTCAATACCAGGAATGGTGTTCACTCCTATTCTTTTCAGGGTGCTCTGAAGCCTTTTGTCATCTGTGGTTGTAGTCTTGTGGACTGCCTTCTTCTTCCTGCCACCAATCAAAGCGAATTATAAGTACAGAATACAGGGCTTTCCTAGAACGGTACCATACATATGACAGCATTGGTACCATATATACGACAGCACCAGCACGAGTATGATTATGCGCTAATTTAAAGCAAGTTCTTGAGTAGAACATGATATGAACTATATATATAACATCATTTGACTACCGTTTCAGCTCATAGCATATTACCAGGTAAAATTGCATAAGTCTGCAGACAGTACCATAAATAAGAAATTATTTTAGGCAAGTTCATGTACAAAAACAAAAACAGGCACACATAAATAAACAAAGGTTGGGAAAAATGATCCTGTTAAATCAAAAGAGTAATTACTCCACATAAGTTAATATATGCACAGGTTGTGAGTGCAACAGAAATGTATGTGCTAACCAAGGTTATAAAAGGCGCTAGGCGCTCTCTCTAGGCGGTGACCCTCCGCCTAGAGCATAGGCGTGCCTAAGCGAGCCTAGGCGTTTTTCTAGGCGTTAGCATTTACATATACATATATGTTTAAAAAAGAAAAGGAAATAAGAGATAAGTGGACTTTATTAAAGAGAAAGGCCTGTTAGGCCCCGACAAAGCAGGCTAAAAGAAGCCCAATAGCAGTATTTTCAGACCAAGTCCAACACGTTCATATATATAGTGTGTAACCCTAAGAGCAAACGCTTCTCTCCCATCCCAGCCGCCAGACGCAGTTCGATTGCCTTCTTCCCGACGCTTCTCTTCTATCCCGAAATCCCTTCCGATGGTTCTCCTGCCTCCGACGGCAGCAGCTCTTCCGCTCGCCCTTCGTTCTCCTCCCCCATGGCGACGCTGGCTTGCCCCCATCCCGCTGCTGCTGCCTGCTGTGTCTCGTCTTCCTCCCAGCCACGCCCCAGCCTCCGCCTGTCACATGCATCCTCCTGGCTGCGTTCCCAGCCCGCCCTCCTCTCGGCCATGCCCGCGCTCGCCGCTAGCCTCCTCCTGGTGCGCTCGCCGCCACCCGTCGTCCCTCCTGCAGGCAGCACAGCCCTGGATCTGGGGGCACACCGCCTAACCTCCACCTACCCCCTTAGGCGAGGCGGTGCCCCTCCGCCTAGCGCATAAGCGCGCGTAGGCGAGCGCCTAGTAGCGCCTTTTTGAACACTGGTGCTAACATAAAGCAAAAGCACTAAACAGAAAGTAAAGCTCTGCAGAACTGTTGACACGTCATCTTGAATAAATACAGTAGAAGAATAAGCACCTGCGCATGCTACCCTTCCCCCCAGTGCGCACAGCACCTGCCATCTTCTTGAGCTTTTCAACATTCATCTGCATGAAACACAAAAAAAGTCAGTACACAATTTGTTCAGTAAAGGCAGCAGACAAAACCAATATGTAGTACAGTTGTCCGAAAGAAGTAACCGAAAGCAAAAATTACAATGTCAAAGAAAACGTATTTGCACATAGAAAAGGAAAAGGTGCAATCAAACAATGATTGCCATAACATGGACTAAAAGTGCATGGAAGAAGTAAAACAAAGTGGCAAAATACAACGTTGAGGCACGGCATAAACAAGTAACCGAAAACAGAAACGGAAAAATTCCTAACCGCAACCAGTTCAGACAACCAATGGCATGCACCCTGGTCCCTGGCTATTTCAGCAATAAAAATGTGCATGCACCCTGGCTATTTCAGCAATAAAAATGCGCATGCACCCTGGCTACTTCAGCAATAAAAACAACATGGCAGAGGCAGTGCATAAGGTAAGCCACGCAGTAGACATCTCCTGAGCCACTAGTAAATCGGACTTAATCTAACTTCTCTGGAGCTAACTGCCCATTCATTTACTAGAACTATCCATGCAGCAGCTACCTATGACAAAATGCTACGAGTCTACCACAGTATCACTCAGAGTGTGAAAACTAAATCCATGACTTCTTATATCGTGCAACACTACGTAATATAGCACGGCTGCTGCTATTAAACATCATATCAAGTGCTCAATCAGGAACATGGTACATCTTCTCCCCCAGCACAATACCGCAAATCTAATAAAAAATGGGATCTACTAAACCCCAGTTCCTTCCTGCTAGCTCCAACCACACATCAAACAACAAAACGGCCCAAGAATAGCCTCCGATTACAACTCAAATCGTCCAAACGCACATGTACGTAAACGGGCCAAGCGACAAGCGTGCAGATCCAGCAGCTCCTAGGCCAAACAAAATCGCGCAAAACACCGCTACTCCATGTGAGAAGGAAGCTACTCACGCTACAGGACTGGAGATAGGAAGCTCACCTTGGCTCGGGGGAGGAGGGGAAGCCGCGGCGGCGGCGACTGCGGCGGCGCGGATGATGAGAGGAGAGGATAGGAATGCGGGAGACCGGGAGGTGGGGAAAAGGATAGGGCGCCGAGGCTGGCTGGCAGCCACTGCGAGCCCCTTTCTAGTTTAGGGTTTTAACCCTGAGGGATTCTAGGCCGTCCGATTTATGATGAACGGGTGCCGCGGGCTCTGTCTATAGCGTGCGGGAGTGGAAGGCTCGTGCTCGCCTGTTCGTGGGGTTCAGCCGTTCAGGAGTTCAAGCGCGTGGTCTCTTACCTGTCTGATGACGGTGTCCTACACATGAGAGTAGCTCTGAGAGCATCTTCAGGAAGCCCTCAGATTAGGGCTTCTAGTTTTGATTAAAAGCCATAGGTCTTTAAATTACATTTTATCAGTAGACATGGATCAGTTGGTTAGGTTATTTGTGATGCAACCTGCCTATCTAGAGTCAAGTCCTCGACTTGGCATGTGTGCTCATATTTTCGCGCTATGCTTTCAGTAGTAGGCGACGTCTCTGTCGACAGCGAGAGCGCTGTGGTGACTTCATGAATCTCGAGATCTATCGGCTTAGTCATTTCGAAGGTGCTCATATGGGTAGGGTTTGCGTACGTGTGTTCATAGGGGTGATTGTGCATGTGTGTTTGTGAGCGTCTGTGTTTGTAACATCCCGGTGTTACGAGCTTTCTTAGCACCGAGATTTAGGTCCGAGAAGGATTAGCCTAACAAGTTTTCGGGTTTTAAAAATTCATAACGCACGTGAAATGATAAGCGAATCCTATATGACTCACTTTTGTGGTTGAGAAAAATCTAAATAAATAGTGTGAACTAGTGCTCTTGGGAGCTCAAAAATCAAATTTGACGTTAAGATAAGCTCTTTTCGTTAAGTCGACAAACACTTGATCTATTATTAAAATACTATTTTGACGAATTAAATTGAGCAAAATAGTTAAATGGTGCTTAAATATTTTGCTTTTATGGGTTAGTATAAGGTATGAACTATTGCATGAGGTATTTATTGGTTGAAGTTAATAAGATTTAGATCTATTAAAAATTACGACAAAAGAGTTTATGGTTACTTAGCCCCAACTAAAATTCTTAACTTTTCTAAGTATGGAAAAGTAGCAAGACAATGTTATTTTGACATTTAATTTCTAACAAAAATGTTTAACACCAGTTGTATGTTTTGGTATTGTCGATTGCATCAAAGTAAGCTCTTGGGCATGGGATAGGTTGTAGTTGCGTTGGGTGTCGCGTTACTCCCTGAAAAATTCCCCAAACTTCGTTGGGACGCGCTGTAACCATGTTGTTGGTGCTCAGTTCGTGAACTGGCACTCCAGCAACGAGCCCATGTTGGCATCCTTTTATCTCCCTCTATGGTTGTTCTATGGTCATGACAATTGCTTCGCTAGATGGCTGGCAGTGTTGGCTCTGGGTCAGCGAAATTGGTTGAGTTTCAATCGAGGTAACCAGTCGTCTTTGCTTCGCTTTAAAATTCGTGCACAACCTCACCTCAGGCTGGTTGGTCCGGTGTGCGCGGTCACCGTGCTCGGGAGTGCGGCATCGCGTGGGGGTGCACGCACTGTTGCACGTGCGCACTGCGCGTGACCTTGCCAACGGCTGTCTCGTCGCCGCCCGTGCTATGCGTTGGGCCGAGCGGGTCACGGTCACCTCGTGTCGGGCCGACCGAGCCGTGCCTTAGGTTCACGTGCTCACGAGTGCTACACCGCACCGCTGCGCTGTGCCGATGTGCTGCCACTACGCTACGCCGGTGTAGCCACTGCGCGGTCGCGTTGTGAGGCGTCGTCGCGGTGCGGTTATCACGTGCACCCGCTTGTCACCGCGTGTATGCGCCATCTTGACCGCTGAGCTACGCGCGGGGCCAGGCTGAGGGCGCGGCCATTATTGTTGTGTCTACGTGGCAGCCGCCCTGCCCTGCGATTCAACTACCACGGGCCATGCCGCCGCCGTTGCGTCTAGGTCAACCGATCCCAGTCATAGGGTGACGGTGACGCCTCCCTGCTTCGCCTTGTCTCGCTAGCCGACGCCGGTGAGCCGCTCGGGCCCGGCTATCGCATTCAAGTGCTCCACGCGCTGGCACACCTCTTGGCTCTGTCTAGCACAACCCGACGCGCCTCCTGCCCTCGCTCGTGTGGCCATGTCCTTGCATTATCGTACCCTGTCGGGTCATGGCCGGGTCATCTCTGATGGGGTCGTATCTCGTGATGTAGCAGGGGCGATGCGCCGCCCTCTTCCCTTCATAATCACCAACTCAAAGCCTCCCAGCTCAATTCCTCGCGTCAGTGAGAAGCAAAGGAAGTTAGCTAGACGCCCCACTCTCGTCGGGTCCAGCGGTGGTCTGGCCGTGGCCAATTTTGGATTTTGCTCGCCGCCGGTCATGTGCGCCGTCATGACCAGAGGGTTGGGGGTAAGGCCCGTAGGAGTGGTAACAGTTCAATTGCTCGTAACCCTGAACTCGTCTTGACTCCCTCTATCCGATGCTCGCACTATTTTGGCCAGGGAACTCGTCGGCGATGTGGTGACGCATCGGTGTCCCGCTCGAGGCGTTGCCACCATGCCCGGCCGCACATGGCTAGACCACCTCAGCTTTTCCTTGCCTCAACCGTCACCGCAGCATGAATTTCGGTGAGCTACTGGTGCTTATCCGCTATCTCTACCACCCCGATAGAATCTTAGGCCACCCGAAAAGTCACGCCGCCACCGCGGATAGCCACTCGCTGCTGCTGCCCACGACAGTGCGCCTCTGAGTCCCTAACCACCACCCATCCTTGCATGTTTAGCTGCAGATGGTGGTCGGCCCCTTAATTCCGTCGTAGTGAGCCTAGTTTGCCCGGCATAACCGCCTTATGCCGTTGGCCACCGCGCCGGCGCGCGCGGGGATTCTCAAGGACCTCCCCGTGGTAAGGGTGAAAACATCCTAGGGTTTAGTTGCAAGATTATTGACGGTAGGAATAGTACGCATAGTAGTCATGCTATTATCTAAAAGCACAGGGGCATTTCTACAAAACAGCCAACGCGTGCAGGCGCCCCTGGCCTTGGGCCGTACTGGGCCGTCGCGCTGGGCTGTCGGGTGTAAGGTCGAGATGGCAACTAGAGAGGGGGTAAATATTCATTTCTAAAATCTAATCGTGTCGGCTAACCGAAACAAGTGCGGAATTAAAACAATCGGTCTAGACAAGACTACACCCCTCTATCTATGTTCTCTAGCACCTTACAAAGATCCTAATTAAGTAACTAAGGTGTCGGGTTAGTTAGAGCTCACCTAATCAATTCTATAAGTAAGGTCACACAAACCTATGCCACTAGTACTTTAAGCAACGGGGAGCTCCTACACATGCTAGTAAGCAAAAGCACAAAGCCAACTAAGCTCACTAGCAATGCTTAATAACAAGGCAACCAATGTCAAATTAGAGAGCACAAATATTTAGCTACACAAACTAAGCAATGTGACTAACAAGGTTACACAAACCAAATTAGTCACGCAAGAGCTACTTCTATGCTACACAAGCAAGAAGGTAACTAGTGAGCTATACAAACAAACTAATTACAAGAGCAACTATATAAGCACAATGTATATGAAAGTAATTACAAGCTTGTGTAACGAGGATGCAAACCATTGGGAAGAACAAAATTGACACGGTGATTTTTCTCCCGAGGTTCACGTGCTTGCCAACACGCTAGTCCCCGTTGTGTCGACTGCTCACTTGGTGGTTCGGCGGCTAATTAGAATCACCCGCCAAGCCCGCACGTCGAGCACCGCAAGAACCTACCCTGAAAGTGAGGGTAGCTCAATGACACGCTTTACTAGAGTTGCTCTTCGCGGCTCCCGCGGGGCGAGCATAATGTCCCACACAAAACTCTTCTCCAGAGCACCGCACAAGCTTCTTGCGGACTTCGACGGAGACCACCACCAAGCCATCTAGGAGGTGGCAACCTCCAAGAGTAACAAGCAGCACCGGCTTGCAAGATGACCACCTAGTGCCACTTGATGCAACCTCACAATGCAATCGCACTAGAATCTCTCGTTCACTCAATCGGATGACCAGTATCAAGCTAGAGTGAGTTAGAGGGCTCCTAAGCACCACCACATAAGCCACCAAGGCTTTAGTGTGCTAAGCTCTCTGCCAAAGGCCAACCACCACTTCTATTTATAGCCCCACGGGCTAAAATAATCGTTACCCCTTCACTAGCCGTTTTTGGGACAACGGGACGCGCAAGTCGTGTGCATCGGACGCGTCCGGTGGGGACCGGACGCGTCCGGTTGCTGCTTGACCGCCACATGTCCCATTTAAACTAGCCATTGCCACCAATGGCTCTCTCTAACATGTCGGATCGCATGCATTCGGTGTGTCCACCGAACATAGGAGGCCCAGCGTCCGGTCGAGTCCAGAGAGCTCCTAGAGCTGCTCAACCGCGATCGGATGTGTCTGGTGTGACCGACCGAACGTAGGATAGGTAGCGTCCGATCGAGTCCAGAGAGCTCCCAGAGCTGCTCAACTCTGACCGAATGCGTCCGGTGTGACTAACCGGACGTAGGACGGGCAGCGTCCAGCCGAGTCCAGAGAGCTCCCAGAGCTGCTCAACTCCGACCGGACGCGCCCCTACGTTCGATCCACTCTGGACCAACATCAGCGCTCCACATCACCATGACCGGATGTAGCACAATGATTGCTCAGTGTCCGGTCACTGCTACGAGTCAGAGTTCGGTCATTTATACTGAACGCGTCCGGTTGCCATACCGGACGCGTCCGATCACTCTATGACCAGCGCGACTAACTCATTTTCTTCACCAACTTCTTCACCTTTGCAAATGTGCCAACACCACCAAGTGTACACCACCATGTGTATGTGTGTTAGCTTTTCATAAACATTTTCCAAAGGATTTGCCACTCAACTTGCCACGCCACTCGATCCTAGCGACGATGCAAAGTTAGATCACTCGAGTGGCACTAGATGACCGATATGCAAATAAGTTTGCCCCTCTTAATAGTATGGTCATCTATCCTAAACTCGGTCATCAACTTTTCTACACACCTATGACCGATGAAATAAAATGCCCTAGGTTATACCTTTGCCTTGCGCATTTCATTTCATCTCCTCCAATGTCGATGCAACACATGCACCAACACGATCAACAATGATATGATCCACTTCATATCATCACGTAATCATACTGGTTAATCGATCTTAACTTTACTTACTTTTTACCGTTGCCTTCGTCCATCGGTGCCAAGTCTTGCTCAAGCTTCACAGCCACATGGTCCATCACTCCAAAGCCTCCAACTTGCCCTTCACGCTTGCAACCGGTCCATCAAGCCAAGTCATGTTTTGATCTTCTCCACCTTGATCACATGACTCAATGTCATGTTTCATGTGCAATAAGCTCCTTCATCATCACATGTGTGAGCTTTGCAACATCTCCGCGCCATTTTCACCTTCATGGCATGTTGCTCACACACATGTACATGTGGACTAATCACCTATGTATCTCACATAAACATAATTAGTCCACCTAGGTTGTCACTCAATTACCAAAACCAAACAAAGACCTTTCAATCTCCCTCTTTTTGGTAATTGATGACAACTCTATAAAGATATGGAAATTAAGCTTTTTTTGATTCATGTTTGTCGACAAAATATGGTCGACAGTCTACCCAGGGGTATGCCCAAGGTAGTAGATTGTCGGCAGACAGATGCGCAAGCCACAAAACAAGATGGTGACGCAAGACACACGAGGTTTTATCCAGGTTCGGCCACCGAGAAGGCGTAATACCTACGTCCTGCGTCTGATTGTATTGCTGTATGTCAATGAGAGATGTTTTTTAGAGGAGTCCCCTGCCCGCCTTATATAGTTCGAGGGGCAGGGTTACAGATCTGGAAACTAATCCTAGTCAGTTACAATTGCCATAGGTGACCAGATAAGGATTCCTATTCCAACCGACCAAGATCTTGCTTGATCGCCAAATCTGTCTTGACTCCTTGCGCGGGACTCTGAACAGGTTGGTCAGGCCACGCGTCGTCTTTTGGTGGATCGGACCCACTGATCCGGGCCGGCCCAATCTTAGTCGTAAGGGTATAGGGGTTAATACCCCCATAGCTAGTCCCCGAGCACCATGTGTTTTGCTACGACACGCCACTTTAACCTTCTCCGAATAGTAAAGCTTGAGTTTTTGACATTTCTGACCACCGTTATTGCCGGAGAAGTAGGTTGTCCGAAGAATGTATGGTGCTCTTAAGAAAAAAGAAAAAGATTTCCATCCTATGAAGTGTGCCCACTTGTATTTCTGAAAAGAAATGTAAGTGGATCCTGAGGCGTAGCATCCTTGATCAACAGAGGCGTAAGGGTCGAAAAACAAACACATTCACCGCAAGGTGAAGTGTGCCCATTTAGTCCCCGAGCCTGGTAGTAGGTGACGTAGGCACGTGGTGCCAGGGTCTAAAAAGAATTCCCAGTTAAGTTGAAAACCCGAACGTCGTACAGGCTATACGAGATGCACCGGCAGGTGCATCATACCGATGTAGTCCCCGAGCTTGCTGGAAAGCGAAGTACAAGCCTTGTAGCAAGGTCAAAATAAATGTCTCTCAACTGTATGTGAGTACAAATCACATGTAGCCGAGGAGAACAATCTCCGAGCAGTGGCCGAGACAATTCTTGAGCACATTGGTGGTCGGAGCAGTCCCCAAGCACGGTAGTGGTATGTATACGATCCCGAAACACGGCGGTAGTCCGAGCAATCCCCGAACATGGCGAAGGGTCCAGCGGTCCCGAGCACGCGGCGTTAGTCTCATGCGATCCCGAGCACGCAGCGGTGAATGCAGGCAATCCCGAGCAAGGCAATGGTTTGTGCAATCCTCGAGCACGATAGTGGTCTAGGCAGTCCTCGAGCACGGCAGTGGTCTAGGACATACTTGAGCACAAGACATGTAACGAAAAAACGAACACCGCTTGTACTATTATTTGGTGTATTTATTTATCTTCTTACTCTGTCAAGTCCAATCGTACACGTCTAGTCAAAAAGCAGATAGGTACAACATGTCATACTATCTTCTTGCCCTTTCTAGCAAACAGTCATTTGGCACCTGTAAAGAGGTGCATCAGTGTGGGCCCTCTCACACTAGCAACGAAGAGGCGCGTACACTGGTAACGAAGGGGCGCATTTAATGGCGAAGAAAAACACCCAGAAGAAAGCCGGAGTCATGGCGAAGGAGTGGTGGAAGTCAAGGAGCAATGATCAAACCATCGAAGACCTTGTCACCATGGGAGTGCTCCACAACAAGGCACTCGTTGGATGGCGCTCGCCGGAAGGAGAAAGCTACCCCGATCCACAACCAGGTGAGATTGTGGTTTTCGAGGATTTCTTCAAGCGGGGTTTTGGGGTTCCGGTGCACCCCTTCCTCCAGGGGCTCTGTTTGTACTATGAGATTGGGATTTGCAATCTGCATCCCAACTCGATTCTTCTTGTCTCCACCTTCATCCATCTTTGCGAAGCATATGGTGGCTTCTAGCCCCATTTCGACCTCTTTCGCCATCTGTTCTGTCTACGGAAGAAAGGGAGCGATGGCTCGAAGATAGCCGGAGGCGTATATCTCAATCTGCGCGATGGGATGAAAGCCCAGTACTTGCATTGCCCTTGGAACACATCGCTAGATGAATGGTACAAGAAGTGGTTCTATGTCCGCGAAGAGCCGAACACGATCACCCTGTGCGACGTGGGGTTCATTCCAGAGAAGAAAAACAGCTGGTCGGAGAAGCCCGAGCACTTGGAATAGGTTGCAGAATTGCTCAGGATGATCCCATGGAGGAAGCTGGATGGTCCAAGTGTGGTTGGAAACTTCATCAGCCGAAGGATTCAGCCCTGCCAAAAGAGGGTACATCCTGGTTATGAATACCAGGGAAGCGCAGATCCAACGAGGACCAGAAAAGAAACACTTGACAAAATCGAAGTCAAGGCCAGGATTGGGGAGCTATTCAACTTAGCAGATCCCAATTATGTTAGGTTAAACGACATCGAGCACGCCTTCAAGCTGGCTCGACCTCCCCCAAAGGTAAATTATGCTTCCTTGTACCTGTAGAGTTATGTTGTAACAAAAATTAACTGTGTTGTCGCCTTTATATTTCCCAGAGTAATGGTCATGACAGAGCATCAGTGTTCGTGTCTCCACCCCCTGGTGTGGATTGGTCGCAAGTTGCCGGCCCAACCCCCTAGACCAGTGATAGGGCCGAAGACGTCGACTGGGCCATACTTAGGGTTGGAGAGGAGGCAACGGCCAGGGCTGCTGACAAGCGGCCGGTGGCCAAAAAACATCGTCAGGCCATCTTCCCTCTATCGGATGATGAAACAGAGGATGCAGACATCTTCCGACTCGTCCCTCGAAAGAGGAGGAGACAACTGGAGTTGACGGAGCAGGGTGGCTCCTCTGTGTCAGCAGGAATCACATCACCGACCACTGCAACACAGATGTCGAGCGGCAAAGGGGTCAAACACCAGGCCCCGACACCGGTACTGGTCGTAAAAAAGACCCAATGGAACCCTCCGAGCATGTGGAGCAAGCACGGTCGAAGAGACGCTCCTTCGCCATGTCATTCCGTGCTTCCGAGCTGTAAGTATTTGCAACCTTGATGTAAGCTTACAATTTATATTGAATGCTATTATTTTCTGAACTTATCTCTGATATATTAGGTCAGCGTCCACCGAAAATCTCGACCAGCTAGCCGGGTGTAGCATGGCTTTGCCAGCAATGACGGAAAGAACTGCCCAACAGCCGGATGTGGAGGAGCCTATAGAAGAAAATCCACCAGAACCTCAGCAGACGAGCGACCAGACGATAGTCCCTGAGCAGCTGGTCAAGGAGAGAGTCGAGCCAAGTACTAGTGCTCTGAGCACTACCCCTGCTGAGGAGGATACCTCGGCGCCAAGGGGACCGAACCAAGCCGAGGAGCAGCAGCCGGAGGTGGCAAAAAGCACACTTGCCGATGCCACGGCTCGTGGGAAAGCCATAGTGGTCGCAGAGACTACGAACTCCAGACCAGCGCCGCCTCCTGAACAAGAGGCCGAAGTAGAAGAGATCCTGGGCCATCCCCAAGACAAACGACAACATGTATATGTGTCGCGCTGGCAGAACGATGAGTGGGTTATGCATGAGGAAATCCCAGAGGTCGAAGAGACCCTAAAAGTTGAACGAGCGGCAAAACGTCTGGTGACAGAAGTTCAGGTATGTTTGGCTTGACCACTTGATCCTACCATTTAGTCGAACTGTCTGACTTAGCTTGTTTATATGCAGGACTTGATGAAGACCGCAAGGTATCAAAAAAGGTGCTTTGACCAGATTGAGGGAATCACGGCAAACAATGGAGAACTGATAGCCGAGGTGGAACGCTTGCGCCACCAGCTTGAAGCCGCCGACCGGGAGAGGACGGAACAAGATGCAAAAAACCAGAATCTGGTCGTCTAGCTCAGCAAAGAGCAAGATAAAACAAGTAAATTGTCGGTTTATCACAGCAAGCGCATGACATGCGTTGTTCCATTGTTGGTAGTGACAGCTATAGCATAGGATTAGAAGCCGAAGTAACCCGCCTCCAAGAGGAGAATATCCGTGTGATCGCAGAGTGTGGCCGCCTGAAGGAGGACAACGAGAAACTGGCGTGCGACCAGTCTAAACTCCGAGACCACGCAACCAAGATGAAGGAGGAACTGAAAAGTAAGTGTTCCAGACCACCTTGCTCATTCTGTTGCCCGCCCTATCTTGTCATGCCGTTACATTTTGATGTCTTGTACAGTTTGCAGTTTTAAAAATCAATGCCAAGAAACATCTAGAAGATGTGATTAAAGATCGTGACGGCTGGAAGATGCGATGCCTAGAGACCACCGAGGATCGGGACACATGGAAGAACCAATGCCAGGAAGTGCCAACTGGCATTTTGCCCGTCCTCGACCTTATCGATCCGGCACTTACAGAGGAAACGCCAAGGACGCTAGAGCTCGAACCGGTCGAGAGGTGCCGAAAGGCATGGAGTTGGTTCCAAGAGTTCGTGAAGGAGGCGGGTGAGTACACGGGTGCACATGTGCTAAGCATGGTGTGTGCCCACTACCCCCTGATCGATCTCAAGCGCCTGGAGGCTAGGTACCCGAAGGAGGTAGACCCAGACAAGGCTAAGGAGCTTCGGATGGCCCAGCTGGACCTGTCGTCAAAGATAATTGGCGATATTAACCTGTGTGGAGGTGGGACAGCACCTGTACAGGGTGCGCCATCGACAAGTCAACTAGAAACGCCATCAGTTGCAAGCCAACTGATGAAGACTACGGTCTCGACCAACCAGGCATCGATGGGGCCATCCCTTGATTCGACCGACCAAAGACAGAGTCCCCAAGACTCAAGTAGGATATCGAAGCAATGAAATGTAGGTGTGCAGCGCAGCCCCGACCGACCAATGGAATAGGCTTAGAGTCAGAAGGAGGACATAGTTGTGTTATTGTAAACTTGAGCCTCTTCAGCAAGCTTGTAATAACGTAATCAGATATCATCATAAGCTTGTTTGCTTTGTATAAAATGTATTTAAGCTTGATACTCATGTTGGTGTAACTAAGTGAGAACATGTTAACGCTCATTTAGTTGTACCATTTTGCTCGACACGTCATCCCGAGAAGTTTATACGGCCCTAGTTTGCCATGTGGTCATAGTGTGAGGTGCGTGACTGTGCACACGCCGATCGGACAAGTCAAACCGGGGGACCCGCCGATCATCACCCGTAACGTGAAACGGGATCCCATGCACGTGTTGGGAGGAATCGGAGATGGGGCCTACTCAAAAACCATAGAAGGAATGGTGGTTGGCTTTTCTTGGCTAAGTTAGAATAACCATAAAATTCGAAGTGACACATTAGAGTGGTCGAAGAAATTATAATAACTTTATTGAAGTAAATCGAAAGTACAAAAGGAGTACATATCTCGGTGGTTAAGCATAGAAACATCTAAGCTTGTCGATGTGCCACGAGTTTGAATGCGTCCGTGCATCTGGCCCGTGTGAGAGCTAACTCAGTAAGACGTTGGTCGTGTGACTTCCTTGATCATGAAGGGCCCCTCCCATGGGGTTGCGAGTTTATGAACACTAGCTTTGGTTCGTCTTCCACTTGAGGACCGGGTCCCCGACACTGAAAAACCACTCTTTAACATTCTTATTGTAGTACCTGCACAAAATAGCTAGGTATTTGGCCGTACGTATACAAGAATCGAGCCGCTTCTCTTCTGCGCTATTCACTTCTATCTCCCGTACTTCATTGACCTTTCCTTTATCAAAGTTCTCTACTCGTGCTGATCTGAAAGCTATATCTGCTTGGGAGGATCGCCTCGGCCAGTAAACCATGAAGTACGGTGAGACGCCGATATTCTGATTGGGATTTGAGTTCGAGGCCCCAGGACCACGGTTGTAACTCTTTGAGCCATCTTCCGGAGCTTTGTCATTTTCTCTCACATCCTCTTCTTCAATCGTCCAAAATCATTCCATTTGCCCGCTTGACTTGTCCATTAGCTCTAGGGTGCGCCACCGAGACGTATTTTACTACTATGCTCCTTTCATCGCAGAAGTCCCAAAAAGCGTTCCCGGTGAACTGAGTGCCCAGATCAGTGATGATGCTGTTGGGTATGCCGAAGCGGTGGATGACCTGGTTGAGGAATGTGATAGCCTTTTCTGAGGATGCCTGCACCAGAGGCATGTATTCTATCCACTTAGAAAATTTGTCGATCAGCACAAAGACGCATGTAAATTTCCCAGGAGCTAGTTTAAAAGGCCCAATCATATCCAATCCCCAGCATGCGAAGAGCCAAGAGGCTGGTATTGTCTGGATCTCATGTGCTGGTATGTGGATTCTCTTGGCGAAGAACTGACAACCCTCACAGTGGCGGACTAGCTTCTTCGCGTCGGCTACTACTGACGGCCAATAGAACCCTGCTCGGAAAGCCTTACCGACCAGCGTTCTCGAGGCTGCGTGGTTGCCGTAGGAGCCGGAGTGGATTTGGTCTAGGAGACGTTCGCCGTCCTCTTGGGTTATACACTTCATCAACATTTCCTTCTTTGCGTTCTTACGCCATAACTTGCCATCGACGAAAGCGGAATCGCCATTCTGCGACGCATCGGCACTTTCGTTTTACGCTCGATTAGTATAACCACTTTGCCATCCGCGGGTACTTGATGAAATGTTCTCTCGGTCGGGCTCATGCGTGGTCGAGAGATGGCTCGGCGGTGCTCGACACCGACACGAAACCGTAGCCACCAATTGCTTGTCTAGAGGCTTGTCGACCGTGGGATCTTCCTCCTCAATAGAAGGTGTGAGCGTGTCTTGGACGAATCGCCATGTGGGACTTTGGCTCGGGATGATCCTAACTTGGATAACGCGATCTCTGCTTGATTTTTTGTCCCGGACCACGTGTGTGTACTCGATGCCATAAAACCCGCCTTCCGACTTTTCGATCGACTTGCGCAAGATGCATCCATCCTTTCACCGGGTCGTGTCCCGATCCTTGTTGAGTTGGTTGATGACCGAGAGCCGAGTCTCCGTGAGACATAGAGACATTTAACGCCGAGCTCAACCGCAATCGTAAAACATGTAGGCATGCTTCATATTCAATGGCATTATTAGATCTTTGGGAAATGAATCTGAGGATGTCGGGTCTGCTCCTTAGACGGCGACATGAAAAGGACTCCTGCTCCTGCGCCGTCGATGTTGAGGGAACCATCGAAGTACATCTTCCAACACTCGTCAGGCCCCTGAGAGGTAGGCATGCTTAAGTCTGTCCACTCAACGATGAAATCGACGAGTGCCTGAGACTTGATCGTAGTACGGCTTGCGAATTCTAGGGAAAAAGGGCATAGCTCCATTGCCCAATTGACAATGTGTCCGTTCGCATCCTTGTTGCTAATTATGTCTCGCAGAGGGTACTCAGTCATGACCACCACACGATATCCGTCGAAGTAGTGTTTCAACTTTCGGGATGTTATCAATATGGCATAGATTAATTTCTGGATCTGTGGGTACCTGGTCTTGGATTCATTGAGCACCTCACTGATGAAATAGATTGGGTGTTGTACCTTGTAGACATGGCCGGGCTCATCGCGTCGACCACCATGGCCATGGAAACCACTCGATTAGTTGCCGCAATGTAAAGTAGGAGTGTTTCGTCTTCTCTAGGAGCAGTGAGGACCGGAGGTGACGTAAGGTATTGTTTTAGCTATGTGAAGGCAGCGTCTGCTTCCTCCGACCACTCATACTTCTCGAATGCTTTGAGCAGTTTAAAGAACGGTAGTCCCTTTTCACCTAATCTTGATATGAAACAGCTGAGAGCAGCCATGCATCCGGTAAGCTTCTGAACATCCTTCACCTTTTTGGGCGGCTTCATGTCCAAGACAGCTTTGACTTTTTTTGGGTTAGGGTGTATGCCGTCGTGACTGACGATGTTGCCAAGTAGTATGCCGGAAGGAACACCAAAGATACACTTCTTTGAGTTTAATTTCCATTGGAATGTGTTAAGGGCTGCAAAGGTGCGTTCTAGGTTGTCAACAAGGGTATGCGCTTCCTTGGTTTTGACAACTACATCATCAACATAAGCCTCGATGAGGTTGTCTTTTATTTTGTCTTTGAGGCAAGCCTGTATAGCGCGTTGGTAGGTAGCCCCGGTGTTTTTGAGCCCAAACGACATGGTCGTGTAGCAGTAGGCGCCGAAAGGCGTGATAAAAGATGTCTTGATCTGGTCATCCTTTTTGAGAGTGATCTGGTGATAACCAGAGTAGCAATCAAGAAAGGAAAGCATCTCACAACCGGCGGTTGAATCTACGACCTCATCTATGCGAGGTAAGCCGAAGAGGTCCTTAGGGCAGTGTTTATTGAGATCAGTATAATCAACGCACATTCTCCATTCATTATTCTTTTTGCGTACAAGAATCGGGTTGGATAACCACTCCGGATGATACACTTCTTTAATAAATCCGGCTGCCAAAAGCCGTGTAACTTCTACCCTAATCGCCTCCTTCTTGTCGTGAGCGAACCGTCATAGCTTCTGCTTGATAGGTTTGGCCTTGCCGTTGACATTCAAGGAGTGCTCGATCAAGTTCCGAGGTACACCAGGCATGTGAGCAGGTTTCCATGCGAACACATCCACATTGCTCCACAAGAACCTGATGAGCGCGTCTTCCTATTTGGGATCCAGGTTGGCCCCGATAAGGGCCGTTTTGCTGGGATCACTGTCGACCAGCTGGATCATCTTGTGCTCCTTGGACTTAGTGTTCTTGCATGGAGCCTTGAGCTCTAGGATCTCCAGGTGGTCGGCCGAGGTCTTCCTGGTGTCGAGCATGGTTGCAGTCATGCGAACAGAGAGGTCGTGAGCCTCTGCTACTCTGAAGCTATCGTCCTCGCAGGTATAAGCTGCATATACATTGCCCCTGAGAGTTAGAACTCCCTTCTCGGTAGGCATCTTCAACACCAGATACCTGTAATGAGGTATGGCCATGAACTTGGTGAGCGATGGTCGACCTAGGATAGCATGGTAGGTACCGTCGAAGTTAGCGACCACGAAGTTGACGTAGTCGGTGCAGAAGTGGTCTGGGGTCCCGAACTGCACAGGTAACGTGATCTGCCCTAGAGGTGTAGAGCTCTGTCCAGGGAGAACACCCCAGAACTGTGCCTCGTATGGCTTGAGATCCGCCTAGGTTATCTTCAGGGCCGGCAGACTGTTCTTGAATAGTATATCGATGGAGCTGCCACCATCAATCAGCACTCTATCGAAATAAACTTTGTTGATACAAGGATCAAGGACCAGGGGAAACGTCTTGGCTCGGGTATTGCGGCCCATTAGTCTTTTCTGCTGAAGGAGATCTCATGGTGAGACCAAGGAGGGAGCCGTGGATCGGCGATAAGGTTATGTCGATGCGGGACCCACAGGATACCCCGCAAGAGAGAGAGAAGATCTAGTTCAACTAGGATTCTTCCCATGTAATCTTAGTAGTAAAACTATTAAGTAATCCTACTAGGAAATCTCATTGTAAACCGACTAGGACTCTGGCCTCCTAACTATATAAAGGAGGGCAGGGCTGCTGAAAGAGGACGACAATTGTACAACATAACACTTCATAATCAATCCAACGCAAAGGCCAACGCCGACTGGACGTAGGGTCGTTACTCGATCTATGATCGAGGGCCTGAACCAGGATAAATCGACTGTCTCTTGCGTTTACCAGCGAGTTCAGAATACGCCGAAGCCCGAACAATACTGCCCCGGGTACCCCCGTGGTAGGCTATCGGTGGTGAAACATCGACAGCTGGCGCGCCAGGTAGGGGCTTTCGGTGACTTTGCAGCCGAGAGCTCGATGGACCTCGATAACATGATCTTCCCGACGGGATCGATTTTCATCTTCGGCTCATGGATCTGCGAGGCAGACAACTACGGCAAGCTTCAAAGCCATCTCCTCAAAGATCCGGATCATCATGAAGAATTTCCTATTTCGACAACTACGACGGATCAGCTCACTAGAAGATTTGCGTAGCCCATAATACCCGATTCGAATAAGATTTCACGGCTACACGCATCCGACTCGAATTCAAGCTCCGTGTCCGAGATGAAGTCTTATTCAAGTGCTTTCAAGAAACCGAGTTCTTTTTTGGTAAGATTCCAGAGCACAACCCAAAACAACTCGGATTATCCTCAGAGTTCTTTCAAAAGGCCGAGTTCTTTTCCATTTGGGCTCGACAACACGACAAAATCCTATCAGGGACAGTTCGAAAGGTCTTTCAATCCAACGCTTGGGATACCACTGACAGGAGCTCAGGAGGGTCTCGTGCTAACGATAACATCGCAAGACTGTATCATCCACTGGCCAGGTTCCGTTCCTGAGGATAGTGGAACCCAACTAGTTGGCACAACAACAACAACTATTCTACCTTACCAAGAAGGAGACTCGATCTGCGACGTCGAGGCGCCTACTGAAGTCATCAGCAACTCCGACAGTATGAAAACTAACACCAATAACGGAACGGCTCACGCACGGGAAGTGCTCATGGTTCGACGTCCTCGGTCACCATTAAATCCCCCAGAAGCACCCGATGTCAGGTCATCAGATGAATCAGAGTCCAACATATCACCCTTTGCCCAGGGCTATGATGGAGAAACCGAGAGTCAGAGACAGGCTAGAGAAAGGAAAAACAAGTTGAAGCAAGGACGCCAACACCGCGCTAGGCAGCGTAGAGAAGCCTGGACCAGATATGAGTCAGAGTTAGCTGAATACGACAAAAGAAAATCACAACAAGAAGCCGAAGAAAGACGCATAGTGAATACGCCTTACGATAAGATTCGAGAAGTATTAGAAGAACTCAGGGCAACTTCACATCACGGAGAGAAGTATGAACAGCTCCAGGACTTGCTCCAGTCGACGATCCCAAGAACGCATGAAGAGAGAGCCCGATCAAGACTACCCGCCAGATCAACAACCCGCAGGCAAGAAGATCAAAATCGAATGAAGTCCGCTTTTGAAAGACTTGGGCCAGGCGGAAGTCATAACGGAGAAAGTAGGAGGGAACATAGTCGGGGCCACCAATTTGAACAACCAAGGAAGACCAGGAGTAGAGTGCCTACCCAGACAGCCTCACATACTTATTCCCATCAAAACAACACTTGGCCAGAAGAAGGAGCTGAATCCGAATTCAAGGAAGCCGGAACGCATGACAGATTCCCCTGTTTTGCAAACAGGTTGGCATCAGCACGATTACCTCATAAATTCAAACCGTCTAACCACTCCAAGTATGATGGCAAAACCGAACCAAGACAATGGCTCAGAATATATTCACAATCAATTGAACTAGCCGGAGGAGACGATGATATCAAAACCTTGTTCTTTCCCATGGCACTAGAAGCGATGCCCCTCCAATGTTTCGATAAATTGAACCCAGGATCGATCAGAACTTGGGAAGACTTACAAAAAGCTTTCTGTGAAAATTTCGCGGGTATCATCACACACCCGATCACTCATGCAGAACTGAAAGGACTCAAGCAAAAGGGGGGCGAAAGTCTTAGAAATTACTATCGACGATTCGGCTGAATCAAGGGCTCAAGTGCATGACATCACCGAACGAGAAGTAATTGAAGCTTTCTCTCACGGAATCATGGCTAGGTGGCAATTTCAAGACTTACGCAAAGAAAATCCGAGAAACAATGAAGAGTTCGAATTTAACAGTAGAAAAATGATTACTGCAGAAGAAAAAACACGAAAAGGTTCCCGGATAGAAGCAACCAAGACAACCCTGGATAGACAAAATCATCAAAATAGCAGACATCAAGAAAGAAAGCGTAGACCAGACAATACCGTGGCAATGGCCGACAAATCAAAGAAGTTTTCCAAACCCAGAAGATATGATGACATTGAAAACATATGTTGTCCATTACACCCTATTGGGAGACACACCATCGAAAACTGCTACACTTTCAATGATCGATACACAAGAAAAGATAGTAAGGAGAACACCAAAGAGGACAATCAGAAGAAAGATGAAGACAACCACGAGGACAAAGGATTTCAAAAACCGAGGAACGGTAGTGATGATCTTCTCGGGGCCCCAGTTGCGAATAAACATCAAGAAAAACTAGCACTACTTGACTATCATGACGGCAGAACCGGCTACACCAAGATATCTCAATTGGTCACAATATCCAATCCAATTTTCAAGAGAAGACCAATGGACTAGCGTGTAGAGGAACGCAGCCATTACCCACTAGTTTTAGACCCAACTATTGCCGGTATGACTGTCACCAAAGTACTAATCGACGGGGGAGCTAGACTCAACATCATCTTTTTAGAAACACTAAGAAAGATGGGACTACAACTCGCCGGGATGATTACACCAACAAGCACTCCTTTTTACGGAATAGTACCCGACAAAGCAGCCATGCCACTCGGACAAGTTACTTTACCCGTCACTTTTGGAACTCCTTCGAACTATCGAACAGAGTTTATCAAATTTGAGGTCGCAGACTTCGATTCGTCATATCATGCGATCCACGGACGCCCAGCACTGGCAAAATTCATGGCAATACCACATTATCCGTACTTATTGCTTAAGATGCTAGGACCCAACGGTATCCTTTCTCTTCAAAGCGATTTGAAGCGTGCTTTTGATCATGACGTTCAGTAATCCAAATTATGCCCAAAACACAAGCGACAATGGAAGAAAAGAAATAGCCACCAATTGTGCGGAGATGAGCCAAGAAGAATTAGAAATACCGGCTAAAAAGCCCAAAGATCATCACACCACCAAAAGAAGCCGACGTCAAGCAAATCGATTTGAGCACCGCATGATACCTCCAAGACAACAACCATCGGTGCTCACCTCTCGGCAAAATAGAACTCGCGCTCACCAACTTTCTTCGGGACAACAAAGATATCTTCGCTTGGAAGCCGGGCCGACATGCCGTGTGTCCCAAGAGAGTTAGTGAAACCACGTAATTGATGTTAATGAAAACTCCAAGCCTATAAAGCAACGCTACGACGATTCTCACCCGACAAAAAGGCAGCGATTAAAAAAGAAATCACAAAACTGATGGTAGCCGGATTCATCAGAGAAATCCTTCATCCGGACTGGCTAGCAAACCCGGTCCTTGTGCAGAAGAAGAACACAGACGAGTGGCGTACGTGGCCCAAAAGATCCGTTCGGGCTACCACGCATTGACCAGATAGTCGACTCAACAGCGGGGTTTGCACTATTATCCTTTCTCGATTGCTATTTAGGGTATCACCAGATCGCATTAAAAGAACAAGACCAGAGCAAGACATCTTTTATTACTCCGTTCGGTGCTTACTGTTACAAGACCATGTCGTTTGGACTAAAGAACGCCGGTGCCACATACCAAAGAGCTATCCAAACTTGCCTTGGGGATCAAATCGGTGAAAATGTGGAGGCATACGTGGATGATGTAGTGGTAAAAACAAAGAACCCAGACACTATGATTGAAGATTTAGAGCAAACATTTGAAAACTTGAAGAGATGGAGATGGAAATTGAACCCAAATAAATGTGTATTCGGAGTTCCTTCAGGGCATCTACTCGGATTTTTGGTCAGTCAGCGCGGGATTGAAGCCAGCACCAAGCAAATTCGAGCTATAACAGAAATGGGGCAACCTAGAAGTATCAAAGATGTATAGAAACTAACAGGATGCATGGCGGCCCTCAATCGTTTCATATCAAGACTCGGCGAAAAGGGGTTACCCTTCTTTAAACTACTAAAGAAGACAGACAAGTTTGAATGGACAAAGGAGGCCGACGAAGCTTTCAAGAAACTTAAGGCATATCTCACATCCTCACCAATTCTCACACCCCCAAGGAAAGACGAAGATATGATGCTATACATTGTGGCGACTACTGCTGTAGTCCGCACGACAATAGTCGTAGAAAGAGAAGAAGAAGGACGCGTGTATAAAGTACAACGACCCATGTACTACATCAGCGAAGTATTATCTAAATCAAAAATCCGGTACCCGCATGTACAAAAACTACTCTACGCCCTACTTATCACCTAATGCAAGCTTCGCCACTATTTTGAAAGCCACAAGATTACCGTGGTGACAGACTTCCCGCTCGGAGACATCTTACACAATAGAGATGCGACGGGACGCATATCAAAGTGGGTAGTTGAACTTGGAGCTCTTAACATCGACTTCACCCCACGGCAATCAAATCTCAAGCCCTTGCCGATTTTGTGGCCGAGTGGACAGAGATTCAGCAGCCTTTATCAGATACAATCCTTGACCAATTTGGAAGATGTACTTTGATGGGTCACTCAAACTAGGCGGAGCCGATGCAAAGCGTTCTCCTCATTTCTCCGGAAGGAAAACAACTCAAGTACGTCCTTCGATATTATGGCAAGCTACAAATAACGAAGCGAAATATGAAGCCCTCATCCACAGACTCACGAGTGGCAATTACCCTCGGAATAAAGAGATTACTCGTATATGGCGATTCAAAGAAATAGTCATCAACCAAGTAAACAAAGATTGGGATTGCACAAAAAGAAAACATGGGTGCTTCATGTCTTTGAAATATGGAAACTTGAAAAACATTTCCAAGGATTAGAAATTTTACACGTCCCACGCGATTCCAATATTGCGTGAGATGTCCTTGCCAAACTCGGATCAGACAGAGCAAAGGTTCCACCCGGCGTATTTATAGAAGAGCTATCAGTTCCCTCTATCAAACAACCCGGTGAGACAACCCACGAAATTCAGGCTAAAGGCATTCAGATCTTGGTAATCAACACCTCATGGAGCCAAGTTTTCATCGACTATATCAATGAAAATAAATTACCAGCAGATAAAGCAGAAGCCACCCAAGTTGTTCGCAGAAGCAAAAACTGCGTTTTAGTAGGAGATAGACTTTATAGAAGAGCAGCATCATCAAGGGTACTCCTGAAATGTGTCTCATTTGAAGAAGGCAAAGAGATCCTAGATGAGATACACTCAGGTTGCTGTAGAAATCATACCGCTTCAAGGACACTGGTTGGAAAAGCATTTCGCACCGGATTCTACTGGCCAACCGCTTTGAAAGACGTAGAAGAACTTGTCAGAAAATGCAAAGGTTGCCAAATGTTTGCAAGACAAGCCCATGTGCCACTCACAATCTTATCTCGCATCCCACCCGCTTGGCCTTTTTCCTCTTTGAAATTTGGATCAAGTGGGACCCCAAAGAAAGCAAAAGGCGGCTTTGAGTACATCTTTGTAGCAATCGACAAGTTCACCAAGTGGATTGAATACAAACCACTCATGGCTGGTATAACCAAAGCAGTCAATTCATCCAAGAAATTACGCACCGCTTTGGCATACCCAATCGAATCATCACAGATCTAGGCTCCCCCTTCACAGCTATAGAATTCAGAAGCTGGGCACAAGACTATGGTTTTAGTATAGACTATGCGTCTGTTGCACATCCAGAAGCCAACGGACAAGTAGAAAGGGCCAATGGACTCATACTAGCCGGATTAAAACCAAGGTTATACGAAGAACTAGTGGACTATGGGTCCAAATGGATTGAAGAATTACCAAAAGTAGTATGGGGGCTACGAACTCAAATAAGCAGAGCAACAGGCCACTCACCCTTCTTCCTAGTTTATGGGTCAGAGGCCGTACTGCCTGCCGACTTGATCTGGACATCACCAAAGATAGAACAATACGATGAAGGAGAAGCAGAACACACAAGAAGATTAGAACTCGACAGCTCAGAAGAAGTCAGAGTAAACGCTACCCTCCAATCAGCCAGATACCTACAAGGTTTAAGACGGCACTACAACAAGAGTACCCATCCTCGATCACTACAAGTTGGAGACTTAGTGCTAAGAAGGATACAAAAGACTAACGGACGACATAAGCTTCTCAGTCCATGGGAAGGTCCGTTCATTGTCACAAAAGTCACCGGACCAGGCACATACAAGTTAATAACCGAAGATGGAAAAGAAGTCAGCAATACATGGCACATCAGCCAGCTAAGAAGATTCTACGCGTAAAAACAACTCAAGATAAAACAGATATGCAAGCCACAAGGGACCAACATTCACAATCGACGAAAGACGATATTCTTCGACAACATATGTATTAGTTCATATTCATGATCAATAAAGATGATATTCATCCACGGCATGTCTTGTCATGACTTCCAACGAGTTGTTTTCCCGAAACAAAAAGCAAAATGGCTGAAAACATGCCTGAGCATCCCGGCCGAGAGCAAAATAGCTGAAAACACGCTTGAGCCCGCCGATGAGGGTAGCTAAAAGCTAACACCCGAAACAAAAAAGCAAAATGGTGAAAACGTGCTCGAGCATCCCGACCGAGAGCAAAATAGCTGAAAACATGCTTGAGCTCATGATGAGGGTAGCTAAAAGCTAACACCAAAACAAAAAGCAAAATGGTCAAAAACATGCTCGAGCATCCCGTAGAGAGCAAATAGCTGAAAACACGCTTGAGCCCACCGATGAGGGTAGCTAAAAGCTAACACCAAACAAAAAGCAAAATGGTGAAAACATGCCCGAGCATCCCTACCGAGAGCAAAATAGTTTGAAAAGACGCTTTGAGCCCGCCCGATGAGGGTAGCTAAAAGCTAACACCCAAAACTAGTCAACCGAAATTGAACTTCAAAAGACCCTCCAGCTCTTCGTTCCGAAAAGCAAGAGGCTCGGGGGCCACATCCAGATAGGAATACTTTTTCCTCAGAAAAAGTACAAGCGCCACTCAAAAGGCGACATTCTATGCCGAGTCGTTTTTACATAGCGCGGTCTCAACACAAAGATTTACATCTAACAAGTCACAACATGGACAAAGCAAGGAATACTTTTTCCTCAGAAAAAGTACAAGCGCCACTCAAAAGGCAACATTCTATGCCGAGTCGTTTTTACATAGCGTGGTGTCAACACAAAGATTTACATCTAACAAGTCACAACGTGGACAAAGCACTCGACGGATCACAAAAGAGGAAGAAAAGAAAAGTACTCGACAAATCGAGGTGTCTCGTCAGGATAACACATAGAGTTGTTTTGTGGAGCAGAAACGAAAACGAGACAAAGTACTCAGCAAGTCAAGTAACTTTGACCACACCCAGGCAAAGAATACATCAACGAAAACAAAGAATCTTCATTTAAAGAGGAGTGTAATATTACAAGAAGTCGGTCAATCGGATCGTGCATTGTCATCGAGAAGGAAATGTCAATATTTAGACTGTCTACAACCCTCATGGCTAAACCTTCAACCTCGTGCTCCATCCTCTCAATCGGCGTCAAGGTATTCTTGGCTTTCGACTTCCTCTGCTATCTTGGATAGAGGCGCCTCTGAGCAAGGACCCGGACACAGGCTAGCACATTCTTGGTACATACTTGGGCACACTTCTTCGCGAACTCTTGAAACAAGTCTGAATCCGGGAATGAATCATACCCAAGATTGCCCATCCATCCGCTGGATTTCGGAGAACATCGGCTCTCGAACGAAAAGATTTCCACAAAACGTTCCAATTTTCATGAGCCATCGCCACTTTCCCGAACAAGCCTTCAATAGTTTTTTGGGCCCGCACAAGATCTCTATCACTCAGCGCCTAATCAAATCTTAGCAAGGGCGAGTTCTTCCTCAAAGATGAGTAATTACCTCCTCACCCTTATTATGACTAGAGCGGACAAGAGCCTTCATTTCATCGATACTCTCCGAGAGCCTCGCTTCTCAAATGGAGAACTAGACAAGACACCCAAGAACAAGTCAAAAAAAAAGAAGTCAAAATACAAGAAAAATAGGCGTAACTCATGCACCTTTGCATTCATTCTTCGCAGACTCCACCGCATCATCTCTCTCTCTTCTCCGCCTCCACTACCCGGGCACAAAGGGTCTTCTCCTCCTTTTGGTGCATTTGACGCTCTGTCTCCAACTCAGCCCGGAGAAGGTCGAGATCGGCTTTCAGAGCGTCCACCTCAGAAGACAACTTTCTCTCATTTTCAGATGAGAAAAAGAAGCCAGAATGATCACGAGAGAAAGACTGAGCAAAAAGAGGCAAAGAGAAACAAGGCGTAAGGATAGAAGAAAAATGAGCATGCAAAAGAGGAGCGGCAGTAAAACCTACCTGGAGCTTTTCACCAAAAGAAGTCGCGAGGGTCGACAAGCTCCCCCAGGCTGCGGTCAGCTCCGACAATCGATGGGTGGCATCGAACTGTTGCACCACGTCATCGGAAAAAGAAGGACCGCCGGAAGCAAGAGAAGGGGAAGGAGAGGCCGGATGGGGCGAAGAAGGAACGACCAAAGCAACCTCTAGGGAAGCCAGAGTCAAACCCTCAGAAGGACCCGGCGCGACGGCCACAGTCACCTCCGGAGCGGCCAAGACCGCAACTTCGCCAGGTAGCTCTGAAGCCCCTCAAGAAGAACTTCATCAATCTGTCAGAGTCCCGAGGCTCGAAACTCGCGTTGGCATGGCGGAGGCGAGAGAAGAAGTCGATGAAGGAATGAGAGAAGACGCAAAACAACGAAAAAGTGATAAAAGGAAGCACCGATAAGAACCAGAGGAAGGAAAATAGAAGCCAAAAAGATAAAGCTAGAATCTACTCACCCAACCACTTTTTTCTTCGCGAAGCCAAGAGAAGGCCCCACAGGAGGAACCACGACGGTGAAAACGTCCCCGCCACCCGGCGACAAGAGCGGAATAGCCGACAACGGAGCTGCGGAAGGAGCCGGGGCTGGAGACATGGAAGAACTCCGTACTGGAGGAGCGGTAGAGCTAGGTACCGGGGCTACCAAAGAACTCGACACCGGAGCTTCAGAAGAAGTCGGCACGGGAGCTTCGGAAGAACTCACACCCGGCCTCCGATTACTTCAAAAAGTTCAAGACTAAAAGTCAAGACAAAGAAGAGAAATTCAATGCAACATGAATATGAAAAGCAACTCACCGCCGCATGATGAGGGGTACTTCATCATCTTCTTCCTCCTCAGCCAAGGAAACCAGAGCACCTGCTGAAAAGAGGATAAAAAGTACTCGGATCAAGAGAGAAATAGGAAAATAAAAGAACAAAGAGTATTAAATGTGCTCACTAAGAGCATGCTAGCAACAACTGGAGTACCTGAGGGAGTACTTGGTTTGCAAGGTTTCTTGGAGACAGGCAGGCCAGATGAAGACCCATCCGTTCGCCCCCTCTTCAGGACACTGCAAGGACCGCGAGGGACTAGACGAGGAACATATTCTTCATATACATCAACAAATCCGGAAGAAACCCCAGGAAGGGCGGTAGAGGTTTGGGACTTACTAATTGCATAAGTTCCAGCAAGTCTATCCCCAGTCTCCGCCACGGCGGGGAGAACGTCAGGAGAGACCGGGTCGATAAAGTTCCGCCCAAGCTCCTGCGAAAAAGGATAAAACACCGAGACAAAGAAAAGATAAGTAAGAACGGATGCGGCTAGAGTGCATAAAGTACTCAAACAAAAAGATAGACAACTCACAGCTGGGGGCGGGTTGTTGGCTGAGAACTCGGTGACAGCAGGAGGAATGACGCTCACTCCTTTCAGCATCTTCTGGAGACGCTCGAGTACCTCCTCACCGGTCAGCTCAAGAGCTGGGACCATGCGTGAAGGATCCTCGACCCCAGAATACTCAAAGCCAAGATGCTCCCGCTCTTTCAAAGGCTGAACCCAGCGACGAAGAAAGCTCGAAACAATACCAAAGCCGGTCAAACCCTCATTGCTTCAAAGATGCTAATCCTATCAAGGAGTGGTTGGATCACTTGAATCTCAAAGAAGCGATTCAAGCTTCTTGTCCCATCGGTCATTCACCATAGGACCGGATCCGGGATGGACGGCAAGGAAGGGATCAAATTGGCAACAGAAAACCACTCGGCAAGACGCCAATCTTTTACAGAATCGACCAGGTCATAGTCAAAAACTTAATTTTGAGACCACGACGAAATCTGAATCCCATAACCGCCAAGAACGCTGGTTTCTTCACGGCGGGGTTGAGGTTTTAGACGAAAAAAAAAGCGAAAAAGAGAGATGAGAGAAGGAGGATTCCAAGGAAAGCTTCGCAAAGATGAACGAAAATGGAAAGATGGAGAACGGCATTGGGGGTTAGGTGGTTCGGACTAATCCCGAAATAACCAAGAAACCGATGAAGGAAAGCGAAAGTAGAAGGCAAAGTCCGGCGCGCGACAAAGGAAACGAAGAGGACAATCTCACCAGACCCGGAGCTAGAACCCGATGCTCGCCTCGAACTCTCCATTCAGCGATAACTTTGCTTTGGATCAAGCCATCGCTAACGAGCTCATGCAGCCGGGTCTTCGCTTGTTGTTGGAGCCGGCCAAACCTTCTGAGCAGCCCTCATAGCCACGAACTCCTGGTTTTCGATCAAAGAAAGGGATGACTCCTCATCTATGAAGGTCGCCTGAGACTTGCTTGCGGTTTTCTTCTTTCCCATGAACTGGCGGAAGCAAAAAGGCACTAAGGAAGATGAAGCTAGGATGATGGTGCTCGGGTGGCGGCGACGATGATGACGGCGGTGGATTTCTAAAAGCTAGGGTTTAAAGGCAAGAGTCAAGGGCAGCAAGGGTCTTTAAATAGATTTCTCGATGATACAAACGGCCCACAAGGCCCGATAAAACCACATGGTGGGGAACACGACGGTCCATTTACCGACGCAATTAAAACGACGGAGGGCACAAATCCACACAACAAGACAAACCAATGGGCGATTTTAGACTTATCCGTCCAAAGACCACGGCGGGGTTATCGATGATGGCTACAAGAACAACTCGTCAAAACAAGAAGAAAGAAAGAAGAAAGAAAGGGCTACCTCACAAGGAACAAAAGAACCCGGTTATTTAAGAAAGAACTCGGTAATCTCATGAACAACAGGGATCACAACAGAAAAGTAAAAGACAACTCAGAAGACAAGATTCGTTACATTACAAGCGACTTCAAAAATAGAAGATTACAAATCTTAAAGACAAGATTCGTTACATTACAAGCAACTTCAAAAATAGAAGATTACAAATCTTACAAGACCCAACGAACTCGGCACCACGAAAAGCAAGGTAGCAAAGAGGAACGCGGACACGGCTAGGCTCTGGAACGACTACGTGTCCCAAATTGCTACTCGGAAGGACAAACCGCCATCAGCTACACTGTTTTCTTCAAAGGATGGACGCAGCAGTGCACCCAAAGGCGGAAATCGAGACGGCAAGACAACATGGAGCAGAGAGAAGGCGGCGGGCATCTGTCTACCCAAGACCGATGTGATGCTACATATGGTGTTGATCTGCACTTTGGGACAGTCTCAAGACAGTAACGAGGATCAACCCAGTAATCGCCAGATGAAGAAACGGCTTCACATCACAAGACTTCCTCCAACTACCACCACGTACATCCCGGCACAATCTATCATCAAGGGATTAGCCTACCTCTAATCCCTATCACAAGACTTCCTCCAGCTCGACAAGACACACAGAACTACAAAATATGCCCGGGGTGCTTTCTACTTCACAAACTACCATGTTCATGACCACGAAGGTTTCAACGGAATATCCAATAGATGAAAACAAGCACTCATGACAATATTTATAGACCAAAGGAGCGGCGCACATGGACTAGGAGTACCAACGAAATAAGCCTAACAAAGGACACAAAGAAAGGACATGACTCAATAATGGATGACTCAAAGTAGAGGAAAGCGATTTTCGAAGACGGGCATATTCGGAAGAATATACCAGCACAGTACAACCCGTGAACAAAAGGCATTTACACTCAACCACCACCATACAACTACATCTGACAGCAGCAGACTATCAAAGAATACGCCAAGACCTCGCATCCGAGTTCTTCCTGAACAAAACAACATGGATATACGCTCGGGGGCTCGGCCAGTATCATAGCTTAATCAACACTAAGCTAGGGAGTTCGGCCTTCATTTCAACTACTCCCGGGGGCTCGGAACCAAAGACAAAAGACAAAGAGTACAAGAAACTCAAGACTACAACGACGACGACACATCAAGACTCTTCATCCGACTTCTTTTCTAAAGAGAAGAACTCGGAGAAAGCACAAGGTTGCGGGATACATAGCCCCAGAATTTTTTGAAGACAAGAATCTGGACCCTCTAACTTTTGCAAGCAAAAACAAGAGGCTCGGGGGCTACACTCAGTGAGTGCAATTTTTAGGCTCGGAGGCTGCATGCCGCGAAACTACTCGGATGATGGTTTAATCCAAGACTAAAGGGCCGCTTCGGAAAGATGCCACAAAAACTACTCGGATGATGATATAATTCAAGTCTCGGGGACTACTTCAGAACACAAATTTTCAAACAACATAAAGGATCAAGACCCTCCAACTTTTTATTCCAAATAGCAAGAGGCTCGGGGGCTACACTCAGTGAGTGCACTTTTTCTTCGAAAAAGCGCACGTCACCAAAAGACTTCCTCAACGCAGACCACTTCAAGACATTACGACAAAAAGAACCCGGAACGAGCCATATTCGAGTTCTTTTTGACAAAACTTCAACGAACAATGAGAGCAACTTCAAGACAAGATCCTCCAGCTCCTTGTTCCAAATAGCAAGAGGCTCGGGGGCTACAACCAGATGGATGTACTTTTTCTTCACAAAACACTCACCACTCGAAGGTCCCAAGAAGCGCTACAAGGTTTCACTCCAGAAAGCACTCGGATAACATTTTGTTCCTACCTAACAAGACTTGAAGGAGCAAAGCGAGACTTTTAGAGCTCAACCATGAAGTGCTCGGGGGCTTGTCAATGCGGGACCCACAGGATACCCCGCAAGAGAGAGAGAGAAGATCTAGTTCAACTAGGATTCTTCCCATGTAATCTTAGTAGTAAAACTATTAAGTAATCCTACTAGGAAATCTCATTGTAAACCGACTAGGACTCTGGCCTCCTGACTATATAAAGGAGGGCAGGGCTCCTAAAAGAGGACGACAATTGTACAACATAACACTTCATAATCAATCCAACGCAAAGGCCAACGCCGACTCGACGTAGGGTCGTTACTCGATCTACGATCGAGGGCCTGAACCAGGATAAATCGACTGTCTCTTGCGTTTACCATCGAGTTCAGCATATGCCGAAGCCCGAACAATACTGCCCCGGGTACCCTCGTGGTAGGCTATCGATGGTGAAACATCGACAGGTTGTTGGTGTTGGCCACGTTCAAGCAAGCACGGGCGAGCAGCTTGCGTTCTCGCTTGGTCTCGATGGACACTTTGCCTCCAATGATGGTGTGTACGTGATCGGTTGGCTTGACATACTTGTGACGGGATCTGCGTCATCATCGTCGTTGTCCTCGTTACGCTGGTCTCCTGCATCGTTAGGCTTGTCGGACGTGTCCGGAGCCTGTTGACGCTGTAGATAGACTTGAGAACGCGACAGTTCTCCATGGCGTGGTTTGACTTGGGATGGAGCTGGCAGGGCCCCTTCAATGCTTTGGCGTAATCTTCTTCATAGTTACGACACTCGCCCCCTTTTTTTACGGTGTTGACTTCGCCATCGTCTTCCCGAGCACGCTTGCCCCTCGTGAATCGCCACGGCGGTTACGTCGGCCGATTACGTTGGTCGCGGTGGTCGCGGGAGTTGTTGCGCTTGTTGCGGCGCCAAAATTGTCGCTCGACCACGATTGCCGCGGTAGTCGCCGCGGTGTGGGGGTGGTCGGAGCGCGGTACCCTTGCTGCTTCTTCGATAATTATCTTTTTAGCGTCGTCGGCGTCCGCATATTTCTTAGCAGTGGCCAGGAGCGCTGTGACCGACTCAGGCCTCTTGCGAAGGAGCTTGTCCCTTAGAGCGTTGTGGAAGCGAAGGCCAGTGATGAAAGCCTCGATTGCCTCGGTGTCGGATATTGACGGGACTTTGATGCGCATCTCCGAGAAACGCTGGACGTACTCGCGCAGCGGCTCATCTTTTCGGTCTCGAATCCGCTGCAGATCATATTTGTTGCCGGGTTGCTCGCAAGTGGCAATGAAGTTGTCGATGAAAGCTTGCCTGAGTTCTTGCCAGGAATCAAAGTAGTTCGCCGGCAAGCTGACCAGCCACTGGTGACCTACATGACCAACAGCTACTGGAAAGTAGTTAGACATGACGTGCTCGTCAGCCATGGCTGATCTGCACGCGGTTTCGTAGAGCATGACCCATAATTCGGGTTCTCCTTGCCGTCATACTTTTGAAGTTTTTCGAGCTTGAAGTTCTTGAGCCATATGACTTGAAGTTCTTTCAAACACGGTGGGCCGTGGGCGATCATATTCCATACGGCGATAGCTCTCATGGGATGCATGATCGTTGGCTCTTCAAACGATCACGCGAGATCATGTCCTCCGGGCCGTGGCGGAGATCGATATCATATTCTCGGTTGCCATCCAGATTAGCTTTCTGCGATAGCTCTCATGGGATGCGATGTCCTATCGTTGGGTTGTCATCTCGACCGCCATTGATGCGATCCTTGACAGTTATCATGGGTCGTCCTCCGAGGTAGGGTGGCGGAGATCGTTATTGCCATCGCGGTGATCGATCGGTTGCCATCCCGGATTTACAATCTCGCGGCCCGGGCCATAGCTACGCCGATAGGCTTGTATTTCATCACGAATCGCCTGAGTTTCTAGGGTATTGGGTAGTCACGCGGCTCCATTTGGCGCTCTCGGACGTTTGTTCCCCACCGATAATCCTCAATCCGGACCATGTTGACGAAATGCCTCCTCTTTAGCTTCACTTTGATTTGTCGGTGATTAAACCGGGTCAATATTACATCAAGCGGCGTTGTATATTACACGCATAGTTGGAGCCGGTGGTTCATCATTATCGACAACATTAATCAAATCCTCTTGGGGGGAAGGACGGAATTGTGGGTACCTCGTAGTTCTCCGATCATAGACTTCATCATCGTGACGTTGAGAGTTGGAGACATTGGATGCGATGCGAGGGCGAGCCTGGAGTCACCCTCTTGAGCGTGGATGGATCCTTTTGATAATCCTCAATCCGACCATGTTGACGAAATTTCGTGGCTTCGATGACCACGAGATCCAAGCGACGTTGTATATTACACGCATAGGAGGATGGCCGCGAGCCGTAGGGCTAGGGTCAGACTTCATACTCGGAGAGTTGGAGACTGTCGCGGAGGTTGAGCGGAAGCGGGAGTAGATATACCACGCTGTACATCGTAGGTCCCAATTTGAATTGAACTTACGAGCTAGGGTTTCAATTTGAATTGAACTTACCAGGCTAGGGTTTCAATGACCCGATCGATGGAGTCGAGCAGGTCGGTGTTGTCGATCTGCCTCCCTTTGTAGCGGGGAAGCGAACGACGAATTGTTGGCGTAGCTAAAAGCGATGCGGGCGTGGTCGGAGCCGTATCCACCGTGGTCGGAGCCGTAGCCGATGCAGGTGAAGCAGCGGTTGACGCGGATTGGATCCGCGCCTCCTCCATGATCGTGGCGATGAAGTCGTCGGAGCCGGTGGTCCAGGGGATCTGCCCAATGGTGAACGTGAGGCCGTTCGGCGTAGCCATGAAGCCGGGGATGATGACCATCTTGTTCGCTTGGAGAGCAGTACGCACACCCCCTACCTGGCGCGCCACTGTCGACGAAATATGGTCGGTAGTCTACCCAAGGGTATGCCCAAGGTAGTAGATTGTCGGCAGACAGATGCGCAAGCCACAAACAAGATGGTGACGCAAGACACACGAGGTTTTATCCAGGTTCGGCCGCCGAGAAGGCGTAATACCTACATCCTGCGTCTGATTGTATTGCTGTATGTCAATGAGAGATGTTTTTTAGAGGGGTCCCCTGCCCGCCTTATATAGTTCGAGGGGCAGGGTTACAGATCTGGAAACTAATCCTAGTCAGTTACAATTGCCATAGGTGACTAGATAAGGATTCCTATTCCAACCGACCAAGATCTTGCTTGATCGCCAAATCTATCTTGACTCCTTGCGCGAGACTCTGAACAGGTTGGTTAGGCCGCGCGTCGTCTTTTGGTGGACCGGACCCACTGATCCGGGCCAGCCCAATCTTAGCCGTAAGGGTATAGGGGTTAATACCCCCACAATGTTGCTTGCCCAAGCAATTTTACCATGTGTAAATAATTTTTGGACAAGTACCACAAACCCAAAATGGTAGTATTAGCTCCCCCTACATATGTGCTAGTGTTTGGTTTGAAGCTCGCACATATGCATAGATTGAATTTGTGGGAGAGTAATTACTACCAAATGATGCTAAGGTGTATAGAGTAAACCTTTGAAGTGTGATACCAATCGGAGTTGCACCTTTAAGTTCATCCTTAGCACCATGGTTAGCTAGATATCACTTAGAAATAAAATCACTAGATACCTTGTGAAATCAACATTAAAAGCAAGGTACTAGCATTACTTAAAAAGCATATCAAGTGTCTAGCTATCCTCCTATGCATGCTAGTTTTCATTTTATCAATAAAATTCTACAACTAGCATACACCACACAAGCATGCATATTAAATTTAAAGGCTTATGCAATGCAAGCAAGCACATGACTATGCACATATCAAATGTAACCAATCAAAGTTCATGAGCTTGCTCCTCCTACTTGTGTGCTTCTCTTGTCCAAGAATTGGATCCATCTCTTTGCTTCAATGTTACTCCGTCTTTGTCCATCTTTGTCCATGTCCATGTCCAACCTCTACTTCTTTGTTTCAATGTTTCCCAAAGCTTTCATATCTTTGTACAATCTCTTCCCCTTTGTCATCAATTTCTATAAAATGCGTGCTTCTCATTGATGCAAAGGTTTGCATTTGGGATAGATGGTTGAAGCTTGAATCTTGTATTTTTTATGGACATCACTTGATTGTTGGAATGACACCACTTATAGATACCACTTGTATGTTGTACCACTTGTATCTTGTAGGGCTTCTTGAGATACCACACATATGATCTTTGATCTTGATACCAATTTGTGGGACACCTCCCCCTATGTAATAACATGGGTAATCCATTTGATACACTTAAGCTCTTATTGGTGAGGGATGCATTCTTTATTTGATGATCACTTAAAGTTGATGATCACTTGTAGAACCATCGTCTTGCATGATTGATACCACGTGTAGATGTGATACCACTTGAAAGAATTTTCTAGTATGAAACCACTTGTTGGATTTATCAATAAAAACCATTTCTTGAACATTTGCTATCTTCATGAGTACCATTTATAGGATATCACTTGTGAGTTGATCTAGACATCACTTGTCAATTCTTGATGAAACACTTGAGTCTAGATACCACTTGAAACAAACAAACTAGATATCCATTTGCATTGTTGTCTTGTGCTTGTACTCTTGTTATTTATCATGAGCTTCTAAGTTGACTTGAACTAAATTGATTTGCTTAAGATTCTAAGTCCGGTTTGAACCAATGACAAGCTTCTTCACACCTTTAACAAGGGTTATCTTACCAATGTTGTACTTATTACTTGTTAGCAATCCAAATTAAATCAAGTACTTGGGTTCACTAGCTCATAAACAAATTCATATACTAACCACTAGATCAATTAATCATTCAAGCAATAGTGGTAGGCTATGAATTAAAAAGTTTCATTTGTTATGCATGATCCTATGAAGCATGTACTATATGCTCTAATCACATACTAGTAAGTGACGAAATGATCATGCACATTACAATGATACTTTTGCTATGTTGGAGTGGAGGATAGTCACATAGATTCCAATTCATTTCTTCAATAGCAATGTGAAGTCTAATTATAAACTTATTGGAGATCAATAGATACCATTTTAAATTCCATTCTTCACCCATATGAAATGAATAACACTTATGATCAAGTGCGTTTTCTTGTTGTGGTTGGCTTGCTTCATCTTTTGATTAATGCTTGCATGAGAGCATCAAAGTGAGAATACCACTTGAAATATCATGATTAGCTCTCTTTTGGGCGTTGCTTGCTTTTTTGATCAACCCTTTTGATTTCTTTTGATTTCTTCAACTAAGCATCTCAAATGTCTCTCGGATCATCACTTTCATGTTAGCCTTCTAAGTACCTTACTTGGTTTACCTATACATAGGCGACAAGCCCCTACACTAGGGAGAAGTGATTCTCTCCAAGAACTATTCTTGACACTCACTTGAAATGAATTTGTTGATTGATCCAAGTGATAGACTTATCTTGATGAGTAACCTTGATTCCTTCTTTAAGTCTTTTTTTTACCAAATAATTTTCAATAGTCACTAGAACTTAAACTTCATTTTCATCTTGAGCTTGGTCTTGATCTTCAATTTGAGTACCAAATATGTGCAAAGTACACTCCATAATTAAATAGCCTTATACTCTTTGCTTGTCATACTTCTAGATCATCTCAAAACCAAACTTGCTTGCCTCAATTACTTATAAACATATTTCCAACTTGAGGACCTTTCAATCAAAGTGACTCTAGATAAATCTAATAATTGTCACTTTTCTAATAGATTATGTACTCCTCAAAGAAAAATACATATCTCTCAATGTACAGATCCAAATACCACTAAATTTGGTGGAGATGTGCTTCACTAAGTTATCTAGCAGCTGTAAAAATTTGAGCTTCATTTGAGTTCTAGATTGCTACCAGATTTCAATTCTTCCACCATTGCTATATGCTGAAAACTGCTGCACTATAGCTAACAAGATCCACTCCAAAACCGAAACATCTCTTATCCAATTCTCATGAAATTTGTACAAAATATTATACCATAAGTCTAGAGCATGTACACCAATTTTTATGCCAATCCAATAAGTTTTGATCACTCATACATGGATAAAATCACAGCTCACTCAGATTTTCAATATAGGACATATTTCATCAAATGTGAATCAAACTTGAAACTAACTTGTTTGAATACTTCCACAAGACATATATCCATTCAATCCACTTACTAAATGCCATCTTATGAACTTATCCAATACAAATCAATCCAAATTTGATTACTAAGCTATTTATCCATTAAAACATCTCATAGCAAGCAACATTGTATATTTATCCAATTCAATCAACTCATATGCACCCAAATGAAATGATCAACAAGAGATATACCTTGGTTAGCTCATGATCATCCAACTTATAAGCTTCAACTTAATTATTTACAAACCATCAAATATATCCAATAAATCACCAACAACTTGAATTATAGCACTTGTATGATGTAGCACATTTGGACTTCACTCAATTATTATGGCATTGGGTTTGGATGTGCACTAGGCTTCATAACTTGACTCAACATATGATGATCAATATGAAATTAATTGAATTAAGTCTCCAATGCCGATGTTACCTACAATCAATCATCCACTTTTTTATGGTACCCAAACTAGTTTGGGTCCTCTCCAGTTAGGTGCAACATACTTAGGCAAAGCCTTAGTATGAGTAGCAGGATGTTTTGTAATAACAACCATAAAGGTACCATTACCATCCTTCCTAAGCACAAAATCATCAATTGAAATAGACTTAGAAGTGTTACCTAGGGGACATGAATGTACCATGTGTCTCCTTTCCCGGCATAAGTAGCAAACTCTCTTTGATTGATCCTTATCTTCCTTGCTCATGTGTTACTTCTTATTGCCTTGCCTCTTCTCTTTTGCAATCTTTTTCTCAAGCTTGGTGGAACACTTTGAGACAAAGTGTTCCATATTTTTGCACTTGAAGCACTTGATGTGAGCATACACCTTCTTCTCATCTTGGGTCTTGCTCATCATCTTGGCATCTTGATTAGGAGTTGGATGCCTTGCTCTTGCTTTACCACCTCTTCGTGTCTTCTTCTTCATCCCTAAATCACCATCTTGATGATTGATCTTGACTTGAATTTGGGGTTTTGCTTTTGGCTCATCTTGAGGCTTTTTGGTTGGGCAATGCTTGGCAAGATGTCCCATATCATGGCATCGGTAGCACATAAAATGAGATATCTTTTCTTCTTGCATCTTCATTTCTTGCCCTTGCTCTTTTTGAAGCCAATGCCACTCTTGTCACCATAGCTTCTTTGATTCTTCATCATATGCTCAAAGGTGACTTTAGTGTTGTAGCATCTCTCTAATTTGTTACTCAAATTCTTCACTTCACTTTTGAGCTCATTGTTCTCCTTTAAAAGGTTAGTCTCACAAGACATAGAAGTAGAACAAACATCTATATGTGAAGAGCATGGCATATCTAATAAATCATCACAAGAGGTGGATACATGCTTCTTGCCAACATCACAAGGGTTAACAATATTTTACAATTTATCATTTGATCCATGTGATGAGCCCTCATTATTTTTAAATTTCTTTGTAAACACTTTAATGAGAGAAGCATGTTGTTCTAATAATTCTTCATGAGATGCAAGTAGTGTCTCATGATTCAATTTTAGAACATCAAGTAATTTCTTATATTCTTCACAAGAGTTCTTTAGAAATGAGTTTTCATTTTCCAATTTCAATGTTTTAGCTTTCTCATTTTCTAAAGACATAGTCATGCTAGCAAGTCTACTAACAAGCTCATCATATTAATCAACATGATTAACCACATTATCATTTGATACCTTGGTGTCACCTTGTGACATGAAACAATGTGGTGTAGTTGGAGAGATTGTAGTATCATCATCATCATCATGGCTTGAGCATGAACCAACATCACCATCAAGTGTGCATGGGGTAGGATCATCATATACATCACTTGAGGCATCACCATCAATCTTGTCAAGTGATTTTGTGGTAGTATCATCATCCTTATTACTTGACCATGAGGTGGAGCAATCTTCCACAATCACCAAATTGTGGTCATGCTCAAACGCTCATGTGCCTTCACCTTGTGATCATCCTCCTTCTTGAATTTACCATCATCCCATGTGGAGGAATCACCGAAGGTGCGCTTGATGGACTCCCATATCTCACGAGCGGTTCCTATGATGTCTACTTGTTTCATCAAATCAAAACTCAATGCATCTATTAGAAAACAACAAGTATGTGCATCAAGTTCATAGAGAACTCTCATATAAACACAATGGGTCGACCTAGGTTGTCACTAAATTACCAAAACTAAACAAGGACCTTTCATCGGGCCTGAAGGAGTTGCTGCCGGCCTTTTCCTTTTTCTAATGCATTTTCTAATTTAGTTTCTAAGGTAAACTTATAAATTCAATATGAAATTGTGTAGTTAACCAAAAATTGTGAAACCAATTTTGTTCAGTTTCTAAAATCATGATCTATCTGCTAGTATATTTTGTTCATATAGTTTTATATTATTTCTAGGAGTTATATAATTAATTTGAGATACTTAATATTGTTAAAATATAAACTTGTAGCAATTGTTGTGATAAATTGGTGATAGTGTTTGCTCTAAAACTTTCACAGTAAATTCCTAACATTATTAAGTATTCACTATAATTTTTGTAGCTCCATAATAATTAGTTTGCTAAGGTAGCTAAATGAGCCATAGTTCGAAAATATATGTTTAATCAATAAAATGCCGAAGCACCTTGGGATTTTAGAACTAAAACATTTTTCTGGAGGCGAAGCCTTACTTGACGACGTGGATACATAGACTAGTACGTTAGTCATTAAAACTAGCTCGTTAGCTTGCGGAGCGTAATCGTATTTCAGAGTTGTAGTTGCCGTTGATTATTTACATCTCTGCGTTGCATCCACGTATATCATAATAGAAACAACGATGGATCGTGGAGATGATCGGATTAGCGGAAAGGATAGTGCCTTGATGATCGTGTCACCATGATAGAATGCTAACTTTTAGTTATATCTTACCCAGGCAAGCCCCGGCGCATAACCTCTAATATTCTGCACTTTATCTTATGCTTATGCATTAAGTTTTAAGGAGTTGAATGACAACCACTTGCATATATGTATCCTTATCCTATGAGTCCTACTAGTAAGTCAGGATTATGTAGGTTGCTATGCTATATGACCCGGTAGAAGTCGAGTGATTATATGTTACTCGTGAGAGATAGGAAAGATATCATTATTGTTATTATATTACTATCACATGGAATATATATGAATGATAATTGGAGACCGGGCGGAATGGTACTTTGGATCTAGATTTGATTTGGCATTCGAGCGAGGCTCGGATTGCACTTGTTCCGCATGTGTCGATTGAGGACCGTCCGTTGCTGTGGATGATAGTCAGGTCACAGACTTATTATCCTGAGCACATACTTGCTTATGGGAGCGGGAAGGCTCGTTACGCTCTTGTCGCGGGTTTTGACTCTTTCCGGACCGACTGATTGGAGGCGAGAAAAGGTGGAAGTCTAAGCACCATACTGAGACCGGGTCTCAAGTGTGGGGCTTGGAGTCCAAGTTTGGACGGGGACCTAAACCCATTGACAGGAGTGGAATGGGTTGGTCTTGTTTGTGCCTGGGGTACAAGCGAGACGTGTGTTTTGGAGTACCTAGCTAGGGTTCATTGATTTGTGAATCATCGTTTCTGTGAGATGGTACCGACTTGGCTATGGTCTAGCACCGTAGTAAGAAATGAAACTTGAAAGGTGATAAAATGTTTCTGATTGCTTATCACCTGCTTAAAAGTAGCATAGGTGCTTACATAGAATGGTTAGTTAATGAACTAATGATGACTACTAATAAAATTGAATATAAGGACGCATGTTTAGTAATGCTTCCTGCAGATGCAATAACCCACAAGCCAGATAGCCTTGTATATCCTTGGAGTCTTTTATTTTTCTCCTGTCGGGTAAGTCTTCGCTGAGTACAATCGAGTACTCAGGTTTTATTCCCCCTGTTGTAGGTGATCGGAGGATACTTAGAGCGACTCTTGTATGTGGAAACCTCCTGGTGGGCTCAGAGAGGTTCCTTTCATGCTACGACCGTAGTATTTATTTATAATCCTCACTAAAGGTTTTTATAAGAAAAGATGTAAAATCTACTAGCATCTCTTGTATAAAAATGTCCACTATGTAGAAAAGATGTAAAACCACGCTACGACCGTAGTGTTTATTAAATTAATCTTTGTATCCTCTGTAACTGTAATAACATTGTTATATTCCACTGTTATAATCAATTGAGGTGATATTCTATATTGTAATAAAGTGATGTAAGAAATGACTTAAGAATGTTGTAAGCTTATTTCTCTCATTTATGATCCTGATGGAAAAATATGGATTTTCGAGTTCTGCCTTAGGGTGTGCTCGATGGAACTGCGTAGTTTAGTGTCCTCTCTTGAGTACTTAGTGTCTAATGAAAGACAAGTACTCCTGGGAGACATTAGATTAGGCGGTTCTGCCACAATGTTGTACTGTGTAATTCTTAAAAAAATAATATATGGGCCTCAAATTAGGGCTCTCAAGTCCCATTTCAATATACATTGGCATATGAGATCTCTCGTCATTTGGCCATATCCATCACTGTTTCAATCTACTAAGCTATGAGGGCGCAAGAGAGAAGATGTGGAGCACCAGTACTACGTGGGGTGCAAGAGAGGAAGGGAGGAGCGCTAGTGCGCATTGCGTGTGGGGTCATGGTAGGTTGAGTGTCGCGTCAGGAGGAGAGAAGTTGGTGTTAACGAGTCAGGGACAGGACGGGGGCCAAGGAAAGGAGAAGCGAACGTTAGTGAGCTAGGGGCTAGATGGGTGCCGAGAAGAGGAGCCGCACGAGGTCGAGGTGCTCGCCGAGCCATCGGGAGCCACGCCAAGGACGGCGGCGTGAGGGAGCCAAGACGAAAAAAACATGAGAGTGAGTTGGTGTGGAGAAAAAAACTTTCCGAGAAGAAGTAGAAGCTCCCGACGCACCTTTGGAAAAGCAGGGTTAAGGGGGAGATTTAGGCCCACAAGAAGTTTTTTCTCAGCATTAAAAAAAGAGCAGGGGCTCTGTTTATGGTTCCTATGAAGTTGCTCTAAATACTTTGACTTTAGGTCCTATTTGAAAATGCTCCACTTTATCAAAACCAGCTTTTCTCCACCAACTCCGTCATAGACTTTCTGTATATCTTTATTAAAAATATTTCTAGTCATGTTTACCTCTAAACTTTTAATTTAATCCAATTTACCCCCTCTAACGTGTCGCCACGTCAGCAAAACTAGCCTTAAAACTGCCATTAATGTAAAAGAAAAATAGAAAATGGTTTTAAAAGTTGAGGGGTCAAAAACTTATTTTATAAATAAGAGATAAATCGGATGACTAAAAAAATTGAGTTTGAAAAAACCTCTTTTGTCTGGACTAGGTGCGAACAGACCGAGCTCCTGCCTTAACATGGGCCAAATTCCAGAAGGCTGGGCCGAAGTAGATCTGTTCTTAGATTTTGTAGGGAGCACGAAAAATCGGTCATGTTCTTAAGTTTCGTGATTTCGTAAGGAGCACGAAAATCGGTCGTGTTAATTAATTTTGTTGGGCCAACGAGCCACGGCCTACGTCAGCAACAAGCACTTATTTTTTTCTCCTCTAGGCACCCCACCCGAACCCTATGGGCGTGATTGGTGGCTCCGAGCTCGGTCATCCGGGATGAAGGACCCATCCAGGCTCTTCCTAGCCCAGCTGACACCGTTCACCCTCCTGTGTTTGGTTGCACTTGACTTCCTTCTTGTTTGGTTGCCAGCATGGAGCGTTAAGTGGTATGAAGTTGTGCCCCTAGCTCTGTTTGGTTTGCCGCACGGCAACAGGTCTGAGCACCAAGGTATGGTTTTGGTGAGGTTACCACACTTCTTAGGAAAACAAGCAAGACAGATGATTTGTTTGCCTCAGTTCATTGTGCCTTTTCATCGACAATGATCTTAGAGCATCTAATGACAAATTTGAACCATACAACAGTCTTGGCATATAATAGTTAACAACATTAGGGTCACATTACCTCACAAGGTCATTGTCATTACAAGTTTGCACGACACATTTTGAGCATCACATGCACTTGTAGCAACGAGCAAGAACGAACCACAAGAGCACCAGCAAAAAAAAAGATTGCACCACAGCCACAACAAATAACACCGGTGTGTTCCTGACCACCTTTGGTGGAGGTTTGACAAAAACTTTATCATCTTCACAACATATGAACTCCAAGTATGATGCTTCTGCCTCTTCTTTGGTAGAAAAGCTCCTGTAAGCTTTATTTTTAAAATCAGTTACCTAGGCATTGCATCTAGCCCAGGTTGCATATACCTCAAGAACCTTGTCACGGTACACAACATTCCAAACCATGTGCCCCTTAAAAAACACATAAAAACAAGTATAAGATGTTGATAAGATGAAGGTTAGTTCAATCGATTTGTCTCAGATTTAATTGCATTCTCATTTGACCTTAAACTTGGAATAGCATGTACAAAATCTACACCAAAACATGAGGTATACACCAAATACGAAGCATCATATATAGATCTGAGCTAGGAACAGGTAAATCAGATATAGCATCGCACAGATATGAGGATGTCAAACCAAGAACCCTAATTTCTTGGCATTGCAAGCAAAATCTACAGATAAATCAACAAAATTGACACTGAAAGAAGGAGAAAGGGAAGAGCGCAGGCTGGCATATACCGTCGAAGCGCCGGAGGACCGAGAGAAATCCGTCGGCGATGGTCGCCTCGGTAGGGCTACCGAGGTCGAGGGGAGCTAGAGGGGAGTTCGTACCAGAGCTATGGCAGAAGGAGAGGCGAAGAGTGAGGGCGGTAACCCTAGCCGCGACCCGCACGCGCTTTATCGTTAGGACAACCTCATCTCCCACACTCTCCGAAAAAGGTTGCCGCCAAGCACCGAGAGGAAAGTGGGGATCGAGAAGACGGCGCCTTTCGGGACAGAGGAGGACATCTGCACGAGAGAAAACACGAGAAAAATATGAGTAGAACAACCAAATACGAACGAAATACACCGACAAATACGGGATGGGCAATACGACGGCCCTGTTCATGCAACCAATCGCGCCCTGTAGACAGACTATAGGCGACCGGCGAGCACCATATCCCGCGACGCCGCAGCCTCCGCTTAAATCCACTTTATGCTAGTGTGCCTCCGGCGAGGCCTCCCGCGTCCTTCCCCCACTGTCTCTCCACCCGGCCCGCCTCTTCCTTCACCACTCCGCCGCCGACGCGATGGGTGAGGGTTCTGCTCCTGGTAAGGACGCGAAGGGAAAGGGGAAGGCCAAGGCCCCCGCCCCGGCTTCGGCGCTGGTCGCTCGCGACGACTCCTACCTGGAGGCCGTCACACAGAAGAGGATTCGCTTGTTCGAGGAGATCCAGGCAAGGCAGGCCGTCGAGCGGCTGAATATCGGCGGCGAAGTTATCAAGTGAGTGCTCTAACGGTCTGCTTGCGAGGTTATTGTCGAATTAGAGTCATGCAGGTGAATCATAATATCTGCACTGCACTTAAGTTTAGCTTATGAAATTCATAATATGGTACCATGAAATTGAACTGCCGACTGTTTGTAGTTTTTCTGTACCAACTGTTGTTGCTTGCGAGGTTATTGTCGAATTAGAGTCATGCAGGTGAATCATAATATCTGCACTGAAGTTTAGCTTATGAAATTCATAATATGGCACCATGAAATTGAACTGTTGACTGCTTGTAGTTTTTGTCGTACCAAATGGTGTTTGCTTGCTCATAATGCTGATGGATTCTCACTCTGAACCATTGCTTGGGGCCATGTCCTTCAGGATAACTCTGCCTGATGGCGCAATCAAAGAGGGGAAGAAATGGATTACAACCCCGATGGATATTGCTAAGGAGATATCTAGTGGATTCGCAGCTAGTTGTTTGATAGCTCAAGTGGACGAAAAACTCTGGGATATGGGGAGGCCACTGGAAGGTGACTGCAAATTGCAAATGTTCAAGTTTGATACCAATGAAGGCCGTGACACCTTTTGGTACTCAAGTGCTCATATTCTTGGAGAGGTGAGTTGGCATTTCGCTTGTTCATGTCTTTGAGCATGTTTTTTTATTTAAACATTTGTCATACCTTTTCATGCTATTTGGTTATTCAAGTGAGTTTCAGTATTTGTATGTGACAATTCATTTTCAACTCAATTAGCACTAATTATAGATGTAAATTTGCAGTTTCTTGAGAGAGCATATGGCTGCAAGCTGTGTATTGGGCCTTGAACCACAAGAGGGGAGGTATGAAAATGATCAGAGGATCAATCATCTTAAAGCTTAATGAAGTTAACGTAGCCATCTTATCTGTTGTTGAACTGCTTTCTAATGTTTCCACTTGATATGTTAAGGGTTTCTACTATGATGCTTACTACAATGATCTGACTTTAAACGAGGAGCACTTTGGTGTCATTGAAAACCAAGCTAAAAAGGCTGTTGCGGTATGCTTTGAATTTTAACTCATCATTTAAGCTTATTATGTGAACTTGTTTTGTGGGCACTATCTACCTGGATGGCTTCAATGCATTATATGTGGGTCACTACATGTGCTGATTCAGAATTTTGGAATCGCTAATGATGTATCCATGTCTTGCATTGTTTTTGTGACACATTGAAGCACTCTAGCTAGATACATTGTGTTCTTACATGGTTAAATCCTACTTGGTGCAGGAAAAGCAACCATTTGAACGCATCGAGGTCAGCAGGGCAGAAGCTCTTGAAATGTTTGCTGAAAATAAATTCAAGGCAACCTTCCTTGCTCCTGTCTTGTTTGTTTCATTCCTCTATATTGTTTTGCTGCATATGTTAAATATATATGACCTCTGTTCATTCTTACAAAAAAATGAATTATATGTTCAGGTTGAAATCATTAATGAGTTGCCCGAGGACAAGACCATTACAGTATACAGGTGTGGTCCTTTAGTTGACCTATGCCGTGGGCCACACATCCCAAATACATCCTTCGTCAAAGCTTTTGCTTGTCTGAAGGTAATGATTCTTTGATTATGCACTAATCTTCTGGTTCTATTTATAGTGTAACTGGCTATTTCATATGTATACACGCATGTAAATATTCAGGCTTCGTCATTATATTGGAGAGGAAAAGCAGACCGCGAAAGCCTGCAGAGAGTATATGGAATATCTTTCCCTGATTCTCGACGTCTCACGGTATAGAATATAATTTCTGCTTATGATGCTATCTCTGATGACGTGGACAATTGTAAACTGTTTACTAATCTAAAACCCTGCTGAACATGTCTGTTATATTTGCACTTTAGATACTAGTATAAATTATTTGTTCATGATTCATGTGTTGCACCTGACTAGGCAGAAAGTTTCATACATGATGATATGACATGCACTTTTCCCTGAATCAATACTGAACCATGTCTAAGATCTCTTTGTGGTTTTCGGAATCTGTTGGTTAACATGGGTTATGGGGTTAGGGATAATTTGCACAACACATTTGTGAAACTGTTAGTGAGCGTGCCTCTGAGGCACTGATAAGTTCAGGTAACCGTATAATTATGAATATCAAGATAGGACATGGCTTCTGATCTGTGTTATCATAATCTGAATGATATGCTTGCATTTTCTTTTGTTATTGTTCTCATCTTTTGCATCTATGTGTATTACATGATACTTTGCAGGAATATAAACATTTTCTAGAGGAAGCTAAGAAACGTGATCATAGGATACTAGGGAAAGCACAGGAACTCTTCTTTTTCCATGAACTTAGGTACCTTAGCACTCCTTTATGTTTCTTCTCTTGCTTTCATATCTCGATTGCGACATCTCTGGTTAATGGCGAATTGCTGATTGTATTTACAATTGTGCAGCCCTGGAAGCTGCTTCTTCCTTCCACATGGTGCTAGGATATATAACAAACTGATGGACTTTATGCGACAACAGTACAGAGATAGAGGATACCAAGAGGTTTACACTAGTTTGTTTATTTACTCAATTGGATTAGATTATAGACATCGCTGTTCAATTCCACTGTTTTTGTTGCTTATATGCCTATCTTATAGGTGTTGAGCCCAAATATTTACAATATGCAACTTTGGGAAACTTCCGGACATGCTGCAAACTACAAGGAGAACATGTTTGTTTTTGAGGTATGTGCATTCACATATTATACTGCAGAATCTATGTCAGTTTATTTTACATTACATGTGTCGTAGACTCATCAGTGAGTTACAACCTCTGCTGATTGCTTGTTGGATCAATTCTTGTGCAGATTGAGAAACAGGAATTTGGGCTGAAGCCAATGAATTGTCCTGGCCACTGTCTAATGTTTAGGGTCCGGTCATACAGAGGTGAGATTCTTCCTAATTATTGTATTCTAAATTGCTTTGTTTTAAGTGAAACTTTCTGCTTTCACGACAATAGCTTAAAGCGGTTGCAGAACTGATAAATTTCCATGCCTAGGGCCATTATCTAAGTGCCTAAACAACTCATGACAGGCCCACTTACTGATAGTCAACTACTTCACATTTGGTGTACAAAAGAACCAAATAGTTATTTAATCTATACTCACATTTAGTCAACTACTTCAACATTTGGAGTACTAGATAATGGTTCATAACCTTACAAGCTAAAAATGCAATACTACAGGTTAATTGGATGAGGGCTCTTTTGTTAACAGGAGGTTGTGGCTTGATTATCCCATATGTCAGCACCTTTTGTCACTGATACTAACTCCAATCCAAATGGAACCGCATGAGCAATTTAAGCTTGACTATTGCTGCTCCAATCATCCTTCTGTAGTGTCTTCATTTTTGAGGGGCTCCTAAATTTTCTACCGTTATTGTGCATTTGTTGGTTTTTTCAAACCTTTTGTGTAATGGTTGGCTTACCTTTTTGCTACAGAGTTGCCTCTTCGCATGGCTGATTTCGGAGTGCTTCATAGAAATGAGCTTAGTGGCGCACTTACAGGTTTGACACGTGTTAGAAGATTCCAGCAGGTAAGGCTTCTATTCTGTGAGTTGTTTGTTTTCAAGTCCAGTTATATTTAATGATAATTTTGTTGTCTCCATACTAACTAATCTTTTGATGTTTTATTATGTCTGGCAGGACGATGCTCATATCTTCTGCAGAGAGGACCAAGTAAGTTTTATTTGCGTAGACCATGCTTGTTTACTATCCTCTAGAATAGAATGAATCGTGTTGTACTTGCCTTAGTAATCATGACACTGTATATAATCTACATAAAGTGTATGCTGTTATGATATAATTACTTTTACATGCTTAACACCAGCACCATGTATACATTCTAATTTGCATTAGCAAGTTGTATAGTATATTTACTGTTTCTTCCTTTTCTCTGATAGTATACGTACTCCTACCTTTTTTAAAAGTTTGTTTTGTTGCAGATCAAGGATGAGGTTAAGGCTGTTTTGGAATTCATCAATTATGTTTACGAGATATTTGTCTTCAAATATTAGTTGGAGTTGTCTACGGTATTCTTCTGTTCTTTTTATCTTCTATATTGATGGCATTTCTGATAGGAACCATAATCTATGCTTAACAATTGGCATGAAATGATGACACTTTGGGGGCTGCTAGTTGCAGCTTTAGTATGCAGGATGAACTGCTTAACAATCACCTCTATGGACAGCCTTGTTTCCTTTTCCTTTTTGCTTTCTTATACTTATTATACTTGTGTGCTAACCACTGAGAACTCAAATCACAAGATCACCACTGAATCTGTGATATTTATGTAGTTTGGGCATGTTATCACATACTTATTTTTTCAAAATTGTTATAAAATCTGGGCAGTCACACTAATATTGGAGTTGGTAAGATCATGACAAGATCTCGCAATCTCTCTTCTAGAATTTGATGTTCCGCATATGTCTCCCTGACTCATTAATTCCAAACAGCCTTATATTGGATTGATATATCGTCTTATGGTGATCCTAATGACAAATTCTGTGAATAACTAATGAGAGTTTACATGTTACATTGTTATTTCTGCCATTGCTTTTGCATTCTTGGTACTTTCCATTTTCATATATTTGGGGAAAAATGCTGAGATTTAATGAATTCTCTGAGCTCCAAAAGATATAACCTTGTGACAGTTTGATGGTCCTTAGTTAATACTCTAACCTGATCATGATGCCATTTTCCAGAGACCAGAGAAGTATCTAGGTGAAATTGAAACTTGGAACAAAGCAGAGCAACAATTGACAGAAGCCTTGAATGAGTTTGGGAAGCCGTGGAAGGTACCTCCACAAACACTATGATAGCTCTTTTTCCTTTGATGTTCCCATTCCTTTATGATGCTAGATTGCTAGATTAGATTTGCATTTGTACACAATATTCGGTATTTTTGGTGTAGTTAAAAGGGCTTTCACCCAATTATTCTGTCATTGTTAAATGTACCTGCACCGGCTCTGACTAAAATCACAGGATTTTGAGTGCTTGTGACAATCGTTCCTGTTGCTCTATGAGGAAGTGCATATACATTTTGCAACATTGTTCTGCCATGACATTGCCTTGTATTCAGAGGACTTATATAGATGCCTTCTTGCAGATTAATTAAGGGGATGGTGCTTTCTACGGTCCAAAAATTGATATTGGTGTGTTTGATGCCCTTAAGAGGAAATTTCAATGTGCAACCTTACAGGTTCGCTTGAATGTTATTCTATCGTTACAACAACAACAACAACAAAGCCTTTAAGTCCCAAACAAGTTGGGGTAGGCTAGAGTTGAAACCCAGCAGAAGCAATCAAGGTTCAGTCACGTGAATAACTGTTTTCCAAGCACTCCTATCTAAAGCTAAGTCTTTGGGTATATTCCATCATTTCAAGTCTTCTTTTATTGCCTCTACCCAAGTCAACTTCAGTCTTCCTCTGCCTCTCTTCACGTTACTATCCTGGCTTAGGATTCCACTACGCACCAGTGCCTCTGGAGGTCTCCGTTGGACATGTCCAAACTATCTCAACCGGTGTTGGACAAGCTTTTTTTTTTCAATTGGTGCTACCGCTAATCTATCACGTATATCATCGTTCCGAACTCGATCCCTTCTTGTATGACCGCAAATCCAACGCAACACACGCATTTCCGTAACACTTATCTGTTGAACATGTCGTCTTTTCGTAGGCCAACATTCTGCACCATACAATATAACATGTTTAATCGCCGTCCTATAAAACTTGCCTTTTAGCTTCTGTGGTACCCTTTTGTCACATAGGACACCAGATGCTTGATGCCACTTCATCCACCCTGCTTTGATTCTATGGCTAACATCTTCATCAATATCCCTGTCTCTCTGTAGTATTGATCCTAAATATCGAAAGGTATCCTTCCTAGTCACTACTTGACATTCCAAACTAATATCTTCTTCCTCCCAAGTAGTAGTGCCGAAGTCACATCTCATATACTTAGTTTTAGTTCTACTGAGTCTAAAACCTTTGGACTCCAAAGTCTCACGCCGTAACTCTAGTTTCTGATTCACTCCTGTCCGGCTTTTATCAACTAGCAATACATCGTTCGCGAAAAGCATACACCAAGGAATGTCCCCTTATATGTCCTTTGTGACCTCATCCATCACTAAGGTAAACAGATAAGGGCTCAAAGCTGGCCCTTGATGTAGTCCTATCCTAATCGGGAAGTCATCCGTGTCTCCGTCACTTGTTCGAACACTAGTCACAATATTGTTGTACATGTCTTTAATGAGCCCGACGTACTTCGTTGGGACTTTATGTTTGTCCAAAGCGCACCACGTTACATTCCTTGGTATTTTATCATAAGCCTTTTACAAGTCAATAAAAACCATGTGTAGGTCCTTCTTCTCCCTATACCGCTCCATAATTTGTCTTATTAAGAAAATGGCTTCCATGGTTGACCTTCCAGGCATGAAACCAAATTGGTTCATAGAGACCCGCGTTATTGCTCTCAAGCGATGCTCGATAACTCTCTCCCATAGCTTCATAGTATGGCTCATCAACTTAATTCCCCGGTAATTAGTACAACTTTGAATATCCCCTTTATTCTTGTAGATCGGTACCAATATACTTCTCCTCCACTCGTCAGGCATCTTGTTCGATCGAAAAATATGGTTGAACAGCTTGGTTATTCTATCATTATATAATTAAAATATGTCTAACCTTATATTATATGTTACAGCTGGATTTTCAGCTGCCCATTCGGTTCAAGCTGACTTATTCTGCTGAGGATGAAGCAAAAATTGAAAGGCCTGTGATGATACACAGGGCAATCCTAGGTTCTGTTGAAAGGATGTTTGCCATTCTTTTGGAGCATTACAATGGTAAATGGCCCTTATGGCTAAGCCCTCGCCAGGCCATTGTTTGCTCGGTATCTTCTGGTTCAGTGGAATATGCGAAACAGGTAAATGGTCCTTATATCTAAAAACTGACTTGACTTAATAGTTCTCTGTGGTGGCTGGCATTAAAAAAACTTCTGTTGAGTTATATTCCACTTTGTGGTCCTCACCAGTTGTGTGGTGTTTTAGATGATTATTTGCAGTTAGCGGTGTGAAATTGCTTAGTTTTTGTCTCTAATTCAAACAACAAATGTTTATTGACTTTGAGTTGGTTGATGAGTTCACATACTATCCTTTAATGTAGCCCTGTTACCTTTTAGGCCAGTCTCAATGGGGTTTTATCAGAGTTTGATGGGCATTAAATAGGCTGATGTGGCACCGTATTGATGAAGAGAGAGATGATAAGAGTTTTATGGGAGTAGAGAGAGTTTCATGGGGATGAAACTCTTCTGAACTATTTCCAAAATATGGATGCATTGGTAACAGGGCCATGAAATCCCCATTGAGACTGGCCTTATAGCTTACCATACTATCCTCATGGATTCATGTTATATGTGTTCCCTTTTACTGCTTTAGGCAAAATTGGAGCTTGCTCTGATGATCCTTTTGTTTCTGATACCAGGTTCTTGCCACGCTACATGAAACTGGTTTCCATGTTGATATTGACGTGAGTGACAGGACAATACAAAAGATGGTACTTCCCAGTTACCATGCTCTTTTAGGCTTTTGCATTGTTTATTTTAATTTCTTATTCTTATGTTTGTTTGCTCGTCCTTTCTTATACAAAAATTCTCAATCACAAAAGACGGAATTGCATGTAACCAATCTGTGAGACTTATCATGTCATCTGTCTTGTTTTTGCTGTTTACTCCGTATTAGTCCATCCCAATAAATCTTGCAGGTACGGGAAGCCCAAGTAGCCCAATTCAACTACATTCTTGTCGTAGGTGCACAAGAGGCCGAGACTGGAAATGTAAGTCCTCTTTACGTCGTCCCATTTTTTTTCTTCTACATACCGTGTACTTGTGTACCAGTATCACCCTCAGATATGGATTCACGCAAAATAGATTTGATTCCTTGCTGTTTCACGTGGATCCTTTGTGTACTGCAGGTCTGCGTTAGGGTAAGAGACAATGCCGACCTGGCCACAATGAGCGTTGATAGCCTCATCACACGTTTCAGGGAGGAAATCGGAGCCTTCAGATGATTTTGATGCTGCATAATTTCCTAGTACTTTGCAATCGTTGACTGCTCCTTTGTGATTTTGACCGAGTTTTTAGGGAACAGTCCTGAGTTCCTCCAAGGCTCCAAGTGTATTCTTGTTGGTATGGTTGGAAGCTACTAAAAGTTGTCTTTTGTTGTTAATTACAGATGTGAAGTTAAATACTACGTATAGTAAAAACTACTTGTAGTGTCAAAACTACTTGTTGTATTTGACTTTGCATGGCCTTAAAATATCTTGACTACTAACTTCTTCTATAATACAATCTTAAAATGATGAGACTTTGCAAGTATTTTTAATACAATTCGTCATATACAACTTAAAACTGATTTTTTTTCTTTTGGAAATATTGATGTCTGTATAGTTTTAAAGGTTTGATGTTGTATAAAATTTTCCTGACCAGGAGTGTATGAGTTTTCTGACCGGAAGGAATATATTAGTTTTATGTTATGTAAAATTCTTTGTTTCTTTTATATAGAAGGTATTATGTACTCCCTGAGCCTAGAAAAGGTGTAGTTCTAGAATAGTGCTAGGTTAAACAATATGAAGTTTGATCAAATTTATATAAAAAAATACTAATCTTTACACTAAATAAGTGTCACTGGATTTGTCGTGAAATATATTTTAATAGTATATAACTGTGTAGAGTGATATTATTTTCTTACTATAAACTTTAAACTTAAGGTAATTTGACTTTGATTATATTCTTTTGTTAGAACAGAGTAGTATGATTCTATAATAACTATCAGCAACACTATTGGTAACTTGGAGTCTTGGATGTATTATGTATATTCCGTTTTCTAATTTCTTGAACAGCCATATCGCCATTCACTTTGATATACACGCGTCCTTCAAGGTGGATCAAAGATTCTAGGGCCTTGATTAGTTTATCTTAAAGTTTATTTCCTATCACATCGGATGTTTGATACATGCATGGAGTATTAAATATAGACTAAAAATAACTAATTACACAGATTCTGACTAATTTACGAGACGAATTTTTAAAGCCTAATTAGTCCATGATTTGACAACGTTATGCTACATTAGCATGTGCTAATGATGGATTAATTAGGCTTAATAAATTCGTCTCGTGAATTATTGATGATTTCTGTAATTTATTTTATTATTACTATCCGAACACTCTTATATGACACCCGATATGACATCCCTAAACTTTATACCCTAGATTTAAACACGGCCTAAAATAATGTCCTACTGCGATGCACGGGTACATGTACCTTTTACAAGCAGTTACGACTCGTAGATCCCAAGACAACAATTTCGCAAACGTGAACAAAAAGAAAAACTCTCGCTAAACTCGAGGTCGTCCAACATGGTATGCAGGAAGCTTAAGTCTTCATAAATACCATTCTCGGTCCTGTTCGCTTCGCTGAAAAAATAAGTCGAAACACTGTTCTAGCTGATTTATTGTGAGAGAAAATATTGTTCCAGCTGAAAAAATAAGCTGAAAAGTACTCTACGTAGCTAAGCGATTTTTTTTGAAACACGGTCTGTCCAATAATAATCTAAACTTTCATCCCACCCCACTGTAAGCATCTAAGAGTGTAAAAAAGCCCAAAAACATGATTTTAGGTAGTTGTAAAAATATATTGTGTGAAAAAAGTAGTTCCTTCAATAGCATCGTACAGTTCCTTGATAGGGCTCCTGAGTTAGAACACTCGACCGGAGCAAAAAAAAAAAAAAAAAAAAGCAGCTTCGCCTCTATACGGTCGAAATGGCTTCGGCTTCTCTTCCAAGGTTGCAAAAGCGCTTCTTCAAATCTCGTCGTTTGGTGCAGCTCTTCTTGCTCTGGTGCGGCTAGAGCTACCAGTCTTAGGGCCTATTTGAATCCACCAACCAGCTAAAGTTTAGTTAAATTTAGCTGTCTTAACCCACTAAACTTAGCTAAAGTTTAACTGAGTCTATTAACTAGAGGATCCAAACACCATAACTAAAGTTTAGCTGAAAGAACTTTTAGCTGACTAGCTAGACTTTAGTTGGGTCATCTAAACAGGGCCTTATTCTCGTCAGGTCTTTCTGTTACTAAAAGCCCTATAGTATAACAATTCTGCTATCTGTGTGTCACTGTTGTCGTACTCCAGAAATTTTGTCCAGCTCTGATGCTGCGCTGCGTACAGCCTGTTCGTTTGGTCGTAAACGATCGTAAATTTCCAGCCAGAACAATATTTTCTCTCACACCAAACCAACCAGCAGTAATAATCCACGATCGTTTCAGCCCCACCCGAACAGGCTGACATCCCCAACCGTTCTGTTCTTGTTGCATGCAAGCCTGTAGAAGTTCAACGCCATGTCCATTGGTGTTCCTCCATCAAACTAAGTTGATTGCGAGAAACTCGCTCTGCCCCCATCCCCAAGAGTGACGATGGTGTTGGCCTTGATGAGCTGCCTGTCAACAACATTACAGGGAGTGGCAATGTCAACCCATGGCCTATCTGGGTCAGTCCATTCTGGCCATAACCACCTTAGCCTTGAGCTCTGTGCAGATCCAGGCCTAACACTCTCAACCCTCCAAAATTCAGCCTATTTTTCTTGGCCCATGAGACCAAGCGATGTTCACCATTTGCATCGGCCGATCGCCGGAGCTTTTCCAAAGGAAACCTCTTCTGAACCTGTAGAGTTTCTTGATTATCCATTTTTTCAGTGCACTGAGTTTAGCAGTTTCAGTCGACCAGCTTCGTTGAGAAGCTTCGCCTTCCAGACGGGCAGCTTGTCAGCCAATTTGTCGATGAGTGGCAAATACGTCCGGTCGCGTCAGCCCTCAGACAGCTACACAGAAAGACTTAATTTGACATTAACCACTCCATAATATCTTTCATATCAAGGTCAGCACATTTGATTGGACTTTTGCTTGTTTATCAGTAACCAAACCTCCCAAAGATAGGCAACATATCCATTACAACTTTTACGAAGATGGCTGCATCAACATCGTACATACTGATCTGTAGTTTTGCAGCACCGTAAATGATTGGGAACAGGACACTCTCAGCTGTGTCAGTGTCCACCCAACTTCTGCAAAGGCTCCATGGAGAGTAAGTGCCTATTTGGCATAGGCTCACAACAGCTTCATGAGCTATTATGAGCTGTTTTTTTTTTGTTAAACACTTATTTCTAAAATAGTTTCATGGGTGAGACTGTTTTTCTCCTCCTCTAAAAAAGATATGAGTTGAGATGAAGCTGAAAAAAGTAGCTTATCCCAGCTTCAACTCCCATATTATAGTCATTCTATTTATTGTTCCATCATATGAAGCTGTTTTGCCAAACACTTGTTCCAAAACAACTTATCTTCAACATAAAAGTTGCTCAATAAAGTTAGAACCTGTTTGGCACAGCTCAACTTCATTAGTAAGTTGTTTTTATGGAAAATAGCTTCGTGAGCAATTTTTTTTAAGCTGAACTGTTTTAGAAAAACTGTTTGGCAAAACAGCTTCATGCATGGATCAGAGAGAGAAATGAGAGAGAGAGCTAGGATAAGCTACTTTTTTCAGCTTCATCACAACTCATGTCTTTATGAAAGAGGAAGAAAAACAACTTTATGGGCGAAGCTGTTTTAGAAATAAGTGTTTGGCAAATAAAACAGCTCACAACAGCGGCCAAACAAGCCTCTATTTTACAAAAAAAAAAAGCTTATATGGTGAAGCTAAGTTATGCCAAACGGCACATAAGGAGAGAGCGGGGCTCCATGCCTAATAACTCTACGATTTTTAAACCGCTTCCCTCTAGTGTCATTGAGGAACACCGATACTTCATACGGTCATACTTCAATCAACAGAAAATGCACCACACATCCCTTATACACAAGAATACCATCTAGCAACAGTGAGGGCTGGCTTACTAGATTTCAAGAAGACAGCTTATTAACCAAATATATAATTACATGTAAAAATAATGCCGTGGAACAGGGGCATATTTACAGGGGACAGGACACGCTCAGAACCAGCAGATGCAGTCTCATACGAATCACAATCTACCGCCCAATGCTCATCTGATGCAGTCACATAAACAAGGCCACCTTATCTCTCAGGCTGCTCTTCTTCTTTGTCACAGGTTCGCCCAGCTTTGGTAACTCACTACGCCAGTCTTTCTTCTCTGGCGCATGATTTATAGTCGTAGTCATTGATTCTACAGGCTCTGATATCTTCACAGGTTCCTCCTGCCTTGGTACTTCGCTATGCCAGCCTTTCTCCTCTGGCACCTGATTTATAGAAGTCATTGATTCTACAGGATCAGATTTCTTTGTGTCGCCAGCATGTTTACTCAATAGATGTCCGAATAACAGGTTTATCATATCCTGAGCAACATCTTCTGTCGTTTTGATACTTGATGGACACTTCACCTCTTGATGGCTAGTGTTCTCGTCTTCTGTATACTCGATTGCTCTTGTATTTCTTGTGACTGTTGTGCACTGCATCAATCCTTTCACTGATTGATCATTTACTACTGACTGTCCTGTATCTGCCTCAGTGGAAATTGTAGGGCACAGAAGATGCTCTTTCTGTCTGGTAGCCTTCACAGTTTCAGGTTCACATTGTTTCTGTTTATCAGCATTAACAAACTGCAAACAAAAATGCCTCAATATAAAATAACTTGTTAGAATAGTTCACTCATCTTATTAGAAAGGGAGACGGCAAGGTTTAACTTATGACAAGATTAGCAACTCAAGAATTAAGCCAAGAAGGCTATACTGAAACAGTTTTCATTGTGACACTCAATATTAACACACGAAATAAGCCTCATACTCAATATTACCAATGGTGTATCTTAAAAAACCACTACATAGCACTCCAAGATGTAAAGTGTGAATTAGTGTCAAACCACTTAAACAGTATGATTTACCTCTTCAGCTATGCTCACAAGATCCTCAACAGTAAGCTCTATGTCATCATCAGTTGATACTGGTGATGATGGTTCTAATTCGACATTATCCAGCTTCCGTTTCCTGCTATTCTTTGGAGCAGCTCTTCCACTCGCTTTTCTTACATTCTTACTCTTTACTTTCACATTTTCTTCAACTTCATCTTTGACAGCATCCTTGCTCTTTCTTCTGGCCTTTTCTCTACCCTCACATCGCCGCAAAGCTCCCAGTTCACCAGCAGCCTCTGAATCCAAGCGTTTTAAGGGCCTTCTGTTGTTCCTTTTGATGGCCTTGCTCTGATTAAGAGCCCCAATTTGCTCATCAGATTCCGGTGCCTGCTTATTCTGATCTTCGGTCTTTGCCACTTGATTACCTGAGGTTGATTTCAACATCCATGCTGGGAGACTGCGCTTATTCTCAGAATTCGAAACAGTACATGATTCTGCCATATCATAAGACAAAAACAGAATGTGCCCACAGCACAATCACGGAGCTTCAACTGCAAAATATAAACTGTCACAGATTTATGGTGTCTTATAAAGACGTCGCAAATTCGTCGGCCACCTGAACAGGAATTGTAGGACACGATTAATACCGAATCCCCAATCACACAGGAAAGAACAATGGAAAAATAGCTTCTTGATAACCAGGGGCGGAGCCAGTAAAGGGACATGGATGTACACAAGCACATCCGATATTTTTTGCAATTTGTTCGAGTTAGAAGGGATCAAATAACCAAATAGCTTGAAGTTTAGGGTTTGCCGGTTTGGGTGATCGGTTTCGCACAGCAGGAAGGGAAGAGAAGGAGTGGGAATACCTGGTGGGTGCTCGCCGCAGGCCGAGAGACCGACGAAGGCCTCGGCACCTGGGGCGGCGTCGCCGGTAGCCCACCCAGGCGTCGCAGAGGGAGGGAGGGAGGGAGAGAAGAGGGCACGAGCGGGGGATGTGAACCGTTGCCGGGGAAAGACCGACGAAGGCCTCGGCACCTGGCGGCGGAGGGAGAGAGCGCACGCGGGCTTCTCCTGTGGGCTGGGCCGCTGGGGCCGTTTTTCTTTTTCATGTTTTTCTTTTACAATTTCTCTTTTTATTTCTTTCTTTGATTTAGGTAAGGAATATTACGTTTTCGAGTTTAGACGTCAGGAACGGCGGACTTGCTTTTTTACTTTTTTACTAGAAAATTATAGAAAACGGGTCCTTGCGTTGCTACGAATGAATGCCACATTGACATATTTTTTGAACTTAGAAAATATTGCGCGGAAAGGCCAACACAGTCTGACACACATAAGAATAATAACACCATTGAGGCATCGACCAATCACTATTTGTGTATACATTATATTAATTATTTTTTACAAGAATGATACAATGTTTTCATTAGAACATTATACTGGCTCATAAGGGTTCCATGATGGTGCCCATAATCATGCCTCTCCATAATATCAGCAACAAAACATTTGTTTTTATAACTACTGAAGTTTTACAAGTAAACTGAATATGGATAGTGGTTTTGCAATCTCTGGTGAGGCCCCGATAAGTAGGCATCCAATGTTACGTAACTGTTGAGATGCTTTTAGACCCCTTTGGAAAAAGGAAAATAATAATAATTTTAGAGGATTTTTGAATCCTATAGGAAAAATTGCAATATGTTCCTTTGAAACAAAGGATTAAACCCTATGAAGTTCCTTTGTATTCCAATAGGGAGTATAAAACTATAGGAATTTTGGAGGAAAACTAGTATGAGGTTAGATCTCATGGAAACTTTTGTATCTCTCTCTCTCTCTCTCTATAATTCCTACACTTTTCTTGTGCTGCATCCAAAGACCATAATATAAATTCATGCATTTTTTTATTCATGTATGGTTGTTAGTATCATGCAACTTCAATCATGCGTTCTTCCCATTCATATATTTTGAGAATCCTGTGTTCCAAAGAGTCACATAGTGTGTTTGTTCCGTTTTTATTTTAGTGGAAATGAATAGGTCCATATGAGAGAGTTATCCTAAACGCTAAGGCTCCTTTGGAATGGAGGAAACTTTTCTATTTCCCGTGTTTTTCTATAAAAATGAGTTGATTCCTGCGAAATTCCTGTGGAATTTCTGCGTTCCAAAGGAGCCATAAATGGTAAATATTTAGTCACTTGTTGTTAATTTATTATTCGGGCTAAACAACCATTTAAACAAACAAAACAACCATCTAATGAGATAAACAGAGTACCACCGTGTAGTATTTAAATGGTCATGGCCCCGTTCGACCGTGTAGTATTTAAATGGTCATGGCCCCGTTCATCATGTAAAACTTTGAAAAACGAAAAAACACTGTTAAAATTGAATTGTTGTGAGAGAAAAACACCATTATTCGGCTAAAAAAAAGTTTTAACAAGCCAAACTTTAAGACAAGCGAACGGGGCCCATGTATCATCTAAATTATTTGAATTTGTAGTTTTTAGTAATATTTCTTAGTTTATACCTATAACTTTGAGTTATCATGCATGCTCCATAGTCTCAGCTGATATAATGCTTTTGATTGCATGCTTAGAAAGTGATGAAGGTGAAAAAACAACTATAACAAGGAGATGATGATGTCTTGCACTCTGTTGTCTCCTATCACCGGGAAAATTATGATGTAGCGGCAATTTTTTTGATGCGATGTAGGCATGTAGCGGCAATTGTTGGTCACTGACCAACGGCAATTGATGGCCCTGCAGATTATCATAGGATCTCGCAGAAGTAATCATACCTTCTTGCACATGTACAATAAACTCTTTCGACCCTTGCCAAAGTTGCAATGGCGTTTTTATTAGGCAGAGCGCAGAGAAGAAAATTATCTGGCTTGTGTTGGAAGATGTGATGGTCTCAATCAACATGGCCTGTTGCCCCTAAACTTATGAGTTGTTTGGATTCCAGCCATAGCTGGCCACAACTCAGATGTGGCGAGCCACACTCTGCGCCAAAGAAAAGTAACGCCACTCTGTGGCGAGAATACTAAAGAATCTGCGTCTCCCTTACACTCTACACCAACTAAGGGCTCGTTTGGAATGTAGGAGAGGCAAAGGAATTTCACTGGAATGCAAATCCTTTGTTTTGATGACGTCATGTGGTGTTTGGATCAAAGGAACGAGCTGCACTATTCCAAAGGAAAGTCTTCCTTTCACCTAGAAAACGCAGGAATGAAAACATCCACTACTATCTTTTGTTTTTCATTTCTTCACGAAGTACAAGACACTCATGCTCACTAATACTAGTTGGTGGAGGCTTTCAGAAGACAAAGGACAAAACACTCATTGATTAACACTCTAAAGTAGGGTCTATGGTCTGTACAAACATCAGCATGCCTTCATGTTTACCGCTAACCCCTAAATTCCTATGTTACTCAGAATCCTTTGTTCCAAACATCAAATCTTTTAAAATTCCTATATTTTTCATTCCTCAGTTATGCACATACATTCCTTTCCTATTTCTGTGTTTCTTTCCGCTCCTCTATTTTGTATTCCTCCGTTCCAAACAGACCCTAAACACTGACCAACAAAGTTATGCAAGTGAAGGCCAGGAACCAAACATGCTCTTACTTGTCAACAAAATTTTGGTTGATTTTCACTGGTTTAAAATTCGTCAGTAACAAACAAAAAAACTCAAACAAACTACTACCCCTACTGACTAGGAGAATTTTTATTTTTAATCATTTTTAATCAATATTTTAATAATAACCGCTCCAAAAAATATTTTTAGATCCGACCCTTTTGGTCGCGCCAATCGCGCTGGCGCGACCAAACAACGCTGTCGCGCCAACACATGTGGCGCGGCAACATCTGACATGTTGGATGGCATTTTCCGACATGGAAAAGCTTGTCGCGTCACTCCCAGTGACGTAACAGTATTGTCTTGTCGCGCCACCGAGTGGCGTGACAAGACTAAATTTTTAAAAAACCATAACTCTTCAATACAACGTTGGATGAATATGATTTTTATATGAAAATTGTAGATCTCGCCGAGATCTACCACTTTCTAGTTTTGAGTTTTTTCGTTCAAGGATGTTAAAATACACCAAAAAATAATATAAAATTTTAGCACCATAATAATCGCGTACCATCGCTTGCTATATTTAAAAAATAGTATCTTTTTTGTATGGTGTCAAATGAAGATACATTTTATATCAAAGTTGTAGCATTTAATGAGATCTACAAGTTTATAGTTTTGAGTTTTCATATTTAAGGTCCTTAACATATTATAATAACTAATATAAAGTTTTAACAACATATTAATAGTGTATCAAAACTTATCTTTTTAGAAAAATCGTATATTTTTTATTTGATATCACATAAAACTATTTTTTAAATAAAAATTGTATATTTCATTGGGAGCTCTAATTTTGATATAAAAAGTACCTTCATTTGACACGATACAAAAACGATATTATTTTTTCTAATGCGACAAGCGCTAATACGCGATTATTATGCTACTAAAATTTTATATTATTTTTTAGTATCTAAACGACTCCAAATGTTAAAACTCAAAATACAAAGTTATAGATCTCATTGAGAGCTACAACTTTCATGTAAAAAATATCTTTATTTAACAACATAAAGGAACAATATTATTTTTCTAATACGATAAGTGGTTATTATGTTTCTGAAATTTTATATTATTTTTTTGAGCATCTTAGCGACTTCAAATGTTAAAACTCAAAACTATAAAGTTGTAGATTTCATTGAGAGCTACAACTTTCATGTAAAAAGTATCTTCATTTGACAACATACAGAAATGATATTATTTTTCTAATACGACAGATACTAGTACGTGGTTATTATGCTCATGAAATTTTATATTATTTTTTGAGCATCTTCACGTCCTAAAATGAAAAAACTCAAAACTATAAAGTTGTAGACCTCATCGAGTGCTACAATTTTCATATAAATTTCATCTTCATCCGACGTCGTATCAAAGAGTTATGATTTTTTAAAGATTTGGTCTTCTCACGCCACTCCCGGTGGCGCGACAGAATAATACTGTCATGTCAGCAGGAGTGGCGTAACAGCGTTTCCACGTCGAAAACGCTGTCTAACGTGGTGAATGTTGACGTGCCATTGCAGGTGACGTGAGAACGTTATTTGGTCGCAGCGCTTCCGCATAATTTTTTTAGAGCGATTATTATTAAAATATTGAATAAAAAATGGTTAAAAATAAAAAAAAATCCTACAGACTACGTAGGCCCTAGGCTCCCACGTCCACGTCCCACAACGTTCTGTTCATCCACGGGATTTTTTTTGTTGGCACGGATGGTTCTAACTGCTGGTTTTTTTTTCTCGTCCCTTACACAGATGTATAATTATGATTTTGCTCTTGTTTTTTTTAACTTTGTGATTTTACTCTTCACTGTTCACAAGTCAACGTGATTTTGCCTCTGGTCTTTGCGAATTTGCCCCTGTTCTGAACAGGGGCAAATTCGCAAGACCAGGGGCAAATTCGCAAAGACCAGAAATAAAATCGCGTTGACTTGTAAACCGTGAAGGGTAAAATCACAAAGTTAGAAAAACGAGAATAAAATCACAATTATACGGGGCAAGAACACAGCAGCCCCTACCTGCTCCGTCGCTCTCGTCTCGTGGGCCCGGTTGCACATGCGGCCTCACCCGCCGACGACCGACCCGCGCGTCAACGAGCCAGATTGATCTCGACTTTTTTTTTCGGTGTTTTCCATGGATTAGACCGAGAATTATTGTCCCTATCATGATACGTATCATCTCGTCGTCTTCCCCGTCTGTAGGTAATGTATCACACGTTGCATTCCTGAATTAAATTCCACAACGACTTCTAACGACTTCGCCGACTACGGGGTCAACTCCTCGATCATAGCCGCCACCGGAGCCTTTCTGAAGCGCAGAAGACCGCCTGCCCCGCCGCTGGATCAAGATCGTGCCGCCTCGGTGAGCTCTGAGCCTCTGATGCACCAAGTACGGCCATGACGTCATGATGCGGATCATCTGGAGCACGCAAATAGTGCTCCGGTACAACTTGTATGAAAAAAAGGAGATGAGTGGGGCGACGCACCCGGCACGGCACACGCGCTATCATGCCCTGCTCTTTTTTTCCAAACGCACGAGTGTGATTGGTGTCCGTGATTCCGCGTTGTCGATTTGCATGGACTTTTGGTTCGAAAAAATGGGCAGAAGCATATATATGATTCTGCAGGACGTTGGATGTAATCGTTTGTGATCTGACTAAAAATGTACCCCCTCCATCCACTAAAGTATACAATTTTCGTTTTTCGAGAAGTCAAACAGTTTAAACTTTAACTAAATTTATATAAAAAACTACTATCATTCATGATATAAAATAAGTACTGTTAAATTAGTTTTAGAATATGTTTTCATAATAAATTATGTTTGAGACATAAATATTAATATTATTTACTATAAACTTAATTAAACTTGAATTACTTTGACTAGCACGAATCTCGTACCTGCATTCTTTCCGAGACACAGAGAGCACCGTGGAGTAGTCAGTTGTAGCTTATATAAACAAATATTGTCCTAGCAAAAGAAAAGAAAAGGCATATTATTCTAGCCTAGTGCCACCAGTATTTTTTAACTATTTTGCCACACCTCGTAAGTCGTAACTTTACCGATGATCAGTACTTGGCCAATGCTGCACCTTGGCGGCTCAGACCATGCATGCTTTCGTTGCTCGGCGGTCGGCACTCGGCACTCGGCACGGCATGCGGCTGTTCCTAGTCATTGGATCCGTCTATGCGTGCACGACTAAAAATTTCACACTCACATTTACCTGTTTATTTAGGGCGTGTTCACCTAAATTTTTGCCATGTCAGTTAACCACAATTTAAGTGGGCAGTGTTTGGTTCCTGTGCCAGAACCAATCTGTTCAACTTTTTAACTATCTAACTCATGTATTAGTGGCTCTGGTTTCTTGCCTAACTTTCTACTCCTTTCGTTCACGAAAGAATACAATTCTCACTTTTCTCGAGGAGTAAGACAATTTGAAGTTTTCGAGGAGTCAAGCAATCTAGAGTTCGACCAAAGTTATGTAAAAAGTACTAAAATTTATAATATAGAATATTAAGTATCTGTTTACACCAAAATTTGGAAAGAAGAACGTGGGAACTCGAAGCTTCCAAGATTGTGTCAATCAAGGAATCAATTGCATAAGGATCGATATCAGCTGATTCAGATGCGGCACTGAATTGGCCCTCTTCGAATGACGTCAGCGGATAACGATAATGAGCTACGGTTGGCATCGGGAAATACATGTCGGACTCTACAAAAGAGAAAGATTATGGTTCAAGTTATCTTAAGTTAGTAATGTTTTCTTTTATACTAAAAATTATAACGAGTCGTATTTGAGTAGGATTCATGCTTAGGCTCTGGGTATAAATATTGGACCTCGGTTATTATAAAAAAGACATCCAATCAATCAATACAAATTACTTTTTCGGCTTTACGCCAACCCTTAGGAGGAGTAGTGTAGATCTCGGTGAGTTTCTTCAACAAACAGGGCTGCATCGGTCCGGCCAACCTCCGGCTTGTCTGTAAGTACCGTCATGGCTTATACTTTGATTTGTACGGCTGCATCGATTAAGTTCGACCTCCACTACGAACTCTAGTATAAACTAGTTATCGACTCTTATCTAGTTTAAGTATGGCTGCATCGGTTAAGTTTGACCTCCACTGCTCGAATTAGATTAAGGTCAAGTTATCGGCTCTATCTAAGGGTGGCGTCCTTCGGGTAGATTCATTAAGTTACCGATCTTACCGATGATCTTATTGTCATTAGTTTTTCAGCAACATCAATCTGCCCGATCGAGATCGATCTAGATCGGCCTCATATCCTTTTAGTCCCTCGTTTATTTTGTTACAATACGATGTTTCTCACTTCAAACGACGGGTTATGTTTCATCGGCTGTTCTACTTCGATCTTGATCGTGCATAGTACGTGGTTAAGGCATGTCTGATCTTGAGGAGGTTTGCTGGCTAGTTAAATCTGGTCTATAGTTCGCTATTATGGCTGTAACGATCCGATCGATCCCCACTGATGGCACTTTAGATCGGAGGATGCTAGTTGGTAGATTTGTTTTCGATCAGACATGACCTCGACTGTTTGCTATGCCCGCATCGGCTAAATAGCCGATCGCCCGCACTTCAACGCCTACAATGTGTCTCCATGATTCTGTTAAATGAGAATATATCTGTTTACTTTAAAGGTTTGATTTATTGTCTTTATCACGGCTGCCATTGATCCGGTCGAACCCCACTGTTAAAGATAACAGGTTAAGTCTGATGAGTTCATAGATTTATCCATGTTAAATAGTCTATTGTTCACGTGCTATAGTCCCCTTCCCACCTGAATCGGCTATTTCAGCCGATTCGCTTGAGCTTTCACACATATAGCATGTCTTTCGAAAAATCTGTCAATGTATGGATGGTTTTACGGATTCTTCGTTTTTAGTTTGTTATTATCATCATAGCTGCCATCGATCCGATCGAACCTCACTATTGATCGTAACAGATTAGATTCAGAGCGTTTGTAGATCCATTTGTACTAAACAGTCGATTTGTTCGCATGTTATATCCTTTTTCGTTAGATTCATCGGCTCAATGCTTTACACCGGTAATACCCACCTAGCTAATGATTTTACTTAAATCTGCATGCATCATACCTATCAACATAAAATCAATCACAACCCATGTGCTTTATAGCCCATAACAACCGATTTCTTCGCGTATCGGTCATTTAGTCGATTTTCCCGTCTGGCTGCTCCCGAAGTAGCACACTTGGAACTGTCTGGGTAAAAACCGACATGTTCCACCTTAAATTACTGATAAACTTTCTCTTCTTGTCAATTGCAGGTCAAATTGACTGGCACGCCTCGGGAGGAATTCGTAGGATCGGTTGGTCCTGCGTTGAAGCCAAGTGGATCTCCGGGCTCATCCTAAGAGATCCTTCCGGCTTGCTGTGTGCCAGACGCATCAACACGTTTTTGCACCGACAATATCTTTAAATTGATTATTAAATATATCTTCATAGTAAACCTGGTTGGAGACACTATAAACTTAGTCAAACCTAACTTGCACAAATTCTATAGTTACATCTTTTTATGGACGGAGGGAGTATAAGTTTAGATGGCTATTTTTCTTATCCAATAATGTGGAAAGGCTAAGGTTAGCTACCTTTGCTAATAATGTGTGGCAACATTAGTTACAACAAAAAAATATGTCCAGGCCATCTCCAAGGGGACCCTAAATAGGGTTTCTATTCTACTTTTTGGAGCCAGACAAAAAAAAGTCCAATAGGGTTTCAACTTGAGTACCTACTTTATGAAGGCCCCAAATCTTTACCATAAGCTCCATCTCCAAGGGGCGTGTAGGAGCTCCCTTCTCTATAGTTTTTTTCCTGTGAAGTTTTTCTTTTTTTTCTCCATGCCAATTTCCTCCCACGCTGTGTTTTTTTCATGCCACCGCGCCACTCCCTCTCATTACGTCACCGCCTCCAATCCTTAGTCTAAAACCTTTGGTACCCAACCTAGCACACAACCTATATAGTAGTTGAGGGAAATTCTTCAAGTATAGAAGAAGCCTTCGAGCCACAATATCTTGGTCTCCCAACGCCAGAAGGGAGAATTAAAAGAGAGGCTTTCCATTGAGAAACGACTCGAGAACTAGAGTGAGAAATACTCCTTAGCTGCTGCAAAAGAAGTCCTCATCAAATCCATTGCACATGCCCTTCTAGTCTAATGTATGGGAGTTTTTAATCTGACTGCAAGTTTATGTGAAGAACTTATGAGGAAAATAAGATGGTACTGGTGGGAGGCTGAAAGAGGGGTTAGAAAGACTTACTGGTGTGCATGGGAGACGTTAATCAAAACAAAATCTAGAGGAGGGATGGGCTTTTGCGATCTTCGTATGTTTAACCAAGCTTTGCTAGCAAGACAAGCATGGAGATTGATACAATTCCTAGATAGCCTATGTTCACGCATACTGAAGGCGAAATATTATCCTAATGGCCATATCATTGACACAATGTTCACAGGTAATGCTTCACCTACATGGAGATCCATTGAATATGGTTTGGACTTGCTGAAGAAAGGAATTATATGACGCATGGGGAATGAGTCCAGTATCCGGATTTGGCGTGATCAATGGATCCCAAGAGAGTCTTCCCTTGCTGTTTTGGGGAAGAAGCATCATAACCGGCTCTATTGGGTTTTAGAACTTATTGATCAACAAACTAATACTTGGAACATGCAGACTGTAAACGAATTATTCCATTCTCCTGATGTTGAGGAAATTCTAAAATTGAAGCTTCCTCTGAGAGGGCAAATGGATCTTGTGGCTTGGCACTATGAAAAGAGTGGTATTTTTTCAATCAAAAGTGCTTACAGGTTGGGCTATCGTCTGACAACACGAGGAGAACCAAGCATCCAGCACATCACTAGTTGGAAGTCGGTCTCTATGGAATAATATTTGGGAAGCAAATGTCCCTCCCAAAGTAAAGGTCTTTGCTTGGAAGTCCGCGAATGCCTGCCTCCCAACAACATGAAACAAATGGAGAAGAAATTTAGAAGCAATGCCAACCTGTCCTATCTATGGAAGAGAAGAGGAAACATAAATCCATGCTCTCATCTGTTGTCCAAAAGCTATGGCACTGAGAGAGGCTATGAGAAGGGAATGGGTTCTACCACCTGAAGAAACAATACAGTTAACTAATCAGGATTGGCTTCTTTTAATCCTTGAGCGGTGTGGGTTACAGATTGTTGATATTTCTTAGCATCGCTACTAAAAACAAAGTATTGATAATGATAAGTCACTAAGAGTACTCTTTTCTATGACATTAGCATGGTCAGGTAGAATATTAGAGGAATAATTCCTAAGTCATTCTTAATTACAAGTCAAAGCATACATTGATTAGTGCAATTATACCTAGTAATCATTGCTAAGATCATTTTTATATCTACACATAAGGGATATTACTAAGGAAGATTAACAACATAGCTTGCTCTTCCTTCGTAACTGAACCCTACGTGCGCCTATATTTAGAGAGTGGACTACAAAGGACTCAACGGGAGGGTCATCTCCGATCTACCACATGACCTAGAATATAGGGTGTATTCGTAGGTAAACAACGGATAAGCACCACGCTTACACAATATTGACCACCCACCCATGGATCCTTAGAGTGAGCGCTATACGAACTTATGCATGAATATGATGATAATCCAACTATACTAAGCATATAATCAAAGTAGATGATGAACATTATAACGGAGAACATGAATAAGATGAATACTGATATTGTCATAATAATTGTAACTAACATATAAAAATAATGGAGGTACAAGAGAGAGGGGTACAAAGGTTATACCAAACCACGCTCTTGACAAGATTGGGAATCCAAGCAAAGCCTGCTTGCTTCCCTTTAGACCTAGCCTAACTAGCTATGCCCTAAAATAAGGTAGAGCTCTAAGGATGATTAGTGTTTCTGTCTTCTCAAATGACTTATGCAATATGTTAGGGGGTGGCAGGGGCTTGTATATATAGCCCAGAGCATCCAACGTGAGCCCTTAGATCAAACCGACTTAAAGGATGGCGTAGATGCAACCTAGGAGGTGGTGAAGAACCGACATAACAACGAGAGGCTAATAGGTGGGCCCCAGGGGTCTGGGTGGCTTACAGGTAGGGTCGGACGGCCCCACCTGGCGGTGTCTCAAACTCCGCTTTGGTGTGGAGTCCTCCCAAATCTTTTGGAACCTTCTGGTGTCCGTTTCGCTACGGATAAACCCTGCAGAAAATATAGATTCACCAAAACTCATGGAATTTGTTAATTTAAACCCTTGGCCTTCATTGGTGATTATATTTATGCCTTTATATATGTTATTTTGGTGGTTTATAATGGTTATTAACTACCGTCAACAAACTCCCCCAAGCATAACCTTTGCTAGACCCTTAGCAAAGCTAAACTCAGTAAATGGATCAGGAGTTGCTACGATGCTTTCACTTCTCAAAAGTACACATACGTTCAAACAAGAATTCTCCTCTAGATTACAATAAACTGATCTGACTTTCAAACATACCCATATTACCTTCAACTATGGGGCTTCTCAGCCTTCACTTGGGTCTTTAGCAATTGAAAGACAGAACGATCAAGTCAAGCACTATGTCTCAAGTTCTTTGCTCAACCATTATTCAAAGTTTTTATAGGTTTTCAAAATAAAACTCAGAGCTTTCTTTGTATGACACTCTTAAGTCTCTCAATATATGTGGTATTTGTGGATTGTCACCAAGGCAATAGTGGTGTTATGCCTTTCTTTTCCTATAACTAAGACATATGTGGAGCTCATAGGTAGGGAGAAAGCATAAAAGAGCATACTTGCAATACATATATTATAAAGTCAAACATCGGATCTAGAGAGAGTTAAGTCATATAATCAAATCAAGATGTGCATGTGTGTGGATGAATATGGTGGATATATTTGGTGGCTAACCTAATTCTACTATGCTCCTTGAAAACATATCTCTCTTTTGAAACTTGGAAACAACTTTGCAAGAAAACATGGGCTATCTTATTCATCTTTCTCTTTTTTTTCGTGCGAGCATCTAAGTACCCATTGTTTTAAATATATCGGACATTTGTCCATTTTTTCTCATCTTTCATTTTTTATGAATAATTTTTGCATAGCCACATGCATCATTTTTGCAACAAAACTTTTGAGAGATATCAACAAGAACTTGGAGCATTTAATTGGTGGATATCCTATCAAGAATATTTTTGGTGTTTTCTCCTAGTGTAGGAGTAAAACATTTTTGTGTGGATCTAGATGGAATGACATGTTTTTGCGCCTACCCCTAGTGTAGGAGTAGTGCATATGTGGGTGGTGTGTACGTGATCTTGATTTTAAGAGCATGATAAACCTCTCATAAGGGTCAACAAAGCTTGACTAAACTCAATGCAAAACAAGCATCATATATATGGAAGTTTTCCTAATGTAAATATCATATAGGCTCTGGTAGGAATTCAAGCTTTGTCATATAGGAGCTCATCATGTAGGATTTTCATATTTTTCAAAAGATAAATCTCTAAAACTTTAGTATCACTTGAAACAAGATAAACAGCAACCCAGACCTTTGTAGGGAGTGTACAAGGAGATTGGAAAGCTCTATGCTCTAGCTTTTGCTTATCTTTCTTTCCCATCTCTAGAGTGGTTAGCCATCGAATAGAGGTTCTATCTTTTAAACAGAAAGAAAAAGAATCTCTTGGTACGACATGGGCATGTTTTAATGACCTAATCAATTCTAGCCCTGACCTTGCCATTCAAGACCCTATGCTTTTACAACACTTTTATATGGGTCTTAGTGGGGAGACCGCGTAGCTTCTTGATACAACTTTTGGAGGTGCCTTCTTACACTACTCTACTAGTGAAGGGAGAAATATCCTTAGAAAAATCCAAGAAAACACCCCCTACACCAGCGTTTGTAACAAAAAATTGATTTTTGATCAGCCTATTCAATCTAATTCTCAACAAAATCAAGTAGCCCATAAGACTAGTTGAGGAAACTCCTGAGGAAGAACCTGTGATAGTTGAGCCTGAGCCTTTAGCTACTCCACTTGAAGCCTCAACTGTCCTCCAAGTTCCCGAACCACCAAAGGAGGAAGAAATTCCGCCTTTGGAAAATATGTTCTAATTCGAGGAAGATCTTTTCTCTGATTTTGGAAACACCTCGAATTATTATGCAATAAGGAAATCTTCGGCACTATCAGCACCCAACTAGCATCTTCCTGACCCAACCGAAGAGAAGTTCCTTAAAAAGACTATGAAGGAGTTGACAACGATCATAAGCAATGAGTGGTTGAGAGAATCCAAGCTTTCTCTAGAAGTCATTCATTTTTAGATTCTCCTTCTACCTCCATTCGTTGTCAGATTCATAAAACCTTCTTCGATACTTTTTATAATCCGGTTGTAGGAGTAAATCTTATGTCTAAATCTTTTGCACATACCCTTCCAAAAATATACAATTAACTCCAACAATTAAACTCTTAAAAAGTCTCTCAGGGCAAATCCTTCCTAGTGAAGGAATTTTCCACCTCATCCCTATCAAAGTAGACAAGACCAAGGTGTATTTTAGTTTTTATGTGTTCGATATTTGGGAGTTTGATCTTTTGATAGGGCATCCAATAGAGAGACTCCTACATGAAGGAAGAAAGTGGAGTATAAATGTAATTCTTGGGAAAAGCCTAAACCTTTCTATTCCCATCACTCGTTACATGTTAAGATGGAGATGAGTCCCGAGCAAGATCCAATGGAGGAAATTATGACAACATCTCTCTTGGAAGCCTCCAATAAACATCTCATAGAAGTCACCTAGGATTTCATCCAAGATGAAGAAGAACCGTGAGATCCTTTCCCTCTAGATGAAATTCAAGAGCCGCCAAAACCCCCATTGTGCTCAAACCCCTTCCTTCAGGTTTGAAATACGTTTTTCTAGATAACGATAGGGAGTCTCCTATGATTATTAGTGATAAACTCTCTAAGGATGAGACCCTCTGGCTCCTTACCAATTTAGAAAAGTATTGCTCTACTTTCGGCTACTCGCTTGAAGACCTCAAGGGGATTAGTCCTGCCCTTTGCACCCATCGCATTCCCATAGATCCAGCATATCTACATTCTAGGGAGCCCCAATGTAGGCTTAACAATGCTATGAGAGAAGTTGTTTTAAAAGAGGTTTTAAAACTTTTGCATGCAGGGATAATCTATCCCATGCCTTATAGTGAGTGGGTAAGCCCGGTACAAATTATACTGAAGAAAGGGGGCATGACTATGGTCAAAAATGGAAAATATGAATTAATACCACAACGAACAGTCATAGAATGGCGGATGTGCATTGATTACCGGAAACTTAACAAGGCAACAAAGAAAGACCACTTCCCGTTACCCTTCATCGATGAGATGTTGGAATGGCTTGCAAAGCATTCTTTCTTTTGTTTCCTTGATGGGTATTCTGGCTATCATCAAATCACGATCCATCCTGATGACCAAAGCAAAACTACTTTTACTTGTCCCTATAGAACATTTGCTTATCGCAGGATGTCTTTTGGATTATGTAACATGCCAACTTCATTCCAAAGGTGCATGATGTCTATATTTTCTGATATGATAGAAGAAATCATGGAAGTTTTTATGGATGATTTTTCTATTTATGAAAAAACTTTTGATGATCGCTTAGAAAATTTAGACAAAGTTTAGCAAAGATGTGAGGAAAAGCACTTGGTCTTAAATTGGGAAAAATGTCATTTTATGGTTAGAGAAGGTATAGTGCTTGGACACTTGGTGTCCGAATGTGAGATTGAGGTAGACCGAGCAAAGATAGAAGTAATAGAACATCTACCTCCTCCCACAAATGTCAAACAAGTATGTAGTTTCCTTGGTCATGTGGGGTTTTATCACCGTTTTATAAAAGATTTTTCTCATATTGCTAGACCCCTTACAAGTTTGTTAGCCAATGATGCTCCCTTTGAGTTTGATGATGAGTGTTTAAATGCTTTTCAAATCCTTAAGAAAGCACTCATCTCTACACCAATCATTCAACCCCTGATTGATCACTGCCTTTTGAAATCATGTGTGATTATAGTGATTATACTGTCGGGGTAGTTTTGGGTCAAACGAAAGATAGAAAGGATCATGCAATTTCTTATGCTAGTAAAACTATGTCAGGACCTCAACTTAATTATGCAACAACTGAAAAAGAGCTTCTGGCTGTTGTTTTTGCTATTGACAAGTTTAGGTCTTACTTAGTAGGAGCAAAGGTTATTGTCTACATTGATCATGTTGCTCTTAAATATCTCCTTACTAAGAAAGATGCTAAACCTCGGCTTATAAGATGGATCCTTTTGCTTCAAGAATTTGATTTAGAAATTAAAGATAAGAAAGGAATAGAAAATTTTGTAGCCGATCACTTGTCAAGAATATAGTTTGAGAATCCATAGGAATTGCCTATCAATGATTTTCTGCGGGACAACATGCTCCTAAAGATCATAAAATCCGACCCTTGATATGCAAATATTATTAATTTTATGGTTTCAGGTTATGTACCACTAGGGGAGAGTAAGCAGAAGCTTATCCATGAAAGTCACCTCCACCTATGGGATGAACCGTACTTCTACCGAGTTTGTTCTGATGGACTGCTCAGGAGGTGTGTTCTGGCTGAGAAAGCAACCTAGATCATCGAGAGATGCCACTCATCACCGTATGGATGACATTATAGGGCATTCCGCACTAATGCTAAGATCTAGCAAAGTAAATTCTTCTAGCCAACCATGTACGACAACCCCAAAGAATTCATACGGAGGTGCATCCCATGTTAGAAACATGGGAATATCAATGTAAGAGACTCCATGCCACTCACCACCAACCTCTAGTTAGAACTCTTTGATGTCTGGGGAATCGACTACATGGGACCATTTCCAAAATCTCAGCAATGCGAATACATCTTGGTGGCGGTCGACTATGTCTCAAAATGGGTTGAAGCTTTACCATGTCGAGCTGCAAATTCCAATAACGCCAAGAGGATGTTTTCAGAGACCATCTTTCCATGCTTTAGAGTTCTGTGCATGGTAATTAGTGGTGGAGGTCCTCACTTCATTGATAGAAAGTTCCGACACTTCTTATTCGATCATGGGGTCCATCATAACATCACAACACCATATCATCTGCAAACAAGCGGACAAGTAGAAACATCAAACAAGCAAATCAAGAACATTCTGCAAAATATCATTAATGAGATGGGGACAACATAGAAGGATAAGTTACAGGAGCACTATGGGCTTATAGAATAGCTTACAAAACACCTCTTGGAATGTCACCATACAAACTTGTCTACGGGAAGACATGTCACCTACCTGTCAAGTTGGAATTCAAAACTCATTGGGCCATAAAAAGGTGGAACATGGACTTTGAAGCAGCCAAAAAGAAAAGAAAAATACAACTCTCTGAGCTAGAGGAATGGCGAGAAAAGGCATATCATAACGCAAAACTCTACAAAGAGAGGATGAAAAGGTGGCATGACAAAAGATTGAAAAAGGAATTCAAACCAAGTGACAAGGTGTTGCTTTTCAACTCTAGAGTGAAGTTGTTTGGACATGGGAAACTACGAAGCAAATGGGAAGGACCTTACAAGGTAATTAGTGCATCGTCTCATGGAGCAGTCAGACTTCAAAATGATGAAGGTACGCTTTTCAAGGTAAATGGTTAGCATTTAAAATTTTTCCATGACACACAATTTTAGAAGAAGAATTGGATATAATTAACTTTATAGAATTTAAATAACATTTTCAATTCAGCTCTTCTTCTTTACTCTGTGAAAACCCTTAAAAACATGTTTACCTGCTAAAGTATTGCCAGGATCTCCCTAGACTTTTGTTGGTGCTTGTTTCCACATATTGTTTATGCAAGGTAGTAGAATTCAAGTGTGGGGGAGGCAAACCTCCCGAGCAGAGGACAACATCAACAAATGTTGAAAGAACGACGACATCAACCAATTTGGGGGAGAAGGCACCCCCGTGTATCCAGGTAAGTATTTCTTCTCCTTTTGTTTTATTATTATTAGTTTGCTTTAAAATATATGTGTTAAAAAAAGATGAACAACTAAAAGCAAAATTAAATAGTTATCCCTATAATAGTAAAAATGAAAACAAAATAAAAAGAGTGTGTCTAGTTTGCTTCAATTTCTTTTAAGAGCTAAATAAATAATAAAGACTCTGAGACAAATCTCTTAAAATGGAAATGATGAATAGTTGCTCTGTTGTAATTCCTTTCAAGTACCTAGTTTTTAGCCTTGAATTCTCCCGAGTTTTGGATAAGATTATTTTGATATAAGGATTTACTCTGAACTTGAAACTCGTGGGTAGCATATGTTTGATCTAAGTCTAGGTAATTGACAGATATGATATGAGAAGGTCTGAACAGCTATTTATCTTATTCCAAGTGACACTAAAGTTCTAGAGATTTCTTTTGAAAAACATAAAAATGCTACATGGTGAGTTCCTGTATGACAAAGCTTGAATTCACACCAGAGCCATACATATTATTTATGCTAGGAAAACTTCCACATATATGCTGCTTGTTTTGCATTGAGTTTTGTTAAGCTTTGTTGACCCTTATGAGAGGTTTGTTATGCCCTTAAAATAAAGATCACATACACACCACCCATATATGCACTACTCCTACACTAAGAGTAGGCGCAAAAACATGCCTTCCATCTAGATTCATCCAAAAATGTTTTACTCCTACACTAGGAGTGAACACAAAAATATGCTTGTTAGGTTTTCCGTCGACCAAATAAATGCTCCAAGATATTGTTGATATCTCTCTCAAAGTTTTGTTGCAGAAAAGAGACATAGGGCTATGCAAAAGTTATTCATAAAAAAAGAGAAAGAAAAGAAAAAAAGAGTTGAGAAAAAATGGATAAGTGTCCGAGATATGTAAAACAATGAGTACTTAGATGCCCGCCTAAAAAAAGAAGAAAAAGAGAGATGAATAAGATAGTCCATGTTCTCTCGCAAAAATATTTTTAAGTTTCGAGAGAGAGATATGTTTTCAAGGGGCAAAATAGAATTAGGTTAGCCACCATATATATACACCTCATATATCCACACACATGCACATCTTGATTTGATTGTATGACTCATTTATCTTTGGATCCATTGTTTGACTTTACAATATATGTATTGCAAGTATACCCTAGCTTTCTTTCTACCTATGAACTCCACATAAGCATTAGTGGTAGGAAGAGAAAAAGGCATAACATTATTATTACCTTGGTGATGATCCACAAATACCACATATATTGAGAGACTTGAGAGTGTCATACAATGAAATCTCTGAGTTCTATTTTGAAAATTTATAAAACCTCCAAAACAATGGTGGAACAAAGAACTTGAGACATAGTGCTTGACTCGGTCGTTCTGTCTTTCAATTGCTCAAGACCCAAGTGAAGATTAAGATGCTCCATGGTTCAAGGTAATATAGGTAAGTTTGAAAGTTAAATTAGTTTATTCTAATCCGGAGGAGAATTGTTGTTTGAACGCATGTGTACTTTTAAGGAGTAAAAACATTGATGCAACTCCTGATCCATTGTTCAAGTTTAGCTTTGCATATGGACTAGCAAAGGTTAAGTGTGGGAGAGCTTGTTGACGGTCATTAATACCAATTATAAACCATCATCATAACCTGCATATATACTTAATTCCATCATCAAACATAGTTATAGGATTTGATTCTAACAAGTTCCACGAGTTTTGGTGCTCTCACTTGTCTCATAGGATATTTAATTTTTCACAAAACAAAATTATGTCAAATGGTGAATTGGAGTACACCATTGCAAAGAGCTCATCGAGCTGATCGAAATGGATATATTTTTGCTATATTTGGAGCTTGGAATGAAAAGATACAAATTTCGCAAATAAAAGAAAAACTCCACATCATAAGCTACGAGATTAATTGGGCCCAATTCAGAATTTGGTCCATAAAGGTCATGTGCATTTTAATGAGATATGGTGGAAAATTTAGTACCAATGAGGCTAACTAAGAGGGAGAGGGTGTCAGGCGCCCCCATATATAGCAGCTCCTACCCCCTCTCTAGAGCTATCATAAAACCCTAATTCATATCCTCATTCTAGGATCAGGACATCAAGAGAAGATTAGTTGTCCTTTATAGGATCTAGTCTTGTAAATAAAAATATTGAGTTAAAGGGTGAGGGAAGAGTTTGGAGGAAGTGTCTGCCTGTCGGTGCTACCTCTACGGCTTGTACCTTGGTGGATCTAGGCTTCTCTAAGTCTACATCTGAGATACCTCAGGTAATTGATTTCCGTTTAAAGTAAGTTTTATGCTATTTTGTTCATGGGTTCATAGTACTTTTGAGTGCTCTAGTCCTTGTTAGATCCCTAGATTAGAGTAGTAATCGTTAGCATAAGCATGGTGCTTAGACTATTGGCTACCTATGTTTGCTCCCTGTTTCTTGGTTGTGTGGTAGCAGTGGGAGGTGATAGCCATGTCTATCCTTTGTAGTCCACACCGAATTAAGCAAGTTCTTAAATTAGTAGGATCATAGTCATGTCGATAGAGTTATCTATTAGCGGTGCTTTACCGTCTAAGCGGCGTCCCGAAGTGAACACTAGAATCATAAGCCTTGCTTTGCATAGGGTCATAACCATAAGAATCCTCTCTACTCATAGCTTAAACCTTGATTGCTATCCCTGGACAAACTAATTGTTAGACAACACACATGTTTCTCTTTGGATATGATACTCGATAATACTCCGGATGAAAACTACTTCGATACCCGTACGCTTATGAATTTTATCTCAGTGTGCCTCCACAGGTGTCAACAACCCTCTCATATCATATCCGTCAATTACCTAGACTTAGATCAAGCATATGCTACCCACGAGTTTTAAGTTTAGAGTAAATTCTTATATCAAAACAGTCGTATCCAAAACTCGGGAGAATTCAAAGCTGAAAACTAGGTACTTGAAAGGAATTATGATAGAACAACTATTCATCATTTTCATTGCAAGAGATTATCCTCAGAGTCTATTTATTTAGCTTCTTAAAATAGAAAACTGGACACACACTTTTTATTTTATTTTTATTTTTAAGATCACACCTTACTATTATATAGCTAAGATAATTTTTATTTTGTTTTTGTTTATTGTGCATCTTTTTATTTCATTATTATTTTTAGCAACTACATAGCAAACTTAAAAATAGCAAATAAAAAGAAATACTTAGCTAGATATATGGGGATTCTCCTCTCCCAAGCTGGATGTTGTCGTGGTCTTTCTTAGAGTGAGTCTACCAGTAGAAGTCTTTCTCATCCGTCCAGAAGTTGTGTTCCTCATGCAGTGAATGTAGAGATAGTTCGGGAAAATGTACTTCAGATGAATGGCTTCACTCTTGATCATCCTGCAAAATACTCCAACAAAAACACCAAAACTCGTGGCACAGATTAGGATAAGGGTTAGCGGTCAGCCATTCAGAGATTTGTTGTCCTTAGGAGTTTAGATAGTTTTCCTAGTCCTTGGAGATTAAGATAGATTTCCTAATTGATAAAGTTCTAGCAGGATGTCTATTTAATATTTTTAGATTTTCTTATTTATATAATGCAGAAAGAAAATATGCATGCATGTTATATATATATATATATTATTTTTTTTTAACACCACAGTGAATCTTCCTATGGGTGTTTACACATCGTAAAATTACTCACGTGGGGCTTAGGATTTATGTTGCTATACTATAATGCAGTCATGAAACTTTTTATCTTCCTATTCTAAATGCAATGCTAATGCAGAAAAATAAATATGCTAAAGTGAAAAGTAATTCATGCAATGCTAGAAAGTAAATATGGATAACTACCCATGTTACCTCTCGGCGAGGGTTCATAATTTTAAGTCCTCCGGACATGACTCTTTTCCTATCTTGTTTATTCCTTGGGTGCATTAGTGGGTCCCGGGGATGGAGACCCTGATGGTTGCACCTCTTGTGACTCTGGTGATGATGTTACCTTTTCTTTTCATACCTGCTTGGTCTGTGGATTCATCTTTGGCGGAGTAGGTTCATTATTCATAGGTTCTTCAGGTTCTTTATCTTCCTCCCATTCATTCTTGGGGGATTGATTCTTTTGGTTTCGGAATGATCGACGTCTTCTCCTAGAGCGGGACTTCTTGGGCTATTCATAAGTGGTATAACTATTGAAATAACAGCGTACCTTTTCTCTAGGGAATTGGAAGTGGACTTGTCCAGATCCGACGTAGATGATCGCGTTGGTAGTGTTGAGCAACAGTCTTCCAAGGATGATGGGTGTATCATCTTCTTCTCCCATGTCTAGAACCATGAAGTCGGCAAGGGCATAGTGATTATGTATCCTTACTATGACATCTTTTACTATTTCTTCCAAAAATCGGCTTGATTGGTCTACCATCTGCAATTGCATATATGTAGGGAACAAAGATTCATCACCAAATAAGTATTCATACGTTACCTTAGACATGATATTGACACTCGGCCCAATGTCGCAGAAGGTCTTGTGGAAGATTCTTTGTCCAATGGTACACTCGATTAGGGGTACGCCTGGATCATCCTTCTTAGCAAGGAATGGTGAAGCGAGAAGGTGGTCATACTCTAATTGGAGTGTGTTGATAATGTTGACTGATTCTTTTTGAGGCTACCTGGCCTTGTTCTTTCTCCTGTTCCTGTTCTTCTTCTTCTTGGTCACTATTGTCTCTTCAGGCAGGTATGACATTTGTGGATGTCTAGGAGATTGCAAGATGCAATTCTTGAAAGAAAACTTCTCCTTTCTATCCTTGATTGTAAAATAGATCTTGGCATTGTCCATGTAGATAATGGCTTTAGCGGTGCTTAGGAAAGGTCGACCCAAAATAATGGGTGCCCTTACATTTCCACTTGTTTCCAAAACCACAAAGTTTACGAGAACATATGATTGTCCCACTCGAATAATAGCGTCTTCAAGAACTCTCTTGGGGGTAACAGAGTGACTGATCTGCAAGCTGCAAACACATATTTGTGTACAACAAAGTATCTCCATTAATTTGATCATAAATTACCTTAGGCGTGATGTTGACACTTGCTCCAAAGTCACGGATAGCTTCTTGAAAAATGTGAGGTCCAATGGCGATGGGGATGACAGGTCTCCCTGGATCACTCTTTTTTTTCGGCAAGGTATAGTCTATCCACCTTCCCATCGATGGTTGTATACAGTAATATGCTGCATTGTGAATATCAACAAGATTTATAGTTTCTAGATCTTTCGGTTGCCCTAGAATCTTACCTTTGTCGGATGGAGGAACAGTAGTAGCCAACTGAGTTCTTTGTGATTCTATCATTTTATTAAAGCTATGCTAGTTTTTAATGGTAGAAGCAAATCTATCCATTCTATTATTTATGTTCTCTAGAATTTTATCATTGGTAGCTATCTTTCTAGATAATCCCTCCATAAGTTTGGATTGGCCAGCAATTAACTCTCTCAAGGGTGGTTGATTGAAATTATTAAAATTATTACCATGATAGTTACCTGGATAATTACCTTGGTAGTTCGGTCTCTGTTGCTGGTTCCATTCTTAATTCTACTGAGGACGAAAGTAGTTGTTGTTGTTGACAAAGTTCACATCCTCATGGGTCTCAGGGCAGTTGCTCCCTGAATACCTAGTGTTTCCACATACTTCATATGTCATGCGAGTATCATGAATATGCATGACTTCTTGCTTCTCATTGGCTCGATCTTCAAGCTTCTTCATCAGTAGGTCCATCTTGGCAGATAACATGTCTACCTCCTTGAGTTGATGCATACCTCCACCTCTCTTGCGGGTTTGAACACGTTCTTCATTCCAACCTTGATCGGAGGCCATTTTCTCCACAAGAGCTGTTGCAGCTAGTATGGTGAGTGATAGGAATGCACCTCCAGCAGCAGCATCCATAGTCTCACGGGTACTGTTGGTCAACTTGTGGTAGAAAGTCTGCATGAGTAGCCAATTCTCCATCCCATGATGAGGACATTCTGCAATATAATCTTGAAAGTGTTCCCATGCCTCAGGGACAGATTCATCATGTTGTTGCTGAAAGCTTGAAATTCTCCTACGCAGAGCATTGGTCTTGCCTGTGGGAAAGAACTTTGCTAGAAAGGCAGTGGAGCAGTTATCCCATATAGTATTTCTATCTTTGTTGGTGTAGAACCATTGCTTTGCCTTCCCTAAGAGTGAGAATGGGAAGAGGCGAAGTAATATGGCATCCTGAGTTACTCCTTTGATGGTGAAAGTGCTACAAATCTCTAGAAAGTGTTGGAGATGTACACTCGCGTCTTCATGTGACTTTCCACAAAACTGGTTTGCTTGCACCATGTTGATGAGAGTTGGCTTGAGCTCAAATCCATTGTCTCCAACATTGACTGTTGGTCCAGTACGGATGTTGGCCGTAGTTGGAGCAGAGAAATCATGGAGAGTCCTGTTAGCCATGGCTTTAAATTCTGGTGTTAAGCTTCGCCTTATATGGTTGTCTTCCGACTTTAAAGCTAGAACTTTCTTGAGTTTAGCTCTAGTCCTTCTGATTAATGCTTTTAGATCATCAATGTAGTATGTCAGAAGGTCAAAACCGGTCATAAATTACCCTATATAAGATACACAAGTAGTCAAAAACAAGGGTAAGCCTGTTTGAGTAGAAGTCAATGGTTATCTTCAATCACATCAATAAGTATAAGTTTATCAATACTTCCTTTGCTTAGCTACCATCCCCGGCAATGGCGCCAAAAATGCTTGTTGACATTTCTTAGTGTTGCTACTAAAAACAAAGTTTTAAATCTAGTCCCTAGCAACAACGTCAGAAATGCTTATTGGTATTTATTAACGTGTCACTTATTTTTAAATAGCCACCTATTATAAACCTATATCTCCTAACTTTACTAGGTTGTCATCCCTAGTTATGATATCAGAGATACTTGTTGGTACTACATAGCATTACTACTAGGATAATGCTAAGCAGTTCTTTATTAATTATGTGACTAGGAAGAATAAATAAATATATGAATGAAAAGGATCTGCAAGCGCACAGATAATATACCATTGTAGTATTTTACCCTAGAGTATTCTAGGAATCGTTATTTATATTTTTACTAGAGGAGAAGGTCTAGCTTGAACATGTATTGATAAGTTATTCTATTAAAGGAGAAGTAAACCATAACCAATATTCTACTCATAACAGGGGTAATTCATAGGATAAGTTATATGATAAGTATTGATAATGATAAGTCACTCAGAGTACTCCTTTCTATGGCATTAGCATGGCCAGGTAGAATGTTAGAGGAATAATTCCTAAGTCATTCTTAATTACAAATCAAAGCATACATTGATTAGTGCAATATACCTAGTAATCATTGCTAAGATCATCTTCATATCTACACATAAGGGATATTACTAAGGAAGATTAAGAACAGAGCTTGGTCTTCCTTCGTAACCGAACCCTACGTGCGCCTATATTCGGAGAGTGGACTACAAAGGACTCAACGGGAGTGTCACATCCGCGATCTACCACATGACCCAGAATATAGGGTGTATCCGTAGGTAAACAACGTATAAGCACCACACTTACACAATGTCAACCACCAATCCATGGATCCTTAGAGTGAGCGCTATACGAACTTATGTATGAACACAATGATAATCCAACTATACTAAGCATATAATCAAAGTAGACGATGAACATTATAATGGAGAACATGAATAAGATGAATACTGATATTGTCATAACAATTGTAACTAGCATATAAAAGTAATTGAGGTACAAGAGAGAGAGAGGGGGGTACAAAGATTATACCAAACCACGCTCTTGACAAGATCGTAAATCCAAGCGAAGCCGGTTTGCCTCCCTCTAGACCTAGCCTAACTAGCTATGTCCTAGAATATGGTGGAGCTCTGAGGATGATTAGGGTTTCTGTCTTCTCAAATGACTTATGCAATATGCTAGGGGGTGGTAGGGGCTGGTATATATAGCCCGAAGCGTCCAACGTGAGCCATTGGATCAAGCCGACTTAAAGGACGGCGTAGATGCAACCTAGGAGGCGGTGGAGAACCAACATAACGAGAGGCTGACAGGTGAGCCCCGGGGCCTAGCGGTGTCTCACCCTATGCTTCAGTGTGGAGTCCTCCCGAGTCTTCTAGAACCTTTTGGTGTTCATTTCGCTACGTGGATAAGCGCAATTAAATCTGACATATAGGTTCACCTTGACGGTTTTTTGGATAAACCCTGCAGAAAATACAGATTCACCAAAACTCGTGGAATTTGTTAATTTAAACCCCTAGACCTTCATTGGTGATTATATTTATACCCTTATACATGTTATATTGGTGGTTTATAATGGTTATTAACTACCGTCAACACAGATGCGTGATAATTTCCTCCTATTGCTATGGCGATGTTGGTATGTTAGAAATCAGATTAAACATGAAGGAGCTTCCATGCCGATTGAGGGTTCTATGCATTTCCTGGTTAGCTATCAAGCAAAGTTTTGTGGAAAGCCGACAACAAGCAACAAGTGACAGAAAAGAAAGGCAAGAGTGAATACCATCTTACATAACCTAAAGTCTAGTGCACAGGCAGTTCGGTTGCAATCTCAGTGGCAACCGTCACAATCGGGCATGTGAAAGTAAATGTTGATGCAGGCCTAAAGAATAGCCTAGCTGGTTTGGGAATCATTGCGAGAGATGCACAGGGTTCAACTTTAGGGGGTGTTTGGTTCCTCCTCCTAAACTTTAGTCGTTGTCCCATCGGATGTTTGGACACATGCATGGAGTATTAAATATAGACTAATTACAAAACTAATTGCACCGTTTGCGACTAATTTGCAAGATGAATCTTTTAAGCCTAATTAGTCCATGATTTGACAATATGGTGCTACAGTAAACATGTGCTAATGATGGATTAATTAGCTTAATTAATTCGTCTCATGGAGTACTGACGGATTCTGTAATTTGTTTTTTATTAGTATCCAAACACCCCCATGCGACACCCTCATATGACATCTCCTAAATTTTAGTCACTGGATCCAAACACCCCCTTATTTGCTTCAAGCTAAATTCGCTTTCATTGCTTTGATCCGGAAGTTGCTGAACTTATGGCGCTGATTGAGGGGTTGAGATTGGCAATCCAGTGGATTGATCTACCTATTGTATTGGAGACTGATTGTCTATCAATTTGCAAAGCTCTAAACTCTAATGAAGATAATCGTTCCAAACTTGCATTACAACCGAAAGAAGCTTAGTTGCTCGGTGATGAGCTTAGAGGGGTTGAGTTTATCCATTGTAATAGAATGTGTAATAGGGTTGCCCATGAATTAGGCCAACATGCTTGTAAACAGCTCTGTTCCAAGGTGTGGATCACGAGAGCTCCAGAATTTGTTGGCCACTTAGTGGCAGATGATTGTAACTTTGTTCATATTTAATATAAAGCTCAACCTTTCCCCGCAAAAAAGGCATTCATGAGAGCACACAACTACATCATTAGGAGGACATTCAATTGTGCATCTCATAGGAGAGCATTATTAGCATAGGTCCTATCACTACCAATGAGCAGCCATGAAAGGATCATTGGAAAGGATTGTTGATCGCTTTCATGTCCATAAGAACTTCAAGATGATCTTGTGGAGTATTTGTGGGCACTTCATAACGCTAGTTAGTATGATTTGTTGTAGCTTTATCATAATTTATTGCTATGTGGTGTGAGAGACAATTTCTTTATTTGCCTATATGATTTTTATGTTTGAAACATTGGATTTAAATTTAAACTATCTTATCTAAAATCATGAATCTGAATACAATTCATTTGCATGGTTTATAAATATTTAAGTTTGGACTATAATGGTGGATACGAAGGACATACATGGAGATTATATTAAATTTGAATATGAAAAAGATAAAATATGAGCTTAGATGTAGGACCCTTTCTAGAGTAAGGTGCTAAAACATAGTCCAAAAATTAGAGACATCCCCTACTCAAAAAGTAGGGACTCTATTTTAGGGGAGGGGCACTTTTGAAGATGCTCTAAGCCACTAAGGTTAGTCTTGCTATATTCTTGCAAAAAGAAATTTGACCACCTATGTAAGTGGTTTTTGTCATCGACAATAATTATGGGGTTATGTATGCCTAATGACAACAATATGATTGTGTGGTGAATCAAGAGCTCGGTGGTAACACAAGAACATAGTTATATAGGTTTCTGACCTTAATGGTGAGGTAATACCGTAATACCCTGGTCCTTGGTTGATAGATTGTATTGATATATATGGATGTATCATGTATGTTGTCTAGAAGGCATAGAGTGTCCAGTTATCCGTGGATGTTGACTAGCCGTTCCTGGTATGGAGCATCAATGAATGTGGAGGGATCCATCGACTCTAGTTAGTGTTGATCTAGGGACAACTCTTATATAGTTTGTAGGGGATCTATTGACTCCTCATATGGAATATGTCTGCATATGCGTAGTACATTTCTTACACTTTCGTCCTCGCTTCGTATGAAAAGATTACCAGAGTTGCTAGCTTTAGAGCAACAAGAATTATAAGCTACCCCTTACTTTTCTAAACTTCCAAAGTGATACTAACATCAACTACAACCACACATGGGCCAGCTTTACTATCACTATAGGCTTCTAACGGGATAGGGTATTACACTCTTCCACCCTTGCCATGAGGTCAGCAAGGGAGAACAAGATAGTGGCACCTTAGGGAGCTGCTTTGGGGAGCAGAAAGCAAGAGCGGAGCATCTCCGAGCGGTCTAGGCTCGCTAGCGTCGAGTTCTCGATCCTTTGTGTGGGTCTAAATTCTTTATGGAAGCAAACTCTCAAACGTTGTTCTCTTAGGTTTGTTTGGATCCATTAACACTAAAAATTAGCTGGCTAATAGCAAATAGTTGCTAATTTTTAGTAGGAGGGCCTTTGAATCCTCTTGCTAATAGGTGGTTAGATATTGAGTTGAAGGTGCAAATGAAATATTAGCACCTATTGGCAACTCCAAACTAGCTAATGAAACTAATAATAGTTACCAGTCGCTATCTAATAATTAGCAGATTTATTAGCGTGTTTGTTTGGATCCATTAATACTAATTTTAACTGCTAACCTTAGGTGCTAATGGATGCAATCAGACTGCTTCTTTGCGCAGTATACTATACACTACCAGGTCTTGTTCATTCATGATAATATCGTGCTGTAGAGCTATCGGCATTCTATTTATGTTTCATTATCATTCCGTCCGAAATCACTATTGCAAAAGCATCGCACGAGTGAAGTCTATCTGCACACACACCCAAAAAATCGAGAAGCCGTTGCTATATGCGGACTACAATCTCTCTATATAAAAGATATTATAGAACTATATACTAGTTAAGTTTCTCATAGTTAATACTCTATAAAAAATATAATTCTAACGTAATACTAAGTTAAAGTTTTTTGATCTTTACTAACTATATATAAAAATATCAATATTTATAGAATCTAATAAGTACGATTAAATTTATCATGAAATATATTTCATACTATACTTAATTGGTGTCATATGTATTAATATTTTTACCTATATTTTGGTAAAATTTTAGACATGAGAATTAAAAACACATATAGAATTACATTCTTTTGTCAACGGAGATAGTATAGTCTTTGCATGAAACGTATGAGTTAATATATACTACTAGTAGAATTTCCGGATATTTTGTTGGGACCAACTACTAGTCCTATCTCATCAAATAACAGTATGTTCTTAGAGGAAGACTAATAATACAACCTATTGTCGGCTGTATGTAATTCTTACTACCAATCTATCTGCCCACTTACATATTTAGTTAGCCTACCTACAGTGTACTTGTTTGTTTCACCAGACTATTTAGTTAGCCTACTTACAGTGTACTTGTTTGTTTCACAAGACTTTTTATTGTTCTTGTGTATAAGCCGACTCCTGCTTCTTTTTTTTCTTTTTTTTTCACCTTAGCATACAAACACTTATTATTTTTGCTCTTATGTAGAGTAATCCTCCTGCAGGCGCACGCATCAAATTTGAGCGACACGTGGAGCCCACAGCCCAATCTCTGCTTAAACAAGCGACAAGAGAAGGACTTCCATGGCCATCTGCAGCTGAAACGAAGGATATACCGTGTGCTACGAGCTACGACCCCATCAAGCGGCTATTTATAGCTTCTCGAAGCAATCAATCACCTGCTCCCTCCAGCTCCAGGGTACGCCTCCACAGTACACACTCCCCAGTTCCAATCCGATCCCCATCAGGGCCATCGTCAGTACCAACTACCGCGCCGTGCCGCGCGCCGCCTCAACGGCGGCGGTGCCTTTTCGCCTCATCCCTTCTCCTACCCGTACACTCACCGGCGTTGGCTATGCAGCATCGCATGGGTGGCTTCCTGCTCTTGCCGGCTTTAGCCTTGGTAGTTGCGTCCGCGTGGTCCCCGGTCACCTTCGGCGACCCGCAGGCCACGCTGCTCAACCTGGGGTGCAGCCAGTACAACGCCACGCCCGCGTCCGCCTTCATCGCCGCCCTCAACTCCACATTCGCTAGCCTCCGCGCCAACCTCTCCGCTGCAGGCGGCGGCGGCGGCTTCGCCACCGCCGCGGAACCGCGCGCCGCCGCCCCGGCGTTCGCGATGGCGCAGTGCCGCCCGTACGTCGCGGGCCGTGACTGTGTCGCCTGCTTCGACGCGGCCGCCGCGCGCCTCCGCGCCGCCTGCAGCGCCGCCGCCAACGGCGGGCGCGCCATCCTCGACGGCTGCATGCTCCGGTACGAGAGCGCGGCCTTCTTCGACCAGTCCACGCTCCCGGGCAACACGCAGGTCTGCAACGGCTCCGCCGTGGAAGCCGGCGGCTTCGCGGACGCGGCGCGAGCGCTGGTCGCCGACCTCGCTGCGGCCGTGCCTCGTGTCCCTGGGCTCGCCGCGGCGGCCGCGAGCGGCGGCGTGTACGCGGCGGCGCAGTGCGTGGAGACGGTCGGGGAAGGCGGTTGCGCGCAGTGCCTCAACGTGGCGGTGGCGAACATCGATGGGTGCCCACCCAACTCCGACGGCCGTGCCGTGGACGCCGGCTGCTTCATGAGATACTCTGATAAGTCTTTCTTCCCAGCGAACTCGACCGTGGACCTCGCCGTATATTTGCGCTCCGGTGAGTTCATCTTTGTTTACGTATCATGTGTTTTTGCGTGGGTTATTAACCTAGGCTTCCATGTAGTAGATACTGGCTGCTCCGTGGTAGTTGACAAGTTTTGTTAGGCCCGGTTTGGATCCATCCAAGGAGCTAATAGTTAGCTGCTACTCCCTCCATTCCAAATTACAAGACATTTTGGCTATTCTAGATCCATTAATTTTAATATGTATCTAGACATAAGTCTATATCTAGATGCATAGCAAAATTTATATATCTAGAAATGCAAAAACGTCTTATAATTTGAAATGGAAGGAGTAATAATTAACTCCTTGGATCCAAACAGGTCTAGCTAGCTAATAATTTAGCTAATTAACAACTATTTCACTAGTTGGATCAAACTAGCTAATAGCGGCTAATATTAAACTGTGACTTATTAGCTAGCTAACGATTAGCAGCTAATGAATCAAGCAGGCCTTAGTGTTATACTGGGCCATGTTAGGGATGTTTCTCACTCGTACGAGTAGTATTATGGATTAAGCAACCAATTCCCAATGATTCGTTGCTGATCTGCATTCTTGTTTAAAATTTGTGATTCTGACATTACCAGTTCAACAAATCACTTCTAGTCTAGAAGACTAAAAGTCAATCGCACTGCTTTGCTGTGGAGGGTATTTCATCCCAAATAAAAATGGACACCAAGCTAGCAGATGTGGTGCATGTGAAAATTTCTGTTCTGGTGCGTGTAAAAGAAGCGACTCTATAATGCTCAAACAAATTTTCTTTTATCATACATGTGTACAGTTCAGGAAATCCAATGTTTCAGATGATTTTTGGTGTATTCTAATTTTTCAGGAAGTTAGGATCAGTTAATGTGCTCCAGGGATTTGTCTTGCTCGAAATTAGCTTGTAATGGATATTCAAATAGAAAGTTTCAAAAAAAAAGTAACGAGTTCGACAAATAGAACCAACGAAATATTATGTCTCCAGTCAAAGTTTTTTCAGTTTAGAGTTCTCAAATGCATGATTGCTTGCAGTTTTTTTTTTCAGTTTAGAGTTCTTCAATGCATGATATCTTGCAGGGAAATCGAGCCAAAAAGGAGCGATCATAGGAGGCATTTTGGGAGGTGTAGCCTTCCTGCTTCTTGTTGGCTTGTTGACTTTGTTATTGGTACGGCGTTCTAGAAAGACAAAGCCTCGTAGAGGTAAATATTGTGAAGTCTAGCATTTATCAGACTTGCAGTGTTGTGGTTTTTGTCTAATTTTCCAATGGAAGTATAAAATATGTCAGATATTTCTGTTGTTTGCCATGAAATTCTCTTACAGGGATTCAAGTAAAGTAAAATATCACGTGTCAAATGTTTCTTTCATGAGAACACTGCCCAATGCTATGCCCCTATTGTTTTGTGTTGCATGCCGCATGTTTAACTTTATAACCAATGGTTGTCAATCATATTATTGATACAAACTTAACTTGGTTGGCTATTCCTATCTTATGGAACTTGCTGAAAGACAACGGCTTAAGAAGTTAGGTTAGTACATTAACGAATAAAAATAGAAATTTATTTTTTCTTTTACGACCATAGGTCACTGTACACATGTTTTCATAGCCACCATACGCTGATTTCTTCCTGAAATAAAATTTGTGTCCATTTATGTTTGCTGACTTATAGTCTTCAGTACTTTTGTGCTTTATTTGTTTTAGCCTGAGCAATGCCTTACACTTTACTGTATATGGCTATTGTAGAACCACAGTAAAGTAAAAGCCAATTCGATACATGATCTAGGTAAATATTGAGTTTGTCCATTTTTGCTCACGACAACATGGCAACTTACAGATTTTTTTAGTCTCAAAGATATATTATGTATAAAATGTCTTGGAGTTTATCCAAGATCCATTGATATCTGTTTTATATGCAAAAAGTATAATCAAGTCCGTTTTTAAAAATGAAAAAACAGCGTCATCGCTGTATTTTGTAATTACATTGATCTGCCGAAAGTCAATTGGAAAAACTGATCAAACACTATATTGTTTCTGCATTTCCATGTCTGAATGTATTATCTTTTAGGAGATATACTTGGCGCAACAGAATTACAAGGTCCAACAAGTTTCTACTATCATGATCTTAAGGCTGCAACCAATAATTTCAATGAGAAAAGTAAACTCGGCGAAGGAGGTTTTGGAGATGTATATAAGGTATGCTGATCATATAATTTCCATCCTCCATCGAAATTTGCTGATTGTATGCAGCTTTAGAGAACTAGAAAACTTATAATTAAGAAAATTTTAGAAGCAGTGCTTTTCATTTCTGACAGGGTTTGCTGAAAAATGGGAAAACAGTTGCAGTAAAAAGGTTAATAGTAATGGAAACTAGCCGGGCCAAAGCTGATTTTGAAAGTGAAGTGAGGTTGATTAGCAATGTTCATCATCGGAATCTTGTCCGGCTTCTTGGTTGTTCTCGGAAGGGCTCTGAGTTCTTACTTGTCTATGAATACATGGCAAATGGCAGCCTGGACAAGTTCCTCTTCGGTATGTTACTCGAATCTATGATTCTCAGGCGTTTGATGCTTCATACATTATTTTCTTTGGTTTTCAGGGCACTTTATGACATGTTGAGAAAATTCATTTTATTGATGTGTCTATTAGTGCACATTTGCTTGCGCTAGATGGCCCCATTTGTTTTATCTGAATACCACATCCACACCTATAACTAGACTAAATCCACTCCAATTGTTTGTGTATTTGAGAGGATAATTGCTTTGCATTGGCTAACATAACATTTCTGGCATGCACTCTGTGCAATTGTTTCATTTTGGCATCACAGGTGATAGACGTGGAACCCTTAATTGGAGGCAGAGATTTAACATTATTGTTGGCATGGCTCGTGGTCTTGCATACCTTCATCAAGAGTTTCACGTCTGTATCATACACCGTGATATTAAATCTAGCAATGTTCTTCTTGATGATGACTTTCAGCCTAAAATCGCTGATTTTGGTTTGGCGAGACTTCTACCTGATGATCACAGTCATTTGAGTACAAAATTTGCAGGAACATTGTAAGTTTAAATATGCAAATATGGCATGTAGTAATATGCACTTGACTTATTTTTTAAATTATATTTTTCTTTTGATCAGGGGCTACACTGCTCCAGAGTATGCAATTCATGGCCAACTATCGGAGAAGGTTGACACATACAGCTTTGGTGTTGTCGTCTTGGAAATATTAAGTGGTCGGAAGAGCAATGATACAAGGCTTGAACCTGAAACACAGTACCTGCTTGAATGGGTATCCATCATTCTTCTGAAACCTCCCTCTTCTTGGTGCATGCATTACCCCATATTGCTGCCATATCTCATATTTTTCATGCATGGTTTTATAAGTCTGTAATTTATGCTTACGGTTTTATTTTAGTTTCATACTAACTGAGTGAGAAGAACACTCCACTGGATTTTCACTATATGCTTCTGAAGGTTTAACAAGCAATTGACAAAGTTCCAGCACACAGCACAGCCTTCTAGTGTTTTCTTATTAGTTTTCATCAGGATCTGGCTTGGATACTTTGACCAGTTCCTTTTTTTTATCTTTGACATAAAAAGAAAAACCATTAGCAGTGCTGCTCATGTTCCACATCTGTATCGAATGTAACTAATATTTTGTTCTCTACGAACTCATGTGGTGCCTAGATCCCTTTTTGATCATCCCCTATGGTTGCACAGGCCTGGAAGCTATATGAAAGTGACAACTTAATGGCCTTGCTGGATGAGTCACTAGATCCTGAAGAATATATACCGGACGAGGTAAAAAGGATAATGGAGATAGCCCTTCTCTGCACTCAATCAGCTGTTGCTGCAAGGCCAATGATGTCAGAAGTGGTTGTGTTGCTGTTGACAAAAAATGATCCAGAGATCCAGCCCACAAGGCCCACTTTTATTGATGCAACAAGTAGAGTGCGAGGCGAAACATCCTCCTCCAGTTCATCTTCTGCCTCGAAGGCGACCATATCAGTTTCTCAGTTTTCGGGCAGGTAAAAAGCATTGTATATGACTTTCCTTCTTTTTTCTGTAGTAACAACATTTGTAATCAGTATATGTACATATAGGATATATATGTATATAGCAGGGAGTGACTGATTACTTGTCAGCATATATGACAGCAGTGTAAATCATTTGAAATTTCCCTTTTGTTCTTGTACTATGTAACTATCCATGTGCGTATGTGGTTCACATGCATGTTTTATATATGTGCTTTCTATACATGGCATTGTCTATCTGAGCTTTTTGTGTCCCAAGTTGTATGCATATTGCATTGCAGTTACTGTATTTAAATTTCTAGCAAGAACTACAAAGTGCATTAACTGCTTGCTAAGCTACCAAAGACGACGACGACGACAACAACAACGCATTTCAGTCCCAAGCAAGTTGGGGTAGGCTAGAGTTGAAACCCACCAAGAGCCCCAAGTCATGGTTCAGGCACTTCAATAGCTGCTTTCCAAGCACTCATATTCAAACATAGATCTCTGGTATATCCCAAGCTTTTAAATCTCTTTTTATTGCCTCCTCCCATATCAATTTTGGTCTTTCTCTACCTCTTCTCATATTATTAGCTTGGCTTAGGACTTCACAATGCACTGGTGCCTCTGGAGGTCTCATTTGGACATGGCCAAACCACCTCAATCGATGTTGGACAAGCTTTTCTTCAATTGGTGCTACCCCTGCGATCACTTATATTATCGTTCCGAACTCGGTCCATTCTTGTGTGACCATAAATCCATCGCAACATATGTATTTATGCAACACACAGTTGTTGAACATGACGAATCTTTGTAGGCCAACATTCTGCTCCATACAACATAGCCGGTCTAATCGCCGTTCTATAAAACTTGTCTTTTAGCTTTTGTGGTACCCTCTTGTCACAGAGAATGCCAGAAGCTTGTCGCCACTTGATCCACCCTGCTTTGATTATATGGCTAACGTCCGCATCAATATCTCTATCCCTCTGTAGCATCGTCCCCAGATACCGAAAGGTATCCTTCTTAGGCACTACTTGACCTTCCAAACTGACATCTCCCTCCTCCTGTACAGCTCCGCCAAAGTCGCATATCATGTATTCGGTTTTTGTTCTGCTCAATCTAAAACCTTTAGACTCAAGGGTCTGCCGCCATAACTCTAGTTTCCTATTTAATCCCGCCTGGCTTTCGTCCACTAACACTACATCATCAGCGAACAACATACACTAAGGGATATCCCTTTGTATGTTCCTGGTAACCTCATCCATTAACAAGGTAAAGAGATACGGGTTTAAGGCTGACCTTTGATGAAGTCCAATTTTAATCGAGAGGTAATTTATGTCACCATTGTTTGTTCGAACCCTAGTCACAACATTGTTGTACATGTCCTTGATGAGGGTCACGTACTTTGATGAGACTTTATGTTTGTCCAAATCCCACCACGTAACATTTCTTGGTATCTTTTCATAAGCCTTCTCCAAGTCAGTGAAAACCATGTGGAGGTCATTCTTCTGCTCTCTAAACCGCTCCATAACTTGTCTTATTAAAAAGATTGTTTCTGTGGTTGACCTTCCGGGCATGAAACCAAATTGGTTTGTTGATATCTGCGTCGTTCCTCGCAGACGCTGCTCGATGACTCTCTCATAGCTTCATAGTGTGGCTCATCAACTTAATTTCCCGATAATTAGTACAACTTTGGATATCTCCCTTGTTTTTAAGATTGATACTAATATGCTTCTTCTCCACTCCTCAGGCATCTTGTTCGATCAAAAGATATTGTTGAACATCTTGGTTAGCTATACTATAGCTATATCCCCGAGACATCTCCACACCTTGATTGGGATACCATCAAGGCCCATCGCTTTGTCCCTTTCATCCTTTTCAAAGCTTCTCTGACCTCCGATTCTTGAATCCTCTACACAAAGCGTCTATTAGTGTCATCAAACGAGTCGTCCAGCTGAACGGTGTTCTCGTTCTCACCATTGAATAATTTATCAAAATACTCTTGCTATCTATATCTGATCTCATCCTCCTTCACTAAGAGCTGCTCCCCCTCATTCTTTATGCACTTGACTTGGTTGAAGTCCCTTGTCTTCCTATCGCGAGCCCTAGCCATCCTATAAATGTCCTTCTCCCATTCCTTCGTACTCAAATATTGGTAAAGGTCCTCATAGGCACGCCCCTTTGCCTCACTCACCGCTTATTTTGTAGTCTTCTTTGTCACCTTATACTTCTCTATGTTGTCTGCACACCTGTCATGATACAAGCGCTTATAGCACTCCTTTTCTTAATATCCTTTTGCACATCTTCATTCCACCACCAAGTGTCTTTCGAGTCGCATCCGCTTCCTTTGGTCACTCCAAGCACTTCTGAAGCAATCTTCCGAACGCATGTTGCCATCTTCTCCCACATGCTGTTTGCATCGCCTTCATTCTTCCAAGGGTCCTCTTCAATGACCTTTTCCTTAAAGACCTTTGATGCCTCCCCTTCTAATTTTCACCACTTTGTTTTAGCAACCCTAGCTTGTTTGTTTCCACAAGCTTGCACCAGAAAGCGGAAGTCAGCCACCACCAGCTTGTGTTGAGCGACCACACATTCTTCAGGTATTACCTTACAGTCCACGCATGTTCGTTTATCCCTCCTTGTAATGACAAAGTCAATTTGACTAGAGTACTGGTCGCTACTAAAGGTCACTAAATGGGACAGTCTCTTACGAAAGAAAGTGTTAGCTATCATCAGATCAAAAGCTATAGCGAAGTCTAAGACTTCCTCTCCCTTCTGGTTCCTACTACCATATCTGAAACCCTCATAAACCGTCTCAAAACCTACACTTGATGTACCTACATGGCCATTAAGATCACCTCCTATAAAGAGCTTCTCGCTACTAGGGACAGCTCTAACCAAGCGATCTAAGTCTTCCCAGAAAAGCTGCTTAGCACTCTCATCATGGCCTACTTGGGGGGCATACACACTAATTACGTTTAAGACCATATCACTAATGACAAGTTTAACTAATATGATCCTATCCCCTAGCCTTCTCACCTCCACCACACCATCCTTGAGGCTCTTATCAATCAAAACTCCTACTCCATTTTTATTTGAAGTTGTCCCTGTGTACCATAGCTTGAAGCCGGTATTGTCCACCTCCTTCGCCTTCTGCCCCTTCCATTTAGTCTCTTGGACGCATAAGATATTTACACGTCTCCTAACCGATGTGTCCACTAATTCTCTTAACTTATCTGTAAGGGACCCTACATTCCAGCTACCTAAATGGATCCTAGTTGGCTCGACTAGCTTCCTTACTCTTCGCACCCGCCGAGGTAGGTATAAAGACCCTTGCTCATTTTGCACCACACCTGGGCGCCGATGTGGCGCGCGTACTAAGGATGCGACGACCCAATCATTGCTCACTTGACACCATGCACAGATCGCGACACGGCGCGTCACGGGGGTGACGACCCGGCCCTTGCTCATTTAACACCATACCAGGGTTCCGACATGGCGCATCGCTAAGAGGGTTACGTCCTAACAGGATTCTTTTGGGTTTCATCTCTATAAAAGTGGCTAAGTTTTTACATTAGCTCGCCGCGCCTAACACAACCCTCCTCTTTTACCAGGGTTTGGAACCTACTATGCTGATTTCTTAGTTGGTTTCACCAAAGGCACCCCACCATAGGCGGAGTTCTAAGCTACCATAGACCATCAGCTGATTTCTTAGTTGTAGTTGATACAGTGAACAGCCTTATAATTTAGTTCTAGTAGCTGTTCAACCAGTTTAAAAAAGGCAACATGAGCAACTTGAGATTCCAACAACTGAAACTTATCCACCTGGCAGAAATCCTCATTTGGAAAAGCTCCCTGACAAGCCCTTTCTGTGTCACAATTTACAAAGAGAAGTCTATAATAAAAATATTCCTTTAAATACGTGCTCCTAGTCGAATGCCTTCAGAAAGCCCTTGGGGACTGATTCACCGGCCAAGGCAAAGGTCTATTCTGCAGTTCATCTTTCATTAGTGTCCTGGTGGGTACCCCAGAAAGTAAGCTGTTACTTTGACTCTGAAGTCGTCCTTTCTAACAAAGTTTTAAGGAAACTAATAAAATTTCGTTTAAATACCAGAAGTGCCCCCCCTAACTGCATATCTTATTTCTTGAATTGTCAAATGTGAAACTATTTCTATGTTGTCTGTTTGGGAAAATGGAACAGTATTCTGTCTAATAAGTTAGGCTGTGTAGCACGCGGTTTTAAGAACAAAACCCGATACACACCATATGTGAGCCCAGAAAGTCAAATATCATATATAGCTACAAGTAAAGGTAATATCAATAGATAATGCTCTATATATAACGTACTTAGTATAAAGAATATAACCTTAGATAGCAAACAGCAGAAAGACAACTCCGATTTTCGGGTGAAGACTCTAATTCAATAGGGACAACTGACTGGTTGATCACAAGCCTATTTTCTCCAAACTCTAGTAATCTGGTTCCCATCCGAGATTTTTATCCAAATGTTTGAAAAATAAAGCAAGCGTAAGTACATGTCGTACTCAACAAATATAACATAGGGTTCATGAGGTTCAAATGGTTGACACTGGTTTACTACGATTAGCTTTTAGTGATTCATCTTTTAGCAATTGGGTGGCAACAAGTTTATTCACAAGCCCATATAAATACATGATCAGGTAAACATGAATAATAAATAGCATAAACAGTAATCATTAATGAGCATCTTTATCATCAGTATCATCAGTGTTCATCATCTATTCCCTAAGGGTCTAAGGCCGCTCGTGACCATGAGCATGGCTGATATACCAGTAATACACTACGTAGAGGTTGTACACTTTCACTGTGAGTCGTGATTTACCCTTTCACCCGAGGTAGCTAATCTCTTGACCCACTTTCAAGGAAGGTCGGCAGGGTTTACTATGATGCATTTCAAAGGTTCGTCTAACAAGTTAGGGCCATTAGATTCACTCGGCAAACAGATGTAGAGCCTCCTTTCCGATGACACAATGACACGCAGCCTATACACAAGGGGACAGAGGCCGCACTATACCCGATTCGTCGAGCCATTCTTACGTCAATAAAGGTAACCACTAACAAGTTAGAAAAGGTCCTCATACTGAGCTAAAGCTAGAGCCATGTAGCCCTCATAGCTGTACTGTAAGTCCCGGATGTTCGCTTACATATAAGTCCTTAGGGAGAGGAATTTAGAGCACCATAAAAATAGTCCAATGCTCTAGCCCCCTTGTTCCATGTTTCTAAAAGCATCTTTTAGTGTTTATTGCATATACCATTAGTCAAGTTACAAGATCATGGTTCTAGTTGAGCACTAGCGTCATATTACCCAATGCAATAACCCAAAGGTGTCAAGAAATCCAAGATATTAAATAGCTAGGAAAATTACTACGGTTGTCATGGTAGACGCATGTATATGATTAAAATGATATTAATGTGAATAAGACAATAAGGATGATCCCATGCTATACTTGTCTTAAAACTCTAATCTTCTTCTAGTCCAAATCTTCAAAGATCTGCTTCTTGATTCACTACGTATAGCTCATTGACTAGACACGATCATAAAGCACCACACAAACATTCATGCAATCATACACGAAGCAAACAATAGGACTAAATTAGAACAGTACACCAAACATAATAAACAACAAGTAAAAAAGTTTTAAAGATGTTCTACACATTACTACGATCACACATGCGCGAAAAGCACTCTAATCGGAGGTATAACGAAAAAGTTATGAATGAAACAAGATTTTCTTTAATAAAATAATAGATTAAATCTAACCTCGAATTTCAAAAGTTAAAAATATATTTAACATTATATTGAACATGTAGATTACTCAATTACGAATCTAACGTAACTTGAATGGATCAAATCGGAGTTAAAACGGAGAAGTTATGACCTAAACAATGTAGTGGCAAAACTGTGATTTCTGGAACTTATTTTTGAATTAAAACAAATCGAAATACGTTTTTTTTAAAATAGGCCAGGGACTGCGGGTACAAATAAGAAGAAGGACAGGGGCTCTTTAGCAAATGTTCCAGCCGAAAGGGTACCGACCAATCTCGGCCGTTGGATCTAATTTGGATGGCACAAATTAGATCGGGAGGGAACGGCTACCAGCGGCGACACAGACAGCGACGACGCCATGGCCGGAACGAGCGAGCTCGCCAGCATAGTGGGATCTAGGCCTACGGGTCACAACAGCACAAGGCGAGGGCACCAAGAGAGAGAGAGAGAGAAGGAACACAAACTCACCAAGGTAGTTTTCGCCGATGATGGAGGCACGGAAGCGATGCGCAGCTCGGCGAACACGGCGGCTATGGTGGTGCTAGGGCTCGTGGCTTGGCGCGCTGTGATTCGGCAACTTGGCGAGGCGGCTGCGGCTCCGAGGCTCGGGATGGAAGCGGCACGATGCGGGCGCCCAGTATTTATGGCCAGGAGCAGCTTGGGGTGCAAGGCAAGGGAGGAGGCGTGGCGGCATGGGGCTCTCGGCGATGGTGGAGCAGACTTCGGGTCGATGATGACTCGGGGAGGAAGAGGACTCCTGCTGACGCATGGGCCCGATCTGGCAGAGAGAGAGAGAGGAGAGGGGAACGCACGGGTGACGCTGCGCGTGGGGTGGGCCGTGGGAGAGAGAAGGAGATGGGCCGCGCGAGCTGAGTTGGAGCTAGGCCGCGGGGTAAGGCTGGTGCCAAGGAGAGAGGGGAGGGAGAGCTCCGCGCGGGCTTGGCCACTGGGCCAGCTGGGCCAAAAGAAGATGCGGACCACAGGGAAATGAGGGAGAGGAGCAGGCCGGGCTGAGGGAGAGAGAGCAGGCCTTTGGGCCAGGAAGGAAGGAGGAAATTTTTTTTAAACAAATTTTCAAAACCAAATTCAAATCAGATTCAAATTCTTTTGAAATTTTGATCAAACACAATCACCACAAAATAAATATGCAGCAGTATGTATGCACAAACATGTTGCTACCTTATAATAAACTTTAAATTAATGAAAATATTTATTTTCCTATGTTTTCATGAGCACAAAAATTCCAAATAAAATCATTTTAGCTCTATTTCCAAAAATTCAAATTTTAGGATGTTACCGGCTGAGTATGAAGAGACCTGATAATGGAAACGGCAAAGCAGTGCTCAATTGATAAAAGCTAAAAGAGCGAAATGGCCTCTAGCTGAGTTGGTTAGGTGGCTTGAGCAAGACTCATCTGGTCTTAGGTTCGACTCTCCGTGGGAGCGAATTTTAGGTTGGGATTAAAAAAAAATCTCTTCATCTATCCCACGCCAAAGCACATGTCTAAGGCCCGGCCCTAGTCGTGGTCGTTCTCTCATGGGCCACGGTGCTGCTGTGTATGGCTGGAGCAGGGGTTTGGGGGTTTTCTCGACCTGCGTGAGAAGGTCTTCTTCTTAATGCAATGTCCGGAGGTTGTTTTACCCCTCGTAGGTTGAGTTTTATTATATATATATATATATATATATATATATATATATATATATATATATATATATATATATATAACAGGCAGGCTATGTGATTCCACAAGAACTGTGAGTGCATCTTGGTATGAAACTATGAATCACACTTTCTAATATTCAGGATTTATCAGAATGCTGCAAATGATGCATCCTGTGATCTGATTGTTGAAATTGTCAAAAGCTGCCATCAATGTAAGCATTAATTTATTAGCATATGCAGAACTAATGCTTGTCCTTATTATCATATATGTAGCGAGGAATAGTTGCCTTATTTTTTTTCTATGTTCTAGTGGATGTCTGTTGACCCCAGAGATTTTTGTAATCTATCATTGCATATTTTATCTTGGGAAATGGTGTAACACTATGGATTATTTTACTTATCTTGTTTGCTTCCCCCGCATGAGTGTGTGCCACATAAGCTGACTTTACCAGACAACATAAAGGCAGTAAACTAATGGCTGCGTTCAACTTGTTGCACAACATTATAATTGATTTCACATTGCTGTTTGATAGAGATGATTTGTCGACTGTGATTGTTTTCACATTGTAGCTTTGATATGGACAGATCACCCGGCTCTCATACTGATTCCCCTTCTATTGTGTAAACAAATTGCATCATAACGCAGTTGTCATGCAATTTGGTCTAATCTATCATATAATAATCACCTTCTTATTTGGGATATAGAAAAAAAAAACTAGCATATTTGGCATCTCCTATTGAACATATATAAAAATAGGATACTGCAACCTGCTCCTGTATGCCTAATCTATCATATAACCACACTGCTTGACAGCTTGCGTTTTATTCTAATTCTGTACTAGGTTGTTGAGGGTATAAACTTTGAAATTAGAGTTAAGCCCACTCTAGTTCTGATCTGTGAGTTTCAGATTTGACAGGCTGTCCTACTATCATTTAGACAGTGGAGTATGTTGTAAATCTTGGGTATTGAGAGACGGAACACAACCTGCTCCTGTATGCCTTTTCTGGGTTCTTTGTATTGGACAACACATTGTTTATAACGCTTTACCTTTTTGTTGCAATGCTTTGTATTTTTTAAGATGATGTTTTCTGCAATCTACAGCATCATTTAAATGTGTCTGTATTACAATGCATTCTCCCTCCAATAAAAATAAGTACTGCTTTGATTGACAACCTCAATAACATAACTTCGACCACCACATTCTGTTCTAAAATATTAGTATACCTTAATAAAAGTACTAGTATAGTGAAGTGCTTTTCAAGACAAATATATTCATGTGGCTGATCAAGTAAAATATCAATGGTCAAACTTAAGATAATTTGTTTGCACCTACCCTCTGTCCTAGCTACGCTACTTTTTATGGTTACATTCTGCATAGGGGTCATGAGAACAAATCTGTTATATTTTTTTAATGTAAAAAAATCTGTGATAATTGAATATGATGGAGACCATGGATGATGTAAGTGCCTCACCAATCTGTATTGCTGTACTTTGTATTGCCCTTTTTTTGCGTAATGGATGATATGTTTGCTCTCCTATGCATTCTTGAATCCACTGGAGTTGATGAGGGTGCATATAATTCCTGCTTTTATTATCTTATTAGGAGAGTGCATTTTAGACCCTTGACTTCTCCAGAGATAGTTTAGTAGTTTACAGTTGCACCTGGAACAGAAAGACACATTAATTATATGTTCGCTCAAAATAACTGGACAGCGAAATGATTTCCAAAGGTTGTCATTGAACTTGAATGAACGTGGCAAAAAGATGGACATGCAAGAGCAAAGCTACTTGGTTAATTGCTTGTTATTTATTGCACATTAGGTTATCATCATTATCTCTCGAATTTTGAATTAAAAAGCACTCCATAGATTGTTTTTTTTTCTAAAACGAAGAGCATATGTTTTTAAAATAAGGGAAACTGTAGTACCAAGTAATCTTTCAAGTCTCGATGTTTCCTGCAATGATTAACTTGACTGTTAGTGAGAGTAATATAGTAAGATCTTTATGGGTTATTAGACATTGCTACCAGTATCAACAAGTTTGGTGTGCTAAAGAGACGCTTGCATGCGCAAGGATTGGCCACTAGTAAAAATTTGACAGCAACCTGGAGCACAATGATAGGTGCTGCTGATGCAGTGCTGATCACCTGAAACCTGTTAGATAATGATCATATGGCTGTTTTGCACAATAATATTGAGATCTCACCGACCAAATTTCTTTTGCAACCGATTTTTCTGTCCTTTTGTTCCAATCCTGCATATGAAGATAAAATTTCAGGATCAGATTGCAGCACCTCCACATACTTGCTTATGCAAAGGAAATGTATGATTTGCCCTGTGATGTTGATACCGAATTACTTAAACTGAGGTAGATTAGGATAGCTTTTGATCTGACTTTTCTTTTAGTAGAAAATACAGCTTGTAGAGGCTGTAAACGGTACACGGATGATGCAAACTATGTTGGGACAGAGGGACATAAGTCCCTCGTCTCTCTGCAAGGTCCATTCTTATCTTACATGCAGATCTGACAGTTTATGACAATGCAGATTTTTAGCATGTATTTCTGATGTTCTTGTCCTCATGAAGCACAGAAAGAATTGCCCATTTCGATCAGTAATTTGAGGTGACTAGACTGGGGCTTGGGCACTGAGCCACCGAGTCATGCTGATGGATCTTAGTTGAGCCGCCCACTGGATAATCTATCATCTACAATATGGAACATAAACTGATGAACAGCAGGTAAACCAGACCAGTTGTAGATTTAAGGCATCCTATGTTACAGTAGCTGTTAATGATTAAGAAATGGTAGTTCTAATTAAAGCTACACTTAGGGTAATGCATCTTCTCTTAGATTTCAGACTTAATTGTTGCTACTACTTGCTGATATTTTCTATTGAGATTGGATCAATGATGTTCCTACGTGCTAACAGTTCTTATAAACCTTAGGATGTCTGGATGTGAAGCCTTCGCATGTTCCCTTTACTTTCAGTAACCAGCTATCAGTTGCAATATATAAAATAAGATATGGCCATGATAGAACCATCCTTAAAAGACAACCGTGTGCTAAGTTTGTAAATCATAGGCTGGCATCATAAACTCAATCAAGTACTGTCGCATATCTATATCCGGTATCCGAGCCAAAGGATTAATGAGCGTCACGGCTCATCCGATGGTTAAGGACGCAACTGCGGCCTCGTCCGATCCCCCAGGGGCTAGGCCACGCCTCGTCCGACTCCGATGTGGCAGAACCGCCTAATCTAATGTCTCCCAGGAGTGCTCGTCTTCCATTAGACACTAAGTACCCAAGGAAGAACACCAAATTACTCGGTTCCGTCGGGCACACCCCAGGGAAGAACCAAAAATCCACATTTTTGCCATCAGGATCACAAATGAGAGAATAAAGTTTACATCATTCTTAACCATTTCTTACATCACTTTTAATACAACATCAGAGTATAATATTTATTATTATAACAGCGGAATGCAATCATATCATCAGAGTTATGAACAATTTAATTTAACAGCGGAATATAAACATGTGGACATAGTTACAGTGGAAATAAACATCTATTCATGGCATGACGAAGCATTGGTATATAAGCTATGACAACAGATTATAAAACTTTCATTTATAAAAACATTTGGTGAGAGTTATAAATAAAAACTACGAGCACAGCGTAAAGGAAATCATCTCTGAGCCCACCAGGAGGAATCCACACACAAGGATCAGCTCAAGCATCCACCTGTCACCTGCAACGGGGGAATAAAACCCTGAGTACTCAATTGTACTCAGCAAGACTTATCCGATAGGAGAAAAGAAAAGACTCCAAGGATATGCAAGGCTGTCTGACTTGTAGGTTTATTGCATTTGCATGAAGCATTACTAAGCGTGCGTCATTATATTCGATTCTTATTAGGAAGCCGCATTAGTTCATTAACCAATCATTCTATATAAGCACATGTACTACTTCTAAGCGGTGGTAAGTAACCAGACTTCCTTTTCCATTTCATCTTTCATCTTTCGGTTCTTACTACGGTGCTAGACACGAAACAAACCGTACCGAATTGCTCGGCGATTCGCGAATCAATGCCCCCAGCTGGGTACCCCGAAAACACACGCCCGCTTATATCCCGAGCACAAGCAGGACCAACCCATCACCCTCCTGTCCTAGGGTCCTAGGTCCCGTCCAAACTGGGACTCCAAGCCTCCGCCCCTGACCACCAAAAAGAAACCCTGACAGTCGGTCCAGAAAAAGCCGGAACCCACGACAAGAGAGCAACAAGTCTTCCAAGCGCCCATACACAAGTATGTGCTCGGGATAATAAATCTGTGACTTGCCCACGATGCCTTATACAATGATCGGTCCTTAACCGACATAGACAGGGAAAGCAGTGTAACCAAGCCATGCCCCGCGTCCACGACGACACAATCTCTTACACCCACCAATACCCAACTATATCCCCGCCCGATCATAATTTTCCTTTCCACCATTTATATTTTTCAAGTGATAATAATCCAATAATATATTTTCTATGTCTCGCGAGTGATAGGCAATCACTCGACTTCTACCGGAGTCCTATAACATAGCAATCTACAGGATCATGTAATACTAGTAAGACTCATAGGATAAAGATATATATATACAAGTGAGTTTCATTCAACTCCTTAAAACTTAATGCACAAATATAATTTAAATTGTAGAAAAGTAGGGGTTATGCACCGGGGCTTGTCTGGGTAAGATATATTAAAAGTTAGTATCTGCATCTTCAGATCATCCACCATCAACTGAATAGGAAACCCATGGCATCATCTCCTGGAGAGAATACCATTACACCATCTTTGGATTCTCAATCATTCTTCAATTGATCCGTTGATCCATCATCGTACCTATATGATATGCATTGATACAAATACATAGATGTAAATAACCAACGATAGCGGAAACGCTTAGAAATCCGATCACGCCTTACAAGCTAACGAGATAGCTCTAACGCTGGTCTACATATCCATGTGGCCGAATAAGATGTTATTTCTCAATAATTGTTTTAGTTATACAAACCAAATGTGTTTCTATATTTCATTTATTTGATTTACTATATTCAAAATAGGACATCATTGTCTATCTAGCAACTAATTATTCTGGAGCTACAAAAATTACAGTGAGTACCTAATCTTGCTAGGAGCCTACTGTATAAATTTTAGATTCAACAATATTACCAATTTATCATGGAAATTCATACAAATTTATATTTTATAATAGCAAGTACCTTAAATTAATTATATAGCTTCTAAGAATATTATTAAACTGTGTGAACAAAATATACTAACAAGTAGATCATAATTTTAGGAGGCTAACAAACTCGGTTTGGTATTTTTATGATTTTTCTATGATTTACTATGAATTTTACAAGTTTATTCACAAAACTAAATTAACAATTTCTTCGAAACTAAACGGACCAGCAACCACCAACTCAACCCAGCGGTCCGCGCAGCCTGGTCCAGTGGAGGGCGGCCTAGGCGGGACACGACGTGCGCGGCCCAGGCGCGGGCGGCATGCGACCGGCCCAGCGGACGACGTGCGGCGGCCCAGAGCACAGCGCGCACACGCGGCCCAGCACAGGGGCGCTGATAGACCATAGCCCAGCAGAACCAACATGGCAGCGGCCCATTTTGCAAAAGCGTCCCTACGTTTTCTCAAAACTAACCCGCAGTCCAACATATACTATTCCTATGAGTCGCGTACTTCGCAATAAAGACCCTGTATATGTATAATACTTCAGCTTGGATTTATACCCATTCACTTCATCTTCTTCATAGAGAGGAGCAGAGGAGGCACAGGACGACGCTGCAGGACGGCTCCACGGCGGCATCGACGGCCCGCGGCAACGCGGCTCAGCAGCATCGGCGGCGCGCGGCAACGTGGCTCAGCTTACCTGGTCACAGCGTGGACCGAGGCGAAGGGGCGCTTGAGAGGGCGGCGTGGGGCCGGGGTGGTTCGTGGAGCTTGCGTGCGCGGTGGCCGGCGATGGAAGCGTGGCCACGGCGGTGCTTCAGGCTTGGGCGGCTGCGGGCGCACGGGAGGTAGCGGGGCTCGGCGCGGCCATGGCGTGCTGCGGCAGCGGCAGGTCGCGGCAGTGGCTCGCGCGCCGCTGCGTGCGTGGTGGCCAACGATGATGGGGCGGAGACCAACGTGAGGCCGCGGCATGCGCGCGGGACGGCAGCACGGGGAGCTGAGAGCAAGGGAGGCGGCGTGCCGGACCCGGCCGGGAAGATGGACAGCCACAACGGGGCGCGGACGACGGCGGAGGAGCAGCAAGAGCGTCGACGCGCGAGCAGGGGAGGAGTGGCGCTGCGACTGTGGTCCAACGCGGGGCCGAGGGCGCAGCAGCCAGCGCATGTGAGGGGAGGCGCAGGTACCAGCGGAGGTCGCCCGAAGGAGTGGCTGTGGGCGCGACCAAGGGCAGACACGGCCACGGCGAGCAGCAGCCAGAGGGAAAGAGCAGCGCGATGATGCGACGTGAGGCAGTGGGGAAGTATGGCGCGTGCGGACTCGGCAAGGCCAGCAGAGGGAGGGACCGGCGACGGCGGGCGCTACGACACGAGCACGCCTGCGCGTGCGGTGGCCAGGCAGCGACGGTGCAGTCCTGGCGGGAGCTCAAGCGCGTGGTAGGGAGAGAGGAGCAGCACGAGGATTTGGCCTCCATTTGAGCGCAAACGCAGGGCAACACAGAGACAATGTAGAAACAGCAGAAACAACAGAGGCAGGCAAGCAGAGGCAGCACGGCATGACACGACCAACAGCGGCGCTCCAGCGCACGGACAGGAAGTTGAAAGGACACGGCGGGGCAGGGGCAGGGGCAGGACCACGTGCTTCTGACGCCCTTGCACAGTGAAGGCGAAGGACCGCTTCAGCTGTTACTTCTGTTCGCCCAGAGTGCATTGGAGCGACGTGCCATGGTCTCAGCAAGGAGGAGAGCTAGTACTAGTGTCGAGAACCATGAGAAGATGTGATGGTTGTTGACGCTGCGAGCCAATGTTGTAGCTTGCAAAATTTTACTACCAGGAACGACGAGCTGGGTGGATAGACAAGAGATAGGATGATAATGACATGAGTGCAGTACAACTACATATTATATACAGAACACGTACTACACTTGTGCAGGCACGCCTAGTCTAGCATGACAGTATGTCTCCAATCAAGTCACGTCAAGAAAATTAAATGAATACTGTGCTTCTGTCTCATCACATTGTGTGTTTATGTGTCGTCCAATTAATGAGTCCGGTTTCATCGACCGACCTGCGTACGGTTTCAACACGGTGCAGTTATTACTCCTACACGATGCCAGTAGTCGTCTCACCATTACAGCAGTATTTGCAAGCTCCAGTACAAAAACATGACTCAGGTGCTTAACTCAATATTTTTAGAATTAAATGCTAAACATTGCAAGGTTACACCAAATTTTTATTTAAGTTCTATATACCAGACATATCGTATTGTTGTTTATAAAAATTGTTTTCATGTTCAATCCAACATAACAAGTCATTCGCCAATTACTTTCTAGAATCATTATCGGTCATTCCTAAATATTTCTATGCACTGCGTAAATTAACTTGAGCGTTTATTTTAGTCCACGAAACTAAGTCACACAGGATTCGCTTATCGCCTCAAGTACGTCTTAAATTAAAAACCCGAGAAACTCATTTTGAAATTTTCTTAGGCCTAAATCGCGGTGCTAACAAGGCTCGTAACACTAGGGGAGTTACATCCGACTCCGAGGATGAGGTTTCCGCCTCGTCCGACCACAAGGCGTGGGCTCCGACTCCTCCGACCCCAGGGCGCGGGCTCCGACTCGTCCGGTCCCACGGGGAGGGCTCCGCCTCGTTCGACCCTCGAGGGTCGGATTTCGTCTTGCTCGGCCCCAAAGGCAGGATTTTTGCCTCGCCTGTTCCCCGGGGGTCGGATTTGCTACTAGACAAAAGCAGTGGCCCCAGGGTGGGACCCGAACCGCTTCAACCACTACGGCGTAGAGGCGCACGCCCGGGAGTACATCTCGGGCGCGTCCTGATGCGACTGGCGGTTGTGTCAGGCCATGCTGGGAGACTCACGTCGCCCACCACGTCAATAGGCTAGCACTGTGCTGCTAACTCCCTGCCTGACCACCATCCAACGTCAGTCGATCGGCGTCAGTTGACTGGCATTGTACCGCCAGCCCCCCGTATGGCCTCTGTCAGGGGACCCTTTGACCATTTTGTCCGCTCGGATGGGATGGAAGACAAGAATGGCGCAGACGCCCGCACGTATGCTGCAGCGGCCAATAGGACCCCGATGCGACACCGCTACCACCACGATCTACAGGGTCAGCGGGACCCACACGAAGAGGAGGACGACACACCCCTAGGAGCCTTATTTCTCTTTCTTTTTTCCCTCTTTCCTTCTCTCGGTCTCTGGTATCCTGTTCTCTCCCCTTATCTATAAAAGGGAAGGCAGGGAACCATTCAGAAAGAGAGATCGATCGATAGATCGAGCAGTAGAAGCATCGAGCAATCGAACCACAGAGACTTAGGAGCCCCTTCCTCTCTCGCCAGTTTGTAACCCCCTACTACAAATTCAGTGCTGGTAACACGAGCAGCCCGAAACTAGACGTAGGGACATTTGGCGCGAACCAGTATAATCCTTGTGTCCTTTTAGCACACCATCCGGATTAGACGCGTAATATACAAATTTACTAGTCGGCTGTTCGAAACACCGACAATTGGCGCGCCAGGTAGGGGTACTTTTGCGCGTCTCGACATCAACACCAGGCCTCGGATGGCTAGTCATGGCATCAGCTGGGTCCCAGGCGCACACGTGCGCTTCGGGGACCTAGACTTCATCGTCACGATGGAGGGAGAGCTGGCACGAGCGCCCGTCGTCGTTCAACCCCTCCACTCCGCCGGCCTCGACGCAATGACTGAGGCACTCGAGGAGCTACGGCTGCATGCACCGAAGGCCGCGTCCTCGGAGTGGCTAGCTCCTCGACTTTGACTACGGGAGGTTGGAGTGTTAGCTCGGCGTCTTCCTGGGACCCCAACCGTCCTGGGAGGGCCTGCGCCATCTCACCTTCTTGTTCACCAACGTCATGGCGCAGCTTATCGGGGAAGAGCCGCTTTCCCCGAAATACCTCATTCGGAGCGCCTCGACAGTGCTCCCGTTCGGTCTTCGCAACGCCGCAGAGACCGTTGGCCACCTTGTGGCGCACCGCATGATTCCATCCCCTATGAACGACGAGTTCATGGGGGTGATCGAACACATCGCGGAGTCTTTCCATGACCTCCTCACATAGGAGCCAGAGTCGCCCTCTAGCTCTAACTCTAGCAGGGGGAGCCATCACCCCTCTCGTGAATGCTTCATGACAGGTACCCCCGAGGGACACGTCGAAAGCATCCACAAGGAGGAGGCTACCCCGATGAACGACCTCGACGATGAGGTCAAGGGGGATGCAGGAGCCCCACCCCGCCTACGGGTGGAGTAGCTAAAGGCCTGGCACCTAGAGCTTGAGGAAGCGCGACTCTAGCTCGAGCAAGAACGTGTGGAGCTCGATCGCGAGATCGAGCACCACAGAGACGGGGGGAGCACACACGCCATGGCCCATGACGTGAACCGGAGGATCGTCAAGGACGATCAAGCGCTCCCGCACTTCACCAGGGCAAGCCAGAACATCGCTGCTGCGGCAGCCTTGCTCAGGGGGCTTTTAGGGCCTGCGATGCCCGAGGATCAATGGGGCCACCGCGAGATTCGCACGCTGCTCAAGCCAGCGCATGCCCTCAGTGCAACCCGATAAGGACGCATCAGTCCACCAGGTGCCGCATGGCGGCAGGCCATGCATCATGGTTCTGGTGCAGGAGTGTCTCGATCGCAACCGTGACGCGCGCGACACCCTCCACGCCCACCGGCGTACCCGCAGCGATGCGAGGGAGGGGGCCAGCTGCGGTTACCACCCTCGACAGGGCAGATGCTACGACCGTGAGGAGGACCGGAGTCATAGTCCCAAACCAATGGGGCCCCAGGCCTTCGGTTGGCATATCCTTAAGGTGGCACTCCCACCCCGATACCACCCACCGACTAACATCCTGAAATACTCTGGGGAAATGAACCCCGACTTATGGCTCAAGGACTACCGGCTCACCTGCCGAGCCAGCGGTGCATTCAGTGATGACTTCATCATCCACAATCTCCCCCTGTTCCTAGCTGACTCGGCACGAACATGGCTGGAGCACCTTTCGCCCAACTACTTTTAGAATTGGGCGGACCTGAAACAAATCTTCGTGGGGAACTTCTAGGGCACTTATGCACTCCCTAGGAACCCCTGGGACTTGAAGAACTGCCGATAGAAGTTAGGAGAGACTCTCCACGAGTACATCCGATGCTTCTCCTGGCAGTGCAACGAGCTCCCCAATGTCACCGATGCCAACATCATCGAAGCCTTCCTATCGAGGACCACCTGTGAGTCCCTGGTCCATAAGTTAGGACGTAAGGGCCCATGGACTACCAAGGAACTCCTCGACATCATGACCAACCACGCTTCCGGCGAGGAGGCAGTTGGAGCAATTTTCAATCGCCCCAGAGGCAAGGCGAAGTGGGACAAGGACGCCGATGAAGGCCCCTTCGACCGTTCGAATAAGAAGAAGAACTGGAAACTGTGCGGAGGCTCGCTCGTGGCCATCGCCGAGCGAAAAGCCAGTCGAGCGCCGGCCGAGGGCACCCCCGATCACTTCGACAAGCTGCTCGAGGGGCCATGCCCAAACCACACCTTCCCCATCAAACACATGTACAAGGACTGCTCCCTCATGAAGCATTTCTTCACCGACGGCTGCAAGAAATGGGAGCAAAAGAAGAAGCCCAAGGCAAAAGCCGACGACGCTGGAGAGAAGGACGGCGGCTTTCCGTTGTCGAATGGCTGCCTCATGATCTTTGGTGGGTTGGAGGCATACGGCTCCAAGTGTCGACAAAAGCTCGCGCGCCAATAGGTCTATGAAGCCGAGCCCGCCATGCCTGCTTTCCTCAAATAGTCAGGGTCTCCCATAACTTTGGATCGATCCGACCACCCAGATAGTGTCACACACCCAAGCAGGTACCCTCTCATGGTTGACCCTATCATCGGCACGAAGTGGCTCACTAAGGTACTAATGGACTAGGGCTGCAACCTCAACATCATGTACGCAGAGACACTTGATGCCATGGGCATCGATCGATCGTGCATCCGATCGACCAAGGCGCCTTTCCATGGCATCGTGCCGGGAAAGCAGGCCATACCGATCGGGCAAATCGACCTGCCCGTCACCTTCGGGAATCCGTCCAACTATAGGGCAGAGATCCGCACCTTTGAGGTAGTCGGGTTCCCCCCGGTCCACCATGCCATTTTAGGGCGACCGTGTTACGCGAAGTTCATGGCCGTCCCCAACTACACCTACCTCAAGCTCAAGATGACAGGCCTACGCGGGGTCATCACCATGAGCACTTCTTTCTAGAGGGCCTATGAGTGTGAGGTCAAGAGCTATGAGCTCGCTTCAGCAACCCTCGCTTCTGAGGAGCTCACAGCCATCGGGAAGGACATCGCTGAAGGAGCGCTCGACGTGAAGCGGGTGGCCGGATCCTTTAAGCCTACAGAGAACGTCAAGGAGGTCCTTGTCAACTCCACCGACAAGATGGTGCGCATCGGCACCGCCCTCTCCCCCAAGTAGGAAGGCACGCTCGTCGACTTCCTCCACGCCAATCGAGACATCTTTGCTTGGAAACCCTCGGATATGCCGGGGGTGCGCCTTCAATATAGGCGATGTAGTCCTTCGCCGCATCTAGAGCAACAAAAATCACCACAAGCTTTCAGCGCCGTGGGAAGGAACGTACATCATCGCAGAAGTACTCTGACCCAGCACCTACAAGCTCAAGACTGACGACGGCAAAGCCATCGCCAACTCCTGGAACATCGAACAACTATGTCACTTTTACTCTTAGTCATCCCGTTCCAAAGCTTCCAATATGCTTATCAAACTAAGTAATGTTTCCGTAAAAACCAAAAAATGTTACCTCCTATCGGGTTCGCTTCCGATCTGATTGGTCTTCAGTAACACCCGACCCCGGCAACTACCTAGGGTTGGGTTTTACTCGGGGGCTAATAGGAGTACATATACTCAGAAATATTTTCCCATCCGACCCTTCTTTTATATGACAAGACCTAGAAATAAGAGTTGCCGAAAACTAACGACGAGTAAAACTGGTCGGAATGCAAAAAGCCTACGCCCTGACGGCTATGGCATCGCTTTCTCACCAGCGTGATCATTACTTAGTCGCTCGCAACTTAAGTTTCTAATGCCTTAACATAAAACAAGGGTCAGATCGCAACGAACTTTATATATATATATATATATATATATAGAGAGAGAGAGAGAGAGGAGAAAGGCCAAACAACGTTTTTGGCCATAATAAAAGTATTTACAAAAAGATCGATGTCGGACTCAGCTATCTAACTAAACACCCTTGGGTAGGATTTCTTCTCCGACCTTCTCTGTCAGGTCTTGCACCGGGGGAGCCGCTTCCTTCTCAATTTCATCCAGCTCGGCGTCAGTGTAGCCTAGCACGAAGCCCTCACTGATCACCGGTAGGTCGATGTTAATGTAGTGGGAGTGGGCGATGGTGAATGTGCGATGGACGCCAGTGTACAGGGCCTCCCTTGTGAGAGCGCGCGCCCGATCTGGGATCTAGGTAACTCGGACTATGAGCGAGCTCGTCTCCATGGCTAGGGCGACCTTGAGGTCGTTGAAGACCAACCTGACGGTAACACGCAAGGTGTCATGGTCGTCGCTCTCCGATTGGAGTTGACCCCACACCTTGGAGAGTTGCCTCTGTCGGACTACCCAAGCCGAACATCAAAGAGCATCAGAAAACCGACTACAAACGTCAAGTAAAAAGGTAACCAGAGCCTCTCCTTTCACTTGCCCCTCGAGGACCATCCTCTCCCTCTAGAGCACACCAACATCCCTAACCAAGGCGGCGGCCAGGCCCTTGGCTTCTTCCTTCAACTTCTGCTCATTTTCGAGCGCGCGCCCAGCAGTCGGTGCTCTCTTGATGAGCAAGGTTGAGTGCCGGGTGGAGTCACCCAAGCTCCATAGCATCTTCCCCGGCCTTGGCGACCACAACCTTGAGCTTGTCCTCGACCTCATTGGCATGTTGACGGGCTTCCCGTTCCTTGGTCTGGAGGCTCGCCACCTCCTCCTGCAGCAGTGGCACTTCGGTAGCAAGCTCCCAGACCTCCCTCTCACGACGGAGGAATAGGGACTTCTCCTAGCTGTGCATCATAAGGGACTATGAAAAAAAAACTCAGGTTAGAATTATATAAATAGGGCTTGAAAGTAGAAATGTGAAGACACGACAAACCTGGCTGGCTAGGGCAACGTCACCCTTCAACACCCCCGAATGCGTCGGTCAGAGAGCGGACTGCGGACTCAAGTCCCGATCACACGTTCGTCCAGTCCTTCACCTCCGTTGGGTCATCGAGGGTGAACACCGAGTCACTCGGGTCCAGCCGCCTGGCCTAATGGAGCCGGTTTCTTCCCCACGTGAGCGGATCGTTGCTCGGCTAGACAAGGGACCAGGAGGGCCCAGCCCCAACCGAGGGGTCGGCCGTCGCAGCCGTCGGCTTCGGCCCAACAGGAGCTGATAGTACCTCTTCCGTCACCAGCGCTCCCTCAAGAGTGGACCCTCCAATGGCAGAGGAGGATGGCAGCTCAGGCTCTGAAGTCCGAGCCATTGCGCCTCCTCCCGTCTGTCTGACCTCGGGCACGTCGATCGACGCGGGCGCCGATTCCACGAGCGCCTCCTCCAGCACAATCGGCGCCTCTGCCTCCCCTGCTTCCTTAGGCGATGCCGTGTCCACCTCGGTGCCATCATTACACGTCCCCGGCACCATGCTAGTCTACTCCTAGGGGATTGGCCGATGTGCTAGGATCTTCTTCGGCGCCAATGCCAGGAGGTTGCTGGGGCTGGTCCTATGAAAAGCACCAACGTCACACGATGAAATCCGAGAACACAATGAAAGGGCGAAGAAGTTGTTAACTCACCTCGACGCCATTATCCGAGAACATTTTAGGGGCTGGTCACTCGACTCTGACTCCACCACATCGGCAATTGGCCACTTCAATCCCCCGATGGGGTCGGTTGGAGCAGGGTGGACTTGCTCCACCGACCTCGGGGGCGCGTCCTCCCCCGCCGATCTTGGAATCGCATCCTCTTCGGTTGGTGCCAGGGCTTGCTGCAGAATTGGGGTCACCCCGACGGGGTCGGTCGGAGCAGGGCGAACTTGCTCCGCCGACCTCAAGGGTGCGTCCTCCCCCGCCGATCTTGGAGGCGCATCCTCTCCGGTTTGCGCTGGGGCATGCTGTGGAATCGGGGTCATGTTGGCCTACCTCACGTTGGCCAGCTCATCCTCGCATGCAAGCGCACCCCATGGGATGTTGGGGTCGAACTCATCCTCCTTCTCTTCCTCCTCCTCATCGCCATCGCTCTCCTTAAAGCCTTGCCGGCTCTTTCCACGCTGTAGCTTCGCTCGCTCCTTCTTCGCCTTCTTTCGCTCCTTCTTTTCCTTCACCACCTTAGCCGCAGCGCGGTTTGCCACCATCCTAGCCATGTGTCCTCTAGTAGTGGTGGATCAGACTCACAGACGAAGAGGCCAGGCTACAAATCCCAGCGCTTAGAATCTGAGAATAGAGGAGGGTCGGCTATGGAAAGAAACTCAAAGAAGGCTTACCAGTTCGATGAAACCTGCGTCTGTCCACATCGTGGGATGCCCCGGGACCAGGTACACCAGGGCGAGATCTACTGACAGATCCGCCAAGCACTCCATCGCCTCCTTGATGCATTATGCCATTTTGCCGACGCTGAAGGTCTCACCGGCGACCATCACCGTCCCTTCGGGCGCGGAATCCGTCGTCATCTTGTACATCGAAAGAGCACGCGCCATCAGTGGCGCACCAGCCTCCTAACATGGTATGCTCTGACGACACCGATCCCGCGAAGACCATGGCCCTTAGGAGTCACGATGGCTTTGAGAAGGTCGTCGAGCCTCTTCTGCTCCTTCGCGAAGGGCCCATACCTCCACGCGTCCGACGCCTCCTCGATCAGGCGACCGGTGAAGATCGGTAGGGGGCGGTGTCATCATTCCTCAGGTAGAACCAGAGCTTATGCCACCCCTTGTTGGACTTTGATAGTAGGATGGACATGTACTCTGATGACCAGTTGCCTCGAAGACGGATGCTCGCACATCCCATCGGCACCGCTAGGTCCGGCTTCTTCCTCTCCTTCTTCTTCTACAGCTCGACAGTGAAGAAGTACTTCCACAGCTCGAAGTAGGGCTCGATCCCCAGATACCCCTCGCACAGCGTAACGAAGGCCGAGATGTGCTGAATCCTGTTGGGATTCAGATGCTGCAGCTAAAGCCCGTAGTAGTGCAGCAGCCCTCGAAGGAATCGGTGGGGAGGAGTCATGAACCCATGCTCATGGAAGGGGACAAAGGAGACGACATAGCCATCGGGCGGCGACGGTGCATCCTCACCACCAAGTACGATCCACTCCATTGCCGCGGTCCTTGCGTTGAGAAGGCCCTTCTTAACTAGACCCTCCATGCGCATGTGGAAAATGTCGAGAGCGAAGCCATGGCTCCATTGAGGAACGGGGATGGCGATGTAGAAGATCCGGCGGTGGTGTAGGGCTAGAGAGCGAGAACTTCACCAGTGGTGAAGCAGAAACAGGGGAGAAACGGCTCCGTTTATAAGGTAAGGGCAGAACGGGCGAGGGGCAAACCATCCGCCTAAATTAACGCGCCCCACACCTCGCTAGATCCGCTTCCTTTGGGGGTCGTGCCCTCACTGTTCCACGCCACATCGGTCACATCGCTGCCTAGAGAGACGAGCGCATGCCTATCCAAATCTTCCCCGCGAAGGATCCACCGGGCGACGGTTCGCCTTCAAATGATACGGGCCACCGCAGGTAAGTGGGACACGGAGCTAAAAACGCTCCCACGGCCCATTAACGCCTAGGAGTTCAAAGGCTGGCCCACCAGTGGGTTCACGGTCACTCCAGGGCACCCTAGAGTGAGGGGAGGTTATGGACGGGCCCGCTAGCGGCCAATACCTAAGGCACGTGAAGCGCCACGGGCGTCCCGACCCTCGTTTTGAGTCTTGGATGATGCAAGGTCCATGGTTTTTCCCCGAAGAAAGGCATTGAACACTCGGACCGGTCGAACGGATCCAAGAACTATATGGACCGGCCACCAAGAATCTGGAGTCAGTCACCAGCTGATCTCAAATCGGGCCCCCACGAAGGGGATGTCGGGGCTCCACTCGAACAAGCCCGTTAACAACTCATCGAGCACCATGCTCCGTCCAGTGAGGAAAGCATGGCATGGCTCAGCCCCTCCGTTCTAGCAAATGGACGTGTCAGGGACGACGATCACAAGACGAACCAACCCCCCGACCGGACCCCTACTACGCGCGGGGGCTCCGCATCACAAAGAGACCGAACACGCGGTTGCAGACAAACGACGAGTCACGTCCGGTTGCGGAAACCGTGGACGGACTATAGCGACAGTAACAAATAGTACTCCCGTGCGCCCTCAAACGACGGATCGCAAAAAGGCTTTGCAGGAGTGTCTCACTCCTCCAAAGGCTTAGGGGCTACTGTCGGATATCTATATCCGGGTATTCAAGCCAAAGGATTAATGAGCATCACGTCGGCTCATCCGATGGTTAAGGACACAACTACGGCCTCGTCCGACCCCCAGGGGCCAGGCCACGCCTCGTCTGACTCTGAGGGCGAAGTTTTCGCCTCGTCCGACCCCAAGGCGTGGGCTCTGACTCAAGGATGAGGTTCCGCCTCGTCTGACCCCAAGGCATGGGCTCTGACTCCTCCGACCCTAGGACGCGGGCTCCAACTCGTCTGGTCCCACGGGGAGGGCTCCGCCTCGTTCAACCCCCGAGGGTCGAATTCCGTCTCGCCCGCCCCCCAGGGCGGGATTTTCGCCTTGCTCGTTCCCTGGGGTCGGATTTGTTACCAGACAAAAGCAGTGGCCCCAGGGTGGGACCCGAACCGCTTCAACCACTACGGCGTGGAGGCGCACGCCCGGGAGCACGTCTCGGGCGTGTCCTGATGCGACTGGCAGTCGCGTCAGGCCATGATGGGAGACTCACGTCGCCCACCACATCAACAGGCCAACACTGTGCTGCCAACTCCCTGCCTGACTACCGTCCAACATCAGTCGACCGGTGTTAGTTGACTGGCACTATACCGCCAGCCTCCCGTATGGCCTCTGTCAGGGGACCCTTTGACCATTCCGTTTGCTCGGATAGGATGGAAGACAAGAACGGCGCACGGCGTCCGCACGTATGCTGCAACGGCCAACAGGACCCCGGTGCAATGCCGCTACCACCACGATCTGCAGGGTCAGCAGGACCCACGCGAAGAGGAGGACGACATACCCCCAAGAGCCTTATTTCTCTTTCTTTTTTCCCTCTTCCCTTCTCTCGGTCTCTGGTATCCTGTTCTCTCCCCTTGTCTATAAAAGGGAACTGTTCAGAAAGAGAGATCGATCGATCGATAGATCGAGCAGTAGAAGCATCGAGCAATCGAACCACGGAGACTTAGGAACTCCTTCATCTCTCGCCAGTTTGTAACCTCCTACTACAAACTCAGTGCTGGTAACACGAGCAGCCCGAAACTGGACGTAAGGACATTCGGCCCGAACCAGTATAATCCTTGTGTCCTCTTAGCACATCATCCGAGCCAGCAGCGCAATATACAAATTTACTAGTCGGTTGTTCGAAACACCGACAAGTGTACCTTGGTATGAATTAGCACAGATGTGTTTCATATGTCAATAAAATATGAAACGGAAATAAACTATGCGTTGCCTTTAACACTCATTGTTTATTATTTAATCTGAGAAGGTAACAACTAATCTGTGTTCTGTACTTCCTGACAAAACAAACCTTATCTTCCTTTCCTTTGCCCTCATAATTCCAGGCTGTTCCATGTCCATCTGGAGACAATCTTTGTCTTCCTTCTTTCTTTGTACTTTGTGTGCTTTATAAGAGTAAGAACATAAGTGTGTAAAGATAGCAATATGCAAATATACTACACTCTCCAATATGCATTGTTGGGAACATGTGTCCTGTCAACAGTTTAATATCAGTTTATCACCATTAGCAGGTCATTATTTTAATATGCATTATTAGCGGTGCGCCAGTGCCCCAAAGCAGACATAGGAAAGACTGGCCTTTCAGTTTAAGGAGAGATAAGCAAATATGAATAATTTAGTGAGAAAACAGCATGCAAGAAACAAGCGTGGCTCTAGTATTCTAGAAAAAGGGTGGAAACACATACAACTAAGCATGATATAAAACACCAACTAATCTAAATGAATAAATTAGAAGTTGATAAGACAGGACGGGACCATCTGATGAAGTATGTGACAGCATCTGTTGTTTAATCATGCGAGTGGTGAACATGTCACCAAAAAGAAGTGTGCCCATTTGGAAATACTCCTGTTCTGTAATTGTTGTTCTGCTCTGCTTTCTTCCCCTCGCCACTTGTACATAGTGTTGTGCTTGCCTGGAAAGGGATTTGGCCTATCCTCTGTTTTGGAATACCTATCAAGTATACCTATGGAATAAAGGGGAACTTTCCTTCCCTGATTAGATATATAGCGTATAGCAGATGTGTTATATATCTGCAATTGTCTTTAGTAAACGCTATGTGGGCCAAAAAAATACTTTTTTTTTCTAACTGATAATCTAACATTTGCATGCTGATCAACCATTCACAAGGAAAAAGTGCCTTTTCCCAACTTTTTTTGCTCCTTTGTGTTCCTATTACCGAGTAGTTCTGTGATGGTCCTAACTTACAAATCACTAAAACCAGAAAATTTATGCCTAGTTTTCTGTGACATCATTTGGCATATCTTTGCCGTGGAATTTGCTTCATTCTAATTCTAATGTACTGTATGATATAAGGATCTGTCCACATGCTCCGGTAAGGGAATCATTGTGCACTTGGAAATTCGGACTTCAGGTATGGAACTGTTTAGCAAACTGTTTCACATTTTCATTTCATAATTTTGTACTTACCAGTCATATAATGTTTGTTTTTTGAAGCATACTTCTTTCCTGCCCTTTTGCTTTTACCTTCTAAGTAAGCCCAAGTGCACATGCTTTTATTTTCATAAATAGTGTGGTAATAGTTTATACAAAACTTACTTTGGTGCGAGAGTGTGTATTCGGTTGGGTTTGGACTTCCTTTTTCTTCTTGTTAATATATACATGTCTCTCCTTATTGTCTCACCATCAATACATAGTACTCCCTCCATTTCAAATCGTAAGTCATTCTTGCTTTTCTAGATACATAGCTTTTACAATATATCTAGACATAATGTATATCTAGTTATATAGCAAAAACTATGTACCTGGAAAAGTTAGAACGACTTATAATTTGGAATGGAGGGAGTATTTCTATGGCAAACATATTACTATCAATTTTTCTTGGTCTTGAAATATATTTGTTCATATTATTTGTCAAAATTTAGACTCCATCTCACATTGTCCAAAATAGCACATATACATTGATGATTTGGAGTACAATAGCCTAGTAAATCTTTGACCACTCATTTCTTCGAGAACCAATAACTCTGTAGCCTGTCACCACCGAATTGCATCAGTGCATTTTTTCACTTGTATGCACAAACCAATGTAGAGGACTAAGGGCACCTCCAATGACTAGCTCTAAGCTAGCATTAGATGCCACATGGAGAAGAGAGAGGCTGAAGACCTTTGAGCCGGCGAGGAGAGAAGAGCTAAGCTCTTTGGGTGTCCCAATGCATGAGACACATACCTCTCTCTCTCTAGAAAGGCGAAAGAAATGTATAAATAAAAAACACCTTACATGTGGGGCATATAGGATGAATGGATGATATGACATCTAAGAATCAATTGGAAGAGAGAGAAAAAAACTATCTCTTGATCAAGAGCTAATCTCATGCATGTACTCCAAGATCATGTGAGGTTGTCATGTGGGGGTTATTCATATTATGGGCTATAAAATAGTTACTAGCTCTAAGATATTTTTTCCAATGATATTAATTTTTCGCACATAGCTCATAATATGAATAACCCAACATGATAACATCACACGATGTATGTGCATAAGACTAGCTTTTTTATCGAGAGATAGTTTTTTTTTGCTCTTTTGTATTAAAAAATAAAATATAAAATAATTTGTTAGAGCTGACTTGGAGGTTACCTAAAGACGGAGAAACCAAGCATTGATTGTTCTCTCTTGGCATAAAAACCTATAGAGCCGAAGTAGGGAAGGACCACCATTGTACTCTACCAGCCATATATAATGATGTGCTAGGTGAGAGTGTCGTGAGGCTATAAAGCCTGAATCTCCTTGGGCCCAGCCACGCCATGGCTTTCCATCCCCCAATACCAAGTAGTTCCAAAAACTTAAGGGGGGCTCGGTGGCCGAATTTTTCATTTTTAGCCTTTTTTTGAAAAAAAAATCACAAATATGCCCCTGAAGGTATGATTTCAAAATCTGGACCCTTAGCTCGGCGCCATCTTTGCTGGCGCCGAGGTCTTGGGCTCGACGCAGACGTGGCGCTAACTTGGCAGGCAGCTCGGCGCCGTAGATCCTGACGCCAAACTCAGCGCCGTAAATCCTGGCGCCGAGGTGGTGTTTTAACCCGGCCCCCAACTTTCCTACCCGAGCCTTCATCCTCTTCTTTCTCCTCCCTCTCGGGTTTTTTCTCTCCCCACTTCACCCTACCTCACGAATCGGCATATTGGACCTTGGAAACTTTGATTTGATCCGTAGATCTTCGAGAGCAAGGTATCCTCGCTCCCCTCCTAGTTTTTTTCGCATCGATTCAGTATATATTAGTCAGATTTTTCAACCTAAGAATCGTCATGACTTATGGTTTCATGCAATTTTTAATATTTGTATTATACAACCGTAGGATGCAAGGCGTGGAAAAGCTAGCAAACCAAGGTAACCTCAGCGCATGTTGTTATGTTATGGGTTCATTGTTGTGCATCAAATGGGAAACCCTAGGTTTAGGGTTTAATGTTAATTGCTTTCAGTTCTTAAAATGAAATTGGTTGAATTGTAGTTAAATGCCTTCGACCTGTTGCCTCTGTCTAGTGGTGTTCCAGTGTCCATGTGCTTTTGCGGCGATCCTTGCAAGGTAGCCAAGTCCGATGAAGAGGACATGTATAGGCAGAGGTATTGGATGTGTTCCAATTTTGTGTTTGAGCCTACACTTCGGCAGCGCCGTATTAATAAGATGGCGAGGAATTGATGTTTGTGTCATATGACATCTTGCATGATTTTTTTGTTTTGTAACAATTGTATTTTTTGCAGACCCCTCCACCACTTTGTGATTTTGAGCAGTGGATCGACACTGAGATCAAGCCTGAAGATAAGAAATGGATGCAGAAAATGTTGCGGTGGGAGGCAGAGGACAAGGAGATGATGGAGAAGAGATGGAGAGGAGGCTGTAAAAAAGGAGCACAAGGAAGAGGAGGAAATGAGGCGTGTTGCTGCGTACAGGGAGGAGAGGGAGAAGAAGTTTGAGCGTGCACGCCGAGCAAAAAAAGTGATGGAGGAGAATCTTGATGCCCTAAGGAAGGGAAAGTGGCCTCATTGTACTCAGTAGTCTCCATGACTCGCTAGTTCTATGGTTTATTCATGGATAATGTTGTCTACTGTCGGCACGTACTTCTAGAATTATTGTGTTGTTTAATGTGGCATAGTATTGGACTTTTCATTATATAGTTGTTTTCATTTTTGTGGTCATAATATTCAGTATAATATTACGGACGTAGTGAAATGTGATCACGTGTTGCAAACAAAACCTAATGAAGTAGGGCATTATATAATTCAACACACAAAACACATGAAATGGCATGTGAGAACATGTACCAAACTAGGGTACAGAGTTCCTTCGACTAAACCTAACATGCCTTAGGTAATTAAACCAAGCAACAAACACATGGATGTGCCATGTGAATAAGATAGGGTCATCCTAGTAGTGTGGCTTGTTGCACCTTCTCCACAGTAGCCTCCCATTGTTGGTGGTGGTGGCGGCGGTGATGACGGCGGAGGCCCCTTGTTCTTGTGGTTAGGGCAGGTGCAATATGGATCATTGCAGAGCGCCTCCTATGAATCAACACCATTGTTGTTGTCATCCTATTTGTCGTCTTTGTAACCGCTGCTAACTTTCCTTTCTAGATCAAAGATACGGTCCTGTAGGTAGTAGATGTACTCCGCATGCGGATAAATAGGTCGAGGATCAACCCACCTAGTGAACCCACATTTTTCTTTGGCCAAGGAAGACTGCAATAAGTATGTCATGTAAGTTGTATAGAAGAGGAACATATTGAAGAAACAAATAGTAATAGCAATTACCCATGCTCGCGGGCATTTGAAGAAATGATGACCTCCATCTATTCCCTCGATGAACATCTGCACTCGGCAGTCCTCACCATGCATGCATTTTGGCCACTCTTCTTTCTGTTCATCGTATCCTATCAGTGGTGCCTCTTTGGTGAAATTACTTTTGCTCTCAACTAGGACCTCTCATAAAGAGCTTCCTCAAAGAAATCGGGACCAAGAGAACCCTCCCATATAATGGTAGTTCTCTTCCCCTTTCCTCTCCCTCTGGATGATCCTCCAGACATTGGTACTGCAATGAAAGAAAATACTATGGAGTGCTCTTCTTCCTTATTGTGTGTGTGAATGAGAGGGAGTGAGGAGTTATTTATAGGTTAAGAGGAGGAATGGAGGCCTCTCAATGTGCCATGTCAGCGATCCATGTGCCTCTTCACCTCAGCCCTTGGATCAAACAGTCATAAGATGGATGGTGGAGATGGAGTGGAGTTGTGCTTCCTTGCATGCCTTCCTATCTTGAGCCTAAAGGCCTCAACACACTTTTGGTCGACCCCTGGAGACACCATCCTATAGGTGTACTATGTAAGTGAAGTGATAAATCGATGTTGTTATCGTACTTCTCGTTCTAATGAATTGGACTATACATATTCTAATGAATTTACATTTAATCTGTGTACTACATTTATTTCTTTTTAGCAGTGTAGTATAATTAATGATTCATGGAAAAAAATCGTAAGAGTTTCCCTTGTTTTAGGAGCATCCACGGTTACAAACGGAGACATCATTATATAATCTAAATATTTAATCTTCCAAAAAGCACAATACAACCACATCGAACATCACAATCAACATAACATATCCTACATAGTCCAAATAGTCCACAATGTTCATACAGTCCCAAATAGTTATAGGAAAGTGACTACAAAATCCATAATAGTACATACTAACATCTACCACAAACCCTCACTGCCTCCTAGTCTTACCCTTACCCTTATGACCAAGAGCGCTGGTACCTAGAGTGTAAGGGTCAGGTGGACGGCGTCGCCTAGTGCCTAGAGGCTGTGTAGGCTGAGTCGAGGGAGCGTCCTAGAGCTGAGAGGGGCCAAACTCTTCATGCCTCTGGTCCACATCATCGTCGTCGTCGTCGTTGTCCTCGTCCTCGTCCCCTGTAGGTGCATGGCAAGAGGAACCTAAGCCTCCTCTTCTTGTGGAAGGAACATACACGTCTTGCGTCGTGTCTGTCCTACAACCACAACGAGCAGCCACACAGCGTAGCCAATGTGACATCCTCTGTTGTATAAAATTATGCTAACTGAAAGAATCTAACGTATTAATAATATGTTTGAAAGAATATTTTGAATCTTACGTCTAGGAAGCTACGCGTGTCGTCGTCCCTGACTCTTGGACGAAAGCGCTCAATGCCTTCAACGGAGCATTTGAGGGTATTGCCCTACAACAAAGTTCTAAGTATAATACTTCTGAACAGATAGCAATATGTTTTGTTTTTTTACAAGAATCTAATGTATTATAAGGATGCTACGGCTCGAAGGTGGCACTAACTAAATTAGATACCTCTAACGCATAATGTATTGGTATGCAACTTAACGTAGAAAAATAAGGCAATTGACTTACCACTCTGTCCAAGATTGGTCCTGCCTCCACCTGCCTTCCTACACGAGTAGATTGGTCGTACGCCGTGTCTTCATCATCGAAGGACTCGATGTCGGCGTAGTCATCTTCTGTCCATTGTAGCCTCAGCCTGCAACGTGTCGCACGTTGGTACCAAGCTTGGTACCGCCTAAACTCATGGTTCGTGTGCGGCTCGTTGTTCTCATCCACGTTATCGTGCATCTGCTCCCATTGCTCAATGTAGTACTGGTGGTGCTTCTCCTAGTCAAAAATCTTTCTGTTCTTCTAACGATCCAACCTGCACGTATGTCATCGTTACTTGAATCCATGTACATGTCATCATATTAATGAAAATGGACCATCATGAGACATTTGAAAGAGCAAAACACTTACTTGTGTAAGTCAACGCCAATCGAGAACGGAGCCATTGGCCAAAGCTGTCTCACTCTAAATTGGCGTGCAACTCTATCTGGCAGGTGGAACTCGACAGCATAGAAACAAATTAGAGGGCACCTCATCCTATAGATGTCGTTGTCACACCCACACATGTTGCTCAAATGAAAAGGAAGTGTCCCCTCTCCATCGTATGGCTCCCACGACACCTGCAACATGTCCAAACAAGATGTTAGATGGTATACTAAACCATTTCAAACTAGCATGGGAAATAAAATTTACTTACACTAGATGCCGTGAGCGTGTCTAGCTCGTTCGTGAACTCAATGTACGCCCGCTGTAACCTCGCGTGCGGAACCCTAACCTAGTCCCAAAGGTATGCCCACGTCGGCTGCAAACATGGAGCCTGACCTAGGAACCACTCAAGAGGAGCTAGAACCTCAGGATGGCCAACTGGTGGACGAGCCCACATCCACAACTGAAGTAGGTACACGCATCCACCAAGTGACGCTGTGGACAAAGTTTGATGACACCCCTCACAAAGCTGTCGATAAAGAAAACCCAAGACTGCAGAGCCCTAGCTGTACTGACCTGCCTGGTCCCAGTCACTGCAGCAGTGGACCCACATCCATGACGTAGTGTCACCTGTGGCATCGGGGAAGAGAACACAAGCAAATAGGTGTAGGATCCACGCCCTGCAGTAGTACCCAACTATCTCCTCATCTTCCTCCTCGGGGCACTGTGCGAACTCTTGTCGGAGCCAGGAGATTAGAACTCCAGAAGTGCGAGCCCCTTGCTCACCAACCTCACATCCAAGGAAGGCCTCTACTCGTGCTCTCCAGCCTTCAGACCTGCACTGCCCAGTGACTGCGTTGCTATGAATCCTCGGGCCTAGCATCTTCTAACAGTCCAGGAGCGTGACTGTCATCTCACCGAAAGGTAAGTGGAAGCTGTGAGTCTCCGACCGCCACCTATATTTTAGACAAAGCAAGATTACATGTCAAAAAGGCAAGCACATCAACAAATGGCCATGAATGGAGGCAATGATTGAAGATAATACCTGTCAACCAACGCAGTTATAGCCGCTGAGTTGAACTTGGGTAACCCACGACGAACCTGAAAAGAGATGACATCCAGGCCAGCTCTTTGTGGGAAAGGAGTGTACCTGTTGTCGTACTGCATGTCCAAGAACCCATTGTGGGTTCTAGGATGAAGGGGCAAAAGGTCCTGCATGGAATAAAATATAGTCTCCCATTACTTCACGAACACATGTACGCTCACAAAAATTTGAACAAAACATATAGATTATTACCTGCCCCTCTGCTATGAGACGTCCTCGATCAGTCGCCTCGTACGTCGGGTCGAGCAGGTGGAATTGCGCCATCCTACAAAAAAGTCAATTCAATAGAAATTCAATATACAATGAAACATGAACTTAGAAATATACAAGTAATTGACACAATTACATGCATAAATTGAGACATGCATAATTAAATAAATGTTTATGACAAATATGAAATAATGAAAACAACCAATAGTCGCACCTCACTAATCTGCCAATGGCAAGTGCGTGAATTGTGGCACAGTCTACCACACTTGCCACACTCATACTGCTTGGGGTCAGTAAGAAATGGGGTTCCTCTCCCACACCTTGTTCTTCCGGGTATCTGATCCATAACCATCATGTGCCTCGTCCTCTTCCTTGATCCACGCTTGTTCCAACGGTAAGCTAGATCCGCAATGTACTTTGGCCCATCATATGGAGGCCACTCTCTAGGGTCTCGGGAAGGCACAAAGCGGGGGCTCCATGTGTTCACAAGCGTGTCGACACTGAACTCGTGAGGTGTCCTGCTCTTGATATTATAGTTGCGATGCATAGCTGCTGCCACCAAATGGGAACATAGAAGTGGTACTGTCTTGGTTTACCACAAGTGCATGTGAAATTTTGGAGGATAGCCACGTGCATCCTCGACTATCGGACCTCGTGTGGCACGGTCGGGCGCTACAGGGGCTAGGGCCGACGGTGGCACACGGCGGGCGCGGGATGGCCGGCGATCCACGCGACGAGGCCAACACGGTGGGCGAGGCCGGGTGTGGGCGGCATGGCACGACGAGCGCGGGCGGCACGGCATGGCGCTGGCAGCGCTACTGCGCGGTCACAACACATGGCACGGCACCGGGCCTGGCAGCGGCGCTTGGCGAGGGCAAAGCGGCGCGACGGCGGCACGTCAGGCGAGGCCGACACAGCGGCATGGCACGGCCGGCAAAGGTGTGGCACAGTGTGCGAAGCACGATTTAGCGCCACAGCATGCGTGTAACACCCTCGGTGTTACATTGTACAGTTTTTGCTAAACCATGTCATGAGCATCATGTTTATGTATTATTGCATGTGGTAAAATGAGAAATTAAATTTTATTGCACTAATTCTCAAATTGAGCTCTAATCTATTCCTTGTCCAAGTATTCTCCCGCAGCCCAAATCACTTTCATTCATCCTAATCTAACTCCAACTCTCATTATTCTTCTCATCCTAAATTTCCCATGCACGCACTCGGCACTCGCAAGCCTACGAAGCACGCTTCAGTACATTCTTTGGCAGGATGTAGTGCTTTTACTTTGTCGTGTCAAGCAAGTCAAGTTGGCAGCACATGACCGACCGGCAGCAGCATCGCACACGCTACCCATTAATCTCAATCACAAGCTCTGCCCGCTGCGCACGCCGCTTGCTCTTTTGGTTTGCCTTGTGTGATATGTACTACTCTACTACCCCTAGTGCCAACTGGGATGCTAGTCAAAAAGTGCTTCCATTCAGTACCACTGACTTCACCATCTATCACGAGCAAGTACTTCTTGTTTTTCAATTTTTTTTGCAGCATCTCCTGTGCCATTTCTTTAGGGCAATTTTTGTCGTCTTATGTCAATTGCTGAGTAATTTGTTGAAGGATGTTGGGAGCAAAGGTTTCTCTCTTGTAGCACAAAGTCAACACCGCCCATCGCGTTCGCACGCCGCAAGCAGCATCTCGCACGCCTGTCATTGCTTTCATGCGTAAATATCGTTCACCGTGGAAAACACTGCTCACTACAGAAAACATCTTTGTTTGCCGAAAGCAAAGACGTTGTGCGCAAGCAACGCTTTGTTACCTTTAAGTAAGCTAGTTAGCCACTAACCTTACGACGCGTCGCTGTCGTGCCTTCGCGTCTCCTGCCTTTAAAAGGATACGCCGATCCGCCGAGCCATTTCGCTCCGCTGCTCACTTACTTCTCTTAAATCAAGTTTCTCTGTTCTTGCCTGTGAAAGTTGCGCTTATCGATTTCTCCCGAGCTGCAATAATCAGCTGAGGTAGCTAGTCTGCAATTGATCTTCTCATTCTCTAATATTTCCTTGACTTGTGGTCTCCTCCCCCATTAATTCCTTGACCTGCATGAATGAACTAACACCCCACCACCAAACACGTTTAGCCCAAAGCACACTCCAGTCCTGATGTGCTCGTTAAGTCCAAAGACCCACTCAAGTCCATCACGTGAAATCCAATTCACGTGACCAGCTAGCCAAATGCCACTAATCATTTTCCTTAATCACCCTTTACGAGATTAATTAGCGGTCACCCGGCAAAATCAATATCTCCCTCGTACGGACTCCGATTCCATTGATTCTTTTTCCTAAATTCATCTAAAATCACGCTATACCCATCCATATCATTTTATTCATCTCTAGAGCTCATTTGAATTTATTTATTTATTATAAAATAAATTTTGTTAGATTCTAAATTCATGATCTATCTGTTAGTGTAATTAGTTCGTATGGTTCTGCGATGTTTTAGGGTTACTTATTAATTCTAGGTTGCTTGTTATTATTATGGTTATTTAGAGAATGAATTTTTGTGATGCATTGGTAGAAGTACTAGCCCTAAAATTCTTTTACAGTAGGTTTATTGTATTATTATGTGCTCACTGTAATTTTTGTGGCCTTAGAATAGGTTAATAAATATGGTAGCTAGTGCACCTTATTTTATCATATATATAGTAAATTGATATTAACAATAAGAATGCCTTTAGTTGCTAAGATAATACATGAAATGTTTCATACCTGTTTAGTGGGAATAATAGGTAACTTTGCGTATTAGTCATTAGAGTTAGCTTAGTAGCTTGGTAGATATATTCTTATTTTAAGAGTTGTTGTTGTCGTATTACTAAGCGTTGCATCATCATTTCATGCATGTAGATAACGAGTTGGTAGAGTTCGTGACTGCGGGTGAGCAGGAGTACGAGGAGGTGATCGAGGAGTACGAGGAGGAGGTTCTCGTGCAGGAGGACGTTCCGAAGCCGCCCATCACTGACTTTGCTGACACCGCGCCTGCCCAAGGTAAGCTCCGGTGCATAACCCTTACTTTGAATAATAACTGGATATATATCTATGATGTGCATTTACGTTACATGCATTTTATGGAAACTACATGCATAAATATATCTACCTATGAGTCCTACTAGTACAGGTTGAGTAGCTGCTATGCTCAGGATATCAGTAGCGTGAGTAACCGGCCGTTACTCGCAAATAGGTGATAAATATGATCACTCATGATAAAATGGTGCAAAGGAAAATGGTGACCGGGCAGTGATATGGTTGGGTTCTGGTGGGTGTAAAGGATTGTGTCCTGCGGCCAACAGGGCATATCTCGGTTACACTTTTTCGCTGTCTGTGTCAATTAAGGACCGATCGTTGCATATGGCTCTAGGCAAGTCACAGATCTATTATCCCAAACACATACTTGGGTATGGGCACAGGAAAGACTTGTTGCTCTCTTGTCATGGATCTGGCTCTTTCCAGACCGACTGATTGGAGGCGGAGATGGTTGAGGTCTTTGCACCGCACTGAGTCTGGGACTCAGGAGTGGGGGCTTGGAGTCTAAGTTTGGATGGGGACCAGGACACCCAGGACAGGAGAGTGATGGGTTGGTCCTGTTTGTGCCTGGGGTACAAGCGGGGCGTGTGTCTTCGGGGCACCCAGCTGGGCACATTGACTCGCGAATTATCAGAAAATCCGGTACGGCTTGTCTGCGGTTTAGAACCGTAGTAAGAACTGAAAGTTGAAAGGAGAAGAAATAGAACTGATTGCTCAACCCTTGCTTGAAAGTAGAACATGTGCTTATATAGACTGGATAGATAATAACTTAATCCGGCCGATAATAATAACATAAATAAGGACTCACCATTAGTATTGCTTTCTGCTAAAATAAACCAGCAAACCATAAAGCTTCTCATATTCCTTGGAGTCGGGAAATTATTCCCACTAGTCGGATAAGTCTTGCGAGTACATTGTGTACTCATGGTTTATTTACCCCTGTTGCAGGTAATGCATGAGAAGTACCTTTATGTGGAGGATTCTTCTAGTGGGCTCAGACAGATTCTCGTTCTTATCGCTAGATGTTTATTTTAAATTTCGTTGTTTATCATTCCGCACTCTGATATTTAGTATTATAATAATGTACTTTTAAGAAACTCTAATGTATGAAATGGACAAGTATTGTAACTCGTTCTCATTATTGGATATTTGGAGAAAATGTGGATCTTTCGGGTTCTCCCTTGGGGTGTGCCCGACGGATACCGTCCGCTGTATCTTGCTTTCGGGGTGCTTAGTGTCTGGTGGAAGACGAGCACCTCCGTAAGTGTGTTATTTCGGACGGTTCTGCCATAGGGCGCAGCGAGTGCGCGGCGCGGGCGTGGGGCGCGGCGATGGCGCGGGCGAGGGCGCGCGGGCGCACGCGGTCGGGGGCGGGAGAGGGCGCCGGCGGCGGCGGTGATGGTGCGCTGTGGTTTGGGCGGGCGCTGGCGGTGCGAGAGAGAGAGAGAGAGCAAGAGAGAAAAGAAAGGAGGGCCCATACGTAAGACAGACTTGGCGCCAGTAACCACGGCGCCAAGCTCGGCGCTAAGATCATGGCGCCAAGCTCGGCGTCAAGATCTACGGCGCTGAAATGCCTGCCAAGTCACCGCCACGTCTGCTTCGAGCCCAAGAGCACGGCTCCAGCAACGATGGCGCCGAGACGTGTAAGCTCGGCGCCAGCAATGATGGCGCCGAGCTAAGGGTCTTGATTTTAAAATCATACCTCCAGGGGCATATTTGTGAAAGTTTTTAAAAAAAAGGCTAAAAAATAAAAAAAATCGGGCTACGTGGAAAGGTCGTGCCTGCTCTTTTCCATACAGATTTGCGTTCGTCAATGGCAGAGGGGATCTCATGAGGTCATTGGGCTCTTGCAAGTGGGGAGGAAAAGGGAGATCTAGGAAAGACTTAGTGGCCCACCTTTTCCCTCTTTCCCCACAAGGACGAGATCATGGATTAGAGTAGGAAAGTGATTCTGAATTGGTCTCAAATCTTGGCGAAGATTAGACTGTGTACTCTCCACTCGATCGGCAATGAGGCATTTTGTTATTGCATGATGGCACCCCCCTGGCCTTGTTCGTTCAAACTTCAAAGGACTGGATTGGTCACTAGGATATGGATGTCATGAGGCTTGTGGTATATATTATTGTTTTATCTGTGTCTTTGAGTATTCGGTTAGTATTGAAGTTTATATATGGTCGCTCATTTGTGAGTTTAAGGTATATTGCAGGGCTCTGCAACCCCATTTCATATCCTTGTCCATTCAAGGAACTTTTTAAGCCACCTGATCAACGTTAGGGCCGGGTTTATATCAAAATTGAGTTCATGGCATACTTTGTGCAGAAACATGGACAAGGACGTCGTTTCTTGTGTGAGAGCACAACTTGGTAAGGATTTGGCAAAAGAGTTTTAGTGTTCTACTGGAGCAATTCGCTAGATACTGACTTTGTGTTTGTGTGATCTCGTGATTTAAAGTCTGTGGTGGCGTACCAAGGCAGCATTTTGGAAGGTATCTCTGTTGATATTGCATCCATCTGTGGACAAACTTTTAGCTATCACGTACAGTTCTTGGATTCTATTCTTGGCATTGCTAATGGTCTAACTAGATTATATTCTCTTGCAGCCTATTGCTTCCATGCGAAGAAAACCCAACATTTTCATTTGCAAACAGCAGTCCAAATGCATTTCCTGAGCATAATAAACACCCATATAAAAATTAATCATTGATGCCTGAATCCTGACTAGGGGTTCATGTTGGGTTTCAACTCTAGCCTCCTCCAACTTGTTTGGGACTAAAAGGCTTTGTTGTTGTTGTTGTTGTATAAAAATTAATCATTGAAAGGTATCATCTAGAGAGTTGTCTCAGTATTTAGAACTCAATAGAAAAAATCATTTATGAGCTTGGGAAATTCATTTATATGGATGATGAATATATGATATTAGCTAGCCTGTTATCGATGCAAACAGGGAGGGTATAAAATGGTATTAGATAAACAGTGCTTGGACGAGTCCATTAAAATTTGAGTTTGCCATGTCATCCCAAGGTCAGCAAAATTTTGTGCCTTCTTTTGTTTTCTGAACAACTAGCTGCCAATATATTTATTGTCGATCGATGTAGGTCTAAGTTAATATAATTGTCTCGGTGCCCTTCAGAAAGAAGAAGAAAAGAGGAGTTTTGTTTTCTTGTAGATCTTTTGGCTTCTGATTTCCTTCCTGAAGCAAATGGAGTGGGTCCTCAGTCCTCACCCTTGCCTGTTAGTTGCATGAGAGCTCATGGTTTCCAGCCACACAATCCATGGGCTCCTCCTTGGCCTTAAGTGGTGGCCAATCATCATAAGTGAGTCTAGGGACCTCTGAACAGTATTACACAACAGTAACCCTGCAAAAGATTTGGTATCTAGAGTGAGCCATATTGTGCCCAGCTAGTGATGGATGTCAAGTGCAACAGGAGGATCAAGGACCCAGGAGTATAGTATAGGCTCTCCTTAAAAGACTGTTCAGATGGATTAGAGCAACGGGGCAGCAAAAAAAATGGTTGGTTCTGCTTTCCTCTTGCTCCCCAGGTTCATAAATCTGAGAACGATATTTTGCTTCATTTTCATTTCCTATATGTGTGATGCGTCATAAATGGATATTATTGAATGCATACTTAAACCCCTTTTTTTTGTCCATTGAGCTCAATACTTGAGAGTTGATAGGGAGAGGAGTGAGACAGCTGATCACATGGACCTCCATTTGAGGACAGTTCCTCTTCCGAAACAGAAAAGAGAGTGCAGTGACCAGTGTGGCCTGTATTGTCTTTGCCCTTATCTTTTGGCAGGGACAGGGAGCCTCAGGGTTGTCCTCTCTATCTACCTCCAATTTATATTGCGCCGGTTGTTTCAGCTGCTCGCCTGCTTCAGAGTCAGAGCTTCCCCTTCTCACTTCTCAGAGAGAGAGAAAGAGCCCTCCACTGCCCTTCCCTCAGAGGCATTCTTTGTCACACGGGGCGAGAGGAGAGGGACAGAGAGGGCTGAAGATCACATGGTGGCCTTTTTTTGGGTATGTGACAGCTTCTGCCTTTGGTCTTTTAGTGCTTCCTTTTCTCTCCTCATGACATGAAACCCCTTTTAAAACCTCAAATCACCACCTCATCGGCTGATCAGTGAGTGCCTTCTCCTGCTCCTTCAACCCTGCCTTCATTTTTCTTCATCCCTCGCCTTTGCCCAAAGGGCAAGATCAAAGCAATATGATCATCTGATCTCCTCCCACCGCCATCACAATCCTACACGTCGTGGTGATAAGACAAGGTAATAAACGCATCCCCTCTGGCTCTGCTTTTACCACCCTCTACCTCTATATTGCTGCAAGAAGCAGCTCCAGGAATTGGTCACCCCATCTCCATGGAGGTTGCCATGGTCAGCACAAGAGCCAGCCTGCTCATCCTCATCCTCTCCCTCTGCTCTCCATACAAATTCATACAAAGCCCCATGGACTTCGGCCCCCTGAACCTGCTCCCCACCACCACCACCGCGTCCAGCGATTTCGGCAGGATACTCTTCCACTCTCCGGCCGCGGTGCTGAGGCCCCAGTCGTCAGGGGACATCTCCATGCTTCTCAGCTTCCTCTCCGGCTCGTCTCTGAGCAAGGTCACGGTGGCAGCCAGGGGAGCAGGCCACTCCATCCATGGTCTGGCTCAGGCTCTGGATGGCATTGTGGTGGAGATGCGCTCCTTGCCTGCCGAGATGGAATTTCACAGAGGAGGAGAAGGACAGGTTTCCTACGCCGATGTGAGCGGTGGGGTTATGTGGATAGAGCTCCTGGAGCAGAGCCTGAAGCTCGGGCTAGCTCCAAGGTCATGGACTGACTACCTCTATCTCACCGTTGGCGGAACGCTGTCTAATGCTGGCATCAGCGGGCAGACATTTAAGCACGGGCCTCAGATCAGCAACGTTCTACAGCTGGAGGTAGTCACAGGTGAGACACATCACACATACATGCATGGTGAATGAAACAAAAGGATCAGATTTTGTGTTTGCCTTTTTGGCCGTGTCTTTCTTGACCAACCTCTTTTTAACTGATGGGCAGTAGGGTTTTCCCCCCTTCTGTTATTCTCTGGGTTTCACAGGACGAGGGGAGATTGTGAAATGCTCACCCAGCAAGGACGCCGATCTGTTCAATGCCGTTCTGGGAGGCCTTGGCCAGTTCGGCATCATAACCAGGGCCAGGATCCTGTTGCAGGAAGCTCCACAGAAAGTATGCTGCCTGCATTGTCTTACAACTGTTCCGTACATCTTAGTTAATTAGTATGACATACGCATTACTACTATTATTATTGCATTAGTTGTGTATGTCAAGACTCTGATGTCTGCTATAATTATAACTGAACAACTTTTGAATAAATATATATAGGTGACGTGGGTGAGGGCCTTCTATGATGATTTCAGCATCTTCACCAGGGACCAGGAGTTGCTGGTGTCGATTCCAGATTTGGTGGACTACGTGGAAGGTTTCATCGTCTTGAATGAGCAATCCCTTCACAGCTCCTCCATCGCCTTCCCTGCTACCGTGGACTTCAGCCCAGATTTTGGCACCAAGAACAGCCCTAAGATCTACTACTGCATAGAGTTTGCAGTCCATGATTACCAGCACAAGAACACTAATGTGCACCATGTAAGTAAGATCCCAAAAATGGTAGTCAAGAATTATTAGGGATGCTTTGTACTAATATAATATGCATATCTGTTTCAGGTTGTGGAAGTTATCTCAAGGGTCAAGGCAGATGAGACACATGGTGTCCCAGTTGTACAGTGTGGAGGTGTCCTACTTCGATTTCCTGAATCGGGTCAGGATGGAGGAGATGAGCCTGAGGAGCGTGGGGCTATGGGAGGTACACCACCCATGGCTCAACATGTTTGTGCCAAAGGCCGGGGTCGCTGACTTCAGGGATCTGCTCATGGACAAAATTTCGCCGGACAGCTTTGAGGGCCTCATCCTCATCTACCCACTCAGAGACAGGTAAGTAGTATCACTCTTCTTAACCATAACACATCCATGAAGATGCGCCTACTTTCGGCTTTCCTGAAAGCATTATTTGCAAAGGAAAAAAAAAGGTATCTGTTTTATTAATCCCTCTTTCGTGCTCACTTCATTAGCTTCCAAGAAGTCCAAGTTGGACAAGCATTTCTTTGCATTATCCAGCAAGTTGCCTCCTTGTGCTACAGTAGTAACAGGCTATTTTAGATGATGCAGTGGCGAGAAAAGTGATCAGTGTGGGCTCATCATGCATTAGGGATAATCCGTTTTGCTTAGCATGTTGGTGTATTTTTCTATGACCAGCAATAGACAATGGTATAGGCCGTACATATTTCAGTGCGGAGGCACCGTCTTCGTGGTCTTCTATTCTTTCTTCTATGGGTCATTTATCATTTGCCTTCTGTATTCAGCTCTGCTGAGAGCAGGGCCAACGGGTGTCGACGTCACCGGCTTACCTCTGACGTGGAGGTGAGCGAGCGTGTATACAAAAGTTGAAACGTAAAACGCTAGCGAGTGATTTGTAGCTTGTCTTGCATGCTTCCAAAGGTGCTCATGGGACCCACATCATATAGGCCTCGTTCGCTTCGCTGAAAAAACAAGCCGAAACACTGTTCCGGCTGATTTGTTGTGAGAGAAAAACACTGTTCCAGCTAAAAAAATAAGCTGAAAAAGACGGATTATAAGATAAACGAACTGTCGAAGCTGGGAGTAGGACGGAGACCCCGGAGAGTGAGCAACAAAACAAAAAACATTGAATGAAGAAAATTCTTACACGTGGGATACACAATGAATCGGCACTCAAATAGGTATACCTCTGTTCGAAAATAAATTAAGTTCTAGAGTTTCCTTAAGTTAAAATATTTTGAATTTTAAATAAATGATTAGAAAAAAGGCATAAATGTTTATGACACTAAATTAGTATCACTAGGTGTATAAATAAAATATATTTTTATAATATATTTGTTTGATATTATTAACGATGTTACTCTCTCCTAAAAGTTTGTCAAACTTAAGATAGTTTGAAAATTTGATTTATTTTAAGACAGAGGTTATAGTAGTTTAGCTCTATTGTTAAGGGTGTTCTAAAGTTCTCATGAAGAGAACATAGTTTCATAAATGAAGCCTGCCCCACTTAAGATCTAAAGCAGCTAGTATTCATCAGCATTCCTTTGTTGTGGGGTGGGTGTAGTAGAGGCTTGCAGTGCAGTGCAGCAGATATGCTACAGCCTTGCTTCCAGCACACATTTGACGAAAGAATGAGAATATATATGAGAGCAGCTGGTTTATTGCCGCTTGGTACCTTTTTGTTGGAGAGTTGTGTCCACAACATTTTTGTTACAAAGTCCACTGCTACAGTGACTTCATACTTGTTGATTGCTACGAATGGTTTTGTATCATGTTTTTACTTGTGGTCCCTCAAATAAATAGAATCTCATCTGTCATCAGCATTGTATGATTCAACTAAAACTATAGCTGAACTCAATTAGTAGCATCTATTTTTTTTATTTAGTGAAACCTTGAACTATACGGTAGCAAACTAGCAACAGGGAAATTATAAACATAGTAGCTCATCTTTGGAATCTTGATTTTTTTAATTTCCATATTAAAAGTATTTTTTGTGTGCGTATTGTTTATATATGTGAAGATAAGTTTGCTTATTCCATTGCGCGATAAATAGTTACATGTGTCCAGATGGAGCATCATAAACTTATATTTGACTTAGCACATGTTATTCAATTGGGAAGATGCAAAACGTTGCTCACATTTCTAAAGGCAGTGGTTGGGTATGGGAAACAAATGTTACATGATTTCATTCATTGACCTCAGATGGTAGATATATATGTTCAGTTCATATCCTCCGAATAAATTTAGAATAGTTTACATGCATGCAAAAGGGGTTTCAAATATATATGTGCTAGATTGCATCCCATTGTCAACTCTGAACTGATTGAGCTTTAACAAAAGATCAAAGTCGTGACCTAAAGATCCATGTTCACCGCACTGGACTAGTATAGTTTATAGGCCTAACGGAGACTTCTGATTTCTCTCTAGAAACCACTAAAACAAAAGTCTCTCGAGTCAGAATACACTGAACTGCAGAATGTCAGCTACATATATGATTTTCTGATCCTGTTTTAAATTCATTCATGATGTCTCATCAGTAGGTCTTAATAAGTACTATTCCATCATATTATCAAGGTTTAAAAATCGTTGCTGTCTTTTTCATCCTTGGGACAGGTGGGACACCAACACCTCAGTGGTGATACCGGATTCCGGGTCCACGGACCGGGCGATGTACGTGGTTGGCATCCTCCGGTCTGCGAACCCTGACCCTGAAGATGGCTGCTCCCACCACTGCCTCCAAGAGCTTCTCCTCCGCCACCGCCGGATCGCCGACACCGCGGGAGCACGCCTCGGCGCGAAGCAGTACCTGGGTCACCACCCGACCCCGTCCGGCTGGCACCAGCACTTCGGCCAGCGGTGGGAGCAGTTCGCGGAGCGCAAGGCCCGGTTCGACCCGCTACGCATCCTGGGGCCGGGCCAGGGCATACTCCCTCGGACCCAGGATGTTGCTGCTGCTGCGTATGGGAGCTAGTGGCGGAGCCAAGATTTCAATCTTGGGTATTCCACTTACACAATTTTTTTTTTGAATCCATAGGTATCCCACAATGTCTTTAAAATTCAAATCAAGCGTTTTATTCTTCATTTTGCAAACCAATAGCAATACTGGACAGATGAAGAGTGGACACTACTGGACTGTTGGTGACTGATCTGGAGACCTGGAGTCCTACTGTCCTGGGAGGCTGGGACCTGGGCACCTAGGCTCGACCTCGACTCCGGGTCAGGGCCGGCTCTACAATTTTAAGGGCCCTTGGGCAAGACGATAAGAACCCGTTGAACTATATAAAGACCAAATAATAAAAGTTAATTTGCAGCATATACTTAGTTTGTATAAAAGATAACGATAGTACAACAAGAAAATTAAAAGAACAATAATGGTTATGATTACCTCAAATAAAAATATAATGCTTCGGTGCCTTGTAAAAAACGTCTTTAGGCATTTATTGATGTAAAATCTTTAAGAACAATATAAAGATCAATGTGGTCCAAAACATTCTTCCCAATATTTTACTTTTCTGAGCGCCCGACAAATGCTTCTTAGGCAGCATCTAATAAGTATCTAAATAAATACATTGAATTAGAACTTTATAACCCTACCTCTGTACAAGTAAAGCACATACACAAAACAATTAAACAAATAAGAAAAAATAGGCTTCAATACGGTAATGTCCCTGGCGCTAGCTTCCAGAGGTCCAAGTAAAAAATTGAAAATTAGAAAATACTAATCGGTCATGGGTATTGGCATGTTGGGGTTGCTTACTGTGATCGCATCTGCTGTTCGTCGTCCTTGCATGCAGTTGCAGCTCGCGCCGTTGTGGCACCACGGCGGTGTGCCAGTGTGCGGTGCGTCGGCGAGTCGGCGACCACGTCGGGTGAGTCGGCGTCTCCACGCAAGAATAGCGCGTCCATGTCGATGAGCAAGAAGAGGAAGCGCCGGCACCGGCGGAAAACGAATGCTAGCTCCTCGCTCGATCCGCGGCCTGCGCGGCAGAATAGAAATAGGTAGGTGTGGTACGGCATGGGCGGATGTTTGTTCAGCCTTTGAAAGCTTATGCCAAATAAGAAATTATATCTACTAATTACCTATATGCTCTTGGCCCCCCTAGCTCCTTGGGCCCCGGCGGTCGCACCGTCTGCCCTCCCCCTAGAGCCGGGCCTGCTCCGGGTTGCCGGCACCGGCAGCCGGCTGGCCTGGCCGCCGCCGTGGCGCCTCCCCCGCGCCTCCCCCGCCCGGCCACGTGCGTCCTCGCGTCTATGTCTGTGTCTCCATGAGAAGCGAAGAAGAGGAACGAGGGCCTGCCGAGGGATCCTGTGTTGGGATCACCAGGTGAGAGGACAAGAAGGGGTGGAGTGCGTGAGTGGGCCAATTGGGCTGGTCTGGAAGGTGGAAGTTTGGAAAGCAAGCCGAAAGTCCGTTTATTTGATTGTTTTGGGCTGCAATGAACGAAAATAGTGTAGAATATTGTAATACACACACATTTACATACAATTATATATATAACATATATACATGAAAGTATCCAAAAAAAAGTTGGGTATTCCAAGGAATACTGGGGAATACTCTTGGATCCGCCCATGATGGGAGCTAGCTGCATATAAGCCGGCAGCAAGTGAATTGGCGATACAGTAAGCAGCAAGGGATATATGATATAGATTAGCTGACTAGGATGCGATCTCTTGTTCTTTCTTTTTCTGCTTCTCTTCAGTTTCCTCAGCATTTTGAGGCATGGGGGCGGTTGTTGGGTTATTCTGTGTGAGGCGTGGCGTGGGGCACTTTGAGAGGACCCGGTGGTGAATGTCACTGGGAATTTTGGAACTTTGTACAGGCTGAGAAAGCTCAGGCTTTATTAGGGAATAGGGCCCTGTTTGTTTCCGCTTATAAGCGGCTTATCGGTGAAAATAAGCGAGAATCCCGTCAAACGCTTTGCTTATTTCCACCGATTCTCGCTTATGTGATAAGTCGCTTCAGAGATTTGAACTGAAAAAAAATTAGGCGAAGCGAGTCTTCGAAAGATTATAATCCAATTATAATCCGGGAGCGCGAAACAAAAACAGGGCCTAGAGAGAGCGATTCTACGCGATCTATGTATTCCTTGTTCGATATGGCCATTGGTAGTGCTATTATTGTCGTTCTTACTTTCGTTTCATTCCTAGGCTGATAAGTTCCTTAGGTCTCGCTTATAAATTCCTTAGGTCCTGTTTGGTTGGATTCTTTCGGGCTTCAGCTTCACATTGCAGTAATGGAGGAGCCAGGGCTAAAGAAGCCACAAATCATGCAGTGGCGAATCTAGGATTTTGTCTAAGGCTTGGCTCTGTGTACAGGCATACAGCAGATGAGTGTATATGTGTATATATACTATTAACAACCAAAATTGTCCATTTTATGAAGTTGTCCAAATGTGGAATGAACTTCACCATTGTGTTCCTCTCGTCGAGACGGTCAAAAAAACATATGTGGAACGTCTAATTCAGAGTCCGGATGAAGGAGTTATACCCCCGGAAAGATGCTCCGTTGTCGGGAGTTCTGACCCAAATCGGGACTTCCGACAATCGGAAGTTCGACAGGTGTCGGGACTTCTAGAAAGCCTGAAGAAACCTGCTCGGGTGTCTGGGGTTATTCCCACGTCGGAATTTCCGACAAAGGTCGGGATTTCTGACACGAGTCGAGAGTTCCGATGGACCTAACAAAAAACCCAGTTCGGATCTAGCCTTTTCGATTCTGATCTAAACTGTTCCAAACTCGTGAAAACTTGGAAAATAAGACTTGGAGAAGTTTCCTACTAGGATAAGACCACCCCTCTATATATATGAGAGGATCATGGCCGATTGAGTTCTCATCTATCCGATCGACAAACAAAATCAATCTACTACCTCTACTCCAACCCTTTTATCCTCTTCTTCAACCCCCATGTTGTTCATCCCTTGATCCGACGACCAAGGATGGCGCCCTAGGCTTGCCGGCCAACCTAGGGTAACCCGGCGACGTCCTTGCCCTGACGGGGTGAAAGCTCTAGTTTGGTTTTGGTGAATTGATGAAACCCTAAGTGCTAATCTAGTTTATCAAGTGATCATGACATAGGTAGCACATTCCAAGTGACGAAGCAAATAAAGATCATGACATGATGATGGTGATGCCATGGTGATGATCAAGTGCTTGGACTTGAAAAGAAGAAAGAGAAAAACAAAAGGCTCAAGGGAAAGGTATAAATGGTAGGAGCCATTTTATTTTGGTGATCAAGACACTTAGTGAGTGTGATCACATTTAGGATTTATAGTCGTACTATTAAGAGGGTGAAACTCGTATCAAAATGCGGTTATCAAAGTGCCACTAGATGCTATAACTCATTGCATATGCATTTAGGATCTAGTGGAGTGCTAACACCCTTGAAAATATTTGTAAAAATATGCTAACACATGGTGATACACTTGGTGGTTGGCACATTTGAGAAAGGGTTATGAACTTCACCGGTGCCCTAGACAAAAAAGACGGATGTCACTGTAAGTGACCGGATGCTGGTCTCGGTAGGACCGGCGCGTCCGGTCAGGTGGAGCATGAAGACATTGGCGTCGGTCTCTGACCAGACGCTGGGTCACTTAGTGACCGGACGCTGGAGGGGTGCGTCCGGTTCTGCTGATATGGCAGCGCATAGAAGAGTCACCGTGTGACCGGACGCTGGGTGAGTCCGGTCGTGAAAAATCGTTTCTGGATGCTTACTGGAAACGACCGGACGCTGTGGTCCAGCGTCCGGTCACTTTGCAGCAGCGCGTCCGGTCATCACTTGACCATTGGGATTGGGCGCTCAGTATTTGAAGAGAGGGGGCACGTGGCACGCACCGCGTGACCGGACGCTGAGGTCCAGCGTCCAGCCGATATGACCGGAGCGTTCGGTCACCCTGTGTTGTGCCCAGTGAAGGGGTACAACGGCTCTATTTCGTGGGGGCTTCTATTTAAGCCCCATGGCCGGCTCAAGCTCACTCTCTTGGCTATTGGCATTGACATAGCAACCTTGTGAGCTTAGCCAAAGCCCTCCCACTCATCTCCATCATAGATTCTATATCTTTGTGAGATTGGGAGAGAATCCAAGTGCATTGCTTGAGTGTTTGCATCTAGAGGCACTTGGTGTTCGTGTTTCACTGCGGGATTTGCTTATTACTCTTGGTGGTTGCCACCACCTAGACGGCTTGGAGCAGCGATGATCATCGAGCGGAGGTTGGTGATTGTCTCCGGCTCCGATCGTGGTGATTGTGAGGGGTTCTTGACCTTTCCCCGGCGGAGAGCCAAAAGGTACTCTAGTGGATTGCTCATGGCTTGTGTGATCCTCATCTTGTGTTTGTTGTGCGGCACACTATTGAGGGTTTGGCGTGTGATGCCAATTAGCGCGTGAACCTCCAAGTGAGTGTATCGCCACAACGAGGAGTAGCTTGCCGGCAAGCAAGTGAACCTCGGTAAAAAATCATTGTGTTCATCATTTGATTTCGAGATGATTGGTCTTCATTGTTATTCATTCTTGTGATTGATTGGCTCCTTCCTCGACACGGCAGTATAACCTTCTTTCTCACTCTCTTTACATTACCGCAAACTAGTTATCAAGCTCTTTAGTGCAGCTAGTTGTGAGAGCTTGTTAGTTTGGTTAGTGTGGCTCTTTAGTTAGCCTTTGAGAGCACACTAACTTAGTGTAGTGACATAGCTATTGTGTGGATAGAAACTATATCAACTAGAATTGTGGTAGGTGGCTTGCAATTTTAGTAGGCTAGCGCAACACTTGCTTCGCCTCATAATTGTCTAACCGGTTTGTTAAGTGTTGTTGTAGAAATTTTTATTAGGCTATTCACCCCCCTCTAGCCATTAGGACCTTTCACGGGGTCTCTCCCGGGTGAGAGCTTCGACAGTTTGTTTGCTAGTTTGCTTGAAAACTAGCTAGTTCTTCGTCACGCAAGCACGTTGGTTATCCTTTGGTGGTTTGCTTGTAAACCTCTCCATTCTTCACCACAAAAGAGTGATCCATTCTCCGAACCGTAGCGGTCCGGGTGTCCAAGGCCCTGCTAGTGTGTGATTCGGACCACTTCCGACATCAACACACTTTTTGATGACTCCGCTGGAGAAGATTGGTTCGGCTATCTCTTATAGCCGATCTCTCTAACCTAGCCTTACTCCTCGCTGATCTATCTTCTCGTGCTCGCCATTACCATTGCATCTGCCTAAAAGGCCGATCGCATCTGGTTTTGATCCCTTGTGATCTCGTTTGCGATTTTGCAACGTGTTGCGCTTGCTATTGAAAAATTTAGCAAGGCGGTCAAGTTCTAAACCATGGAGTACCAAGATGTTGCATCAAAATATTACTACAATCACCCTAAGATACACCTTACAAATGAATATTATTATCCCAATAATTATTTTGCAAGTTCTATGAGCTCTCATGTTGGTGTTGCTAGCTGTAATGATAGTGGATATGTTGCATCGGCTAATACTTTTGATAATGCTCCTCATTATACATATCATGACATGTTGTAAATTCTTTGAGTTTTGATGCTACTAGCAACATACAACATGTAAATCGTTATTCATTGGCTATAAGTTTACAATATGTGGTTCCACCACAAGACATGCCGATGAATGAGACAATTGGCTATAACAATGCTAATTATTTAGCCAATTGCTCTGAAAATTCAGCACCATATGTCAATGCTTCTATTCATAATTTGGCTCTATATGTTACTCCCAACTCGAGCCGAATTAATAAAAATTTAGCAAGGTGTTTAAGTGTTAATACTCATGATTCAGCTTCACGTGTTACTAGTAACCATAGCCGAATCAATAAAAATTCAGCACCTTATGCAAAGATCAATGCCCACAATTCGACTTTGTATTTTGCTCATGACCATAGCCGAATTAGTGAAATTTCAGCAAGGCATCCGAGTGCTAAAACTTGTGATTCTGCTCCACATATTTTCAATAATTATAGCCGAATCAATGAAAATTCAAAATATGTGCACATGCAAACAATCATGATTCAGCTTCATATGTTGCTCTCAAATCAAGGCGAATTGATGAAGATTTAGCCCATGCTAGGAATCTATATGATTCCTCTAAATGGAAGGTGCCCACTTATCATAGACTATACCCATTATGCTATGATTACTTAAAAACTCCTGATGGTTGGTGGATACCTGATTTTTATGAATTTAGTGGTGAAGATGATAAAACCGCTATGGAACACATTAGTATATATCTCACAGCTGGGTTTTACCGATAAAGAAGACTATATGAGAGTGCAAAATTTTCCTTTATCTTTTACTGGTATTGCCTTTGCATGGTTTACATCTTTACCTCGATGTACTGTTGGTTCATGGTCTCAATTAGATGAGCAATTTTATGAATATTTTAGAAAGACTAATGAGAAAAGGCCGATTACAATTGAGTCATCGGCTAAAAGAGGATTGCTAGTGGGCATGAAAGAAAGAAATTGATTCAGATGTAAGCAAAGGTTTAGCTATAAAAGCCAAACAACAAAATATCCTTTTCCGAGAATCAATCACATCTCAAAAAATAAGTCTTGCTACGGAAAAGCATGGAAAGCGCTAGAAAATAGCCAGACTTGATTTTTCATATCCTAAAGGGGTTGTACACTTATCTAGTGATTACCACATCATTGATGGAGATCAAGCCCCTACAAGCAACAAAGCAGGGCTGCCTACCTAGTTAGAATCGACTGAGCCAACTTCGAAGTCGGCTAAACCGATTGCTACCTACCTTGAGTCGGCTGGGCTGACTTCCCAGTCGGCCAGGCCAACTGCCTTTGTCGCCTACCCTAAGTCAACTAGGCCAACTTCCCAGTTGGCCAGGCTAACTTCCCTTGCTGCTTTGCCTGCTAGCGCCCAAGTCGGCCTAGCCGACTTCCAATCGGCTAAGCTGACTTCCTCTGTTCCAGCAGTTGTTGAAGTGCTTCCGTGTGATTTGACCCCTCTTGTTGATTGTTTTTTGAAGATGAAGAGCAACATCATTCAAATCAAGGATATGCACTTCTCTAGCCTGATCAACAAGGCACAAGGTACAAGTACTTTACCAGATTCTCAATCTGGTCATATTATTTCAATTGCTACATCTATTATCGATATTTTTGCTAGTAGTTTGAAAAGACCGATTGAGGAAGGTACTTTACTTGTTGATGATAAAATAAATTTAGATTATATCGGCCAACACATTGTTCCATATGGCAAGGCCGATAGCTAAAGCTTTCCAAAAGCAATTGCAAAGGTGTGGCCGAATGGATTGATGTCAAATCTGATCCATTCGTTTGCCTAGTTTTAAAGCCGACTCCACAAAAGAATCGGCTAAAGAAATCAAAGTACACCTTTGACTTTACTTTTTGTGATTATGTCTTTGATATCTTGCTTAAAAATAATTTTATTAGAATCATCGATTACAATGCTTTGCCATCTATTCAAAACTTAGAAGAGCTTACATATTACAAATGGCATAATTTATCTGATCATAATACTTCTGATTGTAATGTGTTTCGTCGAGTGATCCAATCGGCCATTGATAAAGGACGATTGAGATTTTCTAAAGCTCAATGCATGGACCAATGGGATTCAATTGGTCTTGATGGCAAACAGGTTCAAATCGGCTTGCATTAGCCGATTCAATGAAAGCTCAAAGTTCGAATGCCCAAGAGAGAGATGTGGAGCCCTCAAGTGAAGACAAGGTTGTTGTCCATGAATTGGAAATTGAAGGTACTCAAGAGGACAACAATGTGTTATCACAATTTTAGAAGACACTAGGGGGCAGGTGAAGTCTCTCCAACCAAAACAAAAGCCGATTGATCTCGTTGAGCAAGGAGAATTGGCTAAAGATCCTCCTTTGGAGCATGTCTATCAAGATGGGGAGAAGAAGGATGCCCATAAAGCTGATGGAGGTAAAGGCCATGACAAACAAAGAAGTAGAAGGCCAAAGCTTAGCTTCGAGGAACTTCTAGCTAAATATGAGAAGATAGAAAAAGCAAATGTCACCAATCGGCCAAAGAAAGTCCAATCATCAAAATTGCCTCCAAAGCACAAGTCTCAAGAGTGGAATTAGCAAGGAGATAGATCTCACGCAACAACAACATATTCTCCTTTTGAGCAGCCAATTCCCATGTCATATGGACCACAACCCATATATTTTCATCTTTATTCATCTTGGGCTGGTTTGATCAAGAGAAACATATTTCACCATATTTTAGGCCATAATATGTAGAGTATGCAGCTCCTAGCCATTTAGAGATATCATCGTCCTATAAAGACCGTTTTGATCAAAATCGGTCTGGAGCTTAGCCAAAGAAGAAAGTGGTAAAGTAAGTTTACCGTGTGAAGTATGATGGTTGAAAGGAGAAAAGTTCATTTCTGAATTTAACTATAAAAAGCCGATTACATTACTAAAAAATCCGGCTATTAATGGCAAAGAAATAAGAAAATCATCTATTGATATTCTAGATGCCAAATCTGAACAAAAGAAGGTGAGAATGCCCAAAATTAAGAAAGATTTGCCGCTATCCAAAACAAAAATAAAATCGATATGCTCAATTGGTTTACCAAAGTGGCAAGAAAAGAAGTTACAGAAGCTTAGTGCAGAGAAGCTGAAAGAAAAGGGCTTAGCATGGGTTCCTAGAGGAAGTATTCAAGCTTAGAAGGATGATGCTCAAGCAAGTGGTGCAACAAAGGCAAAAAAAGGAGATTCAAGAAACAATTATCAAGTTGGAGGTTTGTGCTGAATCATCAAAATTATTAGTCATGGCATCATCCATATTCTCTGCCTATGCCTATGTGGAATTCATCCTATGGTATGTATGGTTATCCCTTAGCTCCTTATTTTGATCCTTGATGTGGATCTTTATGTGATTGAGGGCTGCCAAATTATTATGCTTACCAATGATCAAGAGCCAAAATATTTATTTCAGCTATGCATGCTCTTGTGGATGAATTTATATGGCCGATATTTTGATATTACCCTTAGTGTAAAATATAGCCGATGAATGCTTGCAACCATCGTGCTATTAGAAAAGCCCCCATGGAATTTACTTTGATAGCTTTCAGGCCCGGGGGCATGATATATGCATTTTGGATTTACTTCATGGATATGACAATATGATTAATCGGTTTGCAAATAAGGTCAAGGTGTTCGTATAATTATTATTTCTCACAATGGTGTTGTTTGAGATATCAAGCCGATTAAAATTATATTTGCACCAATAATTGAGCCAAATGTGAAGTTTTCTTATTCGGCTTGGCTATATTACAATCCATGGGGTATGACATGTTGAAGCCTTTGGTGATTCTTTGCTAGTGGTACAGCAAGTTGCAGGAGAATTTCAATGTTTAGAAGGATCACTAAGAGTTTGTCTTGATGCTTGCCTTGATATTATTGATTATTTTGCCGAAATCCAAATTTGGCATATTTGAAAGCATGACAATCAAAAGGACAACATGTTAGCTCAACAAGCATCTGGCTATGACATCGATGGGCGTAATTTTCATATTCAAGAACGACCGATGCATGAAAATTTAATTTTTTCCATGCAGATGTAGACTAGTCGGTTAAGCCAACTACCCCAGTTGGCTTAGTTGGTTTCCCCTCTGCTGCAACCCAGTCAGTGAGGACGACTGCTCTAGTCGGCCAGGTCGACTCCACCAAGTTGGCTAAGCCGACTCCCCATGTGACTAGCCCGATCAATTCGCTCGAGAAGCTCCTAAATCAGCCCAATGTAACTTCTAGTGATATTGGGGCCAATTTAGAAGATTAGAGGACTCCCTTGTTGAGATATCTATGTGATCCAAGTGCTAGGATTGATAAAGGTGTTTGACGGAGCGCTTTTAAGTATGTATTGCATAATGATGAGCTCTATCGGAGAACCACCAAAGATTTATTGCTTAAGTGCTTGGGATTAGATCAAGCAAGAGTGACTATGGGAGAAGTCCATGAAGGCATTTATGGTACACATCAATCGACCCCAAAGATAAAGTGGTTATTCCATAGAGCTGGTTTCTATTGGCCTACTATGATGGCCGATTGCTTTCGTTACTACAAAGGATATGAAGAGTGTCAGAAGTTTAAAATATTCAACTTGTGCCTACTGCTATGCTTCATCCGATTACCATACTATGGCCATTTCATGATTGGGGGCTAGACTTCATTGGATAAATACATCCCTATTTTCAAAAGGGACACCGATTTGTGTTGGTTGCTACGGATTACTTTACAAAGTGGATCAAGGCAGTTCCTTTGAAGAATATGATACACAAGGAGGTAATTGAGTTCATCATTGAGCATATTATCCATAGATTCGGCATCCCTCAAACATTAACTATAGATCAAGGGACATCATTTGTGTATAAAAAAGTGAGGGAATTTACTGAATTATATAAGATCAAGTTGCTCAATTCATCTTCATACGATGCTCAAGCCAATGGCCAAGCCGAGTCTAGTAATAAGACTTTGATCAAGCTCATCAAAAAGAAGATTGAGGAGAATCCAAGAAGGTGACATGAAGTTTTGTCTGAGGCTCTATGGGCACGTCACATTTCAAGGTATGGTGCTACAAAGGTTACTTCTTTTGAGTTAGTATATGGTCAAGAGGCCATATTGCCTATCGAAGTGAATTTAGATGCATACAGGCTTGCTAACAAAAATGATATATCCACCATTATGTATCATGATTCGATGATGGATAATATCGATGAGGTGACTAATATAAGATTAAGAGCTCTCAAGGAGATAGAGAAAGACAAGGCTTGTGTTGCCAAGGCATATAACAAGAAAGTCAAGAGCAAATCGTTCCAAGTGGGAGAATTAGTGTGGAAAACCATACTACCAATTGGATCAAGAGAGCAACAAGTTCGGTAAGTGGTCACCAAATTGGGAAGGTCCTTATAAAGTGATCAAAATGATATTTGGTAATTCGTATATGCTAGAGACACTGCAAGGTGAAAATCTCACAAGAGCATTAAACGGAAGGTATTTGAAAAAGTACTTTCCAAGTGTTTGGCAAGAAGCCTAAGTGCTCTCCAAGCAAAGGCCGATACATGTGTCGCCCTTAGAACAAAAATGGCTGATGTATACATCGCTCTTAGTCACTGAGTAGCCTATGAGATGGGTATTGTCGCTGTTTAGTTTTAATTTATTTGATTAAGTGTTTTTAGGTTTATGCATCATTCACCTAAAAATAGGGGGCATATGTTGAAAACTAAAATTGTCCATTTTGTGATGTTGTCAAAATGTGGAACGGACTTCACCATTACGTTCCTCTCGTCGAGACGGTCAAAAAACATATGTTGAATATCTAATTTAGAGTTCGGATGAAAGACTTATACCCCTAGAAAGATGCTCTGTTGTCGGGAGTTCCGACCCAAATCAGGACTTCCGACTATCGGAAGTTCCGACAGGTGTCGGGACTTCTGGAAAGCCTAAAGAAACCTGCTCGGTGTTTGGGGTTATTCCCACTCGGGAGTTCCGACAAAGGTCGGGATTTTCGACACGAGTCGGGAGTTCTGACCCGAGTTGGGACTTCCGACAGACCTATCAAAAAACCCTGTTTGGATCTAACCTTTTCAATTCCGATCTAAACTGTTCCAAACTCATGAAAAACATAGAAAATAAGACTTGGAGAAGTTTCCTACTAGGATAAGACCACCCCCTCTATATATATGAAAGGATCATGGCCGATTGAGTTCCCATCTATCCAATCGACAAACAAAATCAATCTATTACCTCTACTCCAACCCTTTTATCCTCTTCTCCAACCCCCATGCTGTTCATCCCTTGATCCGACGACCTAGGATGGCACCCTAGGCTGGCCGGCCAACCTAGGGCAACCCGGCGACGTCCTTGCCCTGACGGGGTCTCTCCCGGGCGAGAGCTTCGATAGTTTCTTTGCTAGTTTGCCTGAAAACTAGTTGGTTCTTCGTCACGCAAGCACATTAGTTATCCTTTGGTGGTTTGCTTGTAAACCTCTCTGTTCTTCACCACAAAAGAGTGATGCGTTCTCCGAACCATAGCGGCCCGGGTGTCCAAGGCCCTGCTAGTGTGTGATTCGGACCACTTCCGACATCAACACATTTTTTGGCGACTCCACTGGAGAAGATTGGTTTGGCTATCTCTTATAGCCAATCTCTATAACCTAGCCTTACTCCTTGCTGATCTATCTTCTCGTGCTCGACATTACCATTGCATCTGGCCTAAAAGGCCGATCGCATCTAGTTTTGACCCCTTGTGAACTCGTTTGCGATTTTGCAACGTATTGCGCTTTCTATTGGAAAATTCAGTACGGCGGTCAAGCTCTAAACCATGGAGTACCAAGATGTTGCATCACAATATTACCACAATCACCCTAAGGTACAACTTGCAAATGAATATTATGATCCCAATAATTATTTTGCAAGTTCTATGAGCTCCCATGTTGGTGTTGCTAGCTGTAATGATAGTGGATATGTTGCATCGACTGATACTTTTGATAATGCTCCTCATTATACACATCATGACATGCTATAAATTTTTTGAGTTTTGATGCTACTAGCAACATACAACATGTAAATCGTTATTCATCGGCTATAAGTTTACAATACGTGGTTCCACCACAAGACATGCCGATGAATGAGAGAATTGGCTATAAAAATGCTAGTTATTTAGCCAATTGCTCTGAAAATTCAGCACCATATACCAATGCTCCTATTCATAATTTGGCTAATTCGGAGTTCGAATGAAGGAGTTATACCCCCGAAAAGATGCTCCGTTGTCGGGACTTCCGACCCAAATCGGGACTTCCGACTATCAGAAGTTTTGACAGGTGTCGAGACTTCTAGAAAGCCTGAAGAAACCTACTCGAGTGTCTAGGGTTATTCCCACGTTGGGAGTTCCGACACGAGTCAGGAGTTCCAACCCGAGTCGGGACTTCTGACAGACCTAACAAAAAACCCTGTTCGGATCTGGCCTTTTGGATTCCAATCTAAACTGTTCCAAACTCATGAAAACTTGGAAAATAAGGCTTGGAGAAGTTTCCTACTAGGATAAGACCACCCCCTCTATATATATGAGAGGATCATGGCCGATTGAGTTCCCATCTATCCAACCGACAAACAAAATCAATCTACTATCTCTACTCTAACCCTTTTACCCTTTTTTCCAACCCCCATGTTGTTCATCCCTTGATCCGACGACCAAGCATAGAGCCCTAGGCTTGCCGGCCATTCTAGGGCAACCCGGTGACGTCCTTGCCCTGACGGGGTCCCTCTCGGACGAGAGCTTCGACGGTTTCTTTGCTAGTTTGCCTGAAAACTAGCCGATTCTTCGTCACGCAAACACGTTGATTATCATTTGGTGGTTTGCTTGTAAACCTCTCTGTTCTTCACCATGAAAGAGTGACATCCTTGTTGTGTTCTCTGATCCATAGCAGCCCGGGCGTCCAAGGCTCTACTGGTGTGTGATTCGGATAACTTCCGACGTCAACATATATGTATATATACTTGCTTTGTTGCCAGAATTGCAGGGTATGCCGGTGCATACCCGGCATACCCTGTAGCTCCACCACTGAAATCATGACTTCTTTTAGCTTCACCTTCATTTTATTAGAGACAAAAAAAGCTACGTACAATACAAGGTGCAGGAGCGAGAGCCCTAAAAAGACCCTACCAAACACGTTGCGGTATATGCATAGCTTTGTGCAAGTCATCTTCTTTTGGAGAAGTGGTGACAACATGATCTGTGGCTACTAGCCGGCCCTACGCTAGCGTGGTCCTCAATATCATAATGTAATCCAGGGTGATATGGATGGGTGCTGGATTCACAGTGAGTTTGACATCCATGTCCCCATGTTCCGTTACCTAAAATGCATGTGCTGGAATTGTAGTACTTGCGTGCATGATGCATGGGCTATGTTTCCCTTTTTCTGGAGTACCCGTCGTATGCATGATTGCCTTTTGAACCCTCTGAAAGTCCTTGAATTGGCACATTATCATCTTCCGCAAAAGGAGAAAAAACGGAAATAGAGATCACACACCAGTGGAGTGAAGATTTAGGTTTTTAACGAGAGTTTTACCTCAGCTTTTAAGAAAGCAAAGTTGATATAGTGAAGATTTAGGTTTGTTTATTTATACGACCATAAAAACAGATATCCGCGTCTGATCAAATTCCTGGCTTTCTGCCTATATTTTGGGGGGGCCCTAGCTGCCGACCTAGGTTGCAGGGGCACTCTTACCGACCCACCCCCTCCACCTCCAATAAAAATAATTTCCTCCCCCACCTATGCACCAAATTGGGTCCAAATCAATTGTATTTTTGGCCTAACAGCAGACCATAGAGAGACATGCACTAAAAGCTAAAATTGCTAACATCAGCACATATCCCATATTTTTTGAAATTAAAAAAAGTCATATCTCCTAAACCAAGTATCTTAATTAAAATCCGATTGCACAATCGTACTCCTTGCAATAAACTCTTCAAAACAAGATCCCACATGGATATATTGCGATAAAAATTTTAATGACCATTTATCTCATAATGAACCTGTATTTAAAGATAATCGTCGAACATCACATCAAGACTACATGAACATCGTAGAAAATAGCATAGAACATCCTATGTATACTATGCAAACATCATATATATATCATAAAATATAAAAAAAAAATAATAAAAATAAAATTAATAAAATAATTAATTATAGTCAAATAAAAAAAAGAAAAATACTACCAAACATCACAAATACATCGTAGAACATCACATTAAGACTACACGAACATCACTAAATATACATAGAACATCATATGTATATTACGCGAACATCATAAATACATCGTAGAACATCACATTAAGACTACACGTACATCGCTAAATATAGCATAAAACATCATATGCATACTACGCAAACTATCATAAATACCTTGTAGAACACCACATTAAGACTAAATGGACATAGCTAAATATAGCATAGAACATCATATGTATAGTACGTGAATATCACAAATATATGCTTTCGGAACATCAAAATAAAATAATAAAATTAGTGAAGTAATTAACTAGAGTCAAATAAAAAGAAGAAAAATGCTACCGAACATTAAAAAAAATATCCTAGGACATTCAATGTATGCTTACTAAACATCACAAAATACATCGTAGAACATCATATTTCTACTCGCGGATATTAAAAACTACCTCATAGAATATTACATGTATATTACATGAACATCGCGTGTATCTGTAAAAAAAAGTGCAACATAAAATTATAAATAGAAGAAAAGAAATGAAAATAAAAAAGAATAAAATACGAAAATAGAAAATGAAATAAACAAAATTATTAATTCTATCAGAAAAAGAAATTATAAATGTTAAAAAAGTTAAAAAGTAAAAAAGAAATTGAGAAAAGAAAAGAAAAATAAAAAAAGGAATAAACGATGAAAACAAAGAAAAAAATAAAAGATGACAAGAATAATAGAATATACAACAAAAAAAGAAAAAATAAAAAGGAAAAATAAATAGTATAAAGGAAAGAAAAAGAAAGAGAAAAAAGAAATAGGGAAAAAAAAAAAAACTCACCAACGTAACGACGGAAGCACCTACGGAACGAACAGAAAAATCGAGGACGACGTGAAGCTGCTCTGCTGGGCCGTTACTTGGGCCACGCTGTCCTGTGTGGGCTGTCTTCGCGTCAGGTGGGGGAGGGGGGTCGGCAGCCGGCTGCTGTCCGACTGGTCGGCAGCGATGGTTTCCACTGTATTTTGGCCTGCAGTCTGTATCGTTTTCCCTCGTTTACTTCCTGTTTCAGGCCGCCTTTGAAGTTTTCGCTATTTTAATGCAAAGAAGATGCGGGTTTCGTATTCTTTCCTATTTATTTATTCTTTTTTTAAAAAACACCCTAACCACCTTGCTTGCTGACTTGCACTATGCCCCGTGAAAATGTGATACATAACTCTATCTGAAAATAAACTACATATTACAGATAGAAAGTATGATCCGGTTGGAACTGCACCATAGCTCACATTAAAAATCAGCTTGACTTTACTAGAAGCTACTCCTAAGTATCCACCGTTCCACCTTCCAACATAATCAACGCGAATGCATCCATGACCGATCAACACGTAGCACCTCCGTGCATACAAAAACACCCCCAAAATTCTTCTCCTACCAAGGCTTAACGAAATATCCTAACCTTTCCGTCACCTAGTAGCCTTTACTCCTACAAGTCTTAACGTTTTTTTTACTAAATACTGCTACTCCTACAATCCTATTGAAGTACTTCATTCTAAATTATCAGTTTGATTTTTCTAGATATATTGTTTTTATACTGTGTATTGAGATATAGTATATATATCTAAGTACATAGCAAAAGCTAAGTATCTAAAAAACACAAAGCATCTCATGATTTAGATAGGAGGGAGTTTGCCCAAGTTGCAAATTAATTGCCTTCTTAACTCTACCCCTCTTTGATTTCTTTAACGTCAAGCAACAAGAGTAAGGTCCCGTTTGGCACGGCTCCATTTCACCTATAAAGTTCTTTTTGAGCTTCAGCATCTCATGATTTAGATAGGAGGGAGTTTGCCCAAGTTGCAAATTAATTGCCTTCTTAACCCTACCCCTCTTTGATTTCTTTAACGTCAAGCAACAAGAGTAAATTACTCGTAGCCTTTTTTTCCGGGCCACGCTAGTTGCCAGATCTGCATGGATTTCGAAAGGGATGCGAGATCCGTAAAGCAAGGGCCGCAGCGCAGGGCGGCAGGACAGGAGGGAAAAAGGCCTGGGGTAAGACTGTCTACGAGGAACCTACGTAGGCACCTAAATCCAAAATAAAAATAGTAAGAGCATCTCTAAAAGTATTCTATTTTTTCTTTCTAAAAACATGATGTTTTTCAACTCCTTAAAAAGTTTTGAGAAAAATAAATAAGGTTATCTTCAAGAGTTTCTAATAATGTAGTTCTAAAAACATATTCCAATCATTCAATGGCATTTTCATAAATACGATAATCTTTTTAATGAAGCAACAAGGTGCCCTTTTCGATCGTCGTGGTGCCCCAACTAGGGCCTTGTCGATCGTCGCCTTTTTGCCTTTTGTGCCCGTTCCCAATTACTTAGTGTCTAGCAGCCAGCAGGGCCACTCTGCTGTTTTTTTTCGTCTACATTTAAGATTTAGAGAGGCTGACCCCGTTGATGCTGGTGGCCTTGCACGGCAGGACGGATTGCATGCTCAGGCTGCTAGACGCGCGGACATGCCTCCACCACGAGGACGGATTGCCTCAGGCTGCTAGATCCGGACATGCATGCCCACTGCCTCCAAGTCATCCTCTCTGCTGCCAAGACCACACCGATGGCCGACTCATGGTAATCTAGCGACAAGACAGATCGACATGGCCGCCAGCTTGCTTGCTTGCAGGGGCTTCGCGCGGTTCGTGAACGGGCACGGCGCCACACCGCTTCACCTGGCGGCCAGGCAGGGGCGGTCGTAGTGCGTCCACCGCCTGGTCCATGCCGGCGCCATCGTCTTCGCACCAACATATCGCGAAATCGCGTGGGAGGAGGATACGCAGACGTGCAGTCGCGCGTATCTTTACGCGGTGGAGGATGGGTTCTTGAAAGGCCTAAAAGATTAAAGTAAATATTAGAAATTATTAGAGATGATTTTTTTTTATCTTTTTAAAAAATAAGGATTAGGAGGATTATTTAGAGGATGTTTTTGAAAAGAGAAGATTTTGAAGATGCTCTCATTTGCGAAAATTTGAAGAAGATTGTTTCGAATAGGTATTAAATCTTTTCTCAACAATTCAATAGTGTTTTTCTTTAAATGCAAAGTTCGCACCAAACACTACTCAAAACGCTATGAATATATCTTATATTTTGCGGTTGTTGTTGGAGATAGCCTGACGTGGCTTTGCGATTCGATGCTGGCGCCACAGTGCCATGGCAGTGGCATTGCTGCTGCACTGCGCTGCTGCGGCTGCTGTTCTCCGATGACAATGGACAGACAGGAGCAGGAAGCCAGCAGCTAGCAGGCGACAGGAGGAAGCGGAGGTCCCAACTCTCCTCCCCCGGCTCCCGGCGGCAAGGCCAGCAGGGCCAGGGACTAGCTAGGGGAGAGTGCGTGTACGGAGTAGAAGCAAACAGCAAAGGCTCGAAAGCGGCCGCGACCAGCGAGCCAGCGACGGCAGACAACCGGGATGCTCTTGAGATTGAGGTCGTACCTTGCAAGATCTCTTGTTTTGTTTGCTTGCACAAAATTTATTCCGTTCAGTGTGGGGACGGGGGACGGGCGGAGTGTGAAGGAGGGCTAGCCGGCTAGGGCCTAGACTAGGGGTGCTGCTGAACTGCTGGTGCATCCCCTGCGCCCGGTGAATTCTGGGCGACACCGTGCTTTTCATTCTTTGCGTCTTGACGAATTGAAAAGCCGGCTTATAATTTGCGTCTTGACGAATTGATAAAACCAACTTGTTGATTTTTTATACAAAACTACCTCACACCGATTAACTCAAACAATAAGTTGACAGCCATAGGAAAAAGGGAATGCAATCTGTTGCCCTGATGAGCATGTAGGGTCTTTCCTTGCTGCTCAAACTGATAAAAAAGAAAAAGTTCCTTGGGCGCCACCTCCCCCGACTGGATAAAACTAAATGTGGACACAGGTTTTGATCCCCACTTTAGTCATGCTGGGCTTGGTTTCATTGTAAGGAACCATGTGTGCGAGGTTTTGTTCTCTCGATGGTCATGCAATTAGCGATGCAGGTCGGCTGAAGAAGCAGAATGTCTTGCTGCTTGGGTAGGTCTAAAACATACCCTCACCTTCTCGAAAGGGCGCCTCTGGCTAGAGTTAAACTGTTTTGCGATGGTCTGCTATTTGAATGACTTGTGTAGAAATCATCCTGTGATATGCCATATTATCGAAGAAGCAAAGGAAGTCCTTCAGCGTTTCCAGGAATTCAGAGTTTCCAAATGCCACTGGGGCACAAACGAGGCAGCTCATGAGCTGTCAGTTTGGTAGGAGAGAGCTTTTTGATGTTTTATTGCTAATGGCATCCTGACTGAGTTTGTAACCACGCTGTTTTAATATAATTAAGTTCTCCCCTTTAAAAAAAAGATAAAACCAACTTGTTGATTTTTTATTATATAAGGATAGCAACATCTTCAAAAGTTTGGTAAATCCACTTCCAGATTCTTTTGGCAGGACGAAAAAAAACTTCCACCACCCTTTAGACGTTCAACTGAATTGAATCTCCGGCCACTATTTTTAGATATGTGAGAAGAGAGCAAACAATGGAGATTTTGTTTTCTAGGTTCTGGCTGAGTTAGGGTATCAAGATGGTAGGGAATAGTTAGCCATGGATACGGCGACAACTATCACCGCCACTTGGGAGGTTCGTTAAAATTGGATCTCCGGCCACCATTTCTGACATGAGAATACCATCTTAGAAGGTAAAATAGGCAATGGAGATTTTGTTTTAGAGGTTCTAGGTGTGAGTCAGGTGACGGGGATGGCTAGCCGTAGGCAGTGCCGGCCCTAAGGGTAGGCCACGAGGTGCGACGGCCGAGGACCCAAGTGGAGGAGGGGCCCAAACCCAGGTATACAAACCCTCAGGTCCTATAGTCCATTAGGCATTAGCAAACTAATAAGAAGCGAGATATAGAACTGACTAGGCGGTCTAAAAAGACAACATTGACATTTATTTCCTAGTTTTCTTTCCCCACGACCCTTGGGTAGAGAGGAGGCGATGAGTCACGCTGCACACAACACACTCTGATCGTGAGTTCGGGACGTGTGCCGTACACGCGTGGAGCTGGTGAGCCGTGCCGCCGCGAAGAGCTAGACTACCGGAGACACGAACACGGCGCACGAGGACGACGACCAAGCATGGCTCCATGACGACGACATCTTGATTCTTTGCTTCTTACAAATTACGATCACCAATTAGTTGTTTAGGCCCAAGGTTTTTTTTTCTTTTTTATTTTTAATTCAAATTAATTATTTGTATAGTATTCCAGACTTCTAGTACTTTGTACCCATATAGTCATATTTTTCTTCTAATTTACATGTTAGAATTTTATAATGTTACCTAAGAAATATTTGTCATGGGTGAGAAAAGAAAACAAATATATTATTTTTTAATCTACATTATTCCTCGATAATTATCATACATCTACAAATATATTCCTTAATCTATATTGTTCCTCGATAATTATCAGACATGTTAAATTAAAAATATGTTATTGAATTTGTTTTCGTTTTACAAATAATTAGCACCTATATATTATAAGATTTTATACATGATCAAGAAAGACCGTTACAATGAGATCGTCGGAGGGCCCTTAAAATCCTAGGATCGGCACTGGCCGTAGGGTGGCCGGTGACGACGTCGATGTGGCACGATAGCGTTGTGTGATCGAGTGCTTTTGTCATGTCTCGAGTGAATAATGTCATATGTTGTTGACACGTACGTATAGTACAGAAAAATTGCGTACTACTAGAACATTTTACAAGTAGTGCTTGTATTCTGGTCCATTCGTTGCTCTCTTCCTCCCTAGAACGATATCAATATATATATCATCAGTGCTATCGAATTGGTGGTCCTTACACGACAGCTTGTGCGTTGGGGAGTTCATGTGAGGTTACGTCCTCATGTAAATCAGGAATCGTCGTGTATGCTTTATGTATCTATCATCTATTTGGCTATGTACTCAAAATAACATAATTGGGATAGTGCTCTCGTTTGGCCCACTCATCGATGTTTTACCCGTAAGTTGTTTTACTTGTTAAAAGTTATTCATGTTCGGTGTTCCCTAACAATTCCTATGAACTTGTTGCTGGCTCGCTAGCTAGGTTTCTTGAGGTTCATATGCTGATCCATGAGATCAAGATCAATATGGGCAGCTCCAACAGTGTTAAAAGAGCCAGCTTATATAATATATTTGTTTAACAAGAAGGATAGATAACGATAAGAGTAGCTTCAACGGTGACCTATGAACTAGCTGTCATAGAACCGACCAATTTATAAGAACACAAGTACAATGTCAATCACCGGAGCGGTCACGTTGTCATACTTGAGCCCATATAAACCTAATAGTCCGTCGAGTGTCGTGAAGGACCTCGAAACATAACCAACATACAAACGAAGATTGTACATGATTTAACGTACATGTCACATGTTACATAAAGTTCATAAGTAGTTCAACATACATCGAGTACGAATAAAGTTATTACAATACAAAGTTCAAATTTAGTAGCGGAAGTAACATAATTGTGAAACCATCACACACACAGTTCAAATACATGCCAGTTCCATGATCATTTTCAACAAAAGCAGATAGAGAAGCTACTAGAAAAGGCCTTGCCCATCGGCCTCATTCCTCGTCCACGACGAGAGAGAAACAATTCTTGCAATAACCATGATACACAATACCATCTGCAACAAGTGATAAATAAACCCTGAGTACGAGAATGTACTCAACTAGACTTATCCGTCATACACCAAAAATAAAGAAACACCAAGAATTATGCAAGGTTGTAGAAGGTAGAGCTGGCTTGACAACATTTTGCATAAAAGCTAAAGTAATACATGTCTTGATCTATTTAGTTATTCTAGCAATAAGTTATACATTTTAAAATTAAGCATGTATAGGTTTGCACCTGTACTAGAGCAATCACTTGATTTAAGCTAAAGCAAACAATAGTAAGCATATCTGGTGTAGTATTTTCATATTAATCATAACCATCACAATCCATCAAGTTAATACGATGAAGGGGCTAAGTCAAATTTCTTACTATCCAGGAGAGACGGCGATTTGAATCGATTGCAATTAGCTAGACAAAAATCTTAACATAAACCCACACTTCCCCGTCGGGGTCGCGTCGGGTCACTTTTGGTACAACTCAGGACTCAACTTCATGGGTTCGATCAGCGCAGCACCCTCAGGGACCAACCAGCTGCCAGGATGCTCAGGCCTGGCCTGCCCTTGGTTTTATATCCAGCTTCCCGCACATTCTTACTACCTCTAGTGTGCGCACTTGGACAGAATGACTCCCGGCCTGATTTGAGCTACTCGGCTTCACGGTCCGAACGAGTTATCCGGCCAGCCAAGTAAGAGGCTGCGTTCAAAATGACATGAAGGCCTACAACGATGCGGTCCGTAAGCGGATCGAACGGAATCACAAGTGTCATCCTACAACCTAGACTCCGTCCAGTCTCCATTTACATCGTCACATGGTTCTTTTTTACGATAGCAAATATAGCCAACCATGACCAGGTATCCACCTATATCTCGTAGGTAACAGGAAATCACCCGATTTCTACCGAGCTAAGCATGGCTAAGCATATATTTGATCCTGGACCTACACAGGGTTCAATGTATATATTTCTGGACAAGGAGATTATATGCATCAAGTGTTTCCAAATAACTCCTACAACTTAATGCATCAAACATAAAGAACTCAAGTCGGTATTTTATAAAACATGGGAGACTTAGAATGCTCCGGGGCTTGACTTTCAGATAGACCAAGGGTCGGTGATCAGGACACTCGGGCAGCTCCTCTTGAACTTGTCCTTCTCCTTGGGAACCTCCGGCTATGGGATCTCCTGCGGGGTCTCCTCTCCTTCGAGTTCGAACTCCAGCAGTGTCATTCCCTCCGCTGATCCGATATGTATGAGTACATGGATAAATATAGAGAATGCACAAGAGATGATATGAATGAAATGGTGCAATGCATATATATACATTCTTAGCACCAAAATGGCAAGGTGATAACATGATTAACTTTATTTTACTGAGTAGGTGTATATCTCTTCTCTAATACAAAAAACAAACACTCACCACTTTCGAGCAACCTAAGGTAAAGTTGTTTATCATCAGTAAGAGGCCTAAAACCTACAGCTAACCACTTATCTTAATTAGCCTAAGCATCTAAATAGCAAGCATTAAGCTCACACAAAGCAAACAAGTCAAGAAACTATATGCAAGTGAATTATAGAGCAATAAATACCTAACTGCATACAACCAATTAAAACTAGGCACAACCAACTATACCAACAGGTTATATACATCACCAACATGTTAAAAAGTATAATGGTTGGACCCAAATCAATTTTATATAAGCCTTTATTAATTTATCAAATAATTTAGATGAAAATTGGAACTGCTACTTCTAGTGCTCAATAATTTCTAGAAACATTACAGCAGCCTACACATACTCCCAGGAGTCTACTATTAAAATTTCATGCCATTTGAAGGAGTGTACCAACCTCTACAAAAATGACAAGTTCCATGGGTTTATAACAACTTAAATAGGTTTATCATAGTGAAAAGTGTCAAACAACAAATTTTCTATTTTTCTCACATTCCTCATAATACAAGAATATTGTGGAAATGAATTCATGCCCATAAGTTACATAAATCTACCATAATTAATTTCACAAGAAACTAGCATTTAATAAAGTTAAATTACAAAGTCATACTCAAATCATGCTCACTGTAGGTTTAATATTTTTTTCTAGCTACATCATCTCAAAACAAGACTAACAAAATTTGAATCACATTTTTAGCATCTCCTAAACTCAAGTTATGCATTTTACAAGATTAATAGGTATTAAACAAGGTAAATTCAAACATGGTATAAAACTATAGCACATACCAAGTTTCATATTTTTAAGAGATAGTACTCATCAAGATGAAGCTAACAAAACTTGGTTCACTCAATTTGGACACTTCTAGATTTAGTTATGAATTTTACAAGTGAGAGCTAGATTCTAGAAAAACAAATAAAATTAAATTAGCAAAACCCTATAAAACAATAGGTGCACCCGGCGCACTGCACCCAGTGGCGCCGGCAGCTGGGCCCCACGGTAAGCGTGACCCCACGTGTCATGCACAGAGAGCAGAGGCGGTCGTTGACTAGCGAGAAGCTCGCCGATGGCGAGGTCTCCGGTGACACGGTCACCACCGTTAGCTTCGCCTCGCCATCCCGCATCCAGCGGTGTAGGCGGTTCGAGCTATTACGGCCTCTAGCTAGGGCGGCGGCACTCATGGAGGCTCGGCGGCACTCTGGCCATCTCCGGCCACGGCAAGCTCGGGCGAGCTCGGCTATGGCTTTAGGGTTACCTAGCAGAGATCTAGGGTTAGGGTTTGGGCTCTCGGAGACGGCGGTGAGGCACGACCGCGTGCATGGCAGTACGGCGATGCGGGCACAACGGCGGCGCTATGGCGTTCCGGTGAGCCGATGATGACATTGTTCAACCAAGTCCCATTCTAGTTTCCCCATCCTATGGCTAAGCTCTAACGCCTAGAAGCAAGAGAGGAAGAGGACTAGGCGAGCGTGGCCATGATGAGCTCTAGCTCGATGGTGGTGATGGTGGCTACGGCAACGGAGCATTAGCCCTAAGGGCTTTACCTATGCTCGAACGGTGATGTTAGCGGGTCGGTGCGGTAGAGGCAACACGGCGGAGCTGTGGATGAGGCGAATTGGACGGTGGTGTGGTATGGGTGGTGGATTTGGCTGGCGACGGCTCGGCGGCGGCGTGGTGCAGGTGGTCTCCGCTTTAGTGCTGTGCGAGATCGAGAGAGGTAGGGAGAGCGAGAGGGAGCGAGAGAGAGAGAGTGAGCACCCGCGTTTTCCACCCCTTTGGCTTGACAGCGCGGGCCAACGCCGGCGTATAGCTGCCACGCGGCGCGTGCGGCCTAACATGGTCGGCCACTGCCGTCGTCCAATTTGAACTGGCAAAGGCCGATTTCAGGCCTGATGAAACCGCCTCAAACCCAAACTTTGAGCCCCTAGATCTCCCAAACCGTGGTGAATTTTGATCAACCATTTTCATCATTTGTTAGAGCTACATGAGTACTACAACTTTACTTAAAGAAGTTTGGCCAAATTCGAAATGGTTTGCAAACAAAAATTCCCCAAAAATGGGTACATGGAAACTGAAAGTCAGTTTATGACAGCCATTTCTTAGGTTTCAAAAACAGTATTGAATTGGTTTTTGTGAGCCCTATTTGACTAAGCTAGACACTGATCCAACTCTTGACCATAAAACAAAGTTTGTTCTACAGGAGCTAAACTACAACTTTTATTTAGGTCCCACTGCCATGCAAGCCTTCTAAGTAGTTAGTCAAGATAGGTCAAACAATCAACATGATAAAGGGTAATTCTAGGTATACCAACACTTAGAAGCATTTTTGGACCAAATCACAAATATAAACTTGGTTTCATTTCTCATCCTAAGTGTCTAAGTTGGTTTAATGACCAAACAACACCCACTTGCATTATCAAGCATGATCACTAAGCATTCACAAGGCAATTTAAGCATTTTATGAAAGTAATCACAATTAGAAAATGTATCATTTCATGCTCATGAGTGCAAATGAATGGATGATGCTTATGCTCATGCAATGAAATTACAAAAATGCAAGCTTAACACTTGGGGTGTTACACTAGCTCTAAGTATTTTATTTTATATTTTAATAGAAGAGAGAGAAAAACTATCTCTTGATCAAGAGTTAGTCTTATACGCACGTTTCAAGATTATGTGAGGTTATCATGTGGACCTAATTATATTATGAGCTATTGCTAAAAGTTAACACCATTGAAGAAGTTGTGTTAGAGCTAATAACTACCTCATACCGTTAAGGATGCCCTAAACTAACTCTTTATGAAGAGCTAAGCTTCACGCTTTTCTATGATTCGAGTGCCTATGCTTAATCATTTTTTTATACTAGCATATTTGGTTACTCCATCTGTTGGGTTCATAAACCCGAGGTCCCTCATAGACCGGCTTCCCAGCAAAAGCTTGGCCCAGCAGATGATGTTATGAACGACGCGAAACTCCTAGGCTGGCCTAAATACCTAAACGATAGGCCAGAAGGGTGATCCAATCTCCGATCGAAAGGCCTCGCTAAAGAGGAACAACGCTTGCTTTTGACTTTGGCCGCCTCTCTGACAGGAAGGCCTGGCCAAGGAGGAACAACGCTCGCTTCTGACTCCGGCCCGCCTCTTCGACCGGAAGGCCTGGCCAAACACCGCTACCAACTCTACCCCGCGTCTTCGACCGGGGATGCACCGAACCCCTACTTACAGCTTTTCTCCGACTGGCATAGTTGGAGCTGACTGGGATCGACCGACCGGGGACGCCCGCTCGGTGAGGACCAAGAAATGGATGGAGCAAGTAAGGAAGGGGACTCAAGTCGACCGCAATACTAGGATCGTACCATGCACACCTGCAGGACAGTAACCGACATGACATGTTAGAAGGGTGCCCTGAAACCTTCTAGGCATGCCAGAACCCAAGCAGTGTTGTGGGTGCCGACATTTGCCCTATAGTGTTGTGGGTGCCATCAACTCCCATACCGGACAAACACGGCAAGGCTCCCCCACATGCCTCTGGGCATCAACAGTGTTGTGGGCGCCGACATTTACCATACATGGTGAATACGGTAAAACCTCCCACATGCGTCTGACAACAACAATGTTATGGGCGTCTACCATTATCTTGTACCCGACGGCGTGAGCAACAAGACTTAGTAGCATATGTACTCTCTCTCTCACTTGTAAGGCTGTCCCCTTCATCTATAAAATGGGATGCACTCTCTCCCAATAGGAAGACCCCTCAGTTCACTCACACACAACAGCAGAACCACTAGGTTCAAACCTCGAGCACACGCTCAAATACTTAGCGCATAGCGGAGCTCCCATCACTCTCGGCCCTTCAGACCGGAGTCTGACCGAACCTCTTGCACCCCCATCTTTCTCCCTTCTGTTTGTAACCCCACAACAAACTTCAAGCACCTAGGCTAGGAATAAAATCACTAACCAACTCAAACTAGATGTAGGGCACGTTGCCTAAACCAGTATAAACCCTGTGTCATTGAGTGCTAGGCCACATCCGATCACAACGTACAGCAAAACTACAAATATTTATGTGTTGGTCACTTTCTGCACCGACAGTTGGTGTCGTCCATGGGGAAGACGTTGTATGTTCACACTTTTGGTCATCGGATGGCCCACTTTTCTGCCACCTTTGCCATGGCGAACTCAAGCGATACTACTCGCTTTAGCTCACTAGAGTTCCCCGTACTCCCACCTGTTGGAATGTGGGGGCCTCCTGTCTTCGAGCCATCCTAGGTCTTCCTCTTTGGAAGCCTAGACTTCATCGCCGACCGGCTCGGCGTACTACACCTCCACGAGGAGGCACCCATCCCAGCGCTCATCGGAGGGGCGCCCTCCGTCGGCTTTGGGACTCCCGATGACTTCAACAACGAGGCGTCTATGCTTCATTCCGAGCAAATGCTCTGCTCAAACCCCGTTGTGAGTAATGTACATGCCGTTATTTACTCGCTATTTACAATCTTCCACCGATTATCCGGAGGGACCGCGTTGTCCGCACCGCAACCACCGTACGACCGGTTCCCCTATGACCTCATGTCCCCCATGGACGCTTACACTCGGGGGCTCTGAAGGACGCCGCCCCCCCCTCACATCTGAAATCATGGGAATGGCGAGCTTTGCTCCCACCACTTTCCACAAACTCCTAGATGATGAGGTTGAGAGCGATGGCTCTAGCATCGGTGACGTGGCACCTAGCCACCGTCCATCCTAGGAGTGCGCTATGGTGGATGCTCTGGGACAGCCGTCGGTGGTAGCGGAGTCCTGCGCACTCACACCCATCTGGTCCCTCGTCTGGGGGCCCTCACACTCGCACAAGAGCATGGCGAGGAGCTACGATAATGGTGGCAGAACCAGCCACCACATGCGCCAGCGCGCTTGGTATAGCACGCTGCGCCCCATGCGCGTAACCCGGTGAGCGGCGCCTGGGGTCACGCTCGCCAGGTCCAACGTGATATTATGAACGAGGGGAACGATCCCCCATAGTTTGCTAGGGCTAGCCAGAACATCACCGCTGCGGTAATGCTTCTGCGCGGCGTTCCCGAGCCCGTCGACCCCTAGGAGCGGGCGGTCCACCAGAACCTCCGGACGCTGGTGCAAGCCGCCGCCGTTCAACAGGCAAAAATCTCCACATCACGACTATGACTCATGGCCTCTCTCCGCACTAGGGGAGTGGGGACGCACCATACGGATCGCTCCATCCGCTCACTGCTACAGCCGCCAAGCACGGCATAGGAGGCTACAGCAGCGCCGTGGTATGACCCGACGCCTACTCCACACCGACCTCTAGTATGCGAACGGCTCGGTCCGAACGAAGATGCTCGCAGCGTCATCAGCAACCGGCATCAGGTCCAGCATGATGATGATCGTCAACGGGAAGCAGTGAGGGCATGCGACATGGGCCCCGGCGGACCATTAAGGGGAGCGGTGAAATGCACCCTAGGCATGGTCACCGGCCAGACGACTAGAGTCCCAGCCGGATGGCCTAGGACCACGGGCCTTTGGCCGATGCATCCAGAGAGCGTTGTTCCCACAGCGCTTTCAATCGCCCACCAACATCGCCAAGTACACCGAGGAGACAAACCCCGGTATATGGCTCGCCTACCGAGTCGGAGGGGTGGATGATGACCATTTCATCATTCAATATCTCCCCATCTACGTGGGGGGACCATGTTTGGGCATGGCTTGAATTTCTCCCGCACGACATAGCATCCACGACTGGGCGGACCTCAAGAGGATCTTTGTCAGAAATTTCTAGGGGACTTATGTCCACCTTGGTAACTCCTTGGACCTCAAGAGCTGCCAGCAGGAGCCCAGCGAGTCCCTGCGGGATTACATCCGTAGGTTCTCCCAACGATGCAACTCCCTCCTTGATGTCATCGACGAGACGTCATCAGCGCATTCCTCTCTAGGACAACATGCGAGTCCCTAATCCACAAGCTTGGTAGCCTGAAGCCCCATACCACCCGTGACTCGCTCGATGTCGCCACGAACCATGCCTCTAGTGAGGAGGCGGTCGGAGCGGTCTTCAACGGAGGCTAGGACAAAGGCAAGGCCAAGCACGAGGACCAAGACAAGGACCCCTCCACGTAGAGGGGCAAGAAGAACAAAAAAGATCAGGCCGATCGGCCAACACCGTGTTGGTTGCCGTAGCTGATTGCACGGGCAAGCAGCCCCAGTAGGGCCTACCTAACCACTTCAACAAGCTCATGGATAACCCATGCACCAACCATGCCTACCCCATCAAACACCTCTACAAGGACTGCAAAGCTCCTCAAATGTTTCATGCGATAGGCCGATGGGCCAAAAGAAGGAGACGGCAGCTAAGAAAGGAGGCACAGTGGGCAAGGACGGGGATATCTTCCTCGACCCTGAGCAATGCATCATCATCTTCGGGGATCCGACGCCATATGCTCCAAGTGCCAGCACAAGGTATGCTATAGAGAGGCATGCGCCGCCGAGACGGCCATCCCCTCCTTCCTTAGCTGGTCGGAATCTCCGATCACCTTCGATTAGAGGGACCATCCCTAACACATCGCCAGACCAGGGCGCTACCTGATCATCGTTGACCCCATCGTCCGCAAGAAGCGCCTCACCAAGGTGCTGATGGACGGAGGCAACGGCCTCAACATCCTCTACATTGACACCCTCGATGCCATGCGCATCCCCTTGTCGAAACTCCACCTAGCGGGCTCTCCCTTCCACGGCGTGATCCCAGGAGCGCAGGCGTAACCGCTCGGGTAGATCGACCTACCCGTCACATTTGGCAACCAAGCCAACTACCATTCGGAGGTCCTCACCTTCAAACTGGTGGACTTCCTAGGGTCCTACCATGCCATCTTAGGGCAGCCATGCTATGCTAAATTCATGGTGATCCCCAACTACATCTACCTCAAGCTGAAGATGCCGGGACCGAACGGTGTTATCACTGTGGGCAGCGCCTTCTCGCACGCCTTCACGTGCGACCGCGAGCATTTCGAGCTCGCCACTGCCATCATCAACTCGTCCGAGCTCCCACGGCTCGAGGAGTCATCAACCCCAGCAGTCCCGGACTGCAACAAACCAACCTCATTGACGGCCTTCCGCCCACTCAAGGAAACCAAGGCGGTGGGGATCGACCCCACTAACCCAACCAAGACAATGCGGACCGGGACCCAGCTCCTGGCCAAATAGGAATGTGAGCTCATCAACTTCCTATGCGCTAATCACGATGTCTTGCATGGAAGCCATCTTACATGCCGGGCATACAGCGGGACATCACCAAGCATGCACTACACCTCATCCTGGGCTCGAAAACCGCTAAGCAATGCCTATGTCGCTTCGACAACGAGAGGCGCAGGGCCATAGGTGAAGAGATTGTCAAACTCCTGGCAGTTGGATTCATTAGGGAGGTATACCACTCCGACTGGCTTGCCAATCCTGTTCTTGTTAAAAAGAAGACCGGTGTTGGCACAAAATTTCGTTCCGTGCTGGGGCACACGAGCAAGCCGGAAGGGTCAACTCGATAGAGCTATAGATCCACCTGGCTTCAATGCAGGGATGGTTGATCCTACGTACTCCTCTCGAGATGTGCTAGTCAATTTGACCCTACAATTGACAAGGAGAGAAAGCTAATCAGTAATTTAAGGCGGAACATGCTAGTGTTACCAGACAGTCCCAAAAGTGTGGCTCTGAGAGCAAATGTGGAAGGAAATCGACTAAATATCCGATTCTAGCATACTCATAAGAATAAATCGATTAAAGCTCATGGGGTTGTGGAAGAAAAATTGGTTATCATTCAGGATGAATATCATTATTTAGACAAATATTAATCAATGGCAATAGGATGTCAACAATAATCAGTTTATGCTAAGCCAATAACTGCAAGTAACCGAATCCCTTTTTATATAAAATAAGCAACTCATCATCATTTAACCATTTAATAAAGATAAATCTAATGAACATATTAGATCTTATCTATCGTTATGACCAGTGGGGCATGAGGCAAAATCATGCAGGCCGTAGAAACAACGATAAATTCAATGACCCTAACTTATTACTAATATCAGTGGGGCATGAGGCAGAATCATACAGGCCAACCTATCTTTACTTCAACGGTCTCGTGACGCGAACTGCATATGTGAAAGCACTCGATATTCGCTGAAACAGCCGATTCAGGCATAGAGCACAGTTAAGGTCATGCCCTATCAGGAACAGATCTACCAAATAACGATCTCCACTCCATGGTGCTAATAGTGGGGTGTCAGGCAGAATCACACAGGCCATGATAACGGGCCATGGAACGGTTTTCGTTAGCCAATTGATCTATTCAAAAACAGACATGCCTTAACCGCACACTATGCACGATCAAGATTGACATAAAACAGCCGATAAAACATAACTCATCGTTTAAGATGCAGATTAGATCAGTTTAGATTAACAAATGATGGGTTAAATAGGATATAAGGCCGGTCTAGATCAATCCCAATCGAGCGAAGTGATATTACTGTAATTAAATAAATAATGAAAGCAATAAGCAATATCGGTAACTTAATGAATCTATCCGAAGGACGCCACCCTTAGATAAGCCAATAACTTGACCTTAATCTAGTTCGAGCAGTGGAGGTCGACTGGATCAATGCAGTCGTACTTGAACTAAACAAGAGTTGATAACTAGCTTATACCAGAGTCATAGTGGAGGTCGAGCAGTGGAGGTCGAACTTAACCGATGCAGCCATACTTGAACTAGATAAGAATTGATAACTAGCTTATGCTAGAGCTCACAGTGGAGGTCGAACTTAACCGATGCAGCCTTACGAACAGAAATATAAGCCATGACGGTACTTACAGACAAGCCAGAGGTTGGCCGGACCGATGCAGTCCTGCTCGCTGAAGAACTCGCTGAGATCTACTCTACTCCTACTCCTAAGGGGTGGCCGGAGCAAAAAAAAAGTAAGTAAATTGTATTTGATTGATTGTGTCTTCTTACAATAGTCGGGGTCCAATATTTATACCCGGAGCCTAAACATGAATCCTACTCGAGCACGACTCATTACAATCTTCGGCATAGAAGAAAACATTCCTAATTTAAGATAACTTGGACCCTAATCTTTCCTTTGTTGTAGAGTCCGATATGTAGTTTCTTGGCACCAACCGTAGCTCATCATCTCTATCTACTGACGTCATCCAAAGAGATTCGATTCCAGAGTCATCTATGAATTAGTTGATATCGATCCTTATGCAATCAATTCCTTGATGGGCACAATTTTTGAAGCCTTCGAATTCCCGCGTTCTACTCCCAAATTTTGGTGTAAACATCGGGAAATGGAGAATGTGCGTTGATTATACTGGCCTCAACAAAGCATGTCCGAATGATCACTTTCTTTTGCCATACATAGACCAGATAGTCGACTCCACCTCGGGATGCAAGATCCTCTCCTTTCTGGATGCCTACTCAGGCTATCACCAGATCGTGATGAAAGAGTCCGATCAACTCGCAACCTCATTCATCACCTCGTTTGGTTCATAATGCTATGTAACCATGCCTTTCGGCCTGAAGAACGATGGCGCCACTTATTAGCGGTGCATGCAACAATGCTTCATCGATCAGATCGACCCGCTCAACCAACCTGATCAAGTCGACCGGCCAAAGCCAACCATCATTGTCTATGTTGATGACATAGTGGTCAAAACGACTCAACCTTGCGACCTGATCACAAACTTAGCCGCAACGTTCGCGAACCTCCGAAGGTTCCAAAGGGGAAGCTGCTTGGATACATTGTTTCTGAGCACGGCATCGAGGCCAACCCCGAAAAAATCATGGCCATCTCCAACATGGGCCCTATACGCAACGTTAAGGGCATACAAAGGCTCACCGGTTGTCTGGCTGCCCTGAGCCAATTCATTTCCCGATTTGACGAATGGGGGATGCCACTCTACAAGCTCCTCAAAAAGACGGACGCCTTTGTCTGGACTAAGAAAGAAAAGCAGGCTCTTGAGAGCATCAAAGCGTCACTGATGTCGGCCCCAATCCTCATCACTCCCAAATAGGGAGAACCCCTCCTCCTCTATGTCACAGCGAGCAACCTTGTGGTGAGCGCCACCCTAGTCATCGAAAGGGAGGAGCCGAGACACCACCTTAAGGTCCAGCGACCCATATACTTCATCGGGGAGGTACTCACCGCCCCCAAGGTCCGGTACCCCTAGGTGTAGAAACTCCTATACGCCGTGCTGATGGTGACCCGGAAGCCCCTACACTACTTCACCGACCACGAAGTCACGGACATCACTTCATACCCGCTCGGGGACATCGCCCGCAACCGTGATGCCATGGGATGGATCTCTAAGTGGGCACTCGAACTCATGGGCCATGACATTAGGTATATCCCCCATATTGCTATTAAATCTCAGGCTCTCATGGATTTTGTTGCTGAATGGATGGAGGTCTAGCTATCGACCCCGGACATCCCCCACGAGTACTAGACAATATACTTTGACGGGTCCGTAATGGTGCTCGACTCAGAGGCTGGAATGGTTATGATCTCCCTGGATGGGAGTAGGCTCCGCTACGCCATCCGCCTCCATTTCTTGGCCTCAAACAATTCCACGAAATACAAGGCCCTCATCAACGGGATGCACATCGCCATCGAGCTCGATGCTATGCGACTCTATGTCCACGGCGACTCGGAGTTGGTCGTTGACCAAGTCATGAAGGAGTCCTCCTACAAAAAACCCCTTCATGGCAACATACTGCCAGGAGGTGTCTAAGCTCGAGGACAAATTTTAAGGGATTGAGCTACATCATGTCCCCCGAAAGGACAATGATGCCGCCAATTTTCTCACAAAATTGGCCGCCAGGCGGGATCCATCTCCGGCGGGATCTTCATCAACGATCTCCACGAGCCATCTGCCCGTGTCCTAGAGGTCCAATCCAGACACACCCCGACACCAAGCCAGTGCTAGGGGGCTCCGACCCCGACGCTAAGCCGGCACTCAAGGGCTCTGACCCCAGTGCCTCCATGACGATGTCGCCCGCCAACATCGCCGTGTTGGCACTTGATCAAACTGACTAGTGAGCGCCGCTACTTGCCTACCTCATCGAGGAGGTTCTCCCACCCAAAAGGACTGAAGCTCGATGGATGGCTCGACGCACCAAGACCTACATCACGCTCGGTGATGAACTCTGCAAACGAAGTCCATCGGGGTGCTCATGAAGTGCATCCCAACCAATAAGGGAAACAGCTCCTCCTCGAGGTCCATATCGAAATCTACGGACATCATGCGGCCCCGAGGTCGCTGGTCAGAAAAGCCTTTCGCCAAGGTTTTTACTGGCCCACCGCACTACGAGATGCAGAGGAGGTCGTCCATAGGTGTGAGGGATGTCAGTTCTACGCTCGGCAAACTCATTTGCCGACATAGGAGCTCCAAACCATCCCCATCACCTGGATGTTCGTGGTCTGGGGCCTCGACACGGTAGGGCCCCTCAAAAAGGGCTCAGGCGGCTTCACTCACCTTGTAGCAGTTGACAAGTTCACCAAGTGGATAGAGGCCAAGCCCATCACCAACATCCGCTCGGAAGAGGCGGTCAAATTCTTCCTCGACATCATCTACTGGTTCAACGTTCCTAACTGTATCATCACTGACCATGGGACTAACTTCACTGGAAAGAAGTTCCTAGACTTCAGTGATGGATACGACATCAGGATCGACTGGGCCTCGGTCAGACATCCATGTACTAATGGCCAGGTCGAGCGTGCCAATGGCATGGTCCTCCAAGGACTTAAGCCACGCATCTTCGACCGACTCAACAAGTATGCTGGGCGATGGGTTGTCATTGTTGTAAGGATGTCGTTGTTGTTGTAAGTCGCCATGACGATTGTGGAGTCACACCGAGCACGCCAGAACATGTGTTGGCATGAAATTTCATCCCATGCTGAGGGCACATGAGCAAGCTAAAAGGGTCTGCTTGATGGAGCTGTAGATCTGCCTGGCTTCAACGCAGGGATGGTTGATCCTACGTACTCCTCCCGAGATGTGCCAGTCAATTTTGCTCTGCAATTGACAAGGAGAGAAAACTAATCAGTAATTTAAGGCGGAACATGCCGGTGTTACCAGATAGTCCCGAATGTGCGACTCTGAGAGTCAATGTGAAAGGAAATCGACTAAATAGCCGATTCCAGCATACTCATAAGAATAAATCGATTAAAGCTCATGGGGTTGTGGAAGAAAAATCGGTTATCATTCAGGATGAATATCGTTATTTAGACAAATATTAATCAATGGCAATAGGATGTCAATAATAATCAGTTTATGCTAAGCCAATGACTACAAGTAACCGAATCCCTTTTTATATAAAAGAAGCAGCTCATCATCATTTAACCATTTAATAAAGACAAATCTAATGAACATATTAGATCTCATCTATTGTTATGACTAGTGGGGCATGAGGCAGAATCATGGAGGCCGTAGAAATAGCGATAAATTCGATGACCCTAACTTATTACTAATATCAGTGGGGCATAAGGCAGAATCATGCAGACCATAATACAATAATAAGATCATGGGGCTAACACATCTTTCAACCTATCTTTACTTCAACGGTCTCATGACGCGAACTGCATATGTGAAAGCACTCGATATCCGCTAAAATAGCCGATTCAGGCATAGCGCATAGTTAAGGTCATGCCCTATCAGGAACAGATCTACCAAATAATGATCCCCACTCCACGGTGCTAACAGTGGGGTGTGAGACAGAATCACACAGGCCATGATAACGGGCCTTGGAACGGTTTTTGTTAGCCAATAGATCTATTCAAGACCAGACATGCCTTAACCGTACACTATGCACGATCAAGATTGACATAAAGCAGCCGATAAAACATAACTCATCGTTTAAGATGTAGATTAGATCAGTTTAGATTAACAAACGATGGGTTAAACAGGATATAAGGCCGATCTAGATCAATCCCAATCGGGCGAAGTGATATTGTTGTAATTAAATAAATAATGAAAGTAATAAGCAATATCGGTAACTTAATGAATCTATACGAAGGACGCCACCCTTAGATAGAGCCGATAACTTGACCTTAATCTAGTTCGAGCAGTGGAGGTCGACCGGATCGATGCAGCCGTACTTGAACTAAACAAGAGTCGATAACTAGCTTATACCAGAGTTGCAGTGGAGGTCAACCGGATCGATGCAGCCGTACGAACAGAAGTATAAGCCATTACGGTACTTACAGACAAGCCGGAGGTTGGCCAGACTGATGCAGCCCTACTCGGTGAAGAACTCACCGAGATCTACTCTACTCCTACTCCTAAGGGGTGGTCGGAGCCGAAAAAACTAAGTAACTTGTATTTGATTGATTGTGTCTTCTTACAATAGCCGGGGTCCAATATTTATACCCAGAGCCTAAACATGAATCCTACTCGAGCATGACTCATTACAATCTTCGGCATAGAAGAAAACAATTCTAATTTAAGATAACTTGGACCCTAATCTTTCCCTTTTTGTAGAGTCCTATATGTAGTTTCCTGGCGCCAACCGTAGCTCATCATCGCTATCTGCTGACATCATCCAAAGAGATCCGATTCTAGAGTCGTATCTGAATCAGCTGATATCGATCCTTATGCAATCGATTCCTTGATGGACACAATTTTGGAAGCCTTATGCAATCGATTTCTTCTCCCAAATTTTGGTGTAAATACATGCCCCCCCAATTTTTGGGATAAAAGTGATTTTATTCCAAAATTCATATTTATCCATTTACCACACCGCAACCGTTCTACTCCGAGATATACGCGTGATTCATGACTTCCCGGCCTGAGTTTTATATAATATCCCAATAGTACCTCTTCCAACTCACTTGGGCTTTTTTCCTTTTCTCTTTTCCTTGAGCAAATCTTAATATCCGACGCCGTCATCGCCAAGGCCTCAAACCCTAGCAAATCCTCTATTCTATCAAGCCGTTTATTCAAGCGTTCTTTGTCAGACTCAAATCTACTTTGGCTTTAATGGCGACCAGCGACCAAGTCCCTGAGGTATGCCTTCTGAGTTTTCCATTCTCCAAGTTCCAACCGCTACCCTATATTTCTTTTTTCCTTAAATTTATTCCATCCGATTTCTAGGAAATGAGGAATGAAATCTTGATTCCATCAGCTATTGCTTCCAATGTCTATTTTCTTGGACCTATGGGTGATCCTAACCCATTTGATTTCATCCATCAAGAAACCAACCAAATCCCCTTCAAACAGTCTGTAGTGGACTCATCCTCCTAGAATATTAAAACCCCTTTAGAAACTGGCCTAAAATGCCTAAGGGGTGGAGAAATTGGTTTCACAGGGTATCCGAGAAAAAGGGCAGAGATTGGGAGGTGTATGATTTGAATCAATGTTTGACACTTTCATTGTCCGGGATGGAGAGGAATGATTCATTTTTGATTTCCACATCCTATTTCTGGTCCAATGCCCTGAATGCTTTTGTCTTTGGTCATGGCCCGATGACTATTACCCTGGCCGATGTTTACATGTTGACCGGCCTTAGGATAACTGGGTCAGTGCATCCTTATGAGTACTTGAGTGCTGGTTCCAAGAAATTAGCCAAAATATCAGACTGCACAGGATGTGCAAGTTACATTCTGAACCATATTGGAGACGAATCGACTGTTAGTAAAAGGGAATATGTGGCCTTTCTAAATATATGGTTGGAGAGATTCGTCTTTTGTGGGTCATCTTGTGGTCTGAGTTATAATCACAAACTCATGGCAGAGCATCTAGGGGTAGGCAAGGACATCCCTCTTGGAAAGTATCTGCTAGGAGCTGCTTATCATCTAATGTACCAGGTAGCCACACAATTACTAAAGAATGAACCAGTGCATACCATCAGTGGCCCCTAGTGGTTGATACAACTGTGGCTTAACCTATACATGCACAAGATTGTAAGGCTTGATCTCAGAAACCTGAGTTTCCCTTCCTCCAACTTTGACGAAGAATATAGAGGTGAAGAAGGAAGAACCCGTCAGTGTACAAGCTATGGTGAGGCTACATCGGCCATAACAATCGATATTGACATTGGCTATCTTTTCCAAAAGTTTTATAGAGGGTTTGATGCAGACATCCTAACTTGGCTGCCATACGACGAGGATGAATACACTGAGTTGATCTTCCCATTCAAATTTCGATTTGAATCAGGCTGCTCAGATGAGACGGCGACTGCAATCTTCAATTCCTTTATCAAGCCCTGCGTCCTTCTAGCTGAATTTCATCATGGTCGTGGCAAAATGGCCATAGGTTCGTTCCTCCTAGGCAACCTTCCAACCTATGAATTCTACGACCCCTCTTTTGTAGCTCGTCAGTTTGGTTTTGGCCAACTGCCCCCTCAACTTTTCTTTAAGGATATACTGAGGCCAAGAGAGGATATTACTGAAGTACTGGAAGTCTCTAGAGTTTTCCAGCTGGGGTCAGATCTTCCTTCCCTCTGCTTGTATGACTAGGTCAGAGTTAGCTTCACTTCTACTCTCTTTAACTCCTGGTGGCAAGAATGGCACTCTCATCTTTTCTGTAGGTTGGTTCACCCTTTGTGTATAGCTCTAGATGGGGAATTTGCTTCTAACAGAGAGGTAATTTGCCATTTCTTTTCAAGAAAACTGCTTGTTGAATTCCTTTGCCAACTATTCTAATCGACCTTTTCAGGATACTGAATTTGATCCTCCAAGCTTAGATAGGAAGGGGCGTCCTATAGATTACCAGCCACCATGCCCAGTTTCAAGAATGGGATCGGCTGTGCCTTCACTGAAAAAATTGATGAAAACTCATGCTGCCTCCACTATTGTAACATATCATTCTTCAAAGCGCAAGGTGGCTCAAGGGACAACCCAAAAAATCACTACTGGGAAGAGGCTTCGCAGAACGAGAACGCCAGCTGCTCAGGTAAACAATTCGTTTCCTTCCCACACTGATATTCAATTGCTAACCCCGTTCCTTCACAGTTATCGAGCATTGCGTCCCAACATCCTCTAGGTACGGGACTGCTATCCCAGGCGTTTGACTCAGCACCAACTGAACCCCCATTGGCTGATCCTCAAAAGGAGCCTATTTCGGTTGAAATAACCGATGCTTCCATAACAGTAGAAAATGTGAGTTTTATCCCTAATGCTTGTCAGAGCATTTTCTTTGACTTTTTGATTTACTCAGTTTCCATCCTTCACCTGGACTCTTATCATGCCAAATACTTCCTAAGGAAACACTCATGCAAGAATAGGAGCCTGACAGTCCACTTAATGATCTTGTCGGCATCGAAGGTGATCCTGTTGCCGTCGACACTCAGACTGTTGATTCCCCAGCTCGGCATACAACTGATGGTAAGGAAGTTATACGTCCCTTTATTCTTCTGCAATAATTATGAACTAAAAATTTCCTTGATACCACAGATGCCAATGTTGAAAGCTCAGAGCCGATTCAATCAGATGCTATTGGTGCATCATCAGCTGTTCCTTCTTCTCATATAGAAGCTACTGCAGAGAAGGTATTGTATCCTCTTTGCCATCCATTTGTTATAAACTAATATAAACCTCTTAATCAAGATTCCCTTATACACAGGCACTCAATCTTCCAGCCCTGAGTTATTCTTTCAATCTTGAGGAGAATCTTGATGAAGATGAAATTGGCTTGTCAGCCACCTCCTCCAAGGAAACCTTGCCAGAAGAGACCAAGAATCAGCTAAGAGATGTTCTACCAATGTTTGCAAATAATATAGCCGATTTGGTCCAAGACACTGATCTAATAAATAGAGTTTCCTTGGCCATTAAGGGTAATCCATCCCCAACTCTCTCCAGAGTCTTGTCTCCTCTATCCATTTTTGAAGATCAGTCCCTAAGCGTAAAACAAGCTTAGAGGAATTTTTTTTCTATCATGAAACTTTGTTGGCCAAGGGGAACTCCAATAGGCAAGAAGCTAAAGAACTGACACATTTGATTGATCACTTGAAGAACTCCTCCCTCAGTATTGACCCAGAGTTGTCTCAACTAGAAGCCGGAGTGTAGAACTTGAGAAGGAGCTAGAAAACATGAAGGCTACCATTGATCGTCATAAGTCCACCCTGGCTCAAATACCTGATGCCATTCAACAAAAGAAACATGAACTACTAGCCAAAGTTAGAGAAGGCAGAGCCATCCGAAGTAGCCTCGAGAGCATTCCTAGATCAGCCGAAGAAGACAAACAATAGATCGCAGAAGTTGATGCTATTCGGCTAGAAGTGTTGAAAGCGATCCAGGATGTTCTAGACTTGTAATTTGTGTATCAACATTTGTCTTGTGTAGAACCAATGACAACCATACTTTCCATTGTTTCACTGTGTTTTCTTTGTTTCGGCTAAAGAGCCGATTTGACAATAGCCGATTCTAGACTCCCGATCTTAATCCCATGTAGGTCTGAAAACATGGCCTTTATTAAGAGAACCCTTCGATCTTCTGTCCTTAGTCACCCAGCTGCCATATTCTCTTTGGTATTAGCGAGGTGGCACTTCACCTCCTATTAATTGCGGTTGCCTTTTGCACGTCTCGAGGCGTCCACCTCTTTGCTCCATGGCTTCAAATACCAGTTGAGGGCTCCGGCCTCGAACACATCCGTACTCGCAACTGCTCCTGTTCCTTTGCACTTCTCCGCCCTCGTAGAACTCTATAGCGGCCTTCCTCCCTTCTTGTAGATCCGATCAACTTCATGGCCGGCGAGGAGAACCGCGGCAAGCATGCGGTGGAGGAGGTTCCGGAGGAGAATGTGTCGATGAATCAGCACCTCTGATGCATGAGGTGAGATCGACATCTTCTGCTTGTGACGACTAACTATTCTGATTTGTCTATAGATTCATTTTGAATGACAATCTCCATCCTCTTCCCAGGGTCGACGAGCCCTCTGACGCTGCATCTTCGCCAGCCTCGTCGTTGGTTTCTTTTGACTCGTACAACAACGATGATGCCCGGCGCTTTTTCCGAGAGTGGAGGGTGGCCCAGGATCGCTATTCCGAGGTGACTCGGAAAAATGGCCAGCTTGAGATCCATCTTGGCGTCTTCCAAGCGGCCCTTCATGTGGTCGAGGAGGAGGCTAGTGCCGTTCCACCATGGCTGGTTGAGTCTGACGCTGCGGTGGCAGGTAAGATGAGTTCCACGAACGCTTCTATTCTAATTTCCACTATCTTTATCTTGATAGTTCTTCTATTTTCTGCGATCGTCAGCCCTAACAATGCAGTTGGAGTCCCTCCAACTAGCGATGAACGCGGCCATGGATGCCGTCAATGCTCGGGGTCCCCTCATCAATGCTCGCCTCCAAGACATTCCAACCCACATTTAGGAAATCACCCTCCACGGCGTTCGTCATGGCGCATCGGTGGCGCTGACCGCGGTGCAAGTCTAGACCGGGTATGAGCTCCACGCCATGGAGACTAGCTTTCTGATGGGCGATGGTCCTGAGGAGCATGACGATTTACTTGAGGAGTTTGTTGTTGCGGCTGAGGCCATCGTGGACATCACATTTGCTCAGGATGTGGTAAACAAGGTCTTTGATTAGTCTGTACTTAGGGCAAACTAATGAATGAAACCTTCTGTTCTTTCATCAATGTGTCTCAGTGTAATGCCCCTGTATGTGTCATGAATGTCTTTGTTTTTGTTTTTGCTCTAGAGGCGAAACACATCGTATCGGCTTTTATATATTCAAAGATCTTTATTTTTTGAACTAGAGGCGATACCTTCTGGTACCGGCTATTAGAGCCGATGACTAAATGAATCGGCTATCAAGTGTTGATCAAATGCTAGGATATCACCCCTTTAAATATTTTTTGTCGATCGCTATTGATAGATTGGACCAGAACTTTTTAGACCAAAGGTTAAATGATCGATCAATCTAGGCCAAGCATCTCATTAAGCGAGATAAAACTTCCTTTAATAGATCTATCAACTCTGAATTGCACTTATGATTCAACTTAGCATTCATATACGTCAGCCTAAGCCCATCTCCAGGACCAATGCTTATTCTTCCTTAATCCAATGGCCAACGTGAAGCCATGACTATTTACTAAAACAAACTCTCAGAGCCGATTGCTTGCATCGGCTGTTGGCTTTCATTTCTGATTTTAATGAAGCCTCCTTCTCATATCTTGCTAGCTGTTGCGATACTCACAGACTCATCAACGTGAACCAGTTTGACATCATCTCCATGCCATTGAATCAAACACTGATGCATGGTCGATAGTACACAACAGTTCGCATGAATCCAATCATGACCAAGGAGCAAACTGTACGACCCTTTTCCATCGATGACGAAGAATGTGGTGAGCAGAGTCTTACTCCCGATTGTTAGTTCGACATTCATTGTCCCTCGAGTCTTAGACGCATTACCCCCAAAGTCCTTAAGCATCATGTCAGTCTTAATCAGATCTCCTGATCTCTTGCCAAGCTTACGAAAAGTGGTGTAAGGCATGAGATTAACAGAAGCACCTCCGTCCACCAATATCTTGTTCATTGGCTTCCCATCAACCAAACCTTTTACATATAAAGCCTTTAAGTGCTGATGCTTGACTGGTTTATCAAATATAGCCTACTGTATAACTATCAACTTGGCAATTATCTCCTCATACTTTGATTCATCAAAATATGAATAAACTTCTTGATCTGCCGAGCTCTAAACTCTAATGGCAACAAGAAAGCCATCTGAATATTAGCCGATGGTTGCCTTCTATCAGTTATTTGCTTAGCACGCCATACTTGAGGTTTACCGGATGCCTAAGCCTGTTCCAACTCTCTATTCCTTAGGCGTTACACCCTTCTCTTCTGGCTTCTTGTCAAACCTTCTGGACACCATTGGCCTTCCTGCCAAACATGTTTTCTCTCATTACTTTCTTCTTTATAATTAGCCCAGTTTTGATCAACAACTCTTTTTCCAAGCCGATTATGAACATTTTCATTTTTAAGCGCCGATCCATATTATTATGATGATACACATCTTGAGCATGGATAGACCGATAGTTGGCTTGAGATTGCCAAAACTCCCAATACTGATTACTGCACTCTGGATAGTTATTCCTAGTAGATAACTTCAAACCTTCGTTTCTAGCAATGTCTGAAGAAAGGATAGTTTCAATGTGATTTAGCTTGCTTTCTTTCATACCTCTCTTTTTCCTATTGACGCTGATATTCTTGCTCTTCTAACCAATGCTAATAATCCTTTTTCTTCTTCTGCTGCCATTTATTCAATAGAATTCAAGATGTAACCCACGGCTTTGTCGCCCCATCTTTTGACGTTTCTCCCTGCTCATATCGGCCCTTTTGCTTGTCGCGACGTCTTTTAATTTCTCTGTATTCGTCAGCCGATATTTGCATCTCAGGATTGACTGTTCTAGCTTCTCTTGATTTGGTTGATGTCCGGACCTTAGTCTTTCCTTTGGGCAGCCTAGCATTGACCATGTTTTGATCTCCTAGAAAAGGATTATCATCAACTTTCATCTTCCGAGATGTATCAAATTTGAGTCTTCCTTGCTGAATAGCCCTCTGTATATGCTGTCGAAAAATTCTACATTCATTAGTGGAATGAGAAGTAGTGTTATAGAACTTGCAGAACTTCTTATTCTTCAACCGATCAGGGGGCAACATAACATGATTATCGGGCAGATTGATTTGTCCCTTCTCAAGCAAGAAATCAAAGAGCTTGTCTAATTTTGTGACATCAAAGTCATAGCTCTCCTCGACTCCTCTTCCCCAAGGATTTGGTACCATTACTGTCTTTTTGCCCTAATTCCATTCAGTCACGGCAACCTCTTCTTCTTCATCTTCATAGTCATCATCGACTGAGTATGAATTATAAGCTTCAGCCACTGTGGTACTCTTCTGGAATCGAGTATCCCTACGCATACTCTGGAATTGTCTATTGAGCGCCGCTACTCGTTGAGCCAATTGACCTAGGTTGTCAAATTCTTGTTCCTAGTCTCTCGAAACCTTTGAAGAAACTCAGTGCCCGATTCGTTAGTTTTCTGCCTTATAGTTATCAAATCGGTAATCTTTTTTTCTCCTGTCCCAGTATAAAAATATGTATGAAATTTCTTCTCGAGGTCTATTCAATTGGCAATGGAGTTGACTGGCAATGATGAAAACCAAGTGAAGGTCGGCCCTAACAGGGACAAGGAGAACAAACGAACTCGATGGTCTTCTTCAATGGATGCTTCGCCCAACTGTGTAAGATACCAACTGACATGTTCTATTGTGCTTGTGCTATCTTGGCCAGTGAACTTAGCAAACTCTAGGAGCCTGTAATTTATAGGAAGAGTGACCAAATCATACCATTCTAGATATGGGCGTTTGTACGAGAAGGTCAGCCCTTTTGGCTTCAGACCGAACTAATTCTTCATCATCTCGGTCATCTTTAGCAACAACTCATCAACATGTGAATTTGAACTTCTCTACACTTGCTGACCCATCTGTGGATTGAAATCCCGTGTGCCTTGATACCCTAGATTCGGAATCATGTGAAGGGTGTTATAATCTGTACCATAATGATACCCCTGTGGAATCTCTATCTACTAGGTCCTTTGCTGGTTTGCTGCTTGAAGTCTCTGGTTATAGACATTAGGATCTACATCTCTATGGATCCTTTGAATTGATGATGCTATTTTTTGAGTCGATGACGGTATGTGGCCTGATGTGCCAAAATTAATCACCTAGTTCTGACCTTGCCCCGCCGGCTGTTGCACATGCTGCACTGATGATCCAGGATTATACTATATCTGATTTGTAGTAACTCCTTGAGCTTATTCAGATGAATTCTGAACTGCCTGGACATCATCATTACCAGCTGGTGCTGCTTCTTGACGGCTCTACTTGATTAGTCCCTTGGGTCGACGGATGTGAAATATTGTAATAAGTCGGCCCAATCTGATCAACTAGAAACCCATAAAACACCTCTTTCATGGTGTTGTGGAATGTGTCCAAGAAAGCTTCATTATGGCTTCATATGGCATCACGAACAGATTTGTTTACAACTTCCATGAAGAAATGCTTGTCTTCAGCTTCATCTGCATCTGTTTGCCCATGCAGCAGAACTCTTGAAGTGGATATTTTTCAACAATTGTATTGTCACATGTTTTGGTGTAGGACAACAAACACTTGTTCCGAAATTCTTCTATAGCTTTGCTAATGACACCTTTATCTCCATCAGGTTGGTCTTCGTAATGTACCATAAGGATGTCGTTGTTGTTGTAAGCCGCTACGACGATTGTGGGGTCACACCGAGCATGCCAGAACATGTGTTGGCACGAAATTTTGTTCCGTGCTGGGGCACACGAGCAAGCCGGAAGGGTCTGCTCGATGGAGCTATAGATCCACCTAGCTTCAACGCAGGGATGGTTGATTCTACGTACTCCTCCCGAGATGTGCCAGTCAATTTGACCCTGCAATTGACAAGGAGAGAAAGCTAATCAATAATTTAAGGCGGAACATGCCGGTGTTTCCAGACAGTCCCAAAAGTGTGGCTCTGAGAGCCAATGTGGAAGGAAATTGACTAAATAGCCAATTCTAGCATACTCATAAGAATAAATCAGTTAAAGCTCATGGGGTTGTGGAAGAAAAATTGGTTATCATTCAGGATGAATATCGTTATTTAGACAAATATTAATCAATGGCAATAGGATGTCAACAATAATCAGTTTATGCTAAACCAATAACTGCAAGTAACCGAATCCCTTTTTATATAAAAGAAGCAGCTCATCATCATTTAACCATTTAATAAAGACAAATCTAATGAACATATTAGATCTTATCTATCGTTATGACCAGTGGGGCATGAGGCAGAATCATGCAGGCCGTAGAAACAGCGATCGACGACCCTAACTTATTACTAATATCAGTGGGGCATGAGGCAGAATCATGCAAGCCGTAATACAATAATAAGATCATGGGGCTAACACATCTTTCAACCTATCTTTACTTCAACGGTCTCGTGACGTGAACTGCATATGTGAAAGCACTCGATATCCGTTAAAACAGTCGATTCAAGCATAGTGCACAGTTAAGGTCATGCCCTATCAGGAACAGATCTACCAAATAACGATCCCCACTCCACGGTGCTAATAGTGGGGTGTCAGGCAGAATCACACAGGCCATGATAATGAGCCATGGAACGGTTTTGGTTAGCCAATAGATCTATTCAAAAACAGACATGCCTTAACCGCACACTATGCATGATCAAGATTAACATAAAACAGCCGATAAAACATAACTCATCGTTTAAGATGTAGATTAGATCAGTTTAGATTAACAAACGAAGGATTAAACAGGATATAAGGCCGATCTAGATCAATCCCAATCGGGCGAAATGGTATTGCTGTAATTAAATAAATAATGAAAGCAATAAGCAATATCGGTAACTTAATGAATCTATCTGAAGGACGCCACCCTTAGATAGAGCCAATAACTTGACCTTAATCTAGTTCGAGCAGTGGAGGTCGACTGGATCGATGCAGTCGTACTTGAACTAAACAAGAGTCGATAACTAGCTTATTCCAGAGTCGTAGTGGAGGTCGAACTTAATCGTTGCAGCCTTACGAACAAAAGTATAAGCCATGATGGTACTTACAGACAAGCTAGAGGTCGGCCTGACTAATGCAGCCTTGCTCGCTGAAGAACTCGCTGAGATCTACTCTACTCCTACTCCTAAGGGGTGGCTGGAGCCAAAAAAAAAGTAAGTAAATTGTATTTGATTGATTGTGTCTTCTTACAATAGCCGGGGTTCAATATTTATACCCGGAGCCTAAACATGAATCCTACTCGAGCACGACTCGTTACAATCTTCGGCATAGAAGGAAACATTCCTAATTTAAGATAACTTGGAGCCTAAACTTTTCATTGTTGTAGAGTCCGATATGTAGTTTCCTGGCGCCAACTGTAGCTCATCATCGCTATCTGCTGATGTCATCCAAAGAGACCTGATTCCAGAGTCGTCTATGAATCAGCTGATATCGATCCTTATGCAATCGATTCCTTGATGGGCACAATTTTTGAAGCCTTCGAATTCCCGCGTTATTCTCCCAAATTTTGGTGTAAACACTGGGAAATGGAGAATGTGCGTTGATTATACTGGCCTCAACAAAATGTGTCCAAAGGATCACTTTCCTTTGCCGCGCATAGACCAGATAGTCGACTCCGTCTCGGGATGCAAGATCCTCTCCTTTCTGGATGCCTACTCAGGCTATCACCAGATCACGATGAAAGAGTCCGATCAACTCGCAACCTCATTCATCACCCCGTATGGTTCATACTGCTACGTGACCATGCCTTTCGGCCTGAAGAACGCTAGTGCCACTTATCAGCGGTGCATGCAGCAATGCTTCATCGATAAGATCGACCCGCTCAACCAACCAGATCAAGTCGACCGGCCAAAGCCAACCATCGTCGTCTATGTTGATGACATAGTGGTCAAAACGGCTCAAGCTTGCAACCTGATCGCAAACTTAGCCACAATGTTCGTGAACCTCCGAAGGTTCCAAAGGGGAAGCTGCTTGGATACATTATTTCTGAGCACGGCATCGAGGCCAACCCCGAAAAAATCACGGCCATCTCCAACTTGGGCCCTATATGCAACGTCAAGGGCGTACAAAGGCTCACCGGCTGTTTGGCTGCCCTGAGCCAATTCATCTCCTGACTCAACGAATGGGGGATGCCACTCTACAAGCTCCTCAAAAAGATGGACGCCTTCGTCTAGACTAAGGAAGCAAAGCAGGCTCTAGAGAGCATCAAAGCGTCACTGATGTTGGGCCCAATCCTCGTCACTCCCGAACAGGGAGAACCCCTCCTCCTCTACGTCGCAGCGAGCAACCTTGTGGTGAGCGCCACCCTGATCATCGAAAGGGAGGAGCCGGGACACCACCTTAAGGTCCAGTGACCCGTATACTTCATTGGGGAGGTACTCACCGACCCCAAGGTCCGGTACCCCTAGGTGTAGAAACTCCTATATGCTGTGCTGATGGCGACCCGAAAGCCCATACACTACTTCATGGACCACGAAGTCGCGGACGTCACTTCATACCCGCTCGGGGACATCGTCCACAACCGTGTTGCCATGGGATGGATCTCTAAGTGGGCACTCGAACTCATGGGCCATGACATCAGGTATATCCCCTATACCGCTATTAAATCTTAGGCTCTTATGGATTTTGTTGCTGAATGGATGGAGGTCTAGCTACCGACCCTGGACATCACCCACGAGTACTGGACAATGTACTTCGACGGGTCCATAATGGTGCCCAGCTCAAGGGATGGAGTGGTTATGATCTCCCTAGATGGGAGTAGGCTCCGCTACGCCATCCACCTCCATTTCTCAGCCTCAAACAACGCCATGAAATACAAGGCCCTCATCAACGGGATGCGCATCGCCATCGAGCTCGGCCCTACGTGACTCTACGTCCACGGTGACTCGGAGTTGGTCGTTGACCAAGTCATGAAGGAGTCCTCCTGCAAAAACCCCCTCATGGCAGCATACTGCTAGGAGGTGTGCAAGCTCGAGGACAAAATCCAGGGGATTGAGCTATATCACGTCCCCCGAAAGGACAATGATGCTGTCAATTTTCTCGCAAAATTGGCCGCCAGGCGGGATCGATCTCCGAGCGGGATCTTCATCAACGATCTCCACGAGCCGTCCGCCCGTGTCCTAGAAGGTCTGATCCAGACACACCCCGACACCAAGCCAGCGCCCGGGGGCTCCGACCCCGATGTTAAGCCGGCACTTAGGGGCTCCGACCCTAGTGTCTCCATGACAATGTCGCCCGCCAATGTCACCGTGTTGGAACTTGATCAAACTGACTAGCGAGCACCGCTACTCGCCTACCTCGTCAAGGAGGTTCTGCTACCCAAAAAGACTGAAGCTCAATGGATGGCTCGATGCACCAAGACCTATGTCGCGCTCGGTGACGAACTCTACAAACGAAGTCCATCGGGGGTGCTCATGAAGTGCATCCCAACCAATCAAGGGGGTCCATGTCGAAATCTGCTGACAGCACGCGACCCCGAGGTCGCTGGTCAAAAAAGCCTTTCGCCAAGGTTTTTACTGGCCCACCGCACTATGAGATGCAGAGGAGGTCGTCCACAGGTGTGAGGGATGCCAGTTCTATGCTCGGCAAACTCATTTGCCGGCATAGGAGCTCCAAACCATCCCCATCACCTGGCTGTTCGTGGTCTGGGGCCTCAATATGGTAGGGCCCCTCAAAAAGGGCCCGGGCAGCTTCACTCACCTACTCGTAGCAGTCGACAAGTTCACCAAGTGGATAGAGGCCAAGCCCATCACTAACATCCGCTCAGAAGAGCCGGTCAAATTCTTCCTCGACATCATCTACTGGTTCGGTGTTCCTAACTGTATCATCACTAACCATGGGACTAACTTCACCGGGAAGAAGTTCCTAGACTTCAGTGATGGATACGACATCAGGATCGATTGGGACCTCGGTCAGACATCCATGTACTAATGGCCAGGTCGAGCGTGCCAATGGCATGGTCCTCCAAGGACTTAAGTCACGCATCTTCGACCGACTCAACAAGTATGTTGGGCGATAGGTTGTAGAGGTTCCAGCGATCCTCTAGAGTCTAAGAATGACGCTGAACTCGATCCACAAGGTTCACACCCTTCTTCCTGGCCTATGGAGTTGAAGCAGTGCAGCCCTCCGATCTCGACCACAACATCCTAAGAGTGAAAGCTTTCGACCATGGCTGGGCCATAGAGGCTCAGCAAGACGCTGTCGACCTACTCGAGGAGGCCCGCGAGACAACCGTCATTCGCTTCGCTCGCTACCAGCAAACTCTCCGCATGTACCACGAAAGGAAGATCAGGGGAAGGATCCTCGAAGTCGGTGATCTCATACTCCGAAGGACCCAATCAACGAAGGAGAAGCACAAACTCTCTCCACCATGGGAAGGTCCCTATACGGTGACCGAGGTGATCCGACCGAGAGCCTACCAATTGAAGGACGACAACGATAATGTTCTCACCAACACTTGGAACATTGAACAACTACGTCGTTTTCCCTAAATTCAGTCTTACCGCTTTTATTCAACACTTGCTCCTACAAAGCACCCCAGCCTAAACACTTTTAGCCTGGGTCGCTCGGGGGCTCCATGAGGGTACAATACTACCTCTCTTTTTCACTATCACATGGTAAAAACTTTTCACCCAAATGAAAGGGCATTGCCCGAATCGAAAGGGCATCCCGTTCCTTTGATTACCCTACGTGACTTTGTTTTTACTCCCGACCGAGCGCACCCCGCCATGACCTACGGTTATGAGCAGCCGAGCCTCGCGGGCTACGCCCAGGTTCTTAAAGTTGCAGTCTACGGAACGAACGGGCAGGTGCGAAAAAGAAAGGATAAAAACAAAGCTATGCTAGGATAAAAAAACAAGGAACAGATAGTGATTCTATCACAAAGCAGGACTGATGTATTCATTGATACAAAAACTATTCACACGGAGGCTCCCCCATGAACTTAATGGTTACATTTGCTGACTACTTCTACTCCAAATGCTACTGTGGCTGCTCGGCGGCATCGGCTCATGCCAAAGGTGAGGCCACGACACATGTCACCAGACATAACCACCACCGCAAGGGCCCCGCCCAGTTCTGCTCCCTCGACTTCGGCGAGCGCAACGGGTACCTCAAGGGCGTCGCACCCATAGATGCTCAGTAGAAGAGCATGGAGCTTTGGACCTTCTCATGCAGTCGAGGCAGCTCCTGGATAGGGACGCTGCCCACCAAAGTATGGCCGCCGTGGCTGGAGGATGTCTCATCAAACTTTATGAACTGGCCAACCTAAGAAGCTACAAGGGCAAAACCCGCCACCAGCACAGTCCTGAGTGGATTTTCCTCCGACAAGACTCGCCCATAGAAGATTTGCCAGAAGGAGTCCACGTGCGGCTCCATCCCGACGAAAGCCTCGCAAATAGTGATGAAGCCGACGATGTGCAGTACCCTCCAGTGCGCCTCCTCCTTCGGTGGAAGCAGCCCCATCTCGGTGAAGGCGGCCAGCACCACCTCATCTATGCTGGATGACCTCCAGCTCGACATTGTGCTCCGAAATCATGAATGGGTCTATGAGTTATCATTTCCCTCTCCCTTCCCGTATTTAAAGAAGAAGCAGAGTAGTTGAGGAAAGGCGAAAGGATTAGGGTGAGAAACCCTCTCCCTTCCCCCATTCAATGCGGATGGGATATGATGGGACGCGCCGTGACTGATGGGACGCACCCTGCCCGACGCAATGATGCCTGGTCAGACAGGACGTGGCCTGGGCATGGCCCACCACTACCGCACACCGGGCGCGAGAAACAAGGCACCACTATGCGCAGGCGGCTCCCCGCCTTCCCAGGCGGGACTCAGAAAGGCCCAACTGTAGGATCTCCACCTAGGAGAGACCAACGGGCTTCTTGTGTTGATCGAATGGCTCAGTCGAACGTTGAGAGATAGGTAAGGAGGAAAGGGACGCCCCATGTGGGCTATGCCGACTCTGTCATGAACAATGAGCGCGGATCCTGGTCGGACATATTCGATAAGAGCTCCTCAAACCCCGTCACTCGAGTCATCAAGGTAACATTACCAGCCCCCACTATTTCTTTATATGAACATTCATTCATCCATGCACGCATTCATTCATTCCATACATCCGAAGTATCGCTTATGCAGTTAAATGCATCACAACGCTCCATGTTGCGTCACAAAGCGGCAGTTGCCTCATTCAATATGAGCAACGACCGACCGGGGTTCAAGGCCGGCCCACGAAGGGCTCGAGGCCACCCCGTGTCAAACAGAGCTAGGGGAGAAAACTTCTTGTTCGATCCTAACCTTGAGCCAAGCCCACAGTATCTCCATCGAGGGGAGGCCAGCGGGCCACCCGGGTCGGTCTCTGGAACGACACAGGCTTCTACCGGGTTACGGGTTAAGGAGCAGTGGAATGCCACATGAGGGCTATGCCGACCCCGTCATGAACGACGGACTCGGATTTCACTCGAACATGCCTGTTAGCGAGCTCACAGAGCGCATCACTCGAGCCATCGAGGCAAGCGATGTTAGCTCAGCCCCTCCGGTTACGGAAACCATGGATGGGGTAACGCACGAAACTCAACCAACCCCTACTGAGTCCAACGAGGCTCAGGGGCTCAGAACGCCCAACACCTCGACACAACCTCGACTGCGCCCGATGCCAAGATCCATGAGTCCGTCTCGCCCGATCCCTAAAAAATGCCTCGGTTGCGCCCGATGCCACCATCCGCGAGTCCATCTTGCCTGATCCCTAAACTACCTCGGCTACGCCCGAGGCCAGGATCCGTAACTCTATCTCACCCGATCCCTAAACTGCCTCGGCTGCGCCCGATGCTAGGATCCACGAGTCCATCTCGCTTGATCCCTAAACTGCCTCGGTTGTGCCCGACGCCAGATTCCATGAGTCCATCTCGCCCGATCCCTAAACTGCCTCGGATGCGCCAGACGCAGGATCCACGAGTCCATCTCGCCCGATCGCTAAACTGCCTCGGCTACGCCTGACGCTAGGATCCGTGACTCCGTCTCGCCTGATCCCTAAAACTACCTCGGCTATGCCCGGCGCTAGGATCCACGACTCTGTCTCGCCCGATCCCTAAACTGCCTCGACTGCGCCCGACGCCAGGATCCATGACTCCGTCTAGCCCGATCCCTAAAACTACCTCGACTGCGCCTGACGCCAGGATCCGAGACTCTGTCTCGCCAGATCCCTAATCTACCTCAGCTACGCACGACGCCAGGATCTGCGACTCCATCTCGCCCGATCCCAAAAACTGCCTTGGCTGCGCCTGACACCAAGATCCGTGACTCTGTCTCGCCCAATCCCTAAACTGCCTCGGTTGCTCCCGACGCTAGGATCCACGACTCCGTCTCGCTCGATCTCTAAAAACCACATGCTGGCTGACAAAACCCCCAGGCAATTCTGCCCGAATCACCCGGGGGCTCAGGGGCTACACCCGCGAGTGCGCTCGCGCGCACCCACTAACGAAACAAATCTTCCCCCGCTGGCAACGCAAAAAAAAACCAAGACGATTCTACCCGAATTGTCTGGGGGCTTGGGGGCTACACCCGTGGGTGCGCTCGCGTGCACCCGCCGTTAAGACAAACCCCCAGACGATTCTACCCAAATCACCCAGGGGCTCGAGGGCTCCTGTCGGGTTCATAAACCCGGGGTCCTTCATGGACCGGCTTCCCAGCAAAAGCTTGGCCCAGCAGACGACGTTACGAACGATGCGCAACTCCTAGGCCGGCCTAAATACCTAAATGATAGGCCAGAAGGGCGATCCAATCTCTGACTGGAAGGCCTCGCTAAAGAGGAACAATGCTCGCTTTTGACTCCGGCCCGCCTCTCTGATAGAAAGGCCTGGCCAAGGAGGAACAACGCTCGCTTCTGACTCTAGCCCACCTCTCTAACTGGAAGGCCTGGCCAAACACCGCTACCAACTCTACCCCACGTCTCCGATCGGGGATGCACCGAACTCCTGTTTACAGCTCTTCTCCGACTGGCGCAGCTTGGAGCTGACTAGGACCGACCGACCGGGGACGCCATCTCAGTGAGGACCAGGAAACGGACGGAGCAAGTAAGGAAGGGGACTCAAGTTGACCACAATACCAAGGACCGTACCCTGCACACCTGCACAGGACAGTAACCGATAGGACATGTCAGAAAGGTGCCCTACAACCTTCCAGGCATGCCAGAACCCAAACAGTGTTGTGGACGCCGATATTTGCCCTACAGTGTTGTGGGCACAATCAACTCCCATACCGGACAAACGCGCTAAGGCTACCCCCACATGCCTCTGGGCATCAACAGTGTTGTGGTCGCCGACATTTACCATACATGGTGAATACGGTAAAATCTTCCACATGCGTCTGACAACAACAGTGTTATAGGCGCCTACCATCATCTTGTACCCGATGACGTGAGCAACAAGAGTTAGTAGCATACGTACTCTCTCTCTCGCTTGTAAGGCCGTCCCCTTCATCTATAAAAGGGGATGCACTCTCTCCCAACAGGAAGACCCCTCATTTCACTCACACACAATAGCAGAACCACTAGGTTCAAACCTCGAACACACATTCAAACACTTAGCGTACAGCGGAGCTCCTATCACTCTCGACCCTTCAGATCGGAGTCCGACCGGACCTCTTGCACCCCCCTTCTTTCTCTCTTTCGTTTATAACCCCACAGCAAACTTCGAGCACCTGGGCTTAGGAATAAAGTCACCGACCGACTCAAACTGGACGTAGGACACGTTGCCTGAACTAGTATAAACCCTGTGTCATTGAGTGCTAGACCACATCCGATCACAACGTACGACAAAACTACAAATATTTACGTGTCGGTCACTTTCTGCACCGACACCATCTTTTTTTCTTTTTAAGTTCATATGAGCAAGCAAGTTGACTCTAGTGTCGTGCCCTAATATAGCCAACTATTTATTTGGCTATAAGTCAAGTTATAAGAGCCAAGTTATATAATAGTTGTCTCATACTTGTCTACATAAAGTTTTTGTTGTTATTATTACTCCCCTGTCCCTGAATATAAGGCGCGATTTGACTTGGTGCGGTCTTCAAGAACATATTTTGACATATAATTTCTCTTGTAATATATAATTTATAGGAACAAAAGTTTAATCATTAGAAAGTATTTCCAAATACAAATACTAATGTAACTACTTTTATAATATAAAATTATGATATAATTAGTCTAATTATTAGTCAAAGATAAAAAAAAAAGATTGAATTTTGAAATACATGCATGCCTTATATTCAGGGACAGAGAGAGTATATGATACCATGCATGTCTCATATTTTGTTTCCTATTGCCCTCGCATACACTTGCTATCTAGACCCACCACTACATAGGATCTCGTGTCTAGCTTGTTGCTTGCATGAGAGCTGATCTCTTCCCTCTCCTGTCTTGTCTCCTCCATATCAGCGCAATAGAGTTTCTACAACATGTCTAGTAATTAAGTTCCGTCAGCAACTAAACGAGAGCTAAGCATGCTCAAGCTTAGGTCTCATTGGGATTCCATGGTTAGTTGGTTAAAATAAGAGCTAAATAAACTTTAAATCACTTTAGCTCACTCTGAATTAATAATCTTTTTTATGAGATGTGCTAAACTTTAGATAATATATTTTAAATTACGTACATGTTTAGCAGAACACAGCATGGGATTGGGACGGGATTATGCATGGGAATTGGGAGCACGGCTTCGATCGCTCCCCGTCAGGTCAGAAGTCAGGACCTGTGCGTGCGACGGTGGTCGCATAATTTTTTTCTTGGACTTGTTGCCGCTCCTCTACCATGCATCGTTTATAAAATTTGACCTGCACAAAACCTAACAGGCTAACAAACGATACTTATTTTAAGATGGGGAGTATACGCTATGGTTTGCATTGCATGGAACATATATGCGTGGCACACAATTGTCAATGTGTGACTATTCTTTTCTCACTTGCTTACTAGTTACTACTAAAATGCCGTGCGTATTTATAAAAGCTAAAAATAAATCTATGTTGTTATGAAAGGTGGTCACTTGAGAACGAGAGGATAATAATAATTGTATATACAATGATGGAGTGCCAAACCTTCAGCTATTTTTTTTTTTTTTTGGTAACTGAGGCTGCTGTTTTCTATAAAAAAACTCACATACGGATTTTATTTTTTTAGCCTAACGTTTTAAGTGACAGAGGAGATCACTAATTCACTATGTTACTGATGCCGTGATGAGCGCCCAAAGTGATTGGTAAGCACCATTCACTTCTTCTTTTTTTTTTTTTTTTTTTTTGAGGAACGGTAAGCACCATTCACTTGCAAGCAGGCTCTACTGTTTCCAGAGGCCAGAGCCCAGCCCAAACCTCGAGCGCAGACGGGCTCGGACGATCATCCGAAGCCAGCTGGATCGACCATAGCCATTGCGCTAGCCCGTGGGCCGAGATCGCGTGCGTTGCGCGGCCGCTGCAGGCTGCGGGCTGCCGAGTGCGTGCGGGATGCCATTGGCCTTGGACACACTGCCCGTCGCCCACTCCCAGTACTTCCAGGCAGGGACCTTGTTCTTCGCCGCGCCGGCGGAGATGGACAACGAGCATCTCTTCACTTTAATGTCATAATTTTTTTTTATCTTTTCTATAACTAGGTAGCGTGTTCGTGCATTGCTACGGGACAACTAAATTTTTTTTACTAAAAACACATGGATCGCACGATAAGATAACAATACTGTTAAATTAAATACCGACGTCAAAGTGACATTTAATTTAAAAAACAAAGTTCGTGAAATTAACATAGCCACGGAGAATGCGACGTCGCAGGCTCACAAACTCTACTGTATAGACTTTTTCGTGATACGGCTAAGATAATATTTTATATCGGCAGAAAGAATTCTACGATATCCATTTCTTTAATGCGCCAATAAATCCATGAATAAGTTCTACTGCATCTCCATATAATCATGTACACATAGGTTCGAGTATATATGTAAATAGGTTCGTGCCCGTGCGTTGCTACGGGATAGCTAAACTTTTTTATTAAAAACACATAGATCGCACGATAAGATAACAATACTGTAAAAGTATATGACCGACGTTAAAGTGACATTTAATCTAAAAGGCTAAGTTCGTGAAATTTACACAGTCACAGAGAGCGTGGCGTCGCATGCTCACAAACTCTACTGTGTAGATCTTTTCGTGACGCGGCTAAGATCATTTTTTATATCTGTAGGAAGAGATTTCCGATATCCATTTCTTTCATGCGCCAATAAATTCACGAATAAGTTCCACCACATCTCCATACCATCCTGTACACGGCGCTGGCAAGCGAATTAGCCACAACTTATGTAATTAGTTTTATAATTAGCTCATGTTTAGTCCTCCTAATTGATATCTAAAAATTCAATATGGCAGGAACTAAAATTTAGTCCTGGGATCCAAACACCCCCTAACTCTCGACTCCTGCTGGTTGCTCACTTGCACCACCATACCTATGTGTCTGCACGTATATACTCTAATGTCAGAACATCTAAGATGATCTTTATTGTTCACCCTTTAAAAATATCATAACTTTAAGGTTGCCATTTGTGTATGCTGTAGGATTATGATGCTTTGCACTGATCCATGAGGGTGTTCGTGAGAGTTAAAAATTTTGATGCTATTATGATGTCTAAGCTTACCAATCAGACAGAGACGAACTTAATTGTCAAAATATTTTCAACACTGCTTTCATATACTCCCTCTGTCTTAAAATAGAATTTATTCTCGCTTCCCGAGAAGTCAACTTTTTTTTAACTTCGACCAATTATAATACAGGTATTTTTTATATGCATGTGGCCTCATGAGTTGATCAATTGATTGTTAAATGTTGCACGTATTTTTTACAAACCTAGTCAAAGTTGAGAAAGTTGGACCTGCACATATCCCATAGCGACTTATATTTTAGGACAGAGGAAGTATATGCTAATGGGAGTAGTCAATTGGAACTTGTGATGAACACAACAATACTTTCATATTATATGCTAATTGGAGCACGAAGAAACACAGAGGAATGGACCTATATACGAATGGTGGAAATATTCGTTTAGGAAATTGCAGAAGGTTCACCAGTCTCACCATGTATAACCTACATATCTTTTATTTGGCACCACTGATGTTCTCAAGGAGCAGCCACTTTTTAATTTTAGGTCTGCATGCTGGAAACACTAAAATTAAGGGACAACCTCATTGAGTCGACTTGCTTGATGTTTGCCAATTGGTTCCTTCCATGTATGATTATTGTTTCCTTCCATGCATGTGGCCCCAGGTGATCGATTTGTTTCCTTCAAAGCAGACGGGGATCGTAGGGATGGCAGTTTCTTTTTCTATCGCGCGGGGTATCACATGGCCGGAAGAGAGGAGCGACCCAAAAAAGTCGCATAAAAAATTTGTCTTACTTTTGTTCTTTTTAGTTGTAGGAGATTTAGATCAAATTTAACATGCTTTGACTCTAAAAAAATAAAAATAACTTATAATTTAGAACAGAGGGAGTACATGAGATCACGATCCTATAGGGTCCACCATAATATCTTTTTTGTGACCATGCTCTTGTATATATTTTATTAAAAGGAGAGCAATCACGATACACAAATCTAAGTCTACGTACACTTATCAAATCAATAAATATAAAAACCATAGAAAAACATGAAAGGAGTGCAGAAAACACCAGTAGAAACATGAACAAGAGAATTAGTAGTAAGAACATCTCCACTAGATCTCCTATTCTTTTTCCTCATAACTTGTTATAGGAGATCTCTCAAAAGTAACATCGGTATAAGAGACTTTTACTCCAGCAGATTACCAAAACCGTACCTCATCCTAACTTAGGGGAGGAATAGTGTCGGGGACCTAATACTGGGGTACCCAATGCGGTGGAGTTAATAACCATCGAACGTTGATGCTTCCGGTCAGACAAGAACGCTACTACACTTCTTGCCCGAACGACGGAAGATTGGTTCCGCCTCCTGACCCTCGAGGGCTAGACTCTGCCTCGCTCGACCCCCGAGGGCTAGACTCCGCCTCGCCCAACAGCTGAGGGCTAACTCCACCTCGCCTGACAGCTGAGGACTGACTCCGCCTCGCTCGACCCTCGAGGGCTAGACTCACGCCCGCCCGAGGCTAGACTCTCCACCTCGCCCGACGCGTCCGAGGGCAGGCTCCACCTCGCCCGACCTCGAGGCTGAGACTCACTCGGGCCCCCGGGGCTAGACTCGCCTCGCCCGACGACTAAGGGCTGGCTCCGCCTCACCCGACGTCCGAGGGCTGGCTCCACCTCGCCCGACGTCCGAGGGCAGGCTCCGCCTCACCCGACTACTGAGGTCTAGCTCCGCCTCGCCCGACGTCTAAGGGCTGACTCTGCCTCGCCCAACGACTGCGCCCTGCTCCTTCATGATGACGAGCATGAGATAAGGCAGGATATTTGAGTCAACCGCGGTACCGAGGACCATACCCTACACGCCTGCAGAAAAGTTCCGTTAGGATACGATGGGACGGGCATGTTAAGCTCTTCCGGGCATGGCAGAGCCCGAATAGTGTTGTAGGCGCCGACTTTGGTCTTATAGTGTTGTGGGCGCCGCCATCAGCCGTCGGACGTGGATCCTGACATAAGCATATGACAACCACTATAATCCAAAAGAGAACTCACATCATCTACAGTGATGGACGTATGGTCACTTCCCCGGCTACTCCCCGTAGGGTCACAGCTTGGCTCCCTGGCACGCCGCACCGTCCACCGGTGTAGGATGGGGTGTACCCATTTGTTGGATGAGGCTAGGGCACGGCCCTATGAGGATCAGCGAACACGCCATCCCTGACACGGTCTTCCATGTTAGCAGGGCAGGCACAGGGGGAAAGGAAGACTCGGCTCCTTTGAAGGACCTTCTCTACCCTCTAGGTTTTTCCTCTTTCTCCCGTCCATAATCCCTGCTCCCCTTGGTCTATAAATGGGGGGGGGCAGGGCACCCCACTTGGGGGATGGATCGATTCCACACACAACACGTAGCCAAGTAGCAACCGAGCTCTTGGCATCCTTTCGACCTTTCCATCAGAGACTTGGGACATGTCCCTCTCTCTACCGTTTGTACCCCCTACTACAAACCTTTTTTGGTACTAATAACACGAAGCAGCAGCAAACTGAACATAGGGACATTCTGCCCAAACCAATATAAACCTTGTGTCCTTTAATACACCATCCGAGCCCAACGTGCAACAAATATAAATTCACTAGTTGGTGTTTGTTCGAACACCGACAGTTGGCGCGCCATGTAGGGGCCTTTGCACATTCCAAATCAGACCTCGGATGGCTAGCCACGCAATCAGCTGGGTCCCAAGCGCACACGTGCATTTTGGTGACCTAGACTTCATCGTCACTGTGGGAGGAGAGTTGGCGTTGCCCATGCGGCCATCCAATCTCTCCCCTCCATCAGCTTCGACTACGGGAGGCTTGAGCACCAGCCCAGCGCCTCCCTTGGACCCCGACCTCCAGGGAGGACCCACGCTGCCTCACCCACTCTCCGGAACACTCCGCATGGAGCGCCCCGATGGCACTTCCGTTTGGTCTCCGCAACGCCACGACGACCGTTAGCCACCTTGTGGCACAGCGCGTGATCCCGCCCCCCACGAACAACGAGTTCATGGGGATGATCAAAAGCATCATGGAATCCCTCCATGGCCTCCTCACGGAGGAGCTGGGGTCGACTCTGGCTCTAACTCCAGCAGGGGGGAGCCATCACCCTCCCAGGAATGTTTTATGGTGGGTACCCCTGAGGGACATGTCGAAAGCATCTCCACGGAGGAGGCTACCCCAGTGGGCAACCTCGGCGATGGAATCGAAGGGGGGACAGCGGCCCCACCTCATGTAGGGGTGGAGCAGCTAAGAGCCCGAAAGTGGGAGATCGATGAAGCCGGACTCTAGCTTGTGTGGGAATACGCGGAGGTCGATCGGGAGATCGAACGCCACGGAGACGGTGGGCGCGCACGCACCGTGGCCCGTGATGTGAATCGAAGGATCATCGCCGATGATGAAACCCTTCCTCACTTTGCTCGGGCAAGCCAGAACATCGCCGCCGCAATGGCCTTGCTCCATGGCCTTCTAGAGGCCGCAACGCCCAAGGATCGTCGGGCCCACCACGAGATTCGCACGCTGCTCGAGCGTGCGGCGGCGCAGCAAGCGGAAAGCTCGTTGTCTCGATGATGTGAGATCGACACCAGCTAGCGCACACCCTCAGTGTGCCCCACCAGGGACGCATCAGTCCACCAGGCACCACAAGGCGGTAGGCAGTGCACTGCGGTCCAGATACATCAGCGTCTTGGCTGTAACCGCAGCGCACGCAACACCCTCGACGCCCATAGATGCACCCACAGCGACCTGAAAGAAGGAGCCCGCCACGGCTATCATCCTCGTCGTGGTGGACGCTACGATAGCGGCAAGGACCGGAGCTCGAGGCCCGGCCTGCTATGCCCTCAGGCCTTCATCCGACACATCCTCAACGCTGCTTTCCCGCTAAGGTACCGACCACCTACCAATATCCCAAAGTACTCTGGGGAGACAAACCCTGACTTTGGCTCGAAGACAATCGACTTACCTATCAAGCCGGTGGTGCGGATAATGACAACTTCATTATCCACAACCTACCACTGTTCTTGGCCGATTCGACACGAGCATGGTTGGAACACCTGCCGTCCAATGCAATCCAGAGTTGGGCGGATCTGGAGGAGATCTTTGTGGAAAACTTCCAGGGCACATAAAAGCGCCCTAGGAACCCATGGGACCTCAAGAACTGCCATTAGAAGGCCAGTGAGACCCTCCATGGGTACATCTGGTGCTTCTACCAATAGTGCAACAAGCTCCCTAACATCACCGATGTTGATGTGATAGGAGCCTTCCTGTCCGAGATGACCTGCGAGTCCTTAGTTCATAAGCTGGGATGCAAGGGCCCGCGAACCACCAAGGAACTCCTAGACATCGCCACCAGCCACGCCTTAGGAGAAGAGGCGGTCGGAGCGATCTTCGATCACCTCGAGGGCAAGGCAAGGCAGGACGAGGGTGCCGATGAAGGCACCTCCAATCGTTTCGCCAAAAGGAAGAATAAGAAGCAACGGCGCGAGGACTCACTCATGGCCGCTGCTGACCGCAAGGATGGTCGGAAGCCCACGGAGGGCACTCCAAACCACTTCAAAAAATTACTCAAGGGGCTATGCCCGAACCATGCCTTTCCTGATAAGCATCTGCTCAAGGACTGTGGCCTCATGCGGAAGTTCTTGTCCAGAGGCTCCAACAAAGGGGAGTAGGGGAAGGACCCTGCCCCCACTATGGATGATGCCGAGGAGAAGGACGATGGCTTTCCAATGCCAGACGGCTTTCCAACGCAAAACACTGTTAGAAGGTCGCACGCCGCGAAGTCTACATGGCCCAACCGGCTACACCTCCCTTCCTACGGTGGTCGAGTCCACCATAACCTTCGATCGGATAGACCATCCGGATACCATCCCACACCCGGGGAGATATCCGCTCATGGTCGACCCGATCGTCGGCCCAAAGCAACTCACCAAAGTACTAATGGATGGGCGCAGCAGCCTCAACATCATGTACGCGAAAATGCTCGACGAGATGGGCGTCGACCGACGCCGCCTCCGCCCAACTCGAGCACCTTTCCACGGCATCGTGCCCGGGAAGCAGGCCATGCCACTCAGGCAGATCGATCTGCTGTTACCTTCGGGGATTAGTTCAATTATAGGACTGCGACCCTCACCTTAGAGGTGGTTGGGTTCTTTGAAACTTTCCACGCCATCCTAGGACGTCCATGCTACGCGAAGTTCATGGCCATCCCCAACTATACATACCTCAAACTGAAGATATCGGGGCCCCATGGGGTCATCACCATTGGCACCTCCTTCCAGCGGGCCTTCAAGTGCGAGGTCGAGTGCTGCGGCCATGCCATAGCAATCGTCGCCTCTAAAGAACTCGCCGCCCTCAAGGAGGAGGTCATCGAAGAAGCACCCGACGCAAAGAAATCGACCAAGTCGTTTGAATCGACAGAGGGCTTCAAGAAGGTCCTCATAGATCCTAGCAACTCTAAGGGTAAAACAGTACGCATTGGTACCACACTTTCCTCCGAATAGAAAAGCACACTCATCGACTTCCTTCGCGGCAACAAAGACATCTTTGCGTGGAAACCCTCGGATATGCTAAGCATTCTGAGGTAGGTCGCCGAGCATACCTTGAAGATCCATCTAGGCTCCAAGCCGATGAAACAACGCATGCGTCGCTTCGACGAGGAGAAGCGTAGGGCCATCGGTGAAGAGATAGCAAAACTATCGGCGACCGGATTCATCAAGGAAGTACACCACCCAGAGTGGTTAGCTAACCTCGTTCTTGTATGAAAGAAGAGCGGGAAATGGAGGATGTGTGTTGACTATACGGGTCTCAACAAAGCATGCCCAAAGGATCCATTTCCTTTGCCACGCATAGACCAAATAGTCGACTCTACCTCGGGGTGTGAAACCCTCTACTTCCTTGATGCGTACTTCGGCTACCATCAAATCGCGATGAAAGCGTCCGACCAGCTCGCGACATCTTTCATCACCCCCTTTGGATCGTTCTGCTACGTCTCGGTGCCGTTCGGTCTGAAGAACGCTAGGGCTACACACTAGTGTTGTATGCTCAAATGCTTCGGGGACCTCATTGGGCGGACCATTGAGGCCTACGTTGATGACATCGTGGTTAAGTCCAAACGGGCTGACCACCTCATTGCCGATCTTGAGCAAACCTTTGTGAAACTCTAGGTGAATGGCATCAAACTCAATCCCGAGAAAAGTGTTTTCGGGGTCCCAAGGGGCATGCTGCTCGGCTTCATCATCTCCGAGCGTGGCATCGAAGCCAACCTAGAGAAGATCTCAGCCATCACAAGGATGGACCCAATTTAGAACATAAAGGGGGTTCAGCGAATCACAGGGTGCCTCGCCGCCCTTAGCCAATTCATCTCGCGCCTCGACAAACAAGGTCTCCCCCTTTATCGACTCTTGAAGAAAGCTGACCGCTTCGAGTGGACATCCAAGGCCTAGGAGGCACTTGACGTGGTCAAACTACTTCTGACAAGGCCCCCGATCCTAGTTCCTCCAAGCGATGGAGAATCCCTAATGCTATACATAGCGGCCACCACGCAAGTGGTCAACGCCATCCTAGTAGTAGAGCGGGAGGAAGAGGGGCACGCCCTCAAGGTGCAGCACCATGTGTACTTCATCAGCGAGGTACTATCCGACTCTAAGACCCGCTACTCCCAAATCCAGAAGCTCCTATACACCATCCTCATCACCCAGAGGAAGCTACGCCACTATGGTCGTGACGTTGTTCACCCTCGGCGAGGTCGTCTAGAGCCAGGACACCATAGGAAGAACCGTGAAGTGGGTGCTCGAGTTGATGGATCAAGGCATCACTTATGCCTCCTAAACAGCGATCAAGTCCTAGGTGTTGGCTGACTTCATCGTGGAATGGACCGAGGTCCAAACACCACCAGCGGTCGTCGATCAAGAGTACTGGATGATGTACTTTGATGGGTCACTGATGAAGAAGGGCGCCAACACGGGGCTGGTCTTCGTATCACCCCTCGAGGTTCACATGAGGTACATGGTTCATCTCCATTTCCCCTCATCCAATAATGTGGTTGAGTATGAAGTGCTCATCAACGGCCTACGCAACGCCATTGAGTTGGGCATCTGATGCCTCAACATCCGGGGCGACTCCCAGCTAGTCATCAACCAAGTCATGAAGGAGTCGAGCTGCCACGATGCCAAGATGGCTACGTACTACCAAGAAGTTTGATGGCTGGAGGACAAGTTCGACGGCCTCAAACTCAATCACATCCTAAGGTGCCTCAATGAGGCGGCCGACGCGCTTGCAAAAGCAGCGACCGGCCGAGAACCGGGGCCAACGGGTGTCTTCGCTAGCGACCAACATAAGCCCTCGGTATGCTATGAAGGGTCAGAATTGGTCGATGATGGCCCGTCTGATCTAGCCTCGGGGACTAACCAACCGATGGCTATGTCCGGCCCCGAGGTCATGGAGCTTAAAGAGGATCCAGCGATAGAGCCCGACCCTCTGGATGACTAGAGAACACTCTACCTCGACTATCTCCTCCATGACACTCTGCCAATGGACAAGACGGGAGCTCGACGGCTCACACGTCGTGCCAAGTCCTTCATTCTTGTAGAGGGCGAACTCTACAAACGAAGCCACGCTAGGATCCTATAGATCTGTATCCCCATCGAACAGCGATATCCACGGTGGGGTCTACGGTCACCACGCCATGCCTAGAACCTTGGTTGGGAACACATTCCGAAGGGGCTTCTACTGGCCCACTGTAGTAGCCGATGCTGAGCAGATCGTACGCACCTGCGAAGGGTGCCAGTATTACGCTCGACAAACTCACCTCCCAGCCCAGGCACTCTAATGATCCCCATCATGTGGCCCTTCGTGGTCTGGGGGCTCGATCTGGTTGGGCCTCTCAAGAAGGCGCCCGGGGGCTACACCCACTTGCTTGTCACCATAGACAAGTTCACAAAATGGATCGAAGCACGACCGATCTCTGCGATCAAGTCCGAGCAAGCTGTGTTATTCTTCCTCGACATCATCCATCACTTTGGAGTACCGAACTCCATCATCACAGACAATGGCACACAGTTCATTGGCAAGAAATTCCTTTGATTCTGCGATGAACAACACATCTGGGTCGATTGGGCCGCCGTCGCGCACCCCCGAACAAACAGGTAGGTTGAACGCACAAATGACATGCTCCTACAGGGCCTCAAGCCTAGGATCTTCAACTGGTTAAACAAGTTCGACGCATGCTAGGTCGCCGAGCTCCCTGCGGTGCTCTGGAGCCTAAGGACGATTCCCAGCCAGGCCACCGGCTACACGCCTTTCTTCATGGTCTATGGTTCCGAGGCCGTCCTCCCAACCGACCTCGACTATAGAGTGCCAAGAATCAGAGCGTACAACGAATAGGGAGCCAAGGCATCCCACGAAGATGCCATGGACTAGCTAGACGAAGCCCGTGATGTCGCCTTCCTCCGTTCGGCCAAGTACAAGCAGGCACTATGACGGTATCACAGCCGATGGGTGCGGGACCAAGCCTTCGGCGTCGGGGACCTGGTTCTCTGCCTTGTGTAGAGCCACAAGGACCGCCACAAGCTCTCCCCACCCTGGGAGGGGTCGTACGTCATCACAGAAGTACTTCGGCCAGGCGCCTACAAGTTGAAAACCATCGACGGTGAGGTCTTCACCAATACCTGGAACATTGAGCAGCTACATCGTTTTTACCCTTAAATAAACGCATACTTTCTCTTATCAGTTTTATCATCAAAACCCCAGATCTTTCATGACATCTGACCCTGCAAGTGCGAGGGGTCGGACCTCACTCGGGGGCTGGTATAAGCACGTTTACCTTGCAAAAATATTCTCTGTGTTATCTTGCAAACATTCTCTATGTTTTTCCTCTCTTCTCACGGTAAGTCCTAAGGGCTAGGATTTTAGGGACAAAATCTGCGTATAACTGGTAGGACTATGGAAAACCCACGCCCCAACGGCTACGGTCTCTTTACTCACCAGCGTGATCAGAATTGACTCACCTGTACTCCGAGTCTTTTGCGATCGTAACTATGGGAAGGGTCAGAAGGCATTAAACCTCTTTTGCCAAAAAGAGGGAGAAAAGCTGTTTGCCATAACGAAATTTGAGAACATGTTCATTTTTGCACAAATTCATCACTTACAAAGTGATTTCATCATAAAAAGGGACTAATGTATTCATGAATACATAAAACAGTTCACACGGGGGCTCCCCCACAAATTAAACGATTACATCCGCTGATCATTTCTACTCTAAGTACTACTACGGTCGCCGCGCCATGCTCTCCATCGGCAACGTCCTACCGCTCTGAGGGATCCCTGAGGGTGCTGTCGTCTGCAACATCGAGCACCCCGTCGGTGACCGTGGCACCTCCGCCGGGGCATCTAAGGACTATGCCATCGTGATCAGCCGCAACCCTGACAACGACGTCTGGACGGGCGACGCTTCCCGCCGAAGAAAGGCCACCATGGCTGATGGATGTCTCTGACATCTCATCAAGCTTCATGAACTGGCCGATCTAGGTGGCCGCAAGGGTGAAGCCCCCCATCGATGCAGTCCTAAGCGGCTTCCCCACCAACAAGACTCACCCAGAGAAGATCCGCCGGAAGAGCTTCCCGTACAGCTCCATCCCGACGAAAGCCTCGCGGACGATGGCAAAACCAACGACGCTCAGTACCCTCCGGGGCACCTCCTCTTTTGGTGGAAGCGGCCCCTTCTTGGCGAAGGCAGCCGACACCTTCTCATCCACGTTGGATGACCTCCAGCTCGACATCGCACTCCGGATTCATGAACGGATCTATGAGTTCTCCTCTCCCTTGCATTACCCTCTCACACTTAGGAACCGCCGCGACATACAAACATGCTCGGTGAAAAGGAAGAAGGAGGAGAAGTGGCAGCTCAGTAATAGGCGAAGGAATGGGATGAGAACTCCTCTTCCCCCGCTATTTAGGGACGAGACGCAGCGGTGGGAGAAAGGCAAAAAGTTGGGACAAAAAACCCTCTCCCTTCCCCTATTCAATGCAGATGAGAATTCGATGCTGATAGGGTATTTGAGGGGACACGCTTGGACCGACGGGACGCGCTCTAATCGACAAGACATCACCTGGTCAAACAGGACATCGCCTGGGCATGGCCCCACCACCACCGCGCGTCGGGCGAGAGAATCAGGGCGCACCCACATGCAGGCGACTCTCCGCTTCCCTAGGTAGGACCATGGAATGACCCGATGACGGAACCCCCATCAAGGGGGACCAACGGGCCTCCTAGGTCGATTGGATGACCTAGGTAAAACGATGAACGAATGGCCATCGAAAGATAAGCACCTCTGTTTACTTACTTTGTGTGTTAATTTCATTATCGAGCTTCTAACCCCAGCAACGGCAGGGGCACAAACATCTCTCGGGGGCTGTCGAGAGTGTCTACTCATTTAGACATCCTCTTTGCCCGACCCCTCCTTACGTTTAAAACTAGAGACACGGTGTGCGGGTGTAAAACTTTGAGTAAAACTGGACGAACCGCTAGACCCTATGCCCTGGCGGCTATGGTGTTTTTGTTCACCAGTATAATCAAATTCACAGTTCCCCGCACCCCAAGCTTTAGCATCTGCCTTCTCAAAGAAGGGTTCGGAGGGGTCCGCCTATAGAATCTCCTTCAAGGAGAAGCTGTCAGGTCGCCTAAAGTCAATTGAACGGCTCAGATCACCACCGAGAGGCGGAAACAAAAAATTGCGATGCTCGTGCAGGTTACACCGGCCCCGTCACAAACGTTGGACTTGAACCCCGCTCGAACATGTCCGGTAAGAGCTTCCCGTCGCTCATACCACCAAGGTAACACTACCGACCCCGCTTTCATTTTCAATTAAATCATACATTAATCCCATACATCCAAAACATTGCATATGCAATTGCTGCATCTCAACGCTTCGTGTCGTGTCACAAAGCGGTAGTCGCCTCATTCGATATCAGCGGCAACTGACTGAGGTTCGAAGGCCAGCTAACGAAGGGCTCGTCATATAGAGCCAGGGGAGAAAAACCGAGATGAGCCCCAGCGGACCTTGCCCGACCCGCTCAAAAGCGGACAGGGACACCTCGACCTTTCTCGTTTGATTCTAACCTCGAGCCAAACCCATAGAATCTCCATCGAGGAGAGGCCAACGGGCCACCCGAGCCTATTGAACGGCTCGGGCATCTACCGGGAGGTAGGTTAAAAAGTAGTGAAATGCCACATGAGGGCTCTGCCGACCCCGTCAGCGAATGACAGACCTGGATTCCACACGAACATGCCCATTAGTGAGCTCATTGAGCACGACACTCAAACCATCAAGGCAAGTGTCATCAACTCAGCCCCTTCAATTGCGGAAATAGAGGATGGGGTGATGCATGAAACACGACCGACCCCTATCAGACTCCAAGGGGCTCGGGGGCTTGAGCCGCTCGATTCGAGATCGAGAGACCGAGGTTCGAAGGCTGACCCACGAAGGGTCCGAGGCCACCTCACGTCAAATAAGAGCCAGGGAGAAAACATAGATGAGCCTCAGCGGTCTTTGCCCAACCTACATTGAGGCGGATAGGGTCATCTCAACCTTCTAGTTCAATCTAGCCTCTAGCCAAGCCCATAGAATCCCCATTGAGGGGGAATCTGTTGGAAGGAGGGTTACAGAACAATGGAATGCCACCTGAGGGCTTTACCGACCCTGTCATGAGCGACAGGACCGGATTCCGCTCGAACATCCCTGTTAGCGAGCTCATTAAGCGTGTCACTCAAGTCGTCGAGGCAAGTGACGTCGCCTCAACGCCTCTAGTTGCGAAAACCGCGGATGGGGCGACAATCACAAAATGAGCCAACCCTTGACTAAATCCTCGCCACGCGTAGGGGCTTGGGGAAGGCCGGACTTGTGATGAGACCGAACGCACGGTCGCAGAATGATAGCTAAAATCCTAAGTAAGGGGTATGTGTGAAAATAAGAGTAAGTTTGAGACCCTCGCTTTGGTCTCCAGTAACATTCGTCCCCAGTGACCGCAAGGGGTTGGATCTCACTCAAGGGCTGATAAAGGTATAAATACCACCCTTTTTTGAAACATTCGTTGTGTCAGACCTCTTCCTCACGTTAAGGTTAGCGGCAAGGTTTGTAGGAACAGATAAATGAGCATGCCTAGTAAGACTACAAAAAACCCATGCCCCAACGGCTATGGTAACTTTGCTCACCAGCATAATCGAAATTTCCCCCTTACACACCTCGGGCCCTATGGTCTTAACAAATGGAAGGGTTAGATCGCATAAACCTTTTTTCTCGAATGCAAAAGGGAAGAAAGTAAGATCAAACGAACGAAACAAAATTGTGAAATGAAATTACGAATCTGTTTTCAGACACAAAAATACCGACACTTGTCCATAGATTATAGATAAATGTTTATCAGACTCATTCGACTAACTACTTCCTCGGAGGGAGAACTATGTCTTTCAGCCTTGTCAGCCAGTTCCACACAATAGGAGCCACCGCCTTCTCAATCTCATCCAGCTCAGAGTTTTCATAGCCAGGCGCGAAGCCAAGGCTCATTGCCTCCTAGTTAACTTCTTGATCATAATGAGAGCGAGCAACAGCAAAGGCTTGGGTGATCCCAGCGTGAAAGGCATTCTCCTCAAGCTAGTGCACCCGCGCTGTGATATCCACGGCACGGGCCGCAAGTGAGCCGGTTTCCTCCGACCGCGCCACCCCCAGGTCATCAAAAACCACCCCGACGGCAGCGCGCAGGAGATCGTGCTCATCGCTTTTGGCCAGAAGAATCCCCGCACCTCGGCAAGCTCCGTGCCTAGCCCGGCAGAGAAGCTCTCGGCCTCCAGCCTTTAGGCCACCGTGGCTCCAAGATGCGCCCGGAGGGAGCTGACCCCAGATGCGCCTCGTCATGCTCTCGGACGGCCTGGTCGTTCTCCTTGCTAGCCATGCCACGCTCTGAGCGGAGTCTTTCTGCAATCTAGCGTAGCTCGTCTCACTCCCTGCGTAGCCGGGCAATCACCTCGGTGTCCAAATTCGCCTTCTGTTGCAGGGTCGTGGACCTCTCCTTGGCTTCCAGCTTGAGATCCCGCTCCATCTCCAGCTCTTCTAGGAGCTTGACAGCCCAGCTGGTAGGCCTCGACATCCTTCTGGAGCAGCTCATCCTGCTCCTTTTAGACCCTGGCGGCCACCTCCTTGTCCTACTACACCCTCGCCGATAGATCCTGGAACATCCCATGGACCTCCTCCACGTCTCGACGTGCCTCGGCTTCCCGCTGTTGGGCGGCAGCAAGCTGGGCACTCACATCTCTGCATAGCCGGGCCTCCTCAGTGAGGTGGTCCCATTACACCTTCTGCTCATGGAGGAACCAGAGCAATGAGGGACTGAAAAGAAGACCAGTGTCAAAAACACAAAAATACATGAAGAAAGAAGAAAGCGAGAGGGAAGATCAAGTGGATACCCTGCCATTGGGAACGATGACGTCATGCAAGACGCCCCTAGCCTGGTTTAGGACATCCATCATCACCAAGATCCCTTTGTCGAGACTCGAGACTCCCCTGCTCTATGCTCTCGGTAGCATCTCACCGCTTAGCCCAGAATTCGGGTCGATGTTGGGTCTTGGGGATCCATCCACCAAGCGCAGAGACTCACCCACATTAAATGGAAGCGGTGTACCCCCCCAATACCAAGGCTGAGGGTGACCCCCTGTTGGTCCTCTCCACCACCGCCATGATGCCCGAGGACCCTCAAATCATGTCCTCCTCCGTCCGGCCCGCCTCAAACTTCGTCGCCTGGGCCGCCGGTGGCACAGATCATGTCGCTTCCTCGGACACCACCGTGGCTGCGTCCGACTGTGCCTAGCTTGTCATAGTCATGGTCACCTATGCTTGCGATGCCAGGGCCTTGACTTGTGGCGCCACACCCACCACAGAGGGCGCCACAAGCGCGGGCGGTAGCTCTGTCTGCTCCGACGTAGGTGGTGGAGTCACCTCCGCTGTCATTTGCTCGGTCACACCCGAGGGCGCTCCATCAGCCCCGGCACCAGCTTGACTCACCGAGGGCATGGGCACCACCACAGGCGGTGCCTGACCAGCCGACGAGGCCGCAACATCGGTGCCGCTCCTGCCTAAAATAGGAGCGACGTTGGGCGACGGCGTCCATCCCGCCTGAAGAGCAATCCTCTTCTTGGGCGCCAGCACCAAAGAGCGGCCCTGTCTCAAGACTCTGCAAGAGTTAAAAGGCATAGGTCACACTGAAAAATAGAAAAACAGGAAAAACAGAGCAATCGATGACTTACACTGGCGTTGTTGGGCAGTAGGAACATTTTGGGGATGAACCCCTAGATTCCTGCTCTAATTTGTCTAGGCGAGACCGTTTGAGCTTGCCCCTGCTCCCAGGTCGAGGGGCTCATCTCCCTTGCCTCCGAGGGTGCAGCGGTAGATCCGCCCGCCCCTATCAACTCGTGGGGCACGGCAATGGAGTCGCCCCCCTCCATCGGCACCTCGAGCACGATGGTAGATCCACCCGCCCCTATCAGCTCATGGGGCGCGACAGTGGCGCCGCCCCCCTCCACCGGCACCTCGGGCGCGGCGGCAGATCCGCTCGCTCCCACCGGTCCTGAGGACGGGCCAACGGTTTGGCCCGCCTCCTCCGACCTCACGGCCGCATCTTCCCCGATGTGGAACAGGAAGGGTCCCTGTGGGACAAGTGGGTACCTATCAACGTATCCTCGCCCTCCAGGACATCCCACTCCACATCGGCAACTACCTCATCAAACTCCTCCTCCTCGTTGTCGTCGTCACTGTCTGTCTCCTCTCCTTGCTCCCGTGCTTGCTGCTTGTGTAGCATCTTCTTCCTCTTGAGCTCCTTCGTCTTCCTATCCCACTTGGCCATGGTGCGATTCGCCATCACCATGAGCTGATCCTTCGGCAGCGAGCCGGGCTATCCACGAGGATGAGTCTCTTCAGCTGGTCCCGCTATCCCGAGGTCAGCATCAAGGGGCCGGGAATTCAAGTAAAAAGGAGGCATGGGGAAAGAGAACTTACAAAATCGATGCCCCAGCACCGGATACACGAAATCAAGGACAACGCTAGCGTTGTCCTTCGAAGGCTCCATCGCCTCGTTGATGCGCTGCGCCACTTTGGTGGGGGAGCGCTTCGTCAACAAGTGTCGTCCTTTCAAGCGACGCCCCGGGCACCATCAAGTATAGGTAGTGTTCGCCTAAATGGCCGATTAAATGGCCACTAAACGGTAAACGGTGGTAAGCTATTTTGTTTAGGGGGTAAACGGAAATTAAACAATTGACCATTTAAATGGTCAAAAAATAGGAAAAACGGTCTAAACGGAACGGAGATAAACAGTATTAAATGAGACAAACCACTGTTTAAACGGCTATTTAGGCGAACACGAGGTAAATCTAGTTCAGTTTTGTATGGATAAATTTGTATACTTAAGTTTATTATATTTATAAATGTGTACACTTGATAAATATCTATATTTGGTTCTTTTCACATGCATAAATATATATACATACCAAAATAATTGATTTTTACTCGGATAAATATGTATAAATGCTAGAATACTTGATTTTTTACATGCACATATATAATTATATGTATTTTTTTAAAAGCACAAAGCCGTTTAGACCATTTAACTTCGTTTAAACATCGTGTAAATAGCCTAAACGCTAAACGAAGGACGACCGTGTAAAGATCGTTTACTGTTTAGGAAAACATTGGGTACAGGGGAAGCACGCGGCTAAAAGGTCCTAATGGCTAGAGGGGGGTGAATAGCCTAATAAAATTTCTACAACAACACTTAATAAAAGGATTAGACAATTATGAGGCAAAGCGAGTTTTGCGCTAGCCTACTCAAAAAGTAAGCCACCTACCACAATTCTAGTTAAGGTAGAATCTATTCACACAATAGCTATGACACTACTCTATGTTAGTGTGCTCTCAAAGGCTAACTAAAGAGCCACACAAACCAACCAAGCACGCTCTCACAACTAACTACACTAAAGAGATTGACAACTAGTTTGCGGTAATGTAAAGAGAGTGATCAAGAAAGTTATACCGCCGTGTAGATGAAGGAACCAATCAATCACAAGGATGAATAACAATGAAGACCAATCACCTCAGAATCAATGATGAACACAATGATTTTTTACTGAGGTTCACTTGCTTGCCGGCAAGCTAGTCCTCGTTGTGGCGATTCACTCACTTGGAGGTTCACGCGCTAATTGGCTTCACACGCCAAACCCCCAATAGGGTGCCACACAACCACCACAAGATGAGGATCACACAATCCACGAGCAATCCACTAGAGTACCTTTTGGCGCTCCGTTGGGGAAAGGTCAAGAACCCCTCACAATTACCACGATCGGAGCCAGAGACAATCATCACCCTCTGCTCGACGATCCTCGCTGCTCCAAGCCATCTAGGTGGCGGCAACCACCAAGAGTAACAAATGAAATCCGCAGCGAAACACGAACACCAAGTGCCTCTAGATGCAAACACTCAAGCAATGCACTTGGATTCTCTCCCAATCTCACAAAGATGTTTAATCTATGATGGAAACGAGTGGGAAGGCTTTGGCTAAGCTCACAAGGTTGCTATGTCAATGCAAATAGCCAAGAGAGTGAGCTTGAGCTGGCCATGGGGCTTAAATAGAAGCCCCCATGAAATAGAGCCGTTGTACCCCTTCACTGGGCCCAACGCGGGGTGACCAGACGCTCCGGTCATATTGACCGGACGCTCACCCTCAGCGTCCGGTCGTTTCCAGTAAGGTTCCAAACACGATTTTCCCGATCGAACATAGCCAGCGTTCGGTCACATAGCGTCTCCTCTGTACGCCCTACGTCAACGTACATCAGCACTGACCAGACGCACCCTGCCAGCATCTGGTCGTAGAGCGACCCAGCGTCCGGTCGTTTGACCGACGCCAGCGTCTTTGCTGTTACACCTGATTGGACGTGCCGATCCTACCGAGACCAGCGTCCGGTCACTTACAGTGACCTCCGTCTATTCTATCTAGGGCGCCGGTGGCACCATCGAACTGTCCGCACTCTACGGGCGGACACTCCGCCGGTGGAGTTTCTTACCCTTGCACCTAAACTTCACCACCCTTGATCAAATGTGCCAACCACCAAGTGTATCACCTTGTGCACATGTGTTAGCATATTTTCACAAATATTTTCAAGGGTGTTAGCACTCCACTAGATCCTAAATGCATATGCAATGAGTTAGAGCATCTAGTGGCACTTTGATAACCGCATTCCGATACAAGTTTCACGCCTCTTAATAGTATGGCTATCGATCCTAAATGTGATCACACTCTCTAAGTGTCTTGATCACCAAAACAAAATAGCTCCTACAATTTATACCTTTGCCTTGAGCCTTTTATTTTTCTCTTTCTTCTTTCCAAGTCCGAGCACTTAATCATCACCATGACATTACCATCATCATGTTATGATCTTCATTTGCTTCACCACATGGAGTGTGCTACCTATCTCATGATCACTTGATAAACTAGGTTAGCACTTAGGGTTTCATCAATTCATCAAAACCAAACTAGAGCTTTCAATCTCCCCCTTTTTGGTAATTGATAACAACCCTTATACAAAGATATGAATTAAAATTCAATTGAATCCATGTTGCTTGTCCAAGCATTTTTACCATTTGTAAAAGGATATGGACAAGTTTCATGAACCCCAAATGGTAGCAATTGCTCCCCCTACATATGTGCTAAGAGTTTGGATTTTAGCTTGCACATATGCTTAGATAGGAAATATAGGAGACAATGTCGACCAAGTGATGCTAAGGTATAAAAGATGGACCTTTGAAGCGTGATACCAATCGGAGTGCACCATTATACCATCCTTAGCACCATGGTTAGCTTGATACCACTTGGAAACAACACTTTGGAAATGAAATCATTAGATGTCCTATGCATGCTAGTTTTTTTCAATTCATCATTCAAACCTACAACTAACATACACCACACAAGCATGGATATTGAAATTTAAAACTTGTGTTATGCAAACAAACATATGAAATGCACATTCAAATGCACCATACAAGTTCATGAGCTTGCTCCCCCTACTTGTGTGCTCAAGATTTTAATTGATCCCTTTCTTTTGTCATATCTCTCCCCCTATGTCAAATTCCCCCTTTGTTGTCTTTTCACTATCTTAGTACACTAATATCACTAATGTCTTTTGTTTCTCTCTCATGTACTAATTTCTTTGTTATTTCTCCCCCTATCACTTATGTCATTGTTTCTCTCCCCCTTTGTCATCAATGACCATAAAAGTGCAAAATGTAGATAGGTTGAGATTATCAATGTCAATCAATGGGGTGAGGATTATATTCCCAAATTTGGTTCATACTAGAATATTTGCCAAAGATATTTAACTCGGTTTGATCTAAGGACAAGCTTCTTCACACCTCCAAATAAGGGTTATCTTGTACCTTGTTGAGTTAAACACTTAGAGCTTATGTTCTAGATTAAACACTAGGTTTACAAGCCCACAAACATGTCATATGCTATCACTAGATCAAGTCAAGCATAGAAGCAATAGTGATACCATATAAACATCAAATTCATTTGATTTTCATGAATGAGCCTAATAAAATGGAGAGATGACTAGATGCACTAAACATGTCCTTAGCAAGGATGTATGTCATGCCAATCAACACATATTTGAGAAATCCAATATGTTCAACTCATTCCTTAGCTTGCAAAACCTTTTCTCATCCAATGGCTTGGTGAATATATCGGCAAGTTGATCTTCGGTGCCTACACTCTCAATGCAAATGTCCCCTTTTTGTTGGTGATCTCTTATGAAATGGTGGTTGACATCAATGTGCTTTGTTCTTGCTTGTTGAACCGGATTGTTGGTTAGCTTGATTGCACTCTCATTGTCACATAGCAATGGCACTTTCTTGAACTTGATTCCAAAATCACTCAAAGTGGCCTTTATCCAAAGTATTTGTGCACAACAACTACCGGCGGATATGTATTCGGCTTCGGCGGTTGATAATGCAACACTATTTTGCTTCTTTGATGACCATGAAACAAGTGATCTTCCCAATAATTGACATGTGCCCGAGGTGCTCTTCCTTTCAACCTTGCATCCCGCATAATCCGAGTCGGAGTAACCAACTAACTCAAACTTTGCTCCTTTGGGATATCACAAACCAACATTTGGTGTATGCTTTAAGTACCTCAATATCCTCTTTGTAGCCTTCAAATAACTTTCTCTTAGTGAGGCTTAAAATCTTGCACACATGCATACACTAAACATGACATCTGGCCTTGATGCGGTCACATAGAGTAGGCTTCCAATCATAGACCGATACAACTTTTGATCCACCATATTTCCACTTGCATCACTATCCAAGTTGTCATTTGTTCCCATTGGTGTGCTAATGACTTTGCCATCACTCATGCCAAACTTCTTGATCATGTCCTTGATATACTTGCCTTGACTCACAAAAGTACCATTCTTCAATTGCTTGATTTGAAGACCAAGGAAGTAACTTAACTCTCCAATCATGGACATCTCAAACTCATTAGCCATCATCTTTCTAAACTCATCACAAAAGTCTTGATTGGTTGATCCAAATATGATGTCATCAACATAGATTTGCAATACAAACAAATCTTTTCCAATCTTCTTGATGAAAAGAGTGGTGTCAACCTTGCCCATTGTGAACCCTTTAGAGAGTAGGAAGTCCCTCAATCTCTCATACCATGCTCTAGGTGCTTGCTTCAAGCCATACAATGCCTTTTTCAACTTGTACACATGGTTGGGCTTCTTGTCATCTTCAAAACTGGGAGGTTGCTCAACATATACTTCTTCATTGATGTAACCATTGAGAAATGCACTCTTAACATCCATTTGATAGAGCTTGATGTTGTGGGCACAAGCATAGGCTAGCAAGATTCTAATTGCTTCCAATCTAGCAATCGGGGCATATGTTTCTCCAAAGTCAAGACCTTCAACTTGTGTATAGCCTTGTGCTACCAATCTTGCTTTGTTCCTTACTACTATCCCATCTTGATCTTGCTTGTTTCTAAAGATCCATTTGGTTCCAATCACATTGTGGCCTCAGCACTCCACCAAATCAAGAATCCACGAGGCATGGCATGTCTCCTGCTGTAGAGGCCATACTGACTAGACATCGACAAGGACCCCCACGACCTCAACAACCTCAAGCCTAGCCAGCACGGCGCGTCAGTCAAGTACCGATCGCCATTCCCAACACCATGCTGCTACAGGTCTGAACTACAGTAGGCTCCACATGTAGCTCACTCATGTACTCCTGGCTCCCTCCTTGCGGTTATAAAAGGAAGCAGCCAAGGATAGCTCTGGAGAGAGACGGAAAAACCTACGAAAAAACCACGCTCTCACACACGCGCAAACAACACTCTGTAACACACACACTCCCCCAAGCTGCCTGAGAGCAACGTCTCAAGCAGCCGGTGCCGTTCCACGCCGAGACCTGGGACTAGCTCCCTCTCTCACCCAGCTTGTAACCCCCTACCACAAGCACTTCGGTGCAAGGAATACAAGATCGATCTCTCAGACTAGACGTAGGGCGCCAATTGCCTAAACTAGTATAAACCATGTGTCTCTTTGCATCACCATCCGGGATTAGGGGCACGCAGTTCAAATTCATTGGTTGGTTGAGGACCCCCCGGTCCAAAACACTGACAGTTGGCGCGCCAGGTTGGGGCCTCTATGTGTTAGCTTGATCGTCCCAACAAGTTCTGGATGGCTGACCCCATACGCCCACTACGTCTCGGCACGGTGATCTGGTTCGGGAGCCTAGAGTTCATATCTCTAGGACGTGAGTACAACCTAGTACTCCTCCCACCCAGAGCCCCTTTGGCCAACGACGGCGTCATGCACCAGCAGGCCGGGTGCAGGCGGCGTCTAGTCCGCCGCTATCGTCGTGCTCGCCAGTCACAGCGCGAGCGCGACCACCCCGACACTGCATGACCTTAGGGCGACACACCGCGCTCCACCGGTATCCCATGCCCGGCTGTTGGTATGAGGTCCCTGGCTGGGGACCTGTCTGTCCTAAGCTTGGGTAGGGGAAAGACACCAGTGACGCGCAGCGACGCCCCGTCGTCAAGTTCCGCGCCGCCACCACCCGAGGAGCCAGCTACGGCGGAGCAGGGCCCGGCGATGGCCCTGTCTCCATACCCTTTCGGGTTGAGAAATGTCGCCGCCTACGCTTCCGCCTACGCTTCCGCTCACGCGGAGCCCTCGGGACACCACCAATGATTCGCCCTCGACTTTTCCACCGCAACCTCGACCCACACCCACACTGACTCCTCGGAAGAGGACGAGACGTGGGCCAGAGCGGACTTCTCCGGGCTTCACGACCTTGAGGCTATGCGCCGCTTTTTGGCCGCAAGCGACTACTGCTTCGGCTACTCCGACTCCGATGACGAGGGCACTTACGATCCCACTCGAGAATGCTTCCACATCGGGCTCGGAATGCCAGGGGCAAATAATGAGAATGAAGGGGCAGGCAACCGCTCCCCACTCCGACAAAGGGTAGGTGATGCCACACCCCCGCTCGTCGACCTTCGAGCAGCACGGAATGTGCACGCCTCCCTCGAGGAACTCCGATGCCTAGACCTAGAGCAACTCCGTGAGCTCCAGGCAAAGATCGACCAAGACCGACTCCTGCTGCAATAGCTCCGAGACACTCTCAAGCAGGAGCAGCAGGGTCACGGTGATGGCGAAAGAGCCCGGCGAAGGGCCCACGACGTACACCGCCACATCAACAACGACGAGGGGAGTGAGCAACCCCCAATCTTCAATCGCACTAGCCAGAACATCACGGCAGCGGCAATACTAGTCCAGGCGATGCCCGAGCCCTCTACCATGGAGGGGTGACGGGTTCATGGCGAGCTTTGAGACCTTCTTGAGACCGCCGCGGTACAGCAGGCCAAAAGCTCCGCATGTCGACGGCGTGAGGACACCTCGAAACGGCCCTCAGTGCACGACCGCCTTAGGGCCCCCTCAGTGCATGACCTCCTCTGCGACCGACGCGAGGCACAAGATGACCACGATGTGGTCAGTAGGCGACGACGCCACGATGACGATGGGCCCACCTGAGGCTACCACCCGCACCAAGGCGGCCGCTACGACAGTGGCGAGGACCGCAGTCCTTCTCCTAGGCCACCTAGCCCTCGAGTCTTTAGCAAGGCCATCTGTGGTGCCCCGTTCCCCGCCCGGTTTCGACAACCGGCCAACCTCATGAAGTACAGCGGCGAGACCAACCCCGAGTTGTGGCTGGCCGATTACCGCCTAGCTTGTCAGTTAGGTGGCATGAACGATGACCTGCTCATCATTCGCAACCTCCCTTTATTCCTGTCAGACTCGGCGCGAGCTTGGCTCAAACACCTCCCTCCCTCGTAGATCCACAACTGGCGCGACTTGGTAAAGATCTTTGTCGGGAATTTCCAAGGCACATACGTGCGCCCCGGGAACTCCTATGACCTCAAGAGTTGTCGCCAAAAGCCAAACGAGTCGCTCCGAGACTTCATCCGGTGATTCTCCAAGCAGTGTACTGAGTTGCCCAGCATCGGCGACTCAGAAGTGGTCCAGGCTTTCCTCTCCGGCACCTCTTGCCGAGACCTGGTCCGAGAGTTAGGCCAGAACGTACCAACCTCAGTGGCCACGCTCCTCGACATCGCCACCAACTTCGCCTCGGGTGAAGAGGTCGTCGGGGCCATCTTCCCCGAAGGCGACACAAAGGGGAAGCAGAGGGATGAGGCCCCCGGGGCCTCGCCCTCCCGTTTCCCCAAGAAAAAGAAAAAGGGACGTCCGGGGAAGCAAGAGGCCCTCGAGGCCAATTTCGTCGTAGCCGCAGATCGTAAGAATCTCCGAGGCCCTAGCAGGGGCCCCGGAGTATTCGACGATATGCTTAAGAAGCCTGGTCCTTACCACCAGGGCCCTGTGAAGCATGCCCTCAAAGAATGCACCATGCTCTGATGCTACTACGCCAAGCTCGGGCTCCCCAACGACGATGCCAGGAAGAAGGGCACCGGCGACGGAGATAACGACAAGGACGATGGGTTCCCGAAGTGCACAATGCCTTCATGATCTTCGGCAGGCCTTAAGCGTGCCTCACCGCGCGTCAGCAAAAGAGAGAGCGCCGTGAGGTCTTCTCGGTCGAGGTGGCCACTCCTCAGTACCTTAACTGGTCTCAGGAAGTGATCACCTTTGATCGGGAAGACCACCCTAACTATGTTCCAAATGCCAGGCAATACCTGCTCGTCGTCGACCCGATCATCGGCAACACCCGACTCACCAAAGTGCTGATGGATGGAGGTAGTGGCCTCAACATCCTCTATGCCAACACCATGGAGCTCCTAGAGCTCGACCGGTCGTGGCTTCGAGGTGGTGCCGCGCCCTTTCACGGCGTCATGCTAGGGAAGCGCGCACGACCCCTCAGATGCATTGACTTGCTGGTCTGCTTCGGCACTCCCTCCAACTACCGCAAAGAGATCCTCACCTTCGAAGTGGTTGGGTTCAAGGGGACCTACCACGCCATTCTAGGGCGCCCGTGTTATGCCAAGTTCATGGCGGTTCTGAACTACACCTACCTCAAGCTCAAAATGCCGGGCCCCAACGACGTCATCACCGTCGAGTCCACGTACGAGAATGCATACGACTGCCACGTCGAATGCATCGAGTACGCCGAGGCTATCGTGCAGGCCGAGGCACTCATCGTCAACCTCGACCAACTCGGTAGCGAAGTACCCAACTCCAAGCGCCACGCCAGGACTTTCGAACCTACAAAGACCGTCAAGCTCGTCCCGGTCGACCCCAACTGCTCCGACGGACGAACGTTGAGGGTCAGCGCCACCCTCGACAGCAAATAGGAAGTCGTGCTCGTCGACTTTCTCCATGCAAATGCCGACATGTTCACGTGGAGTCCCTCGGACATGGCGGGCATACCAAGGGAGGTTGCCGAGCACGCCTTGGATGTCCGGGCCGGCTCCAGACTGGTGAAGCAGCGCCTGCGCCGATTCGATGAGGAGAAGCGCAGGGCCATCGGCGAGGAGGTGTAGAAGCTTTTGGTGGCCGGATTCATCAAGGAAGTGTCCCATCCAGAGTGGTTAGCTAATCCTGTATTAGTTAAGAAGAAGAATGGAAAATGGAGGATGTGTGTAGACTACACCGGTTTAAATAAAGCATGTCCAAAGGTTCCGTTTCCATTACCTCAAATCGATCAAATCGTTGATTCCACTACAGGATGTGAGACCCTATCTTTCCTTGATGCGTATTCCGGTTATCATCAAATCAAGATGAAAGAGTCTGACTAGCTCGCGACTTCTTTCATCACCCCGTTCGGCATGTACTGCTATGTGACCATGCCATTCGGTCTCAGAAACACAGGGGCCACATACCAGCGGTGCATGACCCAGGTCTTCGGCGAGCACATCGGGCAAACTATCGACACTTACATGGACGACATCGTGGTCCAGTCCAGAAAGGCTAGTGATCTCGTCGACGACCTAGAGATCGCTTTCAAGTGCCTCAGAGGAAAGGGCATCAAGCTTAATCCCGAGAAGTGTGTCTTCGGGGTCCCCCGAGGCATGCTCTTGGGGTTCATAGTTTCAGAGCATGGCATCGAGGCCAACCCGGAGAAAGTCTCGGCCGTGACCAACATGGGGCCAATCTGAGACCTCAAGGGAGTACAGAGAGTTATGGGATGTCTTGTGGCCCTGAGCCGCTTCATATCGCGCCTTGGCGAAAAAGGTTTACCTCTGTACCGTCTCTTGAGAAAGTCCGAACGCTTTTCTTGGACCCCGAAGGCCAAAGAAGCCCTCGCCAAGCTCAAAGCCCTGCTCACCAACCCTCCCATCCTGGTACCGCCAGCCAAGGGCGAGGCCCTCTTACTCTACGTTGCTTCAATGACCCAAGTAGTCAGCGCAGCCATAGTAGTCGAGAGGCAGGAAGAGGGGCACGCTCTACCCGTCCAACGACCTATTTACTTCATCAGCGAGGTACTTTCCAAAACTAAGACACGCTACCCCCACATCCAGAAGCTGATCTACGCCATAGTCTTAGCTCAGCGCAAGCTACGTCACTACTTTGAATCTCACCCGGTGACCGTGGTGTCATCTTTCCCTCTGGGGGAGATAATCCAAAACCGGGAGGCCTCGGGTAGAATAGCCAAGTGGGCTATTGAACTCATGGGGGAGGCCCTGTCTTTTGCGCCTCAGAAAGCAATGAAATCCTAGGTCTTAGTCGATTTTGTGGCCAAATGGACCGACACCCAGCTGCCACCTGCTCAAATCCAAGCGGAATGCTGGACCATGTACTTTGACGGGTCTCTGATGAAGACCGAGGCAGGCGTGGGTCTGCTCTTCATCTCTCCCCTCGGAGTGCATGTGTGTTACATAATCCGACTCCACTTCGCCGCCTCCAACAACGCAGCCGAGTATGAAGCTCTCATCAATGGCTTGTAGATCGCCATCGAGCTTGGAGTACGGCGTCTCGACATGCGGGGTGATTCACAGCTCATCGTCGACCAAGTCATGAAAGACTCGAATTGTCATGACCCCAAAATGGAGGCGTACTGCAAACTGGTACGTCGCCTTGAAGGCAAGTTCGACGGTCTCGAACTCAACCACATTTCACGTAAGTTCAACGAGGTCGCGGACAAACTGGCAAAGATGGCATCGACATGGGCTCCGGTCCCCCCAAACGTATTCGCTAGAGACCTACACAAGCCCTCAGTGGACTACGCCTCGGGGGCATAAGAGGGCCCACTGGTCGAGCCCACCATAGGGCCCGAGGCCCCCTCCATCACCGAGACCCCAGCAGCCGAGCCCGAGGCCATGGAAGTCGATGCAGGGCCTCCCGAGGCCAACCGAGGGGCGGACTAACGGGTCCCCCTCCTCGATCACCTCACTCAAGGAGTGCTTCCTATGGATAGGACCGAGGCCCAATGGCTGACGCGATGAGCCAAAACTTATGTCGTCAGCAACAGCGAGTTGTACAGACAAAGCCCATCTGGCGTTCTCCAATGATGCATCACCACCGAGGAAGGCCAAGCCCTACTTTGGGACTTGCACGCGGGAGCCTGCGGGCACCATGCTACACCTCGGACGCTCGTCGGAAATGCCTTCCGCCAAGGGTTCTACTGGCCAACGGCAGTTGCCGACGCCATCAAGCTAGTACGCTCCTGCGAGGGATGTCAGTGTTATGCGCGGCAGACGCACCTCCCGTCTCAAGCCCTCCAAACCATCCCCATCACATGGTCGTTCACCGTGTGGGGACTGGACATGGTTGGGCCTCTGCAGAAAGCCCCCAGGGGCTACACCCACTTGTTGGTAGCTATTGACAAGTTCTCCAAGTGGATCGAGGCTCGCCCGATCACTCAAATCAAATCTGAGCAAGCGGTATTGTTCTTCACTGATATCATCCATAGGTTCGGGGTTCCAAACACCATCATCACCAACAATGGTACACAATTCACCGGACATAAATTTCTGACGTTCTACGATGACCACCACATCCGTGTGGTCTGGTCGGCCGTAGGACACCCTAGGACGAACGACCAGGTAGAACGCGCCAACGGCATGATTCTATAGGGCCTCAAGCCAAGGATATACAACCGGTTGAAGAAATTCGGCAAGAAATGGCTGGTTGAACTCCCGTCGATCATCTGGAGCCTGAGGAATACACCAAGCCGAGCCACGGAGTTCATACCATTCTTCCTGGTCTATGGAGCCGAGGCCATCCTCCCCACTGACTTAGAGTATGACTCCCCAAGGCTGCAGGCTTACAATGAGCAAAGCAACCGCACTACCCGCGAGGACGCCCTCGACCAACTAGAGGAGGCCCGAGACGTTGCACTGCTACATTCAGCCAAATACCAGCAAGCCCTACGACGCTATCAAGCCCGGCGCATCCGGAGCCGAGACCTGAAGGTGGGCGACCTGGTGCTGAGACTGAGGCAGAGCAACAAGGGACGCCACAAGTTGACCCCGCCATGGGAAGGACCGTACATCGTCGCCCAAGTACTAAAGCACGGGACCTACAAGCTGGCCAACGAGAAGGGCGAATTCTTCACCAACGCTTGGAACATAGAACAGCTACGTCGTTTCTACCCTTAAACTTCCAAGCTTTGTATACATTTTTCTCAAAATATATTAAAGAAGCGTTCTTTAGATGTTCTAATTTTCGAGAATCCCCCCCATCGATGGGGATCGACATTGCTATAACGCTATGAGCGAGGCTCGGCTCTGCCTCTGCAGAACCAAGCCTCCCTTGGGGGCTAGAAGCGGGGGGAACCCCCTAAGTCCTAGGCACTATTTTTTAATCATTTTTTTGAATAAATTTCCGCGCCAAACTCTCTCGCGTACTCTGATAGGTCGATTGTAAAAAATTTAAGGACCGAAAGCGCGCCTCGAGAGCAAAAGGCTGGCCGAGCCGCGAGACTGCCTACGCCTCTGGGCTATGGCAACTCCCTCACCACCTTTCGCCAGAGGGGCAGCTCAGGTTTCGAGGAAGTCATTTGCAAAGGACTTGTCTAGAAACAGGGCAGAGGGCAGAGGCTTGGAAAAACAATATAAACCGATTAAAAAAGCGCATGCACAAGTACTTCAAAGGCCTCGACGGCCACAAATGTCACGACATGACAATAACTCAATTCATTTACATGGCCCCCTCTGGCCCAGGTCAAGGCTCAGGATCTCCTGCATCGACGGCTGGCGCGGGGGGAACTACCTCTTCTTCAAACAGACTGGCTAGCGCCACACTAGGGACCTCACCGCCTCCATCAGCTTGGTGACCTCCTCATCAGCCTCCTTGTCATCATCAGGCAAGATGTAACCATCGCTGATGGCCTCGAGGTTGATGGCATAGTGCGAGGAGATGATGGCTAGGGCACGCTTGATGCCCGTATGCAATGCCGCCAAAGTCGCTCCCACACTTGGCCACTCAACGCAGCCAGGCGGCTCCTAAGGGAGCTACCCGACTTAGCCCCCTCAACAGCCAGGGCCTCATAGATGGTACGAGTGGCGGCCTACAGCGTCGTGCTCCCCGATCTCGGCCTCGAGCGTCGCCTGCACTATGACAAAAGCCTCTGCCACCCGGAAAACCTCCTTCTCCAACCCTGCGCCAAAATGAGCAGGATGCGATTAAGCGCGAAAGAAGAACAAGTCAAACAGGGGCAAAGGCTTATGGGACTCACCCTCGCTTTCTCTTTCAAGCGCTGGACCTCAACCCATGAGGCCTCGGCCACCTTGGAAGCCTCCTTCTCCAGCTCTGTACCACACTGAGGAGTTAGGGGCCGAGCGCGGGAAAAAACAAGCAAAATAAAGGGAACAGAACTCACCCTCGTACTTCACCTTCTAGGCCAAGGCATCGACCCAGGAGGCCTCGGCCGCCTTGAGGGCCTCGTCAGCCCGGGATGAGAGGATGTCCCGCTCGCCGGCAGCCCGGGTCAGCCCCTCCTCCAGCTCCTTGACTCATCGCCACCAAAGGGGGGACTTGCTCCCGAGCCATGACCGCCTCGGCCTTCATATCTGCACAGCGAAGGCGGAGGTCCTCCACCTCCGTGCTCCGCGCCGACAGGAGCCTGTTGGCATTGGGGAGTAGGTCCTTCTGCTGCCTGAGCTGGTCCCAGACGTCCCTCTCCTGACGGAGGAACAATGACTTCCCGAGAGACCGGGCCTCGAGCTCCTGGATAGGTAGAACAGGGGTCATGCATTGCGAAAATACTCAAAACAAGATGACACCGCACGAGAAAAGAAGACGTGCACCTGGGTGACACTGGGCAGATCATCATCCATGACAGACAGCGTCGTTCGCAGCGACTGCACAACCAGCCGGCGATATTGCTCGAAGGAGGTCCAGTGCCCCCCTCGACCGCATCCTCGAGGGCGAATAGAGGCTCCCCCTCCGGGTCATCCTGGCTCAACCACGATACACGCGGGTGATTCCACCCGCGGGGCTCAGGTCGCACCCGCGCGAGGGCTGAGTCTCCCTCGCCAGAAGCTGGAACTGGCTGCTCGGCGGTGCTGGCCGCCTCGGCATCCGCCGCCTCCTTCCCCCGGGAAGTATTCGCGGGAGAGCTCGCCTGAACCTCCCGGGCGCTCTCCTGCGGCGGCGGCATGCCTTGGGCCAGGGGCGGCACCAAAGGTTGCCCAACCTCCATCTCTGAATCCCGGTCCGCCGAGCCTGCCGCACTCGCCTCAACCATCTTGGCCTCGAAAGTCCCAGGGGCCTCGGCTTTGCTCCCGGCCTCAAAAACTGGGGGCGCCCCGGCCCCATCGGACTCATGGGCCTCGACAACACGCGACGTAGGCCCTTCCTCCTCCATCAGCTCCGTGGTCGCCCCAGGAGCCTCTTCCTGAACGACCGGCCCCACCAGGTCGGCCCCGACCGATGCCGCACCACGCTGCACGGCGGCTTGCGCCTCTGCCGCCTGTTGAGCAGTGGGATTGGCGCTCACTTTGAGTGCCTTGCGCGGTGCCAAGGCTAGCACCTCCACCCGATGCTTCCGACTGAAGGCAAAACACAAACTTGGTCAGCATATGACCATGAAGCAAGTAGGAGACAACGCGAACGTCACTAGAAAAACACTCACCTCGAGCGGGGTTGCAGCCGCTTTGGCACCACGACTCTCCTCTGCAATGGCGGCGGCGGTGGCGGAGGCATGGTCCCGGTATCCACTGGTGCCAGCCGACCCTCGTCGAACTCTAGCACCCCCTCGACCCTCTACGGGGGCAGTTGTGTTGCCCCCACTGCCGCCTGCTCCACCACTACTGTCGAGCCCACCGGGCTGACGGCATGCTTCCCCAGTGTCCGTAGCAGCTTTGAACGCGGGGTGAGCGATTGCTGACCCTAGGGCACCATCTCCTCCTCCCCCTGGAAGCGCCGGGCTGCTCGCCGACGCCCCGATCACTGTCTCCCCGACATCGGGGAGATGGTCTAGGGGACCTCGCCCCCTCTCGAACCCATCATCTTCAGAATCCTCCGATAGCGACGGCGACGGAGACAACTCCACTGGGAGACCATCCTGCTTTTGACATCGGCGGCGTTTCTCCCGTGCTTCGCGCTCGAGTATCTTCTTGTTGTGCCTTGCCTCCTTGGCATCCTTCTTCTTCTTCTGCGCCTCAGCATGTGCTCGGTTCGCCGCCCGCCGCCTTGCGTCCTCGGGAACGGGTGCCGGGGAGTCTTGCACATCCCTCATTCCCTATAGGAACGGCGAACGCAAGTAAGGAAACGAGAAAATGGTGAGGAACGAGGAGGCCTCGGGAGCTGCAGTGGCGCGTAACTTGCCAGGGAGAGATACCCCCGCGACGGGCACGTGACGATGGGGGTCAGACCACCGCTCTTTAGCTTCCCATCCACCGTCTCCCTCACCCGACGTAGAACCACCTCATCGGAGAGGGCGGCGGTAGACATACGGATGCCCTCGATCGGCTCATCTGGTCTCATATCAAACAGGCGCCATCGCCGAGCCATCAGTGGTAGCACCCTCCGGTGGTGGAAGGCCACCATGACCGCAGCCGCCTTAAGGCAGCGCCCCGCAACCTCTCCAGCCCCCCTAGGAGCGGCTGTAGCTTGGGCTGCTCCTCCCTAGGCACGTCATACCTTCACTTCTCCGAATAGTCCTCCATGATCTGCCCGGTGTAGGGGGGAAGTCCAGTGTCGTCGTTGCGGAGGTAGAACCAGCTGGTGTACCAGCGACGATTGGACGACGCGAGCTAGGCCGGGATGTAAAGGTGTTGCTGATCTTGGCGCACCTGAAGAGTGCAGCCACCGTCCCTCACCATCTTCCTCGTACCCGCCGGCTTGGTGGTGTGCCCTGCTCGGACGAGGTGGAGCCACAGCTCCCAATGGGGAGCAATCCCCAGATACCCCTCGCAGACGGCGACGAAAATAGCCACCTGAGTGATGGAGTTGGGGTTGAAGTTGTGTAGCTCCACCCCGTAGTAATGCGGGAGCGCCCGCATGAATCGGTCCGCCGACACGCTGAGACCACGCTCATGGAAAGATACGAAGCTCACGATGTACCCTTCACGCGGCCTCGGCTCTGGTTCGCCCAACGGGGCAATCCACTCTGGCCTATCGGGGTCGGTGACCGGGCGGAGAAGGCCGTCGTCGACGAGCGATTGCAGCACCTCCACGGACACGTCGGATGGCTCCCAAGGATCCGCCGGGAGGATGACAGGAGGGCCGCCGGCCATTGCGTGATGGAGAATGAGGGCTACAGCGGTAAGTCTCTCTCTCTCTCTCGCTCGCTCTTCTCCCATCTTCTCCTCGGCGCTCTCTGTTCTTGGCAACGGCTCGAAGCTAGAAAAGGCAAGTACGGGAAAGGTAAGGAGGGGAGGGGCGAGACTTGTTTTGTATTTATGCAGGGAAAGGACAAAACGGTCAGGCAACGAAATCGGAGAAGTCTCCCTCGAGTCCAGGCACAGCTAATCTAGATCCGATTTCACCGCCCACACACCCGCCTTTTCCTCATTAATCGCACAGACGGTTATGTCCTGACCGCTGACACCGCGTCGCTTCCAACCGCAGCAACAGCAGGCCCCAAGAAACCGCCTCAAAAGGCACGCCTGCCGTTGTTAGCCGATAGGAGGGGAATATTCCCCCCAGCCAATTCCTTCCAGACTAAGGAACTGGGCACCGAGCCCGTTACGGTCCAGGGGTTCGAAGGCTGGACCCCCGAAGGGTTTCGACAGCTGCCCTAGGATGATAGAGTTAGGGACAGCTATGGGCGAGCCCATACATGGCCGAGGCCCAAGCAAGCGATCGCTCGGGATGCCCTAAGTCATGTCTGAGACCAGTAGGGAGTTCTCCAAATGGGATCCCACCGTAGCGAGGCGCCGAGCCCCTAGGGCCAATCGAACGGCCCTAGGACCCACTAGAGAAGCCCTTTAGTACTTTTGGAGTGCGTCTCTGGACCACTAGCCGACCCCTATCGAATGGGGCACGGGCCTCCACTCGGACCTACCCGATAGCAGCTCACCGGAAGTGTCACCGCTCGCGCCCACCGAGGGTAGCCTGGCATATTCCAACCCTCCTTCTGAGCGAAAAGGATGTGCGAGGGTCGCACAAAAAGCTAGGGGAACTCCTGACCGCCCTCTCGTTCCATGCAGAGGCTCGGGGGCTCTCCCTACAAACCTTAACCTTGTCAAGACTCGAGGGGCTCGACAAACAACCCCTCCTTCCGAGCGAAAAGGATGTGCGGCCTCGGCAAAAAAGCTAGGGGAACTCCTGACTCCTCTCGCTCCATGCGGAGGCTTGGGGCTCTCCCTACAAACCTTGTCGAGACCCAGCTGATGCGTGAGGGGGCTCGGCAAACACACCCTCCCCCACCAAAAAAAAAGGATAGGAGGGTCGCAAAAAAAGCCGATCGCTCCCACCCTCTCCATATGCGGAGGCTCTGGGGGGTCTTCAAAAACCTTGCCGAGACCCACCACCTAGGCTCAAGTCCCGAGGGGCTCCTCAAACAACCCTCCTTCCGAATTCAAAGGATGTGCGAGGGGCTTAAAACACCCCTCCTCCGAAACTCCTCTCTTGCTCGAGAAAATGCCCCTCGGTGTAAACTCACTCCACCCAAAACAAAAACAAGCCACCCCAGCTGCACCACGGGGTTTTGGGAAAAAAACACGACAAAAAGGGCACCGAGCTCACACACCACCCAGGGGTTCAAGGCTGGACCCCAAAGTTTCAATCCGCCCTAGGACAACAGTCGAGGACAGCTATGGGAGCAAGTCTCATCAAAACCTCGGCGATCGCTCGGGATGCCCACAGTCGTCCCGAGACCTTGGGTTCTCCGAATGGGATCCCACCGTTGGAGGCGAGCCCCAAGGGCCAATCGACGCCCCTGGACCCCTAGAGAAGCCCTACCCTTTTGGAGCAAGAACCACTAGCCGACCCCTATCGAAAATATTGCACGGGCCTCCTTGGACTTACCCGATAGCAGCAATCAAAGTGTCAAGGACAACCATATATTTCACCCCTCTTCCGCCAAAAGAATCGCGAGGGTTGCACAAAAGCCGGGGGAACTCTGACCGCCCTCTCGCTCCGTGTGGAGGCTTGGGGCTCTCCCCGCAAACCTTATCAAGACCTCGGACACACTCGAGGGGCCGGCAAACAAACCCCTCCTTCCGAGCGAAAAGGATGCGTGAGGGCCGTCAAAAAAGATAGGGAAACCAGCGATCGCCTCTCGCTCTGAGGCTCGAGGGTTCTTCCTGCAACTAGGCCAAGTCCAGGCGACCAATTTAACTCAGATTCATGGGCCCGACAAACACGATAAAAACTCCTTGCTCGAAAAAAAGCCCTGGAAGAGTAAACCCACTCCTCCGAGGGCCTCAATTCACACAGAGGCTGCACCCCACGGAACCACCAAGTACAAAACACAATCCCGATCAGTTCCAGCCAAGTCTCGTCAAAACCTTACAAAGTGCCACGTCCCGATTAATGGGGCTAACTAATCCCACAAGAAGGGTACCCTAAGCAAGAATCGAAAATATTGCTTAAGCCTTGCAAAAATCAAAGCCAAAGGACAACCATGAGGTCTCGGCCAATTCTCGATTTGCACCTTGCGCCGAGGCCTCGGGATCACCCGCCCTCAGAGGCCCCACCTGTGCCTCGACGGGATGCCAATTCTCCACCGCCCCGAGGCTTGCCCTATGCAACCTCATCACCTCCACCCCGACCGCTCCTCGACAAAACGTCATGTCGTTAATGCCCAACTCTCCCTATCTCCCACAGCAGTTCCATGAACGACCGATGGAGATTGGGGGGAAACCTCGCCAGGAAAGACCAAAGCGGCGTGGAAGGTCAAGTCCATGTCCCTATAGCCTTGGAAACAGCAAGAAAGACCAACTGCTCATCCTTCGCCTCGTCCGAGACCCCCCGGCAGGGCCTCGGACGTACTTTTCCTTCTTCGCCTCGGCCGAGGCCGGGCTCGTCCCGCATCCTCGTCGTCTCCGCCTCAACCACTCCTCTGGCGAGCCATCCCATCCGTGTAAGTGCGCCTGGTCACACCTACTACGACAGCCACGATGGGCAGGGTACAGCAACAGGGGCGATGGGATAGCGGTCAAATCTCCTTTTTACCATCCCCTACTGATGGTGTAGGGATTACCATGCTCTATGGACATCCACTCTGCGCTTTTCCACCTGAACCGAGTACGACGCGGACCACCAAGACCCCCGCACCATACACCGGTCACCTCCGAGGCCTCTGCAAAGCAGGCCTCGGCACGATCAGCTACAGCGCCCGCTAGGCCTCGGCACTCCACCAAATCAAGAATCCACGAGGCATGGCATGTCTCCTGCCATAGAGGCCATACTGACTAGACATCAACAAGGACCCCCACGACCTCAACAACCTTAAGCCTGGCCAGCACGGCGCGTCAGTCAAGTACCGATCGCCATTCCCAACACCATGCTGCTACAGGACTGAACTACAGTAGGCTCCACATGTAGCTCACTCATGTACTCCTGGCTCCCTCCTTGCGGTTATAAAAGGAAGCATCTAGGGATAGCTCTGGCGAGAGATGGAAAAACCTACGAAAAAACCACGCTCCCACACACGCGCAAACAACACTCTGTAACACACACACACTCCCCTAAGCTGCCCGAGAGCAACGTCTCAAGCAGCCCGTGCCGTTCCACGCCGAGACATGGGACTAGCTCCCTCTCTCACCCAGCTTGTAACCCCCTACCACAAGCACTTCGGTGCAAGGAATACAAGATCGATCTCTCAGACTGGATGAAGGGCGCCAATTGCCTGAACCAGTATAAACCTTGTGTCTCTTTGCATCACCATCCGGGATTAGGGGCACGCAGTTCAAATTCACTGGTTGGTTGAGGACCCCCCAGTCCGAAACACCGACACTCGCCCTCAGCGTCCGGTAGTTTCTAGTAAGGTTCCAAACATGATTTTTCCCGACCGAACACAACCAGCGTCCGGTCACACAGCGTCTCCTCTATACGTCCTACGTCAGTGTACGTCAGCACTGACCGAACGCACCCTACCAGCGTCCGGTCGCAGAGCGACCCAGCGTCCGGTCGTTTGACTGACGCCAGCGTCTTTGCTGTTACACCTGACTGGACGCGCTGGTCCAACCGAGACCAGCGTCCGGTCACTTACAGTGACCTCCGTCTATTCTGTTTAGGGCGCCGGTGGCACCGTCAGACTGTCCGCACTCTACGGGCGGACACTCCGCCGGTGGAGTTTCTTACCCTTGCACCTAAACTTCACCAACCTTGATCAAATGTGCCAACCACCAAGTGTATCACCTTGTGCACATGTGTTAGCATATTTTCACAAACATTTTCAAGGCTGTTAGCACTCCACTAGATCCTAAATGCATATGCAATGAGTTAGAGCATCTAGTGGCACTTTGATAACCGCATTCCGATACGAGTTTCACCCCTCTTAATAGTACGGCTATCGATCCTAAATGTGATCACACTCTCTAAGTGTCTTGATCACCAAAACAAAATAGCTCCTACAATTTATACCTTTGCCTTGAGCCTTTTGTTTTTCTCTTTCTTCTTTCCAAGTCCGAGCACTTGATCATCACCATGACATTACCATCATCATGTTATGATCTTCATTTGCTTCACCACTTGGAGTGTGCTACCTATCTCATGATCACTTGATAAACTAGGTTAGCACTTAGGGTTTCATCAATTCACCAAAACCAAACTAGAGCTTTCAGCGGCTCATCAACGGCGCCACCCTCCGCGTATGGTAGGCACCGATGATCCCCGATCCCTTCACGCCCCTCTCCTTTAGAATTTGGAGGGCGGTGAGATGGTCCTTGATCTTCTTGTCTTTGACCGGGACACCCCACTTCCATGACCCCGGGACCTCTTCGATGATGTGCACGGAGAACGCTGGCAAGGGGGCGGTGACTTCGTCCTTGACGTAAAACCAATGCGAATGCCACCCCTTGTTGGAGGTCGACAGATGCATTGACGGGTATTCGTTCAGTCGGTTGTTGCGGAGATGAATGCCGGCGCATCCCACCGGCACGCTCAGCTCTTGCTTCCTGGCCCGCTTCTTCAAAAGGTTGACGGCGAAGAGATACCGCCGTAGGTTGAAGTGGGGACTAATCCCCAGGAACCCCTCACATAGGGCGACGAACGCCGCAATGTGCTAAACCCCATTGGGAGTAAGGTGCTACAACTCCACCTTGTAGTAATCCAACAGCCCATGAAGGAACTTGTGAGCAGGTATGGTGAATCCCCGCTCGTGGAAGTGAGCGAAGGACACGACATACCCTTCGGGCGGCGATGGCTCGTCCTCATTACCGGGCAGCCGCCACTCCTCGACGGCGGTCAGCGGGCAAAGGAGGCCACGGCGAACGAGGCCCTCCAGGCACTGAGGGGTGATGTCAGATCTACACCACGGCTCCATTGTACGATTGGGAGGGGGTGGATGTGAGCTAGACGGTGGCTGCGATGCGAATGCAAGCTTGACGACGGCTACGATGCGGGTGCGGGAGGCTCAGGCGATTGGCGGTGGAGGTTGCAGATGTAAAGGCGAGGAGGCAAAGTACGGAACCCTGGGGGCGAACCCCTTGGTTTTATAGGGGCGACGGATGCGAGAAAAGCAACCGCCCACCTAGGTCTCCGAGCCTGCCACGATTCACCACCACGTCACGTCGTAGGATATGCGCCCGCGATCCCTATCCTTTCTCACCAAAATCGCGCCGGATGTTTCGCCTTCCCGAGCAAACCAGGACTCTTTTCCCACAGAGGGGATACGGGTCAAAAAGCATTTCTCTAGCCCGCCTAGGCCTAGGAGTTTGAGCGCTGGCCCAACAATTTCGACGGCCGTCCCAACAAGGGATGGGCCCATGAGCGGCCAGAACTCAGGCGCACGAGCCTCAAGGGAGCCTCGATCCGCAATCGAGTCCCAATCGGGCTGACCCTGGATGAATCCTCGCGAACGGGATACCAGGGTCTCCTTTAAACTATCTAGTTGACAAAAACCAAATCTCACAGCCATACCCGCGAAGGGTCCGAAATTACCCCCCGAGCGATTCTATCCGAATCACCCGGGTGCTCGGGGGCTACACCCTCTGGCGAATCAAAATACCCCCTAGGCGATTCTGCCCGAATCACTCGGGGGCTCGGGGGCTACACCCTCTGGCAAGTCAAATCACCCCCAGGCGATTCTATCCGAATCACCCGGGGCTCGGAGGCTAGTGTCGGGGACCTAATACCGGGGTACCCGATGCGGGAGCTTGATAACCATTGAACGTTGACGCTTCCGATCAGACAAGAACGCTACTACACTTCTTGCCCGAACGATGGAAGATTGGTTCCGCCTCGCCCGACCCCCGAGGGCTAGACTCCGCCTCGCCCAACCCCTGAGGGCTAGACTCTGCCTCGCCCGACGGCTGAGGGCTGACTCCACCTTGCCCGACCCCCGAGGGCTAGACTCCGCCTCTCCCAACCCCAAGGGCTAGACTCCGCCTCGCCCAACCCCTGAGGGCTAGACTCTACTCGCCCGACGGCTGAGGGCTGACTCCCTCGCCCAACCCCTGAGGGCTAGACTCTGCCTCACCCGGGCTGAGGACTGACTCCGCCTCGCCCGACCCCCGAGGGCTAGACTCCACCTCGCCCAACGGCTGAGGGTGGGCTCCGCCTCGCTTGATGTCTAAGGGCTGGCTCCACCTCGCCCGACATCCGAGGGCAGGCTCCTCCTCGCCCGACAGCTGAGGGTTGGCTCCGCCTCGCCCGACCCCCGAGGGCTAGACTCCGCCTCACCTGACGACTGAGGGCTGGCTCCACCTCGCCCGACATCTGAGGGCTGACTCCGCCTCGCCCGACGACTGCACCCTGCTCCTTCATGATGACGAGCACAAGGTAAGACAGGACATTCGAGTCAACCATAGTACCGAGGACCATACCCTGTACGCCTGCAGAAAAGTACCATCGGGATACAACGGGACAGGCGCGTTAAGCCCTTCTAGGCATGGCAGAGCCCTAACAGTGTTGTAGGCGCTGACTTTGGTCTTACAGTGTTGTGGACGCCGCCATCAGCCCTCGGACGCGGATCCTGACATAAGCATACGACAACCACTACAATCCAAAAGAGAACTCACATCATCTATAGTGACGGACGTATGGTCACTTCCCTTGCTACTCCCCGTAGGGTCACAACTCGGCTCCCTGGCACACCGCACCATGCACCGGTGTAGGATGGGACGTACCCACTTGCTGGATGAGGCCAGGGCACGGCCCTATGAGGATCAGCGAACACGCCATCCCTGACACGATCTGCCATGTTAGCAGGGCAGGCACCTTCTCTACCCTCTGGTTTTTCCCTCTTTCTCCCGTCTGTAATCCCTGCTCCCCCTTGTCTATAAAAGGGGGGGCAGGGCACCCCACTAGGGGGACGGATCAATTCCACACACAACACGTAGCCAAGTAGCAACCGAGCTCTTGGCATCCTTTCGACCTTTCCATCAGAGACTTGGGACATGTCCCTCTCTCTACCGTTTGTACCCCCTACTACGAACCTTTTTCGGTACTAATAACACGAGCAGCAGCAAACTGGACGTAGGGACATTCTGTCCGAACCAGTATAAACCTTGTGTCCTTTAGTACACCATCCGAGCCCAACGTGCAACAAATATAAATTCAATAGTTGGTGTTTGTTTGAAACACCGACAAAGAGATATCTCCTTTTTTAGAGAGATGGTGGTAGATTCTAGAGATCTCCTTAAGAATATAAGGATAGAAGACGTGATAGGAGATCTGGCACAGCTGTTATGCTTCCTGTTTAAGGGGATAGGGAAAAGTATAAGAGATTTGATGGAGATGCTATAATAAGGCTATACAAATAGGACTTAGAGCATCTCCAGGAGTTTCCGGCACTAACTTCCAATCTTGATTTTTTTTGGCAAGATTGAAAAAACTGTTTCCCAACAATTCCCTATCTCAACTCTCAATCTTTATCCATTTGGAAAAATCGACCTAATCAAGCGAATATATACGCGCGCATATCTATCGGCCAATTTGAAGGTGGAAGAACGTGGCGAAGAAAAAGAAGTAGGACAAAGTTCCTAATACAAATATACAAGAGAGCAAGAAACTATAAAGTGGTTATGATGATTTAAAGTAGACAGAGATTCATGATGCAAAATGTGTTTACATTTTAGTAACGAGATTTTAGAAACTATCGGAGAGAAACCCAACAAATATGCGCCCAACGTTTTTAGCTACTTGGAAAACTCATTGATTTACCCATTGTTTTTAGGAAACTGTTGGAGATGCTCTTACGACCCTGACTGAAAGCCTGCATGAGTTGGATGAGGACGGTCCCCATGGCGCAAGCCTAGGTACTTACCATAGATTTGTGACATGGATCATCCATCCAGATGCATCCAATGCACGAAAGAGATGCAGTTTTTCTTTTAATTGTTTTTCCTAAATTTAAGCAATAATTTTATTTATTAGATGCATGTGCATGAATACATATCGCAAATCCAATGTGGATGCCATAGTTGTTTCATTGTCCCCACCTGATTTTTTCACAGAACAAAAGCAACCACATGTAACCAGCCATAACCCACCGCTATCTTTCAAAATGAGAATAAATGCTCCTTCCATTCTAAACTATTAGATGTTTTGGCTTTTCTAGATTTATATTTTTTGCTATGCATTTAGATACAATGTATGTCTAAATAATTTAAGCAATGTATTTAGAAAAAGCTAAAACATCTTATATAATTTGGGATGGAGGGAGTAGTTGATATAGTGACCTTGTAAGATGATTTGACTGTGATGATAAATAAATGGCTAGGTTGGTTGCGAATAATGTCAATAGTCAACTTAGAATTTTAGATGTCAAATAGATTATTCAAATTAATATTGTACAGGCTTAATGTATAATAACAACACATAAAAAAACATATAGAAGGCATATACATTTTGCAGAATCTAATAGAATCTCGATACCGGATACTATCAATCAATCTACAAGATTCTTTCTAGAGGATCCTTGATGTAATAACCTTTTAGTCGAGAGATGGGAGGTGTGGGCTGGCTCCTACTCCTATGTTACAGACTTGCAGTTGAGTTTGAGCAGGAACCGCGAAGCTGCTCGAGTAGCGCTATGTGCTAGTCCTGTTGCGGTCGGATTCGGAAAGCGTGTCATAACTGGGAGTCTCCGTGTTCGGAACGGTATCACGATACGCGCCGCCACCAGGCGTATCTCCTCGGGTCCGTGTTCGTGTCCGCCGCCTGTGCTCGTGTCGTGCGCCTCCCTTCGTATAATATATATACGGCCGTGGCCGTGACCGTGTGCACGGTGGACCGGACAAGCTCAATACCGCACAGCTCCCGCAGCGCCGTCGTGTCCTAGCCAAGCCAGCGAGCCGCCGGCCGCACAGCCGGAGCCGAGCGACGACCGCGTACGTACGTAGCAGGACCACGCCGCCGCCGCCGCCTCCGTGCGTCGCCCATGCCGCGCAGCAAGATCCAGATGAGCCTCATCGGCAACGCACGGGATCGCGCGAAGGCCTTCGCGCGGAGGAAGGCGGGGCTTTTGAAGAAGGCGCAACAGCTCGCGAAGCTCTGCGACGTCGACGTCGCGCTCGTCTGCGCGGGCCCCGACGGCGGCGCGCCGGTCGTGTGGGAGTCCGACCCGGGCGTCGTCATCGACAGGTACCGCAAGCTGCCGGCGGACAAGCGGGTGAAGCACACGCACCTCGTCTACATCAATGGCCAGCTGAGCAAGGAGGAGGGCAGGCTCGACAAGAAGCGGAGGCAGGGCCTCAATAAGGCGCTCGCGTGTCCCGGCGAGGCGATGCTGGAGGGCATGAACCTGGAGGAGCTGCTCGCGTCCATCGACGCGGCGCTGCTGGCCACGGCTGAGAGGCGGAAGGCGTTGGGCGTCGTCGACGATGATGGCCAGCTTGGGCAGCAGGTGTCGTCGGACGCCGCCGCCTTGCCGGTCGTTGGGCAAGGGCGTCCTCCGTTCGTCGGCGGCGAAGAACTCGACGACATCCAGGCCTGGGTCGACGAGCTCATGTGGGACGGCGTCGAGCCGCTCCCGCTCGATGCCAGCATGGCGGCGCAGCCTGCGTCCGGCGTGGTCCAGTACATCAACGGCGGCAACGACGTGGACATGGGCAGCAACCATCAGTGCCAGGCGCAGATGCTGACAGGCAATGTCGAGAACGGCCACGGCCAGTTCCCATGGCACGCCTACCAGCCGAACAACACCGTCTCTTTCCCTGATTACGGCGTCCAATGCACTGACAATAACTACGTGGACATGGACGAGTACTCAGAGATGCTGATGCCGAGCAATGCCAATGCCACCTACGAGTCGTCATGCGACGCCATCGACGGCAATACTGCGTACATGCCACCGCAGCACGAGCACCACAGCATGGGCATCGGCAGCTTCATGGATGCAGGTGGCCACGAGCACGAGACGGGGTGCTTGGCTGATTACTTCCAGTGCCCGGACGCCAGCCAGCATTTTGGAGCCGAGGCGGAACCGCTGCATTACCTCAGTGATATGGCCCAAGGCATTAGCTACTATGATGATCTCGAAGCAGGCGGCTGCAGCTCTGGGGGAGCTCAACTCTTTGCTCAAAGTCACAGCTGCTCTGGGACACCACAGTTTAGTGGTTCAGAGCAATCCCAGTCAGACGTGGGACATCAGTATCAGGATCCAGGAGTCCAGCATTTTTGGGTGATGGAAGGGCCGCCGGGTTCAACTGATGTCGCCACTGCCAGTGCCAGAGCTAGAGGAGGTCTTTGCCAACCATGGATATCAGTTTATCAATAGATTAAGCTAAAAGGGTTTGAACGTCTTTTACTAAGCATAATAATAGGGAACGGCTAAAGCATCTAGAGGCTAGAATATTTTTGTACCATTATCTTAAAAAAAAAAGAATATGTCTACACAGCACATGAGTGTTTTGGAGCCTACCAACACTCGATTTTCTTTGAGAGAATTATCTATTTGGTATTAAAACAAATCATTCTTTTGTATTTGGCATTAGAAATTTTGAACTTTCTTATCTAGCACCAAGTTGAAATTTCCTTCCATAAATGGCACTTCCGTCTATTTTCACCGTCCATCTGTTAGTTGACTGGTTTGACTTTGTCAGTTTGGTTTCCGTATGTCCAATATACCCCTTTGTTACTCACACATCCAATTTGGCCAGACCCAGGATCCCGCGAGCTTCTTCCCCATGCGGAGCCAGGCCGCAGCGTAGTCGCGGTGGCGGGCGGGTTCGCGGGCCGGAGCTCTGGCCAGCCCGCGCCATGGTGGAGGTGGCGCGGCCCTCCGGCCAACACGCGAGTGTGGCGGAGGTGGCGCGGCAGCCTCGCCAGCCGGTGGCAGCGGCTCCTTGCGCACCCGGCGGCCACACGTAGCGCTGCATGCTCACCTGGTTCAGCACGAACCGCGACACGACGCTGTCGCCGCCGTTGCTGCCGCGCATCAAGAACGTGTAGTAGACGTCGCTGTCGCTCGCAACGAACTCGAACCGGAAGTCGCTGTTGTTGGGCTCCATCTCCGGCTCGAGGCTGAATTGCAGCCCGTTCCGGTACATGGGCATCGTGTCGGCGCCAGTGCTGCTCACGGTCTGGGAACTGGGAAGCGAGGCCCATGTACCAGGTGCCTAGGAACCTCGCTGTCGAGCTAGCCGCGGAGAGGGAAGGATTAGAAAGTACTACAGAACAGAGCTAATGGTGGCCGCACACCCGCAGCCATTGACTATAATGTAGTGCTGAATAGTGTGTACTGTTACCTTAAAATTTGAGATTTATCAATTACTCCCTCCGGTTTCTTAAAGAATGTCGTTTTGAGGTCGTCTTAAGTCAAATATTTTAAACTTTAATTACAAATAAATTTTTTTGGGTTGAGTTTGAAAATATGAAAGTGATGTAAGTAGATTCTGTCTCGAAATGTAGTTTCATAAAAGTATATATTTTTTATAAATACTTTATATCAAAAAGTAATGGTCAAAATTATTTTTTGGAGACCGTGTCGCTGTTCAAAATGACATCCTTTAGGAAACCAGATGGAGTATTTATTTGCACTCTTACAAAATCTCATATTTTAGTTTACAAGTATATTTGTAATATTTATGATTTTCTTATTTGACAAACTTTCCATTTATTCTTTTCATATTTGGCACCATGGACTTCTATTACAGACAAGGGCACTATGTCATTTTGTAAGCCACTTAACATCGTTACCGGTGAAAATAGACGGTAGTGCCATTTACGGAAGAAAATTTTAACTTAGTGCCAGATAAGAAAGTTTAAAATTTTTAGTGTCAAATATGAAAGACTGATTTGTTTCAATGCCAAATAGATAGCTCTCTCATTTTCTTTTGCTCCTCAGATCCGACACCAACCTCCCCCTCTCTCTTTTCTTCTTCCCCACTGAGTGTTGCGTGCCACCTAAATACTCGATTGTGAATGGAAAACAAATTCGGGTGTTCATAATCTAAGAAACACTTGATTGTTATGATCATAGGATCAAAATCAAATAACAAAAATAAGATTATCAAATTAAGCAGATATTTTCTATGAATTGTAGATGAAAAGATCTCCATATATGGATTCAAAATTAGACATACATACAAATTAAAAAAAACAAATGAACAAAACAAAGATTTTTCAAATAGTTCTATAGTTATTCAATATAAATTTATAACTACAAATTTAGATGTGGGAAAGAAAGATTGCATGCAGCAAAGAAGAGATGGTTGAAAATGAAGTGAGCATGCAGCATGCGCCACCAGCACAATGCATGGCATTTTAGAATAGGCTAAAATCAAAGTGCTAGGAACGTCCAAAACACTTGAGTGCTATTTAGCTTTTCTATAAAAGAAATAGGTTAAGTTCCTATTTAAGCCCCGATAGCTAAATATGGGTGCCCAAAATAAAAACATAGCTCCAAGGCCCTACTAGAGCAATCAAATTTGAGTGGGCACCCAAGTTCTCCCTCCGGCACCCATTCCTGGGGCCTCTAGGCCAAGCCCGCAAATCACCATTGGCGTTCGCTTTTCTTTGCATGCGCAAAGATTCCCTCCAAGCCCCCCCCCTCAAAGCTTACAAGATATTTCTCCATGCATGATTATGTCTCTGGCACATTCTCCCCTCTCTCCGGTGACCCCTCCACTCCCCTTCCTTCAGCTCCCACCGAGGGTCCCTAGGCCGTCTATCGAACGACGAGCTACTGGCTCCCTCCCTGCGGCCGTCATTGCCCAGTAGGTAGACGCGACAAAGAAGAAATGGAGGATGACGAGTGGATCTCGTTTGTCATTGTCTACATGAATGAATTTGAGGGCTTAAATTTAGATGCTGCTGTTGGTGTAAAAGCAAAAAAAAATTAGACCAATAAAAGTAAGGGAGCACCAAATCAAAAGTAAGGGCCCTGATTTGGGTGCTCCTGCTAGAGTTGCTCTTAAGGGGAAAGGCTGAAAATTTATAACCAAGCAGCTCAGCTTGGAGGAGATCCGACAATTTTGTACAAATATATACTAACATAATGCAATTTAATGGAATTATTACAGCGATTCAAAATTACATTCGGTTTCTGCCAACAATACCTTTGTATCTTCTTCTTTTTTTGTCATTTTACCCGAAGAGTAGCTTACAGTTTGACAAACAGCACTATCCTGCATATAAATTCTAGGGCCAATGTGCCATCTTTCCATGCCAAGTCCAGCGAACATAAAACTGACCTAATCACAGATAGAACAAATGCTTTGCAGCCTCATAGTTCATGAAGTAGTAATTCGAAGTAGTCACTCGTGCAATGTAAAATTAGCATAACATTGTGTAAGAGCTATATACATTATGTTATGCTAGGAATGTAAAATTGGCAGACTTGCAAAGCAAGACTCAGAATATGAAACTCATACAAATATCACCTATAGGGCTGATTGAATTGCCTTCACTGCCATCACTGTCACTCTTCCTCCTCCCACTTTCGCATTCCCGCTCGCAATGGTGAAATGTTGCTGCTCCCGTTAGACATAGAACATTCAGCATGTTCGCTTGCTCGTAAACGATCGTAAATTTCCAGCCGGGAACAGTGTTTTTCTCTCACACCAAACCAGCCAGCAGTAAATAATCCACGATACGATACGGCCTCCCGAACAGGCTGATTATCTGCTCCCCTTTTTGCCTTCTCCATTTTATCTACTCCTCATTTCGCCTTCTCCATTCACTTGGGCTCAAAGCACCTCAGCTGAAGTGAGCACGTCACCAGCTTCATCTTTTACATTTACGTCAGCAATTTCATAATCCATGGCCACCTGAGTCCGTGAGGCGTGTTTTCAGCGGGGAACAGTAAATTCCGGCTGAACTTCATACCATCCGAACGGCCCCCATATCATCCTGATTTGGTGAGTTGACATTGAACTACGAACTAAAGTCCCTTGTCGCGAGGCCATGTACTGGGACATCCATTATCATTGTAAAAACAAGAATGTCTGCATTATGTAGCTACAACCTGCGTCCCTGTGGCCATAGGAGCTACTAGTACCAGCCACATAAGCCTCTGGGCAATGGCAAGAACGAGAACAGGAAACAGGCATGGGACCCCTACCAGCTGCAGACACCATCTCTTACCCTCGTTATGGCTTCCAATGCACGGAGAACAACTACTTGGAGTCTTGGACATAGGTTTTAGCTTCCTACTGTAAAAAAGAAGAGTGTTTTGCTACCACAACGACGGTGCCACAAGCGGAATCCTTGAAGTTTCTGCTCCTGGAGAGAATGACGAGTGGAGATCTCATTTGTCATTGGCTACATGAATGAATTTGAGGGCTTAAATTTGGGTGCTGCTGTTGGTGTAAAAGCAAAAAAAATTAGGCCAATAAGCCCAAACCGTAAGTCCAGCGCACCAAATCAAAACACGTAGAGGGGCCTGCTGATTTGGGTGCATCCCTAATTATTTGCTAGAGTTGCTTGCTTTGTGGTGGCAACTACAAAAATGGCTGAAAATTTATAACCAAGCAGCTCAGCTTGGAGGAGATCCATTCAATTTTGTACAAATATATACTAACATAATGCAATTTAATGGAATTATTACAGCGATTCAAAATTACATTCGGTTTCTGCCAACAATACCTTTGTGTATCTTCTTTTTTTTTATGTCATTTTACCCGAAGAGGGGATCCGTAGCTTACAGTTTGACAAACAGCAATATCCTGCATATAAATTCTAGGGATAAATGTGCCATCTTTCCATGACCAAGTCCAGCGAACATAAAAAGATCTGACCTAATCACAGATAGAACAAATGCTTTGCAGCCTCATAGTTCAAGAAGTAGTAATTCAAGTAGTCACTCGTGCAATGTAAATTAGTAAAATTAGCATAACATTGTGTAAGAGCTATATACATTATGTTATGCTAGGAATGTAAATTGGCAGACTTGCAAAGCAAGACTCAGAATATGAAACTCATACAAATATCACCTATAGGGCTGGAGGATGAATTGCCTTCACTGCCATCATGACTGTCACTCTTCCTCCTCCCACATGAGTGTTCCCGCTTGCATGGATGATTTTAGCAATGCTGAAATGTTGCTTTAGGGAATCCCCAAGGGCTTAGACATAGAACTAGGACATTGGCGGTGTCTGCTCCAATACTAACACTTTTTTTGTCCTTTTGGTGTAACCTTATTTTATCATGTTGTATAAATTATCTTAACTATTTCTCCATTCACTTGGGTTCAAATCAATAAAGGTACCTCAGTGTCCTTCAAAGAGTAGAGTTCTTGGGAGGATGGCATCCAGCTGGATTCTCAGAGGGCTATACCACTATTGAAGGATAATTCAGCCCCAAAGTCATTACAACATAAAGATTCCATATCGGTTTCAGTATTTTATGGGAGACAGAGGGCTGCAGATAAATTATTTGGTAAGTGGGATGATTGTTTTGATTATTTGTTTAGATTCAAGGCCTGAGGTCTCCTGGGTGAGTTGACATTGAAGGCTTCACTTAACTTTGTCCTTCAAAGCAAGTATAGATGGATTTAGAGATGGCCTATATGAGGATTCCCTATATTATGTTTGACATCCATGGAAAATAACCTGAAAAAAAGGTTTAGATAGAAGTGCTTGAACTTATCAAGTACCGCCAGTGAAAGGGCATGCAAATATGAAGAAGTTCAATAAATTTGGACATCATTAGCCTATCCGAATCTTCCATGGTTGAAGGAACATCCTGAAGCCATTCTGGGCACAACAAAAGAGATTCAAGTGTGACTTCATAAATAACAATTTGATCAAATCTTGGAATGCATGGATCCAAGCACATACTACCATTAGACATTCTAGCCGATGCTATCGATAAGACAATGGTACTTTTTGAGAATGTCAAGCATTATGTAGCTACAACCTGCGTCCCTGTGGCCATAGGAGGCTACTAAGGTACCAGCCACATAAGCCATCTATAATGATGAAGCAATGGCAAGTCTACGAGAACAGGAAATGCAGAGGGCATGGTGGCACCCCTACCAGCTGCAGACACCATCTATGGACCAATCGTTATGGCTTCCAATGCACAACAGATATGAGAATGACTACTTGGAGTCTTGGACATTGAGGTTTTAGCTTCCTCCACCAATTGGGAAGAAAAGTGTTTTGCTACCACAGGAAGAAGAGTGCCAAGGGATGCAGGAGATCCTTGTTTCAGGGTTTCTGCTCCATGAGATGATATGTGAAAGATAGCTTTTGAGATGGAACCAATGTTCTTGATTCCTATTGTAAATCGAGAAAAATTCATATCGAAAAAGGGGCCAAAGAACATGTATTTTGCATCAGAGTTGGCCTTCCACTGTCGATTTTCCCTTCACCAGCCCCAAATCCGACACCATCACCAAGGACTCCAAGAACAAGGGCGTGAAAGCCCAAACCGTGGCGAAAGTCCAAGCGCTAAATCTCGATTTGTGACTCGAACTTGCCATCCGACAACATCCGACAAACCACTTTCACAATCAAAGAGGTTGAACTTGGAAGCTCCACAACCACTTGAAATGATCATTCCAGAGGTGAATCTCCCCAAACCCCTCCACCAAGAAGATGACCCCTAGGAGGAAGCGCACCACAAAGGTGAAAAGTTCTTACGCCAAGGAAAATCGATGAAGCAATGAATCCTTGTGATCCATATTTTGGGAACTCTGTTATGTCATTGAAAGGTGCATGAACAACTTGTTATGGTATTGTAAGTTGAATGGAAAACTTGTAATGTATTGCCTTATAGGCCCCGAACAACTTGTGATGACTTTGCTAGGGTTGTGTCATGTATCAGCTTGCTATGTTTGCTATGTTTGTGTCATGTATGCGACCGAACTTGCTATGGTTGTCAAGAGCATATCGCGGTCTTGCTTGATTTTTGGATATCATGTACAAGTGAAATAACGAAACAATATTCCATTAACCATTCAACATTTTCACATATATATGCCCACCGATTGGTCGACTCATACTAAAACACAGAGCTCATTACTCAACTGAGATACAACTTGAAATAGTTCAACGGATCCCTAGTTCAACTAATGAGGCTAACAACTAGTCAAACTAACAGAGGATCCCACTAACAGAGAACACATACATAGCTCCAACCACTACACCAAAAGCCTTCATTCACCTCCATTGAGTTCTTACACTTTGCGCACGCATGCTGCCCTTGAATCGACTTCTTCCTCATCGCTGCCATGTTGTTCTAGATTCATCACAATCTTCCCCGTCCACCAATATGGCTAGGTACTCTCACGCCACTTAAAAACCTACAAGATCCTGGAACCTAATCACATGGAAACATATTTGATGTGACAATCGATTCAAAACCCTAACAAATCGGAACCCAAAGAATGTGGCTTACCCTTGCATGTTCTCGGGACATTTGAAGAAGACACGACCCTTGTTGCATTTCTCATCATCCGTCTGGGCCACGAGCTCGAGCACCCTCGCATCCCACACTCCTCGCACACATGATGAGGGGAGCCTGTCGCCTCCCGTGGGTACTCCCCCTATCCTATCCCAGTAATGCATGCGGGCGCCTATTGCGTGTTGATGAGCTCGCTCGACGACATGGCGGCTAGGGTTGGGGGAGGCAATGGAGGGGCGCCGGTGACCAAGGACGGGAGACGAGGGATCCCGGAGCGAAGGAAGAAGAAAGAAGTGCGGAGAAAGCGAGCAGATGGGAGGAGGCGTCATTGGTTAAGCAATACTTGTTAAGCGAGAATGGTCTTTAAGGCGTATTGGTCTTTTGGCTTGACGTCAACGGCCTGTTCCCTCAGCGGTGGCTGATCGGCATGCCACGCGTCAAAAAAATGGTAAAATATTAGGCGAGTTACTTATTTTCTAGAATATTTTTGTAGAATTCCACATCTGAAAGTTGGACAATCGTAGTGCAGCCCGTAAGAGTGGCAAATAATTAGATGTCCCTCGGATTCCCCCCTGCCCCCTCACACCACACCACCGGCTGCAGAGCAGAGTCGACTTCATCCAAGCTCCATTTTCTCCGAGGAAGCGAACCTTCCCTTTCCCCAGTCACAGATCCGGCTCTCCGCCGCCGCCATGGCCGCCCGCCGCCTCCTCCTGCTCCTCGCCGTTGTCGCCGCGTCCCTCCTCGCCGCCGACGCGCGGCCGTGCCACACCTTCCTCGTCGCCTTCCCCGCCGATCCCAACCCCAACCCCAGCAGAGGCGACGGCGCCGTCCGCCACCACATCGGCATCCCCCACGTCGCCACGGTCATCACTGTCTTCCGCGTCCGCCGCCTCGGTCCGCACGTCCCCCACGGCCACCGCAGCCACCACCACCTCCACTCCATTCCGGCCAACGTCCAGATCCACCGCCCCGATCTCCCGCACCCGCCGCGGCCGCGGCCGCCGGGCCCCAGGAGCGCGCCAGGGGCATCCTCGTGGTCGTCGTCGGGCTCCTCTTCGGCGTCGCATGCGGCGCGCTCACCGCTGCCTCCGTGTACCTCGTCTGGTCCATGGTCGCCGGCGCCGCCGCGGCCTCCCCGTACGACGGGCTCTATGACGACGAGGACGAGGCGTCTGACACCGAGAGCCCCAAGAAGGTCGGCTACGTCATCATCCAGGAGCTCGAGGTCCATGACGGCGGTAAGAACTAGGGCTACGTGTTGAGTGAATCCTAATGTCTGTATGACTATGTGATGCGTGGTTGTGACTTGGGTGCCTTAGGGGTTTGCCCTCCATGTGAATACGCCCGTGAAGCACGCCTAGGCTATGAAATGTGCTTGTTTCTTATGAATGAACTTATCAATCAATGTTATGCGCCGTTGTGAAATGTTCTTGTCAAACATTTATGTTTGATCTGCTGTGGTAATGTATTGTGGCCTGGCTTCGAGATCAGAGTTCTCCCTGCTTATTTTCGGCGGTTTTGTGTCCCACCAATTATAGGTGTTATATGATGACTTGTCTTTCCTGATGCACCAAAGTTTGGCTGTTCGGTTCTTTGATGATCATGTGGTTTGAGTATGCTTGTTTGCTCGTGTGTGGATTAATGATTGTGTTGGACTGAAGCGCCAGTATCTGCACTAGCTGATAGTTACTTCTAAATGTGTTGATATCTGTTTGTTTTATTAATATGTTATCACCGCCAAACTATATGATGATTTCAGTGTTCTCTGCATTGCAATATGTGAATCTTGGATTATAGTGTTGCCAACAGCCCAACGTGTTCTGATCAGGGTATATTCTGTAGCATGTTAATTGAAACATTTGACATTCATATTGTTTACTGTGCTTATGGCCATCAGCACAAAATCTGTGCAATCAGGCAGGTTTATCTGAATTAGTATTGAAATATGTGTGACAGTCATTTCCACGGTGCGCTGGTGTAGTTCTATAACAGATTAGTCATTTTGACGATGCGGAGTAGTGCTATTAGATGGTGGCTGGCCTTGATTTGCTTTGGCTAAAAGTGTTGTCTATGCTTTTGTTTGGGACTGGCATAGGAAGTTTGTGGTGGTAATGTATCTGTTTGAGCAGTTTCTGCAACCTGTTTATTTCCTCTGAAATATATGGCATGGTTCGTAACTGGGGAGTAAGTTGTACCTATATCTCTGTCAGATGTAACCATGGCATGGTTCGTCAATTTGCATTCCTAAAGCCCGGAATATGTGAGGGCTCGTTTTCAGAAACTGTTGTGTGATTCGTCAGTTTGCATTCCTAAAGCCATGTCGACAGATTGGTTTCACCGCAGAACAGACAATGTGACGCCCGTGCCCTCGCACAACGCAAGTTGTGTGTCACCACTGTGTGCATCAAATACAGACCAACCGTGTAGTTCTGCTCGATAGGTGTCGCTGCAAAAACAATTCAGGATTTCATATTAGCAGTTGCTATAACGCTACTATTCCTTGTTAATGCAACGCCAGTAGTGAACAGAACGCCATACTGGACAAATGTTAGGACTCGTCGTGACGAAATGCAAGTGCTGTCAGTGTTCTGTGTATCCTAGCTTTTTTCCAAACAGCTTCACACGTATTTCATTAAAAGGGTGTATCCTGGCTTTTAGAACATCTCCAAAAGTTCCTAAAACTAATTTGGTTAATTAATGAATTTTTTTAAATCGCTAAACAATAGGAAGTATATTTGTTGGCTTTCTCTAACCATTTCTAATATACGGTTCAAAGCTAGGAAAAGATAATTTTATATTAGGAATCCTAGACTATCTCCAAATCACTCAACCATTTTTATAGTTTTTGTTCTCTCTCCTACATTTGTCGGATTGGATATGCGGACGTTTATTTTTGCACGATTGGATTGATTTTTCAAAGTGTGGAAGATTGAGAGTTGAGATAAGAAGTCGTTGGAGAGAGATTTTTTTATTCTTACCAAATAATCAAGATTGAGAGTGGGTCACACTATAAAAGAGTGAGTTTTGGACGAAGGCTCTCCCCTTCTATAATACTCGTTCGATGAAGACGTTGGCCCTGTTCGCTTCACTGAAAAAATAAGGTGAAATATTGTTCCGACTGATTTGTTGTAAGAGAAAAATATTGTTCGGCTAAAAAACAAGCTGAAAAGTATGAATTATAAGACAAGCGAACAGAGCCGTCGTCTCATTCGAACCTTTCATCATTGGGGATGTAAGTTTTTGACACTCAAAAGTTACGGTTTTACCCCTCTCCTAATCTAAAGATTCCATTGTTTTCTCGGCCACATGACCGACTTTCCGTGTTCTGGACTCCTTATAAATAGGCGTTGACTCAACCCGATGGCACCTCAATGTGCACGCCTCCCGCTGTAGACCAATCCAAATGTCCTGCTTGCGTGATCTCGGCATCAAAAACTCATGGGTGTCTTTAGGAAATCCAATGTCCAGGTGCAGCACGCCATGACTCATGTCACGTGATCGCTTGAGGGGAAACGGAGATCGAGAATTTGCATCACATACAGGAGATACGGCGATGATCATGTTTGGAGGCCGCAAGATTTATTTCTGACTTGTATGTACTCCCTCCGTCCTAATTAAAGTCGTTCTAGCATAGGACGCGGCTACCAATACTGAAGGAAAAATACCAACGCACCCCTATTCTAGTAATGCCCGTTCTCCTGCTCTCCTCGTCCTTAGGCTCCATCCAAAAAATTTTGAGATTTTGGCTACTGTAGCATTTTCGCTTTTATTTGATAATTAGTGTCTAATTATGGACTAATTAGGTTTGAAAGGTTCGTCTCGCGATTTATCACCCAACTGTGCAATTAGTTTTTTTTTCGTCTACATTTAGTACTCTGCATGTGCCGCAAGATTTGATGTGACGAGTACTATACAAATTTTTTTGGCTTTTGAGTGACATCTAAACGGGCCCTTAGTCATTGAATGAGCTCACTGCAGGCTACTACGAGTTGCTGCAAGCTACAAAGCTGCATACTCGTGCTGCTCAGACGGTCTCCAACGATATAACCCAAACACAACAGCCATTTCTTTGATTTGGGTGCTACACAGTAAAAAGAATCCACACTCAAAATTTATCTTCTCCAACAGACGACCCAAATCACTGTACACCGGTAAACATATCTCCTCTCCCCTCGTCACTTCTCTTCCCCTCCCTCCCTCTTCCTCCCGATCTCCCCTTGCCCTCTCTCTCTCTTCCTCGCTCCTCGCCGGCCAGATCCGCGCCTCCTCCCCTCATGGGGGGGAGGCTCATGGTGGCGGGAGGCGGGGCGCCACGCCGGGCGGGCTCAGGCCAGGCTGGGCGGCGGCTCTGGGCTGGCTCTGGGCCTCGCCTGCAGGCCAGGTGGCGGGCGGCGGGGCCCAGATCCACACGACCCGCCTCCTCCTCGCCGCACCGGAGCGGGGCAACACGCGGGAGGTGGTGGTGGGCCGCCAGCCAGGTGGAGGCGGGCACACGCCGGCCGGGGCTACTTGCGAGGCAGTCAGTCAACGCGCCGCGGCCGATCCCGTGTGGAGGAAGGAGATGGCGGAGGTGAGGAGGATGGCGTGGCCGAGGTGGAGGCGGGCCGCGCGCCGGGGCAAGCTTGCCACGCTCGTCGGCGGGGAGGTGGGCCGCAGCGTGGGGCAGGGCGCTGCGCCACTGCAGCTCTGACGGGCCCACCACTACATGTTTGCGTCGTCTCTCTTCGAAGACGCAGAAATGCCTTCGGAATCGCCGAGTACCCAGAATGCGTACGTGGTTTCGGTCTTTCGTTGGAGGATGATTTTGGCTACCCAAAACACTGTGCAGGACGCATTTTGCGTTTTGGTCACGCCGTTGGAGACAGTCTCAGGTGTAGGACCGACGTCTAAAACGTCATTTTTACTAGGACATACTTTAAATGCTAAAACGACTTGTATACTAGGACGGAGGGCGTAAGTTGTAACATGGGATCGACTCGCACATTTTTTGAAAGACCAGCCACCCTATCACACTAAAAAAGCGTCATCCGGTAAAGTGTCTCTTGTTAGGATGGAATGGATGTTCATGAATTTTGAATCTCATTAAGATAATCATTTAGTTTGTCTGTCGTAATATTTGTGCGTGCCACTTTGTATAGATGTTTTTCGATAGATATGTAGGTGCCACACGCATATACTTGCTAGTTTTGGAAACAAAGCTGCTGTGCACGGTCCACCAGTGCATAGGTGCGATCCACTGGTCCGGCTTTTTTGATGGGCTCGATGCGGCTTGGCCTACGAAGGCCCGCTCGTGGCCTATCGGGCATTTTATCCTCCGTGGTGTCTGCTACATGCCCCACTGCTCTCCCCCCGTCCCCCGTCCCCCGTCTCCCACAAACCCTACCGCGCCGCGCCAGTACCGCCGCCACCGGTTTCCCTCTGCGCCGCCAGCGCGGGAGAACATCCCGCCAGGCACGAGCGGGATGGAGGAGGAAGCGCCACCTGCGCCCACGGCGGACAGCACCCAGGGCGCTCCGGTGCTTCCCACGGAGCTCGTCACGGAAATCCTCGCCCGGCTGCCGGCCAAGTCGGTGGGCCGCTTCCGCTGCGTCTCCCACGCGTGGCTCGCCATGCTCTCGTCCGCCTATTTCGTCGATCTCCACTTGCGGCGAGCCAATCGGCCGGACCACCCCAGACTGCTCCTCACAGCGGTAGGGTCCGCCTACGACGACCATCTCCACTCGTGGCGGCCCGGTGGTGCTGTCCAGAAGCTCATGCCCGACGATTTATCGGATGGGATAATCGTGCCTCTCACCAGGCCTTGCCGTGGCCTTATCCTCGTTCGCGGCACCGACTACAACGGGTACTTCGTCTGCAATCCTTCCACTGGTGACGTCCTGCCTCTCCCAGATACCAAGGCGACGATGAAGATGATCTGGCGGGCTAAATTGTTTCAGTCCCATCCGCCGCCGCACTTCTTTGAGGTATCTTACGGCCTTGGTTACTGCAAAGCGAGGAAGGAATTCAAGGTGGTGCGTTTGTTCTGCAACCCTGAGAGTGAAACTGGAATGGCAAGCTCCACAAGCTGCGACTTGTTTGTGCTCAACAAGCCTGCATACTGGAGGCCAGCTGGTGAACAGCCTCCTTTGTGTTGGGTGGAGGAGAAGAAACCGGCTGTTTCCTTAAATGGGTATCTGCACTTCCTCTGCCGAGATGGTGGCATTGTCACTTTCAGTATCAGCAATGAGACCTTTGGTTCCTTGCCACCACCGTTAGGTTTCGAGCCTGCACCATCTGTGATGACAGAGCTGGATGGATGCTTATGCCTGTGCTATGGAGAACCAGATAGTGAAGATCTTTATCGTGTATGTGTCCTACGAGATTACAATGAAGCCCGCTGGGAGACGCTGTGTTGCATTGATCGAACCTCTTGGCCAGACTCTGAGCGCACGCTCCTGGACTCGCTCTGGATGGCCCCGTTAGGCATATATTACTCAGATGGTGAACAAAAGATCATGTTCGGGACAGGTTCTTGCAAGGTGTTTGCGGTGGACCTAGATGGTAATGCCCCACAAATTTTATTCACTCCAGATGAGACCATCATTGGCTGTTGTGAGGATGACAATATCCCAGCACTAGGTCTGTATGAGGAGAGTCTTGTCCCTGTGGGCTGCACAATTGAAGAGATAATTTCCTCGTCACCAACAACTGAAGCCTGGTTCAACATCCTCAAGTGGCTACCGCCACGCTCTATTTTGGAGTTGAGCTTGGTTTGCAGAGAGTGGCGTGCAATGATCATGACAGATCACTTTATCCAATCACATGTTATTCACGCAAACTTGAATAAGAGCCCTAGGATCATGTTCATCATGGATCCCCGCTTTGGTTCCTATTGGGATCTAGAGAAATTCACTGATGAACAGAGACCGCACATGTTTGCTAAACTTGTATGTTCCCCCCAGCCTGTCCATGGCCTTAATGTGGGGAGCTGTGCTTCCTGGGATTTCATATGCAATCCTGCCATAGGGTATTGTAAGCACATATCTTTTGATGATAATGATGGAACCTTGTTTGCTGGCCGTATTGGGTTAGGATATGATTCAGAGATTAACAAGCATGTTGTGGTGCATATTACCTACAAAGAGAAGAACCTGGAAACAAGATATTATGAGCTACAATGCAAAATGCAATATGTTAATGATGAGCAATGGCGTCAAGTAGACCCTCCTCCTAGACCTGTAAGTGCCACCCCACCTGCTTTTGTCAGTGGCAAGATTTACTGGTTGGTAGAACCAAATCTTGGACCAGTTTCTGCAACATGTGAAATCGTGTCATTCAATGTCAAGACAGAGGAATTTGAAGTCCTGAAAGGTCCACCATGCAGCCATGACTGTGGGCAAATGACCATCCTCCAGCTTCAGAGTGCACTTTGTGTGGCTTATTCGGATCAGAGTGTGAACACAATTGATGTATGGATGATGAAAGATTGTGACCTCTGGTTAGTGGAGTATCACATAGAGCTTGAGAAGTTCTTACCAGATTGCTCGTTGGAGAACACTACACCGTTGGCTATTGATCCAAAGGATGGACGGATTTTGCTCAATGCAGGTTGGTCATTAGGCTACTATGATCCCAAGACGGCAGAAATTGAAACCATCTACAGCATGAACATCTTAGATTATAGCTACAAATTGTGCTCTATTATCTGCCATGAAAGTTTGGTGTGGCCGTTTAGTTTAGCCCGTCATAATCTTGGGGTAGGTGCACTCCTACTTTGTAAATACTTCTTAGGCTGCTTTAAGCTTTTTGTCTTATTTGAAGGAATTCACAATCATCAATGACTTCAACTTTAATTGTATCCTAAAAAAAAAATACTTTCCAGTATTCTTAATTATAGTCATGGAACCTTAGCTCTAGTTCTCTAAGCATCTCCCATCTCTTTACACAACTTTGACTGACTTTGCAATGGTTGTGTAAAAACTCAACTTGGTAGAGGATGAAAGTAAGTTTATCTTTTTCATGAAACCTATCTTCATTGTATTGGATGGTATGAAGGATGAAACTTTCAGTGTTTGAGTTTCTTTGAGCACTGGTTATTCAAATAATGCAAATTGTTAAACCAAACAGTTATGGATAAATCATTTGGAGTCAGCATTAATACCTTAAAACTTGATGAGTCTGGCTGTATGTATGCAACAGGTATGCACGAAAAATACAAAACAGTACCATGTGGACTTCTGAGGATCTGAATTGAAATAAATTTGACGAGTCTGGAAATATGTATGCAACAGTCATGCACAAAGAATACAAAACAATACCATATGAGATTGGAACTGATACTGTTGAAAACAATTGATCGAAAGATATGATCTTTGGATATGAGTTGAGCCAAGGACTTCATTTGGCAAACTTGAAGGTTTCATATGGATGGTCACTAGTATGGCCAATGCCCATATCTATTTTAACCAATTGTTTAGTTCTTTCGATCCTACCTTCAGTTTGACTTATATTAGATTTGTCCTTCGTAGGAAGCTGAGCCTAGCTCAGTCGGTTGAGAGTGTGGTTGTCTGCCTAGACCACCTAGGTTCAAGTCCTTGTTGAGCAGAATTTGGTGCCTATTTTCTTCTTAACACAAACCTTGCAAACCACCTAATTCCTCCTTGGTTGGTCTAATTTTTTTAGAGTTGTCCTTTTTCTATCTATATCTGCAAATGGAGCCAGTTTTTGTCGTTCTTTCTTGACCTGCAAGTAAATTTTCCATGGGTTAATGGAACATTTTTATTTAGCTAGCATACTTATGAAAGTCATTGCTATTACAGACTGTCTTTCATCCCTTATTTCCAAATTCTAACTCCCTGCATCGGTTTATTTGTATGGCACAGAAAGCGAGGGCAAAGTACTGGTGGTGATGCTACATAGATGAACTGACGTGGGTCGCCTGCTTGCCTCATATATCTCATCATGATCCCATTTATCCTTGGTCTTTCCTTATGCGAAAACTTGTAATCTCAGCAAGAATAATCGGTTTGAGTAATTATCTTGTTGAGTGCTTTGAGCAAGATTACTTTTAGTTCCAAAAGTTGAATGTCCGTCCAAGGACAGTCAGGGATAAGAGAATGGTAACCTGATAGTTCCACAAAAGATGAGTAAAATTTGCATACAGTTCGATGACATCTGGCTTGTTTGGTTTCTCTTAAAGTCCTTGCTGAGCCCTGATTTTGAAGTCTATCTAGTCTTTTGTTCATTTTGGAAGTAGCTACTTCCGTTTTTGTCTATCTTTTATTATGGAAGTAGCCTTTTGTTGACATGTCAGCCTTTCACCTTTGTTTGACACATGTTTTGATTTTGAAAACTTGGACCAACGTAAGTTTTTGTGGTAGCTGTGGTCGATTGTTCAGAACTTATATCTGAGGAAGCTATTATTCATGAAAATTATTATATTCATGATTTTACTCTTATACAACAGCAATGAAGTGAAACATCGGTCAACACTCTTGAAGTGAAGCGGTAAGTCCACATCTTAGTTATGGTGTGGCTATAAAATAAAGCTGGAGTTCGGGGATTTTCTTGATTGGTTTCACTAAAAGTAGCTTCTTAGTGCACTCCCCATCCGCCAAGGTTCTTTTACAGGAGAAATGAAGTAGCTTAGGGCATTCACAGCTAAAATTCTCCAATGGAGATAGAACAGACAGAGTACGGAATTTCTTGTATTACTAGGGATAATAAAATTCTCAGAAGTAGATTTTTTTTTTAAGTTATACTCTTATCAAACCAGGGCCATGCCCAAGTCATGTTCCACATGTAAGCTTGTGATCAGAACATTATGCAGATCTAGTTACACATTATATCTTAAATAATTTCTAACTGCACAACTCAAGCTAAATTTCAAGGTAATCATTGTATATTTATCAGTATCAGGAGAGCGATCATGACAACCATTATGGGACCGTGTCTGAGCACATTATAAGTCACACACTCTTCTTGCGACCGTGCCTGAGCACATGTTTCGTCAGAGGAAGAGATTTACAACAACATAACTTCAAGAGAACCCCGAAGCGCAAAGATAAGAGCACTACCACATAGCTTGTGGGGACACAAGAACGCAATGCTAGAACATACACAAAGAAACCGACCACCTCAGCTCCAAACACAACAAAGGAAGTAAAGTTCTCCACCAGACTAATCCTAAAAGTGCAGCTGACCCTATCATAGGTTTTGGTGAATTAGTGACAATGCAAAATTGCAAATAAAGAACTAATGAGATATGAAGCAATGTAGTGAACAAGCATTACAAAAACTGCAAATGACCCATGCAAATCCCCAATTCTTCAAAGAATGATCACTACAACAAATGAACAACTTGGAGAGAAGATGTTAAAAGACCCCAACCATGTATACAAGCTTAGCAATGCACTATATGGATTAAAGCAAACCACCTAGAGCATGGTATGAGGTTCCACGTACCTTTCCTTTAGGACTTTCTATTTTTCCACCATCCGATCTCTATCAATGAACAGTCCATATTTTTTCCAATTATTATAAAACTTGTAATAGAACCACAGGGAACACTTAAAGTTTCTTGTTAGGCACGCTTCTATACTAACCTAAACAATCAAGCAATAGTGGTTTCGATATACTCAACTAAAACATGCAAGGATTTGTGCTAACAAGGAGGGGAAAAAATACCATCCTATGATATCATGTTAGTATTAGCAGGCATAACAACGCAGCACCACGAAAAAATATGCAACCAGCTGTTACACTTTTATGGGACGCGTTTGTGTTCGCGAGGTTGCTCTGTCAAAGTTTAGTATATTTGTACGGAAAGAAAACATGACATGATATCAAAGTTGTATCCAGAAACTAAAACGACGAATAAATCTATTCAAATAAAACAACGAAAAGGTTTCGATCAATTAGAGGCGAGCATAGTTTGATCTTCTCTGCCAGTAAGCCATGGTTCTCCCGGCCTGCTTGCCAGTTTCCTCATCTTCATGGCAGCAGCCTTAAGTGTGTCGTCGCCCTTGCAGAATGCAAACCTGACATACCGGTGACTGTAGCTTTCACCGTCATAAGTCTTGTGGAAGAACCCACGGCCAGGCACGGCAGCCACACCAGCATCGTTGATCAACTTCATCACAAATTCTATCTGAATTGCATAGTGCACAAAAGAAGGACCAATTAGCTGTTAGGATTTATCTTGTCATATTAGGTAATATTAGTGTCAAACATCATGCATGTATAGGACTAGATGGTTTATGGATGAGAAAGCTACACGAAGACAGCAGCTGTGAAGTTTCTAGTACTAGCTAGTTGTTGGTTGAGGTTTTTTTTTTTAAGCAGTTGTTGGTTGAGTCAGCGAACTTGAAGTTTACCACTGCAAGAAGCAAGTTGCTGGGGTGAACATGCAGCAAAATTGATTTTTACAGGTTGCTTAGCTAGCAAGTAGGAGAACGTGAGCTGTGTACTATTAGGTCGGTTCCTGTAGCAACTGACCTGAAAGTCCTATAAAAGAGGCAGCAATGCTCCTGCGTAGAAGTGAGTTTGAGAGATATAGAGAAGATAGAGACTGGTTATGAAGATCAAGCTAGTGTATGGTGTATAGTAAGCAAGTGTGTAGTGTGATAGTAGAGCTTGATTGTGAAGATCAAGAAATGTGTGTAAGCTAGTAGTGTGAAGTTATAAGATCAATATAGTACAAACTCGTGTTACCAGCTGCTTATGTTATTGTGTTACTAGAAACAAAGTGATTTTTGTTTTCAACATTAGCAAATTCAAAGTTTCTTAATTAAGCTCAAGAAAAATGGTCTCATCTGAGTTCCACTGTATAGAGAAAAATGTTTCAGATGTAGTTCGATTTCTTATTGAAGGAACTCACATCTGAAAGTTGACAGGACCTTGGCAGCTCAGCAAACGCAAATACTGAACCTTGTGGCTTGAAGCTGATTTTGAAGCCGAAGTCTTTCAGCAACTGAAGGATGAAGTCTCTTTTCACCTCATAGTCCTAGCCAAAGTCATCACAATTGCAAGGTAAGACAGCTCAATCTCAAGAAGCATGATTAGCACTAGGGCTCACTTTTTTCAGGGATGTGTAGTAGCCTGCTGTGCTTGTTAATGCAATCAATGCAGCTTCTTGGAATGGCGCAGGAGCTGAATCTGTTAGTTTAATGTGGATATTTCTAATAGCTGAGGCGATGCTTGCTGCTGCACAAGCCCAACCGAGTCTCCAACCTAGTCAGTCCAGACAGTTAATTTGTGAAGTGTCATCTAACAAGTCACAAAAGGTTGCTATTTCTATTGTTGGTTGTGTCACAACAAACTGCGCAGCAAATTCCGAGTTGTGCTCACCAGTTACACTGTAAGTTTTTGACAGTGAGGATGTGATGATGGTCCTCTCTTGCATCCCTGGAAGAGAAGCCAGTGAGATATGCTTGTTCGCATCATAAGTAATATACTCATAAACCTGCAAGATATTCACACATATTGAGACAAGAGATAGACAGATTTTATGAAAATTTGCTTTGGAAAAATATGTATAAAAAAGCCCACAAATTTTCAGTATGTGTGGGGATAATAACAATCCATATTGCTCATCACAGATGTACCTCATCAGTTATCGCAAAGCAGTCCATTTTCTGACAAGCCTGGGAAATAATAAGCAACTCCTCTTTGCTGAAGACCTTCCCTGTTGGATTGTGTGGGCTGCAAGTGTGATTTGGTCGTTTCACAAGTTAAAAAAATGTTATGCACAAACATATCCACACGGCAGGTAACAGCATGAATCAAACAATGATCTGTTCAAGACCACTGCCTTAGTCCGACTTGTAAAAGATTTCAGAAAATTGTCTTCGTTCAGAGTCCAAGAAGGTGGGTCCAATGGCACATAGACCTAAATAAACAACGGAGACTGAATTCTGATTCTGAATTATCAAGCTTGCTACAAACAAAACAAAACTGGATTCTGAACTAGAAAAATGATCTTACAGGAATGCCACGAGCTAGCTCAATGCATGTCTCATACGTTTCATAAGCAGGGTCGAAGAGCAAAACTTCATCTCCTTGGTCGATTACTGCATGGAAGGGGAAGGAAATGCATATCGATCAGTAAGAATGCCCGCAAGGTTCTGAAACTAGCATAATTCAGTCGAATGCCCGCTAGTCTGTACTCTACTACAGTACTTGCAAAGATAGCCGCAGCGAATGCTTCGGATTGGCCGCAGCAGATGACGAAGTCCGTGAGTGGGTCGACGTCGAGGCCATGGTCCCGTTTCATCGTCTTGGCGAGGATGTCGCAGATCCCCTGCACATGCCTACGCGCCGCTGCAGTCAGTCGCGGCGGAGTCGAAGTGGAAACGGAAGTGGAACGGGAACATTTCCCCCCGACCGCGCGACTGCGCGAGAGGACAGAGGAGGAGAAGGAGGAGGAGGTGTCGTGGCGAAGGAAACCTGTACTGGTTGAGGTCCGCGGCGATGGCGGCGGCAGCGGCGGCCTTGACGTGGGGCGGCGCGGGGAAGTCGGGGAAGCCCGCGGCGAGGTTGACGGCGCCGACGCGCTGCGCCAGGTGGGACAGCTGCTGGATGGGCGACGGCGCCGACCGCTTGGACACCGCCGACAGCCTCCGCTCCATGGCGCCGCCGCTTTGCCGCTGCTTGTTAGCGCCCGTGTTCGTGTGGGTGTCCGGATAAGGTGAGCTCAGATACTAGCTGCGTTCTATTGCTGTCACGCTCACGCGCCCGATCCGGAGCAGCGGGGTTTTGCTTTTTTTTGCATTGCTGCCCTGGCCGTGTCCGTGTACTGGAGTACGTACATGGGAGCGCCGCCGTCACGTGACGCGTCATCTGATCGGCATCTGCAGCTGCAGAGCTGCGACGCAGACGACGGCAACGCAGGGGAAAACAGACAGGAGGCCGGCTGGATGGCGGCTGCAATTCTGCAAAGGGCAAAGGGCGGCGTCTTGTGCGTGCTAGGCTGCTAGGAAGACGATCGGCTGGAACACAAATTCATTTGGAGACGAAATGAAACCAGTTGGAGTATCTCTGCTTGCCCAATTATATATGTAGATCTATCAAGTCGACTGAACTGAACTAACTGGTTGAGCTCGTCCGACAGAGAGCGCTGCGTTGATTCTTCCATGCTCCTCGAATTTGATAGATACTGTACACGAATATCGTAGAAACAGAAAAAAAAAACACAGAAAACAGATAAAATTCGCACATCGGTAATGCCCTGTCCAGGACGTCCGTCCGACAGCCCCGGTGGGCCACGATGCCACCACGAGGCTTTCTTATCCGCTCCTCTTCGTCCACCACGAGGCTTTCTTATCCGCTCCTCTTCGTCCACCGTAATTTCTTAAAAAAAATATCACCACAGCACCGCGAGTATGTGATTGCGCTCTGCGACCGCGCCTCCCGCCCGCCTTCCTCTCCGCCACCACGCCCAGCCACATCCCTTGCAGCTCTGCGCCCCGCTCCATGCCCCTATCCACCTTGCCCGTCGCAGGAGAGGCAGGGGAGGCCTACGCCTGCACCCCATCCAGCGTGTCCGTCGATGGGAAGGGGAGGCCTGTGGCACGCCCCCTGAGTGTCTGTTGGACCGTTGCTCTCGACGCCACCCCCTTAATCCTAGCTGGCGCCACTGGAGTTCCCACTAATTAGGCTGTGGCCACCGGCGACGCTATGTTTCAAGTGTTTCACGTGTTTCAGACTTATGTTTTATGTGTTTTATCTGGATGTTGTAAAAGTAGATCTGGGATGTTTCATATGTTGCAATGATAATATACGCATGTTTCAAGCATATGTTCAAAGTATTTCAGTTACTTCAGACACATGTTTTAAATGTTTTTATCTAGATGTTGCATATGTTTGCTATGGCTGCACATGCATGCTTCAAGTGTTTGTTTTTACGTGTTTCGGATGTTCCGGACTTATGTTGCAAAAGTGGATGTGGATGTTGCATATGTTGCTATACACACATGTTTCAAGAGCATATTTTAAATGTTTCATCTGTTTCAGTTGTATGTTGCAAATGTTTCATATTTAAGTTTTAAAAATTGATTGGGTGTTGCACATGTTGCAATGCGCGCTAGTGGCTGGCGGACAGCGGTCTGCCGCAGCCGCCTGGTGAACTGGGGCGCCGCCGTGGTTCACGTGTGGGCGAGGGATGGGCGCGACAGGCCTGGTGCTGCTGGCGGGGCGCCGTCGTGGTTCACGCGCGGACGCGGGGGCGCTGTTTCAGACGCTGGCGCGCGATGCGGGGGCCGCGGGGCGCGGGGCGTGGGATGCAATATGGGCGGGCGTCGGGTGCAGGCGCGGTGCTTCGTCCGGACGGACGCTGGCTCGAGAGCGGGATTTGGTGCGGGGTGAAGGGAGTTGCATACGTCGCACGGGGGTGTGGGAGCTGCGTCCGGACGGACGCCGTATTCCGGACGTCCGGACGCTAGTCGTCCTGTTCTCACATTGCAAAGAAAGTCTAAGTGTGCACGAATATCGTAGAAATGGAAAAAACACAGAAAATAGATCACATTGCAAAGGAAGTCTAAGTTTTTTCTTTAGGTACCAGCATTCCTAAGATTTACCTTAAGTCAAACATTTCTAACTTGTTTTTATCACTATGGTCCATTTTTAACGACATGTACAAAAACAAGCTTATCCAAACACAGGCAGCCTCACACAGAAACACGACTGGAGAAACACAGGCAGCCTCTAGCGTTGGGCCGCGTCGCGCGAGGGAGGCGGGGATCTGTCCGTAGAGCTTGGTCGACGAGCTCCGGCCACCGTCATAGAAGCTGCGAACGGGGAAGAAGACAGACAGTTATGGTAGGCCCCAGGCTATTGGGAGAGATGCAACTCTTCTTTTATCTAAGGAAAGGTGGGAGGATTTTTTTAATAAAAAAGAGCTATTGGAGAGCTGTAGGAGCAATGAAATTATCTTATCTCACCTAATATAACAGATTTATGAGGACGAGGGATAGTATTAGAGAGCTATGGTGATGCTCTGACCACCGTTGATCGGTTTTCCATATTCTGGAGGCTCTCGTGATCTCGTCCGGCGTCGGCCTTCCTGCTGGGCAGTGGGCACCATCGCGCACACAACAGCGCCCGGTTCCACGGTTCGCGGGGCAGTTTTTGCTTTGGCAGCCTACATTGCCCGTGCGCCGCGAGCTGCCAGTCTCGTCAGCCTAACACACCGGCGAGGAATGGACGTCGCGCAACCACAGAGCTGGGCGATCGGATCCGTGGGGGCGTTGCGTCCTTGCGTTCCGATCCGATAGGACTGCGCGATCGAGTCGCTCAGCTGAGTAGCTGTCTGATCTGCTTCATGTTCGCGAACGTTTACGTGGCTTATAAGCCGGCTGATGCTGTTTTATTGTGAGAAAAAAAACACTGTATTCAAGCGAACAAGGTGAGTTTGCCCTTCCGAATATTGCGTTTTTGCCCCTATTTCAAACCCCAATTGTGATTTTACCCCCACTTTCTTTCACTTTGTGTTTTTACCTCTACTTTTTCAAAACGAAGGCTCTGTTTACCTCAATTCTTAACTCAGTTATCTACATCCGGATCAAAGCAATTAAAAATTAACAAAAGCCCTATGAAAAGACAAACTTACCCCTTATCTCTCGGTGCAACTCTCTCGTGGTCGCCCTCTCAACGCTTAGCAGAGCGCTGTTTCGTTCGAGGCCTTCCGGGCGGCAATCTTAAAAATTCATTCATGACTGACTCGGGCAGCTTTGCCTGGGCTTAAATCAAAGTGCAACTGCAAAGCAAAGAGGCGTTCGAGGCCTTCCGGCGGCAATCTTAAAATTCATTCATGACCCTTTGCAATTAAATCAAAGATTTTCTTGCTCTTATTTTGAACCCTAATTATGATTTTATTCATATTTTCTTTCACTTTGTGTTTTTACTCCTGCTTTTCTAAAACGAACGTTCAATTTACTCCTACTCCGTGAACAGCAGCTAACGGTGTTAAAAAAGTTGAAAAATGACGAGTTTGCCCTTCCGAATATTGCGTTTTTGCCCCTATTTCAAACCCCAATTGTGATTTTACCCCCACTTTCTTTCACTTTGTGTTTTTACCCTTACTTTTTCAAAACGAAGGCTCTGTTTACCCCAATTCTTAACTCAGTTATCTACATCCGGATCAAAGCAATTAAAAATTAACAAAAGCCCTATGAAAAGACAAACTTACCCTTATCTCTCGGTTGCCTCTCTCTGGTCGTCCCTCTCAACGCTAGCAGTGTAGCGGCGGGCGGTGGTGTCGGCGGCGGCGTGGCAATGAAGAGCGTCGGGCGTCGTCAGGCGGCGCGGGCGGCGCGGCGTCTGACCAAGTGAGAGGAAGCGGCCTGGTGGCGCTGCTGCTTAGCTCGACGTATGCGCGCAGCCAGCACACAGCTCTGCTTACCCGCGCGCTTGCAAGCAACAACGGCGTCGTGTGCCGCGTCTCGAAAGCAGTCGACCATGGAGTGTGCTGAGTGATAGAGTCCACTTAATGTCGATGCACGCATAGGTGACGGCGGTGGACTGGGCGTGGTGGATCGGCCTCCTCCTCGGCGACGTTCCGCTGCTCGCACTCGTTGTGTGGCACAGCAACGACGTCTGCCACTGCGCCTTCTTCGCGTTGAAGCGTTGGCGCCGTCGTGCGAGGCTCCCGCCGGGCCACATGGGCCTCCCATTTGTGGGCGAGAGCCTCTGGTTGCTCTGGTACTACAAGCTCGCGCGCCGCCCCGACGGCTTTGTCCACGCCAGGAGGAGGCGCTACTACGCCGGGGGCCGCGCGGGCGCCGGGCGTGTACCGGACGCACCTCTTTGGCTCGCCGACCGTCCTTGTCTGCTCGCCGGCGGCCAACAAGTTCGTCCTCAAGTCCTCCCAGGACGGCACCTTCGGCATCCGCTGGGCCGCGCCGGAGCTCGTGGGCCTCTTCTGCGTGGTCAACGTCAAGGGCAGCCAGCACGCCAGGCTCCGTGGGTTCATCCTCGCAGCCATCAACCGCCCCGGCTCGCTTCGGGCCATCGCCGAGGTCGTCCAGCCGCGTCTCGTGGCGGCGCTGCGGTCGTGGGCGGACAGGGGCACCATCTCCGCCGTCACTGAGATAAAAAAAGCACGCATGCATGCTCCTTAATTAGCTATATATTCCGGCGCACAGTGATGCATGCTAATGCATTTATTTGAAGACATAAATCGAATAACTAACGCATGCGCTTGCAGGTGACGTTCGAGAACATATGCAAGATGTTCGTGAGCAGGGATCCGTCGCCTCTCACCGACAAGATCTCCATGGTCGTTTGCTTTCACGAGACGCTGGCTTTCGCGACGCCGCCAAATAACGCGCTACCGCCAAGCGAAACCTCATGCACGGGTCACGTGCCCACGTCAGAGCTAAGCCGCGACGCGCAAGGCCGCTTCCTCCGCTGGCACGCACGCGCGCGCTGACGGCCGACGACACACGCTTCTTCCGCCACCACCCACCAAGACTCAAAACCGCCCACCATTGCACCGCTAGCGTTGAGAGGGACAACCCTGAGAGAGACGACCGAGAGATAAGAGGTAAGTTTGTCTTTTCATAGGGCTTTTGTTAATTTTTAATTGCTTTAATCCGGATGTAGATAACTGAGTTAAGAATTAGGGTAAACGGAGCCTTTGTTTTGGAAAAGTAGGGGTAAAAATATAAAGTGAAAGAAAGTGGGGGTAAAATCACAATTGGGGTTTGAAATAGGGACAAAAACGTAATATTCGGAAGGGCAAACTCATCATCTTTCAACTTTTTTAACACCGTTACCCGCTGTTCACGGAGTAGAGGTAAACTGAACCTTCGTTTTGGAAAAACAAGAGTAAAAACCCAAAGTGAAAGAAAATAAAGGTAAAATCACAATTGAGGTTCAAAATAGGGGCAAAAACGCAATAGCCCATTTGAATCAAACATGTCCCAGATCACGGACTCACGGTATCACGCAAAACCCCTGTGCACCCGCAGCCATCACTCCGCCGAGTACGTAAGGGCGTATTTGGTTCACCTGACGAACAGGACATTTGTTTTCCAGTTTTGCGCCCTGTTATGTTACAGTGTTTCTCTTACAACAAAACTCACAGAAACCATCAACCGATCGGGGTGTTGGTTTCTTTCTGCTTCTCTTCATCTCTCATAGATCAGTTCGACGGCTGAGACCTTTTACATATGTTCAGTTCCTTCTATATGAAAATGAAATGCAACGGAAGAACACCTGCTACATTGCGCTAAAAGAAACATCTGGATTACAGAACATGCACCTACCCACAGGTTTCAGCATCAACCACACGACCACATGTAAACAGTGTTACAAAGGAAAAGTATTTTCTAGCATCACACTCACTCGTACGGTACGACCATACAAGGACAAGTAATGAAAGATCACACCAGCTGGATGGGCAAAAATACTGGGCAGACCAAAGAAGGGGTGGAAAGAATGAACCATCTCCCCCCAGAAAAGAAGGGGGAACGAGACGACCAGTCCGCGACCTACCATGTTTTCGCTCATGCCTTCTTCGTCACCTGCAGAACCGAAACCAAACAAATCCGCCTCCCCAACCACACCGCCTATTAAAGCGCCCAAGATGCTGCCATGGCCTCGCCGTACAAGAAAATCACAGCAGCAGTACAGCACTAGAAACAGAAAGGTAGACCAAGGCGCACCAGTGCAGTGACTATGACGACGGGCAGTGGCAGCACGGGCGCCAATGGCAGGAGCCAGAGCTCCAGGGGCAAGGCGATGCTGCTCGCGCTGGGCAAGGGCTTCCCTGACCAAGTTCTGCCTCAGGAGAAGGTTGTGGAGAGCTACCTCCAAGACAGCAGCTGCGACGATCCCGCCACCAGGGCCAAGCTTGAGCGCCTTTGTAAGCTTCCTTGTTTCATCACACTTGCTGTTTTTGTAAATTGGTTTTATCTTTAGAAAAAAGTCAAAATTACCCCCTCTAAGTTTGGCCTATGTCCAAATAACCCCTTAAACTAACATTTGGTTGAATTTACTCCCTCCAACTATTTTAGTTGGTCCAATTTACACCTTAAAAAGATTTTTCTTTTTTTGTTTCTCTATGTACAAATTGTGTTTTAGTTTCAAATTTTGTGTGGTGATAGAGGGCATCATAGTTTGTGTTAGAAAAATATATCATGAATTTTCCATCATTATATTTAGTATGATACTGTATCTCTAGTATTATTGTTATTAAATTTCCTAAGCTATCAAAATAGTGGCAGAAAATAATATAGTTTTTTTTTCTAATATAACTCATAATGTCCTCTATCATATCACAAAATTTGATATTAAAACTCAACATATACGTGAAGAAACAAAAATAACAAATCTTGTTAAGGGGTAAACTGGACTAACTCAAATAGTTAAGGTAGTAAATTGAATCAAATATTAGTTTAGGGGGGGTTATCTGGACCAATGTCAAAGTTAAGGGGAATAATTTGGACTTTTTCCTTATCTTTACGTTGAGAATTTTAAGTTGATTGACAAATGCAGCTTAGCTCTAGTCATAAAGATCTATGGTCTAAACAACAACATCCAGTTGTCACAGGATCATGATTTTTTAATATCACCTGATCATATAAGTGTCAATTGCAAAGTGGAAAATGGAACTAGCACGAAGAAAAATACAGTACAATTCCTTATAGAAGGAGAAAAAAAAACACAGGCACACAAATTCAGTGAACTGTTGCTCTAAAACAATCGCTATGATGCTGATTTAGTTCACTTTTTGCATCCTGTTTAGGGCTGCCTGGCTCACTGAATAAGAACTATAAGATCACCATATACAGCCTTCAGTATCTATGTGATGATTTGATTTGCCTCCGATAAACATATGAGTATTGCCCAAATGATTTTATTTTCCAGGCACGACCACTACAGTGAGGACAAGGTACACTGTTATGTCCAAGGAGCTACTTGATAAGCACCCAGAGCTGAAGATGGAGGGTACTCCAACACTGACACCCCGCCTTGACATCTGCAATGCCGCGGTGATCGACCTTGGTGCTGCTGCAGCTCGTGCTGCCCTCGACGATTGGGGCCGCCCTGCAGCTGATATTACCCACCTCATCTACATCTCATCCAGTGAGCTTCGTCTCCCAGGGGGAGACCTTCACCTGGCTGCCCGCCTTGGCCTTAGCCCAAACACCGTGCGCACTTCCCTTCTCTTCCTTGGCTGCTCCGGTGGTGCTGCTGCCCTCCGCACTGCCAAGGACATTGCTGAGAACAACCCAGGGAGCCGTGTCTTAGTAACAGCTGCTGAGACCACTGTGCTAGGCTTCCGGCCACCAAGTTATGACCGTCCTTATGACCTTGTTGGTGCTGCCTTGTTTGGTGATGGTGCCTCAGCTGTGATTATAGGAGCAGGCCCCATGGCACCAGCAGAAGATCCTTTCTTAGAGCTTGAGTTCTCCACGCAGGAGTTCCTACCTGGGACTGATAAGGTAATTGATGGCAAGATCGCAGAGGAAGGAATTAATTTTAAACTAGGGCGTGATTTGCCTGAGAAGATTGAAGGCCGCATAGAAGGTTTCTGCAGGACTCTCATGAACCAGGTAGGGATAAAGGATTTCAATGATGTATTTTGGGCTGTGCATCCTGGTGGACCAGCAATATTGAACAGGCTTGAGTTCTGCCTTGAACTTCAGCCAGAGAAGCTCAAGATTAGCAGAAAAGCCTTGAAGAACTATGGAAACGTGAGCAGCAATACAATCTTCTATGTGCTGGAGTACTTGAGGGATGAGTTAAAGAAAGGGGCAATAAGTGAAGAGTGGGGATTGATCTTGGCTTTTGGCCCAGGCATCACCTTTGAAGGACTGCTAGTCCGAGGTGTTAAGAAAACCTTCACAAGCTAATATAATGGAGGGAAGATTTACATGGCAAGCATGAAGACTAATTATATATACACAGAAACATCGCATAAAGAGCATAGATGTCTTGGTGGCAGCTGTGCACCACATAGTACATCGCTAGCATTTTACTGTATTTATGTGTTTCTCTATCAAACAGTGTAAGGTACTTGAGTTTGCTTCCTAGGCATTGTAGAAATAAGGCACTATACAGCCTGTTGTTCCACTGTACTATGCACTGATTGCAGGATTACTTCAATACTGATTGTATGCATGAGTGTACTAATTACAGAGCAACTATCATACTCTCAAAGGAAAAGCAGAGTAATTATGTGATGTGGCATCAAACACACATTACAACAAAAACATGTTACAATGATAGATAGTAGATGTATCATCTATCATGATCTCCTAAGCACTTCGACAAATGTTAAACTTTAACATCATTTCAAGTATTATTGAAAGACACAAAATTGAGCAAGTTCTTACAGTAAAGGGGGCATCCATTACATCCTGATCTAACCACGGACCTTGCGAAATACAGTCCAGCGACAACAAGAAGGCAACATTGGATCCCACATTGAAAGCCTATCTTCTTCGCCATCATCATTCAAAGTCCAAAATGCATGAATCAATCAGACGTAATGCAGATGCCTCTAGCAAATCATGGATTCGAATTTGACGGTCCCTCTTCGAAAGAAAGTTCACCAACAACCTTCCCCCAAGCAAGTTTAGCATCGCCTTTCACAAGAAACTCCATCTTGGCAACAACATCCTTGGCCTCTGTTGACCTGCCTGCCTTCACCAAACCCTCGACCAAACCCTTAACAGCCTCAAACGCTGGTGCTGCCTTCATTGCAAAGCAGCTCTTACAAATCCACAACGCATCATCAAGCTTCCCTTTCTCAACCAAACTCCTAAACAGCACCACATATACCTGCGAATGCGCGGAAACACCCAAGTCACTTCTTCCCTCCCGCCTCTTCATCACCTTCATCCTCTTGAACACACGCATCGCTGCCCCGACATTTCCCTCCTTGCAGTAACCCTGCACGAGAGCATTGTAGGTAAGGTAATTCGGCGCTACCCCCTTTGATTCCATCACATCAAGCAGCTCCTCCCCCTTGACTGTCTCGCCTTTCTTGGAGAACCACTGTATCCGGCAGTTGTAGGTGACAACATTTGGCTCCAGGTTGCTCAAGCTGATCTCCTTCAAAACCTTCTCAAACCCCTCCTCATCGTCCTGCACGGAGTAACCGGCAAGGACAGTGTTGTAGGATATGATGTCTGGCACAGGGCGGTGCTTCAACTTCTTGTTGGCCATTTCGTCGAGCAGCTTCCGGGCAGCAGCTAGCTCAGAGTTCTTGACCAGCGCGTGGAGGAGCACATTGTGGGAGGCGCGGCCGGGCGCGACCCCGTGCGAGGACTCCGCCAGGGCAATGGTGGACTTGATGTCATCGAGGCGGCCAGCGCGGAGGAACGCCGAAAGGAGCGCCGAGAGGGAGACGTCGGAGCGGGCGGCGGGGGGAGACGAGGAGAAGGCCCGGAGCGCGTCGTCGGGTCCCGGGTAGAGGGAGAGCGCCCGCGCAAGGAGGCCCGGGGAGGGCGGGGCGGAGGCAAGGAGGAGGTCGAGGAGCGAGGCGGCGAGGTCGGGGCGGCGGAGGCGGGTCAGGCGCGAGGTGGCCAGTGAAAAGAGCTGGCGCGAGGTGTGGAGGCGCGGGAAGTCATCGCTGGAGAGCGCGGAGGCGACGAGGGAGTGGATGCGGGCTGGGTCAGACTCGGCGCGCACGGCGAGCTGGAGGTCGAGCACGGGGGCGCGGGCGGAGGTGGTGGTGGGCGCGGCCGGGGTAGGGGTTGCGGTGGAGGACGCCGAGGGATTGACGTCGGGGAGCGCGAAGAAGGCGCGGAGGAGGGGAGCGCAGGCCGCGGCGGCGGCGCGTGGGTGCGCAGCGTGGCGGCGGCGGAGGAGGAGGGACGCCATGGTGGGGAACCGGGGACTACGGTACGGGGTTTGGCAGGGTTTGGGCCTTAAGGGCCTATTTCCTTTTCTTCTTTCCTTTCTCACCCACACTGTAAATCTGTAATAAAGCCTGTTCGCTTATTAGTTTCAGCCAGGGCTTATCAGCCAGCCAACAGTATTTTTCTCTCACAACAAATTAGCATCAGTCGGGCTTATCAGCCCAGAAATCAACCAGCGAACAGGCTAAGTTAGGTCGTTAGGGTTTGGAACGGAAAGCGAGAGAAGGGAAAGCTGTTGTCGTCAATGATCAAATAGTAGTATCATAAAGCAGAAATTGCACTGAAATCATATATAAATTAATTATTTATATTTTTTTTTCATGAACACTCTTGGATAGCACGTATTTCATTAAGAGGAAAGAAATTTATTTTTCATATAAACCTTAGAGCCCTATTTAACTTAACTTGGCTCCAGTTGATTCTTGCTCTTTGTTACAGCATTTATAGAGGCTAAACAACCCGTTCGCTTGGTCGTAAACGATCGTGGATTATAAGCCAGAACCAGAGGCGGATCCAGGCCCCGGGCTGCCTGGGCTGTAGCCCGGGGCGAGGCCCAAGAACTGTAGGAACAAGTTTCATAAAAAACGCATAAAAAGCCAGACAACCCGATGTGAGGAAAGCCCGGTAACTTGTACCCTAGCCCTGGCGGTAAATGGACTCGTGGTGGCCTCTCCTTCTCACGTCTGCTGACGGCGAAGTCACTGATCGCTTTCGCCTCCGCATCCGCTCCCGCCCCCGCCTCCGGCCCCTGTGGCCTCGCCTCAGCCGCTTACTTCTTCCCGCACGATCGCCCACCTCCTCTTTCACCCGGCCCGCTGCCAGCAGGCCCCCCCCATTGCCAGACGATCGCCTCACTGTCATGGCAAGCACTCACCCATCGCATGGTGCCCGGCCAGGGCTAGCGCCTAGCCAGGCGACCACCGCCCGCCCCCGATGCTCCCCACTCTGAGTCTAGACTCTGCAGCAGCCAACATGTGTGAAATCATGATGTTTTAAATCTTGTAAGGCTCTTCATTTGGTACTTTTCTAGCCTCAATGTTCTACGTATTGTTTGAGCCCAATGTTTGAGCTCTTTAAATCAATAATATCATTATTTGTCTTCTTTGAAACTATGATGTATCTAATGGTTCAGAGCTAGTAAAATTTTTAGTCTTATATTAGTTAGCCCGGCCACTGGCCAGAACAGTATTTCCTTTTACACCAAACCAGCCAGCAGTAATAATCCATGATCGTATACGATCGTATCAGCACAAGCCGAACAGGGAAAGATGGTGAAGCAAAAATTAGTGATTTCACCATCTCCTAGTTTATTGAGGAGAAAGAAAAGCGATAAGGAACGAGAGCCGAAGCTGCCCAGAGTTCCACCAAACTTTTTTGAGTAGAAGTTGACAAATCTTTGTTTCAAACTGCACATGACGATTTGATTTTGTTTTTTGTTTTAGTAAAGTTTTTGGGTTTGAAGTTTGAAAGAGAGATGATAGGCTGAGGCCTGGCGTCTGGGAGACGCAACTTGGTCCGTTACTGCACTAGACATACTTTGTTTCTTCAGTCGAAATGTTGAGATGTTCCACAGTCAAATGAGTTACAAGAGAACGCTGCAAGTAGATCGCAACCTGAATACAGAAAAACATAGATCCCATAACAAGATACCCAGGGTCCAGAAGCTGGCAACGGCGTGGGAGAAAAAAATGTAACTCGTCAAGTGCAAGGTCAACTCATATTGCAACAATATATGATCTGCTCCAGAACGGGAAATAGATTTGCAAGGCAAAACCTCCTATAACATGGAAACTCTCAGTATCGAAAGTGGCAGTGAGTCAGTGACTATTCAATGTTACAGATGAGTGTAAGCAGGCCCTTAACTATCAACAGTAAGAAATATAGGAGTAGCAACTAGGAAGTACAAGCGGCTGTTACTACAACTACAAGCTACCTCCGCCTAGGTGGATCAGAGGACCTAGGTTGTTTCCCATCTGTATCGGACTTGTCCTTCTCTGTCTGATTGCCTGAGTTTCCTCGTCAAGTCATCAGCATAGCGCCGCCAAATAGACTCCCTGTCTTTACTCGCCAGTTTGTTGTACCTTACATCAGATCTTAGAAGACCTTTTGCTTCACTCCAAGAGTTGATTGCCGTCTTCCCCTCATCTGTTGTCCGTGCAGCTACCTCTGGAGTGATAACCTCAGATAGAAGTGCCCGGAAATCACGTACACACCGCTGAGGGAAGTCAAAGGGTCAAAATGGTAAGCATCCAGGAAGAATTGTGAAATGCATTACAATGAAGATCCTACAGCAGCTGCTTAATGAGTTATTTATAAGTACCAAGACTACTCAAGCATTCAAGGCTACAATGTCAAACAAAAACATGCAATCAAATTCATGCGTACTGCCTATTGAGTATGTGCCAATAGCAACACAAAAGTCACTGTAAATTTGAATATTTGTTGAATATTTGCCTTTAGCTGATTTATTGACAAAAGTAGCCGGTTGTTTTTGCTGATGTGTAGACACAGGTTGTGTGCCTAGTGCCCAGGCAGTGGCTGTGTCCACAAGACCAAAGACCACAAGTAAGGCTTTAACAGCTAAAATGTGTGCATAACAAAAAACAATTTAGTGCCTAAAGGAATTGGTTGGAACAGAACAGAAACCACAAAGCAAAATCTCAATGACAATGCAAACCTCAGGGAACAAACAGCCACGGTAAGAGAGTAATTTCAAATTCTTAGTTCAGTAGCTACAGGCATTTATAACATTTGGGTTTACCTCATATAGGTCCTTGACATGGTCACGAAACAACTTTTCTGCATCACCTTGGCCTAAGTCAGGATTTCGAGCACGACCTTGCGGATCTTTTTCAAGTTTCGGTTTGGATTCAGTCCATGATGCCTACAGAAAAAAATGTAAATTGTTAAATTGTACAATGCATAATTACCAACTTGCCAATGTGAAGTTAAATATAGCAGGTACAGCAAAACAATGTCAGTTAAAGCCAGGAAAAAAAGAATAAACTAGGTTCAAAAATTAATGCAAGCAAACAAGACCAGAGAAGTGACGACCCATCCTAGCTACAGCAGCATACTACATAGTTCTCACCAGTAACAGGTGATGATTTTGGGAGAGATCCAGCATTCACATTTCCAAAAACAAACACACCACCAGAAACCAGCTAACGCCTGTTCATATTATTATTCCTTTCAAGCAGAACTATGGATTCATAGGTCTCAGGAAAAGGTAGGGCTTTATGGTTGGCAACCAATCTCTCTTTCTCTCTCTCCATACAACTCTCGTAGCTTTTCTTTTTTTCCAATGCCAATTCCAACTGGCTAGTCACGTCGAAATTTGCTTTCGATTGGACACAACACTAAGCAAGTATCTCCTATATTATGAAATGACACTCGTTCATCTAGTAGCAACTGGCCAACTGAAGCCAGTCATAGCAAAGAAACTCACCAATGGAGGGAACTATAAATGGAATGCCAATCTTTTGTCGAACAATGAAAGACAGTCAATAAGTGCTTCATTAACAGATACTGAGAATTTGAAGAATGCTCAGTTAAAGAATTTAACATGCAACTCAAATCACCTTGGGATCCTTTATCATTTCAACAAGTAAAGCTTGGTATGATGACACAGCCTCTTTTCTACGGATCTTCATTTTTACTCTTTCCATTTCCTGTTCTTCTCTTTCTTTCCTTTTACGTGTTTCACGTTCCCTCTCCTTTAACTTGGCCTGGATATATACCAAAGTACATGTAAATCTATATCTATACATAGTAAATAAAGGAATAAAGTTTATCAGTTAAGTTGACCAACTTGCTCATCCACTTTGGCCTTGGCAGCTTGTTCTGCTTCCTGTTCAGCAGATTTCAGTTCCACTATGTATTCATTAAATATAGTCTCCCTTTCTTCATGCTTCATGGCTTTGTACCTTGGATCACTGCGGAAATTTTCTTTCACCTACATGATTCGGAGTATGAACATGAACATTGATTCATGAACAGAAAAATAACTCAAAACTTACATCGAACAATATCGGTACATTATTATTACTATTAGTGATTCCCTTTAAAAAAGGCATTTAACTAGATGTTGCAAATAACCACAAGTTATAGATTTATTTATGACATGCTAAATGGGAGGAGCTGTTTCAGGGCCACGACTGGCCCATGACTGTAAAACTTACTGATATAAAGAGCATTCATAAATGTGAACATCAGGAATTCAGGATGACAAGATCAGACCTCATGTAACTCAGACAAAACTATCATACCAAAACAGGCGACATACTTTTTTAGTGAAGTTATTCAGATGATAGATTGATAACAGGACCTTGAGAACAGATATACTAACAGTCACCAGTAGATCAGTGTATGCTAGTTACTGGACAGAACACCTCCCTAGGTTAAAGGCAGCTGTTGACTTGGTACGTCAGTCTAAGAAGAATTCAGTTAATTTTCAAGTTATGCACACAAATGTCAAGTTCAGGACTTAACTTGGATCTCAAAAGATTATGTGTTAATCCCTGCTAACAGGAATAGAAGATAAAAGAACCGAAAGCTGATAACGTGCATCAATGGAATCACACAGCTATAAGATTATAATCTGCTAGTGTCGATATGTGATGGGTCAGATGGATTGGTTGCATCGAAATTACATGAATAAATTTAGGATGCAATCCTAAGAGCAAGGAGTGCAATGTATACAAAGAATTACCTTTGGAGTTTGGATAGTAGCATGTATGTGGAAATTAACAACCCACATGCCAGAACCATAAGCTAGACTTTGATTTATTTACTTCTATATTATAAATAAATAGTATTAAATTACTGTGATTAGTTTAATACTACAGTTTTTTGCAACATGGCTCTTGTTGAGTTTCATCTCTAGGCTCTAGCCTACCCCAACTTCCTTGGTACTAAAGGCTTTGTTATTGCAGTAGCTATGTTCAGTGAAATGAGACAAAATACTTACTTTTGCCCATCGGCAAGTTGAAGTTATATCTTTATTTTCTCGAAGCATTGATTTGAAATCAGCAATGACAGCTTTGCGCATTGATTGGACTTTTTCTTGAACAGCCTTCACCCTGCTCAAAAGTTGACAGTGCATTATGTTTACACATGGTTCATCAATTTGATTTCAAAGAAGAAATTCAAAATCATTTGTTCAGGAAAGTGGTTGGCCATACTTCTCATTGAAGAGCACCTCCCTTTCCTTTCGATCCAAGGCTTCAAACCTTGGATCAGCACCCCATTTTCTTTTGAATTCCTGGTAGTCTGTTTTCTGGTTGATGTCCTGCAACATATATTAAGATGGCATGACACTTTATCACTTATGAATCCAATAATCTTGTAAAATTTATAGGCAAGCCATTTCACCATCATTACATGGCCAAGTTAGTTTACAGGAAAAAAAATCAAAGTATCAATAACAGACCTCAGATGCTTCTTCAAGTAATTCTTTATACGCCTCTACTGCAGCCTTCAGGGCAGCTCTTTTCTCTTTCCGCTCCTCTTCAGCACGTGTGCGAACATAGTGGTCAAATATAGCCCGCCTTGTTGAGTGACTAGGAATAGCCTATAAAGGGAACAAAATATCTTTTGGAGTTAATCAGTAGTCACAGCTGTTTCTTATAGAGAAAATTACCACTTTGTAAGAATGAAATCATACTATGCTTTATTTTTCAAAAAAAAATCATACTATGCTTTGAATGCACAAAAGAATACTTAAAATCATTAGTTCTTCAGTATAATTTATCTCTTAATTGCTCAATTATTCTTGTTATACGTTTGATGATGTACTAAAATTGAGCCTCAGTTTAGCACAAAAAGAAGACAATTTGCAGAAGTTCTAGACTCAATTAAAAGAAGATCAACACATAGGAGCATAGTTGTGCTTTCCCAAAAATAACATTCAGTTATGCAGAATTCAGTACATTGTTTAAAGTTTTAACCAAACAATTACCTATTGCTTCAGTAAACAACAATTTCACCACTACTTCAAAAGGAGTAAAAATCCATAAACTAATACTACAGAAATCCATAAACAACTTCCTTCTTCAAAAAAGCAACTGCAGCACTCAGTTTTCATTATGTAAGTTTCTTCATAGGGGAAGATGCATCTAATTTAAGTGCTAATCAAGTCAGACAGCAGCAGGAGATTCGCAGGCAAGATTAAAATACAAACTTTAGCAAACCTTAAAGCGTGGGTCGAACACTATTTTTGGAAGTTCCTTCTCCCACTTCGAAAATGGCGCAACTCCTCGTTCCTTTAGCATCTCCTGTGAAATTTAACACACATGCATGTCATGGCATATTCATCTACGGTGATAAAAAAAAAAATTATACAGTTTTCATTAGCTATTTCAATTCGCCAACTAGAAATATACAAATAGTACAACATTATCTCAGAAAAGACACGAGTCTATGGTACCAGACCCAACAAAATGAGAAAACATCAAGTTCACTATTTGAATGATCATCTCTATTCAAGAAAAGAAAATAGATAACACAAGGTATGGGGCAGCATAGCAAAAGAACCCATTGAGAAGCAATGAACCCCTCAAAGTATCTACACTAAGATCCAGAGAAATGTCACAAAAACCACCTTAAACTGACGAATGCAGTCCTCTTTACTTGGTCCATGCTCCTCATCATCTGAATCTGAAGACGAATCAGACATATTCACATCGCCATTGTTATCTTTTGATTTCTCACCATTATTCGCCACTTGCTGCCCCTTAAGTGCAGCATCAGCTGGTCTGGATCCATTCAATTCAGAAGCAGCAGATGTAGCCAGAGCTGAAGGCACACTGGAAGCACCAGCATCCTGAAATTTCTTCTTTATTAAATCCAATGCAGATGGCGATGCAGGGGCAACTGTTTGCCGAAGTGGCAACGAATCACGGCCACCTGTCTGTATGGCAGGAGTACTTGCATCAATGCTTGTTATTCCCTTATTATCTATAGTAGCAGCATCCTGCACTGAAGTTGAACCTTCTTTTAAGGAACCAGATTCCGCATTCTTGAGGATCTCACACACCTCTGGCGGAAGTTGCCAGCTGCTAACCTATAAGCAAGTCAGCGTACAGCAATAAGACATACATAAACTCATGAGATACCAAAAGACCAACGCAACCCCATTATTATATGTTGGATGTTGCTGAGCTATTAAGCCATGGTCTAGATCTTACCTTTTGTTTGTTATCATAATAATATTTCTTTCCATCACTTGTAGTTACTATGCTCCAGTCAGTACCAGCCAATTTGTCCCTAGCAGAGATTCAGATTAAATTCAGATTCCATGTCGCATTAGATTCGTGAACATAAACGAATATAGATGACAAGCCAGGATGCATTCATCAGATTAAAAGAGCAATTAAAAAAGGATACTGAATCTCGTGCATACTTTTAGCTAGTAATTTTGCAATCAAAATTGCTAAACGATCTATCATACAATAGCATTTAAGATCCCCATTATGACTGCACCATTGATAAGCAAACTGGATCTTTCTGTGCCTAGAGTTTTCTTTATGTCTAACTAAAAAGACTACTTCCTCCGTTCCAAATTATAAGTCGCTTTGACTTTTTTGGTACATCCATTTTTCTATGTATCTAGATAAATAATATGTCTAGATACATAGCAAAATGGATAAACCAAAAAAGTCAAAGCGACTTATAATTTGGAACAGAGGGAGTATTAAACATGCAAAGTAGTGGAATACAGCACTAAATGTTAGCAGCATGTTCAAATTAAAAAAGACCAAAGGGTTCATGTAACTCAGCAAAAGTCAGGTCTTCATAACACCAATTTAAAGCACAACAAAAACAATGTGGCTAAGCAGCATGGCAAGGCATAAGAATTCTGAGGCTCCAACAGCCCTCATTTTAGAATAGTGATCAGGTTCCTATCATAATCCATAGCTGGCAAACTGTTAGTCTAAAATGAATCGTTGCTTTAGAGACTTCCTATTCATGTAAACAAATGTCTTTATAACTTTTCAGTTAATGCAGAGGCAATCAGAATTCAGAAACCATGGCATCATTCATGATTGTGTGTGCCTTCGAGAACTCCATAGAGAATAAAGTGGGACAAATTAACTTCAAGAAAATACTTGCAAATCAGACAAACATAGTTCGGTATAAACATGGGACTTTCAGACATACCAAGAAACTGGAACTGGTTGTGTTGCAACCTTCTCCAGCTGCAGCAAAAACATTAAAAAAAAGATTAGTTCAATCGTGATAGTAAATTGTCATGTCCTCAAACTAGAATGAAGTCATATTACTTGATAAAGCTATTCCTCTGTGCAACTACCTCCCCCTTAAAACCAGTTGGTTTCTGGTAAGTCGATTCTCCTGTCAAAGCATTGTAATAATATACAACACCAGTTTCAGTTTTGTGAGCAGACCATGCATCTGAATCCTGAACTCCAGTATTTCTATTGTCCTCCAGCCGTTCATTGACTTGACCTCCATGTCCTGCAGCATTAAACATTATCAATAGAATAGTTAAAATAAAAAAACAAGACCAAATATCAAATCCAGTGAAAACGTTGCCTGTAGAATCTGGCTCAGTTGAAGCATGAGTGGGCTGTTCAGATCCTGGATTTGTTGATGCTTGTATTTTCCGATCCCCACCAGTTGACACACCAGGTGGTTGCACATTGGCAAAGGCCGCATTCGCAGCAGAAACCCCAACTATTGGCCTGCCAAGAGACCCTACAGGAGCAGCTGGATAGGACTGGAAGGGAGGTTGCTGAAATCCAGTAGGCTGTGGAGGATGAGGATGTGACCATAAAGGTTGAGGTGGGACAATAGCAGGTCCTGAAGGATAGGATGAATAAAATGGTGGTTGAGAATTTTGTGGAGTAACACCTTGGGTTGCAATTGGTGGCGTTGTTTGGGGCAAAGGAGCGGCAGATGGAACTATAGGCCTCCCAAGGAGACTTGTTGGATTAGAGACGATTGCAGAAGGTTGTCCAGGAACAGATGGTCTGGCTCCAAATACCTCAGGGCGAGGTAGCACTGACGAATTTGTTAGCGTTTGAATAGGGATTGAAGGATTTCCAGAAGCACTTGCAATTGTTGAAGGAGAATTTGATGGCATGCCAGTAGATAACTGCATGGCATGGGGGGTAACCTCTGATGCACTTGGGCCATCCAATTTCAAATTATTAATGTCCGAGTTGCCCTATATGTAATAAAAATCATTAAGTTAGCAATGCTTTACTCCAATCCAAAGATTCAAACATACAAAGAAAAAAGAGGGTGCATAGTGCTTAATGGAAATTGGGAGGCTTGTGACTGCACCTGTTGTGCACTAGCACCACAAGGAATACTGGATGGCCTTGGCACTGAAAAAGGCAACTGAATAGATCCAGGAGGATTTGGTGCCATAGATCCTGGGAATGCTGTACTAGGGTGAGTTATGTGCCCAGGGGTGGGAGGCTGCAAGGAACCTGGTGGAACAAATCTAGAAATTTGACCAGCAAGATTTGCTCCCTGTGTAAGCAAAAATATATTAAGTGTTAGTGCATCAGATAATAGGATCAGGTCACAAGCTTAAGATTAAAAAATGTATATACAACAATGGTAATGATAATAAAGCCATGAGAAATTACAGTGTCAAGTTGAAACTGCTGACCAGTAGGCAATCTAGCATTAGCATGCGAAACAACGTTATATGAAAAAGAAGGTCTGTTCCCAAAATATTGCCCTGGGGCTGGTGGCTGAAGAGCTGACGCAGGCATAGGAGCAACCGTAAGAGCCTGGAAAGGGGAAAAAAGCTCATGAGACATACATAAGTGGTAATGCCAACATTAGGTAAATAATCCAAATTGAGCACTGTGGACTAAGTTGACTCGTTTGTAATTTCCATCATTCCATCCTATTTTACCATAAATATTTTGCTTCCACACGGAATAGTAAATTTGGGATGTCAGTATCCTAATTTTGTATTAGGCTCTGTTTTACAAATGGCAGGATTCCACAGCAGCTTATCAATAAGCAGATCTAAAAATGAATTAAATAAGCAGAATTTGTTTTTCGCTAGGATCTCCAATAAGCGGAATCTGCGCAAGGTAAGCGAAACCATAGTCACCAGAACTCTGGGTCGTTCAGATCAAGGGATGAGACTGCTCCTTTGAATGATACTTCCTAACATGGTACATGACCCCAAGCAATCTGGGTTGATGGCCAGGGGATGAAGAGCTATACTGAAGCACGTGTTCATATGTAACCAGACCAACGGTAAATCAATCACATGTTTAAAAAGGAAAAAAGAAAGAGAAGAAAAAGGAAAGGATTAGCTGGACAGCCATATATTGGCCCACCAGCCCAACACTAGTTGCCCTAACCCATATACAGGGCATGCATCACACACGGAGGCAAGGCAACAACATCGTTATCTGTTCTTGAGTCCTTCAACAGTAGCACTGCCTTCATCTCCACCTCACGTCGCCCCTCAAACAACAGCCCATGAGAACAAAGTACTCCCGTTTATTCCTTTCCGTCGCCCCTAAAACCACTGCCGCACAATCCCCATTCAACCTTCGCTGCAGCATCCATTCTCACCTCTCCTCCCATCACTGGAGAACATCAAGCTTGATCTGGATATCATGGATTCTCGTCAAAAATTGAAATTCGAAATAAACCCTTGATCTGTGTAAGCTTCTTCATCTACTTTGTGAGAAAATGGGATTTGTATTGCTCTTCTTGTTCTGTGTGATGACCCTGCACCAACAGTGTGGTGACCCTACGTGAATCCTGACGTCGACCCTCATCAACCCCAACTGGATAGAACAGGGTCTCAACCCCATTTACTACGACTATGTGCCAAACAGGGCCTTATTCTTCTACATACAATTTTGCAGGCTATGCAAAAAAATGTCAAATTGGCTGCGAGATGTGGAAGGTCAGTTGCATTATCAGCTTTCCCATAATCAATTTTGATTATGAAGCATTTATAGATGTGACATAATGCAAAGCTATCACTGTCTGGGTAGGTTTCTACTCTCTAGGCATTTGAAGAATTCAAAAATTCCTCATGCAAAGACTCCTCAAACTAATCACATACAACAGAAATAACAAACTGGTCTTGCTATCTATCATATTCGATCAAAATAAAGTATTTTAGCATGACAAGAAAATCACAACGCTAAAATAATAGCATGAGCTATGCGACATATAGTTAAATAGGCAATGACTTAACCCAAAGCATGGGTTAGCCTGCCATTTTTCATTTTTTGAAGCTAAAAAGGCATTGGCAATAGTCCACTACTACGTCATCAGCTCCATATAGAAACCAAAATACTGTGTTACAATTCAGCTAGCAAATTCACGGGTTAATTTATGAGCATGGAGTTCCCATGAATATAGAAAGGTTTCTATAGGACACACAAGAGAGGTTTATGACTTTACATGGTTTGCAATTGCATACAGAAATGATCAACTATTGTGACTGGCCCAAAGGTCGCTGCTCATCATAAAAGCTAATCAGTAGAGTTCAGTTGCAATAGCTAACATCGTTCTCATTCTAAACAAAATTACAACACTAAACATGTGGTCATACACAGAAACTCAACAGAGAAAAAGAAAACCTTAAACGTATAAGCTGCAGCAGTGAATATGCCAAGATGCCTACCGGAGAAGAGCATGGTTGTAGTGAAGCTGCACCGCCACCAACTTGCGGCGCTGGTGGCGCCCTCGGCAGTACATTATAAGAAAAGGCTGGCGACTGCGATGGCGACGGAGACGGTGCCCCTGGCGCCATGTAGGATAGAGAGCCTGCAAATTGCGGCCGTGGCGGCCCTGGCGCTGCGGGCGGGGCAGGGGAAGCGGGAGGAGGCGCTGTGGGCGTGGCAGGAGAAGCGGGAGGAGGCGCCGCCGCAGGATCGGAAGTGGTGGCGGACGCGGGGCCGGACAAGACATCTCCGGGGGCTGCCGCCGCGACGGTAGATGGATTGGATGCCCCTGCCAATTCCGCCGCGGCGGCCGCCGGTTCCACCACGACAGCTGCCTTAGCCTGAGAGGGTTCTTCGACCTGTGGGTCGCCCACGTCGGAGACGGCCGACGCCGGCGTCGCCATGTCTGGGTGGTAGTTGGGGCCTAGGGTTTTGTGAAATCGATGAGCGTCGTGCCTCGCGCGAGAGAAAGCAGCGGTAGACCGGGGTGGAAGAGAGAGAGAGATACGGGTTGGATTTCTTCAAATTGGCCCGTGGGCCGTAGCCTGACCGTTATACAGGCTAGTAATCTTAAAGTCCATTTTACCTCCCCGATCGGTTCTTGAAGTTTAGTTTTCCTCTCTCGGCTCGAAAACTGGGTAAACCCCCTCCATCAACTTTTAAAACCATTCATTTTATCTTACTGACCCAGTTATAAATAGTTTTCAAAGGCGGTTTTGTCTTTTTTATTTATTTTGACTAAATATTTGAAAAATCATAGTAAATCACAGAAAAGTCGTAAAATGAAAAATCCAATTTTGTTGGACCACATGAGTAAAACAACACAGCAAATATATAATATGCTATGCTTTAGTATAAAGTTTTTGTTGTAGCTTTAGATCTATGCTTTTCTGTAATTAATTCATAGTTGTAATTTATGTGATCCAATTGTGGTGAAATTTTTATGGTGGTCTAACTATTGTATGCTTTAACTGTAGTAAAAATTTTATACAAATTTCTATTTTACACACTTTTAACTATTTTAAAACTATTTAACAAGCATAAACTAAATAAATCTATAACTCAATTATACATGATCCAATGAACATGAGATTTTTACTAAAGTTTAATCGTATAATAATTAGTCCACCATAAAAATTTCACCACAATTGGACCATAGAAACTGTAGCTTTAATTAATTATAGAAAAGCATAGATCTAAAACTATAACAAAAACTTTGTACTAAATCATACCATATTATATATTCACTGTGTAGATCAACTCACATGGAGTCCAACAAAATTGGATTTTTTTTATTTTATGATTTTTATGTGATTTACTATGATTTATTAAAAGTTTAGTCAAAATAAATAAAAAAGAAAAAGACAAAACCGCCTTTGAAAACCACATATAACCGGGTCAGGAGGCAAAATGAACGGTTTAAAAAGTTGAGGGAGGTGATTTACCCGATTTTGAAGTTCATGGAGGAAAACTAGACTTTGAGGATAGCTCGGGGAGTTAAAATGGACTTTTTGCCTCAGAATACACATTGGATAGACAAAGCGCCACAAAGGGTGTTTTGTTTGAAGAATGGGTATTTTATCATCTATACTTATTCCTTACTCTTTTTTTGGAATGGGATAAGATGATGCATCATCACCTTGTTTTTCGTAAGTCAATAATTGATACTACTACGAGGAATAGAGCCATTTCACCAAATTTGAGGAATCAACTCGTGAATCATGATACACCACCTCATCTAGAATAGAGTGGTTCCTCAAACCAAACACCCTGTTACAGTCATGGAGTGGTTCCTCAAACCAAACATCAAGTCTTAGTCATCTCCAGCACTATCACATAAGATCCTTTTATGGTATATGGAGGTAGGGAAGAAAGTTGACATAAATGAACATGTTAGCAACCTCATAGGTGTCTTATGCAATGTCACATAATAATTTCTTTCTTTATGACATGGAGATGGGGTAGAAAGCTGAGAGTTGTTTCAAGAAGTAACCATCTCATAAAGCTAAAATTTAGAAACTATATATAATTTAACTCGTGCGCCATTTGTACGAGTTGTGAAGGTAGCATCTTAAATCGTCTCAAGATTGTGAAGGAAATAAAACTTCCGATAAAATCTCAAACAAAAGATGAAATCAAAGGGAAGAACAGAGAAAACGAAGGCTTCATTATTAAAGAAAAATACTATGTATAAAAAATTTGTGACCATAGTACGGTGTGTAAATGCTATGAAAACACAGTGCTGCTATGTCTCTAAAGAAACTCAGTACAATGTTACGTTGAAGTGTGGGCAGATATGTGCAAGATGAACTGAAAATTTCCTAAAGAAACAGCTGAGGTCCAGAGAATCCTTTCAACTCTTCGGCCAGTCCAAATGCTCAATCGGCTTCCCACTAACAAGCCATGCTCCTTCAGATAGTTCATCAAAAAGTTGGCTGTATCCCCACCCCGAGTAGCCTAGGAAGAACCACAGGTCTTCGACAGATTGCTCGCCCAACTTGATCCGTGTGACTACCCGGCTTGTGGCAACTATGTTCCCGTAATAGACGCCTGGTATTACTTGCATGTACCCCTCCCAGGCTACTCTTGACAAGCTCACAAGGTGATAACCTTGCACCACGACAGGCCCACCATAGAAAAGTGGGGCATGCTTAATAGGCTCCATCGAGCTATCCAGATCCTTGAAGACACCCCAGCTTAATCGCTTGTTGATGATCAAGCCATGAAAGCCTTCATGAGAATCAGATGACACAATGAGCACTTTGGCATTATCAAATGGAACTGCGGTCCCAAGCTTCTCAGTGGCAGTAAGGATGGATCCTGTAACGACATCTGGATGACTTGATAACTCAGAACCAACATTGCCGCTGCCTTTATCACTGACTTGGAACTGAATTGCCTGTGGTGCATCGAGCTGTGTTGTCATTCTCTTCTTCCACATAAATCCTGAGTACCAAGAAGAAAATAGGCTTCAGAACATGTATGTACCAACTAATACTGACAAGTGCACACAAAAAATATGGTCAGGTATCTTCATTCAGGCGTTGGTATGCATGTGACATTTTTTAAAACTATTGATTTTTCAAGTATACTAGGAAAACAATGTCAAGAATTCAGAAAACAAAATGAATGATTACACACAAAACAAAATAGATGATGACGCACAATAACAAGCCTTTAGGGGCAAAGCTATTCAACTAATGGTGCAGTTTGGTTCAGTCCTGGGAGTCGTACTGCTAATGCAATAAGGTTGCAGTGCAATCCGTCACAGTGTAAGGCAAAACGGAATTTGTTTGGTTCGATTTTTAACATCTTGCATTTCCTTAATCTTGTTTGGCTAGCAACAAAGGTAAAAGGTTGGCTGGGAACAAACAGGCTGGCAGCACACGAAGCGTAGGGGCGATCCAAGAGCTGAGTGGAGACAGAGAACAGGAGATAATCAGATAACGCTGGGAGGTGGGTGGTATCGGCGTTGCACATCCCATATCCGATCCCTCTGTTACAGATTACTCCCTCCGTCCCTATTTAAGTGTCGCCATGCGAATTGTGCCAGTCAAACTTTCTCAATTTTGACTAAGTTTGTAGAAAATATTAGCAACATTTGTAATGATACTAATTATGTACTATAAATATTAATATTTTATTTTATATTTTTAGTCAAAATTAAGTATGTTTGACTTCTTGAGAAGTGAGAATGACAAATAAAAAGGGACAGAGGGAGTATATACTAGGCCCAACCAGACGTGAAGCAATGTGATCTCTTAGAGCTGTGAATCGATGACGGGGCAAATATGCTGAACCAAACAGCACAAATCCTCGTTAGTGTGGTGGCACCTCAGGTTTGGGGAACTTCTAGAACAAGGTAATCCACAGCCAAGCAGGTGCCAGTCTAGATAAGAATGGTAAACTAGGCTGGTATGCCGGACAGGTGAACAGCACATGGGCAAGGTAGATACTTAATACTTTCATGTATGAGAAGATTAACACAACTTCTAAGAAACAATAGTGTTGTAAAGTGTAAGCTAATACACATTACAGAATTATAGGCAAATCCAAATATTTTAAGTAGAACAGATGCAGTCACAAGATGTTTGTCCACTAACCTTTATATTCCAATAGATGGCGAGAATTGCTAAAGTGAGACTCCAAAAATTCGATTAAATGAGGCACTGACATTCCCCCTTCATATGCTATTGCACTTTTGTTCTCCGCAGGGAAAAGTAATAATGTCGGATAAAGTTCTTCCTGTGTAAATGAAAGCGCAATACAGTAGTACTATTAAGTGCATTAGTACCAAAACATTCAGGCAACTAAGGAGGCTATGTTGCTCTTATTGTTGTTTAAGGAGGCTTAAGAACAAACATTCCTTATATCTGAGCAACATCAAAAGGAATTTTAAAAATCTATGAGCTTCACAAAACTGGTCGTTGGATGTCAGTACGGTTAGTTGGGGCCAAAGGGGGCAGCCCTGCCCTCCCTGTTCTTTGAAATCCCAGAAGGAATAACTCTGCACCAGTTGGAGTTCAACCGCTAGTAAACTGCTAGATTAACCCTCTCTGGTAAAAATTCCCAAGTATTCAATTAGATTTGCCCTATATAAGCTTTTGTCCAAACTCCATCATTTGAACATCACTGGCTGAATTGTAGACATCATAGTTGTTTCCACGTCAAATGGTAAAGTCTTCTGCAGGTATACCTATCTAGATAAACAGCTACGTCTTGCCTGACTGTTGCTCATACGAGTACCTTTTGACACAAGTTATTACAAGAGACCCTTTATATCTTATATGCTGCTTATATTCCATGCATAGGATGCTACTACTCTGGCTTATCAACAAAGATTTTGAGTTTCCCAAACGCAATGTTCGCCTAATTCTCTAGGCCACTGACTACTAATCTGACCCATTTCATGTTAAAGAATGATATCCAAATATAGAAAGTTCTTAATTGAATATAGCTACAGAATTTGTTCTGTTACAGGAGGGAGCAAACTTCAATAGAATTAAAAATACTACCATGCCTGCAGATTTTAGTAAATGGTGGCATTCATTTGACGTGCAGTCTATCATGTAAATCGCAGGAAAGCCCTTCATCACATATTCTTCACTTTTCTCTGCAACCAAAAGGATGATTCTTTAATACACAATGAATGATTGATATTTGATATGCAAGGAACACAGGAATCATGCTTAGCTAATGTTCTGAGCTTTAAATAAAATATGTACAGTAGACAGGTTCTGTTGGCTTTATGATGCAATGATGTGACATGTATATGCTTGGATGGCCCTGCAGTAATGTTGCAACATGCAAATTATTTGTTACTATATCTCTTTACATTTTTCAGTTTCACAATTGGAACATTAAGAGATGGAGCCAGTGTCCAACTGCCTATGGCCACACATGACTAAGGTTCAACTGCTGTCACTGAAAACTTTGAAAATGAATTTGCACATATTTCTTGCATTTCACTCATGAACCATTGGATCACTCATGACATCTGGGAAGTCTCATTAGAAAAATTGTATGACTTGCATTAGATGCAAATCTGATCTAATGCAGTTTAAAGCATGACCCTGGATACCAACTAAAAAGAACAAATCAGCAGCAAAAGTTCACTGATTTCTAAAGAAAAAGAAAAATGTTAGCAGTCAGCTAACAGTATAAGTAATTCAGGTATTACCTTCATTGTGGACATCTTGAGCATTTGCAGATACAGAATCTGAATAGCTCGAAAAGCTCTTAAATGATCGGTGTAACTCACGGACCACCAGCTCTGCTCGCTGACAAAACCCACACCAAGAGTTGCTGAAAAGCACCATTACATCCTTGTTCCAACCAGATGCAATATTTTCAGTGTTTGAAAATGATGATGCTTCACTTTTTGAATCACAACCTCTGGGTCCAAAGACTAATGGACAAAAACTACTTGCTGTTAACTGTGGGATCGAATTTGCCTCATGGAAATCATGATTAACAAAAGGTGGTCTTGGAAGCTCCTTCGAACTTATAGCTGATGAGGTAACACGGTAATATGAAGAAAGACTTTGATTCATAAAACTGTCAAGATAATTTTGTAAAGAAGCATAGCTATACTCGCTTTCCTCGGGAAATATATAATGTTTTTGTTGAACTGGATCAATTATTACCAGGGACGGAATTCTTGATCCACCAGTTAAAGTTCTCAGGAGTCTGTAACCACCATCAGAGAAGTAGAAAGCACCAGCAAAACGGTCATCAGATATACTTGAAGTTACCTGATCAGTAAAGTCTGTGTCATCTCTTACAGGAACACAGGAAGAGCTACATGTTGCATGATGGGGACATCTTGTATCACTTTCTTCTGATCCTTCAGATAGATCGAATGTGTTTTCATAAATGGCATCTTCAGTTTTACTGATTTTTTTACTCAGGACTGAAGATACATCAACTTGCTCGTTTGATGATACTGATTCCTCTTGGTCAGCGTACAAGTTTCTTTCATCATGTTCCAAAATTTGAAAAGCTTCTGTAACTGTTTTCTCGACTATGTGTTTATGCAACATACCTCCAACTTCACTACTACTATCTGCATTATTGGAGACATCTTCCTTAAGATCAACACTCATATCTGAAGCTTCACTTTTGCTTTGGTCCTCCATTTCTGTATCATTAGATTCACGAGCACTATCATGTTCATCAGGGTAAGTTGCCAGAGATTTATCAAGTATACTTGGTGCCTGTCCATCATCAATATATTCAGTCTCTTTTGCTGTGGTTTCATCCACAGAAACTTCAGTAATATCATCATTGGAATTATCTGTAGTGGCAGATGCATCGTCAGTACTTTTGTATTCACTCTCTTCAACTGATAGAGACTTGACCACTTTGATTTCAGAATCATCTGACAACATCTTTAGGCCAACATCTCGTGAAACTAAACTTATCCTTGTTTTCTTTGACCTATGCCCTGGTCTTGCTTTGTGTAGCAACTTAGTCAGAACATCGTATAAAGGATTAGCACCACTACCTTGGCTAGAACTTCTGTAAGAAATACTATCTCCATCATTAACCACCATAACTGACATTTTGTCCCCAAGTGCCATAAGCTTAGAGGCCCAAGCACTCAACCTTGCTGTTTGAGAATAGGCATCTGAGATACCTGTATTCCTCAAAGAAGGGACAGCTTTTAAGCGTGTTTTGGAGGTACTGCTACTTAGAGCCCCATTACTGACATGAAATGGGTAATTATTTTGCACATACTGCCTTAGTAACTTGATGACTAATTTGCTTTCATCTCTGACTTTTGAAGAGTGGGATAATCTATCAATAAATAGAATTACAGAGGGCCTGTTTGTGGGGAAGATAGCCTCTCTACCACTTTCATCAGCACTAACCTACGCATATAACATTGAAACCCAAAAGTCATGGGCTGATGCATGTAAGAATTAAAAGACTACATAGGCCACATGAAAAACAAAATGGCATACCATAATACAAATATTCATCCAAGAAAATTCCTTTGACCAATAATACAAGATATTAAGTCATCAAGATCAACGAACCACAAACTCAGTAAAGTATCAAGTGTAAAGTTCACCTAAAAGCCACAGTTTAGCAGAGTTTTCAAGAAAGAGGTATAGATTTTGCAAGAAAATTCCTTTGGCCAATAAAACAAGATATTAAGTCATCAAGATCAACAAATCACGAACTCAGTGAAGTATCAAGTGTAAAGTATGTACTATGTACTATGTATTCTCTTCACCTAAAAACCACAGTTTAGGAGAGTTTTCAGGAAAGAAGTACAGATTTTGCAAATATTTTTCAAAAGTTAAAATAACAGAAAGTATCAAGCTTAAAAAAATAAATAAGAAAGTAATTGGCTGCACAGTTGTGGATAGACAAAGGAACTGTAAGCAGTATAACAAAAGGGATATTGGCACTGCACTTTATTCTTCTACTATCTATTCTACTAGCATACTTATAGTTTACAGAGACATTAACAATGGATGGAAATAAATGGTAATTTCATACTACTGAATAACATTTAATGTGTATTTGATTCTATTTTAGAGGTGCGCCAAACCATTATTCACTTACCTCCTTAATGCCGAGATTATGGTGGGATTGCACTAGACTTCTCAGATCATCACCATCTTTCGCAATAACTGAACAAGTTTTGCATCCCATATGATGAGTGGTGACGAACCATGTCTCCTGGTTGCCTTCATTAACAACATCCAGTGAAGGCAACAATGATCTTTCGGTTATAAGACCAAATTTAGCTATTTCTGGGGGAAGCAAATATTCTCTTGCTATAGCAGTAAGCTTTGCATAGAAACTTTCAAATTGATGGAACTTTTGCATTGTACACTTTCTATATCCATCATTTGTGTTTCCAATTTGTTCAGAAACACTTTCGTTTGCCAAGGCAAAACCACCTTTCCAAGGAGAACCAGTAAGCTGACCTCCAACTCCAAGGGTTTGTTCTTCATTCTCTATAACCTGTTTGTCATCTCAAATAAGTATATTTTCAGGGATTGTTCTTCTGATATTTGCTGAATCTTCATAGTTCAGATAGTTCTTCTCAAAGAAACATAGCAGTAGCTAATTAATCAGATTTAAATGCAACCTTCTTCACTACACTTACAAGCTCTAGTGGCCCATCTGATTCTCTGGTCATTGTCTTCCCAGAAATGTCAACTGTAGCACATCAAAGAATATAGAATCTGATATCAGAAGATGAAAAGCACCATCATTAATTAAAGGATTAAGTCTACTTTTGGCCCCTCAACTATTGGGTTCGTCTAATTTTGACCCTCAACTACAAAACCGTCTAATGCTGGTACCCTAACTGTCATAACCGTTCACTTTTAGCACCTGGACGCGGGTAGGGCTGTTTTGTCCAACGTGGAGTGGGTTTGACCATGCCACGCTGGCGTTGACCATGCCACGCTGGCCCTCTCTTTCCTCCCGTTCCTGCGTGCGTGAAGGAGACAACGGCGGCGAGCTGGCTACGGCGATGGCACACCAGCAGGCTACGGCGGCGGCGCACGAGCAGGCTACGGCGACAGTCGCCTCCCTGCGCCAGACCAAGCTCACCATGGCCATTGCCATGGCCGGCGCCGAGCAGCGAGCGACAGAGGAGGGAGATCGAGGTGGTGACGGCGAGCGGCTCGGCCATGGCGGCTTGGAGCTCCGACGAGGACAAGGGCTGCCGCCGCCGGGTTGCTGCTCGACGACCACGCCAAGCGGCTTGGCGCCGGCGGCGCTCTGCCGTCGGTCCGCTCCGCAGACAAAGCCGCCACGCCTTTCTTCTTCTCCCTCACCAGACGCGTCTGCGCCTCTCTCTCTCTCCTCACCAAGGCGAGCGGCCTTCGCCATGGCAAATTTTGAGCTCTGGCGAGGGCGATAGGGCCGCCGCCACCGAAGTTGTTGCCGACAACCACGCTTAAGCCGCTTTCGCCGCGCGGCGGCCTTCTGCCGTCGGTCGGCTCACATGGCGCCGCCGCTTTTTTTCTTTCTCCTCACTGGCTGAGCAGCGGCCTTCGGCCCATGGCAACTTGAGCTCTGGCGAGAGCGATAGCTGCCGCCGCCCGAGTTGTTTTTCGACGACCACGCCAAGCCACTTGGCGCCGGCGGCGCTCTGCCGTCGGTCCTCCTTTCTCCAGCGACTCGCGCGCGCCTTTGCAGCGGGCCTTGTGCTTTCTCTCAAATGACTGACCTCCGTTCACGCCGCGCAGATGTCCGCGGCCGCGCGCGCGCGCGTTCCTCGACGTCATCGAGTTCCACCTTCGCCTTCGCCGCTGCCTTCATTGGTGGCGCGCAACAACTCCTCGAGCGCTTGCTTCGGCGAAGCTCCGCTTTGCTCCGCGCACTGGTACCGCTGCCCGCGCCCATCTCTAGGCCCACCGAGCTCGCCGCCTCGGGGAAGGTGGAGGAGGCGTCCGCGCTGTGGCCGCGCGGCGAGACGCGGTGGCGCGCCGGCAAGGGACGCGGCGGTGGCCGGCAATGAGCGGGACGAGCAGGATGTAGAGTACGAGCTTCGAGCGGGACGCGATGGCCCTGCTCGCGTGGCGTTGCAGCAGTTAGGAGGCGGCGTCGGGATTTCGCCCATGGGTTGTGGCGCTGCCGTGGTGGCGATGTAGGTGCGGCGCTACCGTGGGGGATGGCACCGGTGATGCTCGGGCCAGAGGCGGCGTGGGGGCGCTATCGTGAGGATGGAGAGGGAGGGGATGGGTGGTTGACGCGTGTGCCCCACATGTCACTAGATGGAGGCCAACGTCCTACGTGGCGATCAACGCGAGCGTGGCGTGGTCAAACCCGCTCCACGTTGGACAAAACAGCCCTAGCCGCGTCCAGGTGCTAAAAGTGAACGATTTTGACAATTGGGGTACCAGCATTAGACGGTTTTGTAGTTGAGGGTCAAAATTAGACGAACCCAATAGTTGAGGGGCCAAAAGTGGACTTAATCCTTAATTAAAAAGATTTTGTGTAAGATGTATCAGGGAGCCAGTAGTGCATGAAATGGACAAAGACTAGAGGAAATTAATTTGAAAAGGGTAAACCAAAAGGCATACTATATCCTGGTAATTGGGTGGGTTGTTTTGTTTTCTCATGAAACTATCTTTCTTATTACTAATTCTGAATCTAAAACAAACAGTGATGAGCTGCTTGCACAATCAACAAAGCATCCAACTGAGAATAGATGGCTAAGAAAAGATTTATATTAAATTGGACCACCGTAGACTAAAATCCTAGCTACGCCACTGGTCACACTAGAGCCTTGTGGAGTTGCTGTTGTAGGCAGCAGCCTGGCTTGAGGCGTAACCATGTGACAGCTCATGAGTGTAGCGACAGAAGAGAGGACAGCAAGGCAAGCAGCATATTCATGTTGGTGAAAAAACAAGAAGGCCAGGATGAGGAGATCCACAAGTCGTGCCCATGTGGCCAGACTGGCATTTGGCAACTGGTGCTTGCAAATATTACGTTGTCAACGAGGGGATGGCAACTAGTGTTGGATGCACTGAGCCACTGACAGCTTGCGTTGCACAAGCATAGGGAATGCATCTGTTCATGGGAGTTCAACGGCTGTGAGTTGTTACAAATACCTGGTCCTCACAAAAGTGCGGGGGGGGGGCAGTTTGCCAGGTTGGCTGACAGTTACTGAAGTGCCAATATTGCTTTCGAAGGCTCATAGCTATCAGGCTAAATATTAAGGTTTCAACAAAGTGTAATCTCTCTCTCTCTCGGAAGAAACATAAAAATAATGCTTCAAAAGCTGAATAGAATATGGAAGGAAAGAGTAGACAAACCATTTTCTGTGTGGTTATTTGATGAAGCTGCCTCATAACTTTGGTTGCTCCCGCCATGAGCCAATCTGGTGAACCATCCACAGGATTCATAAAGGATTACAGATTTATCGGTAGATTCAATGAAAGTTTCCACATCTTCTTGTGTATGCAAAACCTCAAAAGGGGCCTCCTCATGCTTAAGTGACATGATATAGCGCACTGCAGACAGTATATCATGTGCACGAAGCTTCCCTTGATATTTGAATTGCATGGAACGGTGGTAGTATACCACCTTTATTCCTTCAGCAGCACCAATAGCATCTGTCAGCAACTTTTCAGAATTCCTGTATACAACCATCAGCTTGAGGCGACCAAGCTCCTCATTGGAACCAACCAAACGTTCTATGTCAGCCATCAGTGATCTGGACTCACCATACCCTGCAGATTGACATCAGTAACAATAACAGTCAGGTTATGGCATGTTGTGCCCACATGTTCTATGATGGAGCATCAGAGGCTCAGAGCACATTATAAGGCAAATACACCAGATATATGCAGCAAACGCTAGATTTTGATTCGCAGCCATGCAAACACTGTACATAGCTTAATTACACAGCTCGAATGCAAAAGGGGACAGACCGGCTACATAAAATGCTTAGGGGAATTCAGTTGTAAAGCATCTGGGTCACTGTGAATCGCCACGTTTTGCATTGTCATTTCCGATAGACTGCGGTAATCTTATGGATACGATGAGTTGTACTATACAGATTCACTCGAAGACAATAAGTTTGTTTAGTTGAACCACATAAGGCATTGTTTGGATACTCTCATACTCGCCTCAATCCACATGCGCTGAGGTAGATTGAGGTGTAAATCAATTTATGTTCCACCCCAATCCATACCAACACATGATACGAGGGTATTCAACAAGGCCTAAGCGACTATGGAACTCGTCAGAAAACAGATGCAGGCACGGACAGGAGGGCTCACAGGGCATCGTGGCGAGGAGGAGGACGTGGGGGTGGAGCCGGATCTGGGACGAGAAGTTGGCCCTGGTCATGACCTGCCACTCCAGACGGCCGGCACCGGAGCTCGCCACCGCCGGCGACTGTAGCGCACTGCCAAGGATGAGGAGGATAGCGCACGGCCATGCGGCGGTCAGGAAGGGGCGCATGGCGGCGGCCGGGGTTTAGCGGCAACACCAGCGACTTCGCGCGAGGACTCGAGCTCAGCCGTCCGGGCCTCCGGGGACCGGTCGGATTTGGAGAGGGCGGTGACGTGGTGTGACTGGTGTACTGTTTGTGCAAGCCGGGGACAGTGTAAATATTTCCCACCCAACAACCCCCCCTTTTCAAGGTAAATAAAAGATATTTATTACTCCATGTTCTAATTTATTTATAAGTTGTTACGACTTTTCTAGATACATATACAATTTTTACTATGTATTTAAACATATCAAAAGCTATATAATTATAAAACCTATAACGACCTGTGATTTAGGACAGAATGTGGTATTAGTTATAATCAAAGTATAAAGATGGGTTGGAAACGAAAGTTTTGAAGTGCCAGTTGCACATTAAAAAGACAGAAGTGTGTAATCGCTTATTATGAATAAAGCACATTAACTGGATAAGAGTGTGTAATCGCTTCATATGAATAAAGCACATTACAAAAACAAGAGTGCGTAATAGCTTCACATGAATAAAGACAACAGGTTGTAATGTTTGCTTGTCTAGCCTGCTTCGCGAGCTTATCAACAACTTTATTTGTTTTCTTTTAGGTAAAGTATAATTTACACCTCCAACTTTTATCAAAGTATGGATTTCAACCTCGAACTTCAAAACCGGATAACTTTAGCCCTCAAACTCTCGAAAAAGTTCAACTTTCAACGCGTGAAATAATTTTGTCGTGTGATGAGACTCAAATTTCAAAAAATAGAAAACCCTTTAATATGATATCGGATGAAGATAATTTTTATATGTAAATTGTAGACCTCGATGAGATCTACAACTTTATTGTTTTAATTTTTTTCATTTGAGGACAGTAAAATGCTCGAAAAAATAATATAAAATTTCAGCACCATATTTTATCGCGTGGTAAGACTCAAATTTCAAAAAATAGAAAACCCTTCAATACGATGTCAGATGAAGATAATTTTTATATGTAAATTGTAGACCTCGATGAGATCTACAACTTTGTAGTTTTTAGTTTTTTCATTTGAGGACGTTAAGATGCTCGAAAAAATAATATAAAATTTCGGCGCTCCCGAAAATATCAAAAGTTATTGTTCATCTGCAAAACCGCTCAGGAGGTTGAAAGTTGAACTTTTTCGAGAGTTGGAGGGCCAAAGTTGTTCGGTTTTGAAGTTCGAGGTTGAAATCCATATTTTGATGAAAGTTGGAGGGTGTAAATTATACTTTACCCTTTCCTTTTTAACCTCGATGATTGAATGTTGCATTCCTTAAGTGATTTGTTGCCAGTTCAGCAAGGACCGGTCCTAGAAACCAGCGAAGAGAATATTTGGATAGTGTTTACCACCACCTCATTGTCAGTGAGAAAGTTGACCACCTGTAAGTTTTTTTTAGCGCAGCGGCTAGCTCGACCCCGGGGTAGCACTGCATATGCTTCCACGCTCCAAGGTTTTCATGTAATATGAAATGAAAATATGAAAAAAATGTTATGCAAAGGCTATGTGTAGGAGTAGCGAGCATGAAAACACCTAATCCAGTTTGGGTCTGATTAGTAGGCTGCTATACACACATAGAAACATTGCAAAAGACTTTTTGGCCATCATTTACCTGGAGATTTATACCTTTGTGAAGGTAGCTCGTGGAGGTTTGGATGTTGTTAAGAATGAGTGGAAATCATATATTCATCCATTGCCAATCTAAATCAAGCACGTAGTGCATGTGATGGCCATTGTTGCAAAACTGAAGAGATACGAAGATGAAGCCCGTGTGTACAATCGGGGCATGTTTGGTATGCTTGGACCGCTTCCCAGCTCGGCTCGCACGCTGTTCAAAGCACACAAGGGCCTGGCTCCCAGGAAACGAAGGGGGGGTTTGTTTTTCACGGCCTGGTCCGGTGGAGCGAGTGGAGCGCGCGGTGAGCGAGCTCGTCACCTCCCTACCTCTCACCTCCTCCGTTCGCCTTCCCCTTCCCCGCTAAAAACCCTAGGTTTGGTTTTGAATAATTTGAAACCTAGGACTAATCTTTGATCTAAGTGTGTAAATTAGATGAGGTAGTCCAATCCAAGTGGAGAAGCTAGATGACGGTCATGGTGAAGGTGATGACCGCAAAGAGATGATCAAGTGCTTCACATTTGGAAAAAGAAGAAAGAGAAAAACAAAAATGGGCTCAAGGCAAAGGTATATTGATAGGAGCCATTTTTTATTTACACTCAAGACACCATAGAGGGTGTGAGTGATTTATGATCGATAGTCATACTATTAAGAGGAGAATTCTCATGGTTAATACGGTTGTCAAGTGTCACTAGGTGACTGAATTCCATGCATATGCATTAGAACCTAGTTGTCGGTGTTTCGTATCACCGGCTAGTAAATTTTATGATTTGCACGTCTATCCCGGATGGCTGTGCTCGGAGGACATAAGGATTTATACTAGTTCGAGCAGAATGTCCCTACGTCCAGTTCGCTGCTACTCGTGTTACCAGCACTGGTTTGCAGTAGGGGTTACAAACAGGCGAGAGAGGGAGCGGATCCCAAGTCTCCGGTGGAAAAAATCGAATGGGGTTGATGATGAGATGTTTATGTGTTATCTCCTATCGTGCCCCTTCAGGGGGCACCCTGCTTCTCTTTTTATAGATGAAGGGGAAGGCATAGGTTACATGAGAGGGAGAGAGAAAAGTGAGGGGGAAGAAGGCTTCCAGCGTCATGGTGCCCTTCGTTTCCTTTATGCTGGTCCCCCTGGCCCTATAGATGATGACGGGGATGGCTCCACGTCGTGACCCTGTTCAGTACCGGTGCCGTACGCAGGCATCGTGACGTCCCATTCCATCCCTACGGACGATATGGCTAGCTAATGCCCCCGCCGAAGGTAGTACAGGGAGTAGGTACCACAGCGCCGGCACGCGCCGACGTTGTTGGCGACGTGCGTCCTCAGACGTGACCCGTCACAGCCATGAGTCACGTCAAGGAACGCCTACTCTCTTTCTGGTGTTAGAAGTTTGACCATGTGCTCGTACCCTTAGACCCGTAGTGGTTGGAGGCGGTGCGGACTCCCGTCGGGTCGAGCGAGGCAGAGCCCGCGCTCGAGGGGTCGGGCAAGGCAGAGCCCTCTCCCGAGAGGTCGAGCAAGGCGGAGCCCATGCTCTCGGGATCGGGCAAGGCGGATCCCGCGCCCTCGGGGTCAGACATGATGGGGCTCTCACCCGAGGTGTCGGGCGAGACGGAGCCCACGCCCTCAAGGTCGGGTGTGATGGGGCTCTCGCCCGAGGGGTCGAGGAAGATGGAGCCTGTGCCCTCGAGGTCAGGTGACCCAGATCTCGTGCCCTCGAGGTCGGACGAGATTGAGCCAATACCCTCAGGGCTAGGTGAGACCAAGATATGCTCTTGACCATTTGAGGGAGTTAGCATTCGCGGCCATCAGCTTCCTTCTTACAGGTATCCATAATCCTGATACCCGATAGTAGCCCCCAAGCTTGCGGAATAGTAGGATACTTCTTCGAAGGCTTTTTCAGACAGAAGGATTCTAAGGGTTTGATCTCCCTTCGTGGCTCGCGGAATGTCTTGGTAGGGTTGCGATTCCTTTCTATTGTGATCGGACTCCTCGGGAGCATGCAGCTGCGGGTCTCGGGGGGTCACAAAAGATTTCTCTTGATTCTGATCCCTCCCTAGGAACCGATCGATTCGTCATTGATATGCGACCGCGTACTCGGTCTCCTTGCGAGTCCAACTTGCCCCGAGCCCCCGCTCGTTGCGTACTAGGCTCTTGCTCTCCTTTGCACTCTCAAGGGTGTTTCTCAGCTGAACAAATGGGCAAGAGACCTCCCTTGGACGAGTGGAGTAAGAATTTATACCCCCTCATTCAAAACATAATGTTTGGAGGCTGAGTCATCACTCTACGAGGTGACCGGACGCTCCGGTCAGTTATCCCCGTCACTGTGTCAGGAAGAGCCGTTAAGTTCTGACCGGACTCTAACCTACGTCCGGTCAAGAAAAACGCTCTCTGGAACCTTACTTATGTTGACTGGACGCTAGCACCCAGAGTCCGATCACTTCACTATTCAGCGTCCGGTCAGCACTGATCGGACGCGTCCAATCAGGAAACTCCCTCTCTGGAACCTCTCTGGAGTTGACCGGACACAGGCACCCAGCGTCCGATCACTTTTCACTCAGCGTCCGGTCGCAACTAGACGGCTCCAGTTGATCAAATGAACTGACTGAACTCATCCTTCAGCGTCCGATCACAACCAGACCAGCGTCCGGTCAATCATTTGACCCTCCATTCACTTCCAACTCGAAATCCTATGTGAATGAAGTTTACTCCAATTGATCTTAGGGCTACTCCTGAGCTACCTAGTGCCAGGTTTGACAAGTGTACACCACACCTAACCCACTAGACTCACCTAGGTCATGCTACTAGTCCATACCCCCCTTTAATAGTATGGCCGCAGGAAAAACAAAGTCCTAAACTATTCTAAGTGTCTCTTCAACACCAAACGACACTTAGAACTAGTCTATCCTTAACCTTGTCGTCCATCCTTTGAAAACTGAAACGATTTCCATTATCAGGGAGCATGACTACCATGATTGCCCAAACAATTGCCATTACCATGACCTAACTTAAATTGCCTCTGCAAAACATACATTAATCATAGTAATCTTGCGTTGTCATTAATCACCGAAACCCAACTAAGGGCCTAGATGCTTTTAATCTCCCCCTTTTTGGTGATTGATGACAACACAACCTCGAGTATGTAAAAGAGATAAGTG